>CM033356.1:7773013-8398051 GCA_019395295.1 Osmanthus fragrans
AGACTTTTCAATGATCAATGTGTAATATGAATCCTCGTTATATAGCAATGAAATTCCTCAGGTAACAAGATAGCTTTTTTTCAAAGATTGTAACTTTATAAATATATAAACTTTCAGATTTTAGCATTCAATTTCATCTCCTATTTCAATTTCAATTCTCGAAATACATTGTAAGTTCTTTTTTTTCCATGGAAAATACTCCGTTTTATACTTTGAAGATTTTTGTGATAGTATAATGAAAATTCAACATATTAAATTTTAGAGGTGTGATTGCTCAATTGGGTATTTGAAGAATTTTGTTTGAGAATTATTATAGGTTTTGTTTGTATTTGAATACTTAAAATTCAACTTTAATTAGTGGTCCTGATTTAGTATATATGACAATGAATAAAATTACAGATATGTAATGACTTTGAAATTGCAAATATGAAATTATGATTACTGCTTTGCATATGGTAGAGATGGTTTCATTTTTTTATAATGGTCACACACTATTTAATTTGAATTTTTGTAATAGAACATTTTGCTTAAACGTTTATAGAAACATTTTAATCTGATATTTAGATGCTTAGTTCGCACTATTTTTAGTTGGATCTAATTGCAGATTAGTCCATATAGAAAGTAACATTAGAAAGTCACTTTTTAATTAAAAGGTCACGCAATGTCTAATATGTGTTTATTTCATGACGGTAATCAAAACGTCATATAATTGAAATATCTTTAGAAGACACAAAACTTTTGAAGGCTTCTACTTTTAAAAAGTCGAATGTTTGAATTCCATCAATTAATAAATTCTTTTTAATTGAATTACATGAAACCTAAAGATATTCCTTTCTTATAGAAATTTTCTCTTAATTTTATACTACAAAAATCTTTTGCCCTTGTAATTTCAAACAAACTTCCAACTTAGGCTTAACTATTAAGCGGGATTTTACATTTCAAACAATATGTCCTTAGCCTTTCATTACTAAACCCATAATCAAGAAAAAAAATGACTCCGTAACTTAGCGAGCGAAATTGTTTTTTCTACGTGTCCCAAAACTAGTTAAAAGTATCTTTCAAGAGACCCACTATTTATAACAGAGTATTTTTATACATAATAAATAATATTCTTAAATTTAGAGACTAATTTTTTTCTACACACTCCAACAATGCTCTCTATTTTGATTCTTTATATTATTTTTTTCGATGAGCATTTATTGTTTTATCCTCATCTCTTATTTAACACAATTATTTTATATGTTAATGGTTAATCTGAATTCAAATGTGATTTGAATAAATTTATATTGTAGAGTACTTGAAATTTGTAATGTATTAAATGTAATCATTTGTTAATTATGAATAGAGAATGAATTTGGCACAAACTCATTCCTTATTTTAAATAGTTAAAATGGAGATTGCTTTTTTAAACTTATTTTTAAGAATTAACTCTCTAAATACAAAGATTGTTTTGTGTTTAGAGAGTTTGTTGGAGACGATCTAACTTAGTCACCCATGAATTTGTGTCCATTCATGGAATCCACCCACATTGTTGACTATGGTTGACGTTTCTTTTTTATTATCATAAACAAAATTGTGTTTACTTCTAACAAATTGATTTTCAAGTGTTTATAGAGATGATTGCAAATAAATAAAATTGTGATTCCTAAACTAAATAAAGAGCAAATTAAGCCCTTGTTTTGTACCCCCCCCCCCCCTTTTTTTTTTTTTTTTTTTTTTCTTCATTCTCAGTCTTCTACTCATTTTCAACCACACATTCTTCAATAAAATAATATTTTTCATCACATTAATAACTTTTCATTATTTTTCAACCACATATTCAACCGTCAAAAAAATTCATTTTCCCCTAAAAATGGCTATCAAACAGGGGGCTAAATCAGATTAGCCGGTTTGGTGATAGTGTCGATTCAAATCATGGTGGTTTTGTAAGAAATTATAATCTTCGTGGTCATGTTGGAGATTCATATACTGATACCATTTCTCTAAAGAAACTATTTGGATGCTCAATATTATGGTTGAGATTTGGTATTGGAACACCGCCCTAGAAATTTATTGTGATTTTTGGATACTAGAAGTTTTAAACCTTTGGGTGCTGTCAGCGAAGTGTTATTTTTCTGTGAGTTCTTTCTCTAAGCCATCTTTGCTACTACAATTTGATAGTCTCGTTCTCCTCTCTACTCACCATATCCCTTCCAGGTATTCTTTTTTGGAATTCCTAGGTTTTTTTTTTTTTTTTTTTTTTTCAAAAACTTAATTTTTGCTAATGAATGCAGGTTGCTTGCTTTTTTTTTATTCGAAGTACAAATCAAGCCGCTCAAGTACATACAAAAAGAATGGTACTCGAAATATGTTCATATTTCTTGCTTCTTATTCCTATTATGCAGACTGGTCATGCAAATAGTATCTAAGAACATTGATCTTTGATTCTTATTCAGCGCCCACATATCTTTGTAATTTCCATGTTCTGCTTGAGCCATTGTATGTTATAGGTTGTTCAAATTTTGCACCTCTTTATGTTTGCATAGTGTTCATGCTGTCAATAAAATTTCACTCTTAAGTGATCTTACTCAGAAAAATCTGTAATTTTGTAAGTGATACCTATGCCTCCTATTTTGGGTAAATAAGCACCTGGAGTTTCGATATTCTTTAATGTTGTTAACTTTGATGTTAGAATCTCATTACCATCCATTGAATAATTTATCTTTATTTTTGTATGATGGGCTTGCTTTATTTTGAAGTGTTGGGAGTACAAGTGAGAAGTTTTCTATTTGATGATTGAGGACAAAAGATTGTAACTTTGTTTAACTGCTATTTATCTCTCTTTTTCTCTTATTAAATTTAAGGAGTTTTGGAGTTTAATAAGTAGTTGGTCAATCGATTTATTAGCATCTCATGTTAGCATTTATTCTGTTCTTTATTCTTGCTTTGGGTTTTTTCTTCTTGAACTTCTTTTCATTTTTGCTATTTTCTTGAACATTATTGGCACACAGAAGTACGTGTTATAACGGCACCATACTGAACTGCATACATAATATTAGTGTTGTAGATCATGATCATGAATATGTTCAAGGATATAATCAAACTGTAATTGGAAGAGTACGATTTTTTGTTGTTGTTTTCTAATCCAGACTAGTTTTCCCAAGTCAAAGTTTGGACGCGTATTTCTTACTTAAACAAATAATTTTCAAATTCAAGTTTATATACTAGTTAATAAATTCACTTTATTGAATACTTCACTTTTTTCTTTCACCTTTTGTCACTTCCTTTTTTTTTTTTTTTTTGTTGAGATATTTTGTCATCTTTTGGAGTTTTTGTCATTCTTTTTTTAGTACTAGTTGTTACCCGTACGATTAAGTTATTTTGTAGGAACTGTTAGCAATGTTAAATGCGTGAAATTATTTTTCATTTTGAGGTGTGAGATAAGATAGAAAAAAATATAGACTACAACAAAAAATATAGAATTGTCCTTTTAGCAATAGTAAGAATAAGTATGGTAGGGTCAATCCAAGCACGGGGGAATTTTCCAACAAATATTAGATATTTTAACAGAAAGAGCATAAAGGAGAAAACTATTCATCAATCAGTGTCAATACTCAAACAAGTAAACAGTTTTGCATGCATTTGTCCAGTATAAGTTTAGACAGTTGTGGATGCATGAGTATTTTCATGTTACGTGAACGGGCTAGAAAGTTTCTTATGTTGTATTTCTTTAATTTTGTTCTATTCTTGACAGCTTAAAATAGAATTTACCTGGTAGGCGTTCCAATGACTTCACCAGTAGTATAATATTTGAAAAGCCAATCACGTCTGGTACCAGTCCGTCCTTCGCTTTGGCACCATGTCTCTATTTCAAGCACATGACTCCTGTTTCACAAATCGATATATGAAATATAGATAAGAAAAAATATCATCACTAAAGCTTGAAATTAACATTAGGATGTCAGAGGTATTTATAGTCTCTCATGTGTATACGAGTGGTCACCCAAATGAGATGCAATTTTGTGATGGTAAGTGTTGTTCCAAATCCATAAGTTGAAAACCCAACATTTTTCAGCATGGTTTGCAGCCAATCTCCTGCACAGTTGATTTTTGATAAGAAAATAGTGGAGATAAATCAAGGGAAAACAATAGCTGCAGTATGAACAATAATGCTGGAAATAAAGTCTCAATATTCTTCGCAGAGCGTGTGACAATATTCTCCATTCTTGATGGCATATAATTATGTGAAAAGTAGAATTAGCAAACAAACAATGAGTAATAAGGTTTTTACTAAAAATAAAAATGCAGAGATAAGTTTTTTCATTTTATAGATAAGAACAAAAAAAATATTGAACTAGTTCGGACACACACGGAGAGGGAGAGGGAGAGGAAAGGAGGGAGGGAGAAGTCCGTCAGTTTAAATTTGTAACATTCTCTTGCTTTCTTTGGGTTGTGTATTTATAAATTATTTAGACTTCAGAGAATTCAAATTTCAAACCAATTGTATGCAAAATAGCAGAAAACAAGTGAACAAGAGTACAAACAGATATTTGACTATGACTTTATTTTATATCAGTTTAACAATTGAATGAGAGTGTTTATGAAGAATTAAAACTAAAAATAGATTAACGGTTTTTCATAACCTGAAAATAATAAAAAATTGCATCCAAAAAATGGACCTTACATGATATAAAAAATGACCAAGTAATGCTTTTAAACTGGACCCTGACATGAATATTTAGCAAGTTCGTATTTCGTTCACACAAGTAATTGAAGAATGAAATCAACATAGTTTCAGGTAGAATATCCATCTAGCAGAATGGTAAGCAGAAATTTTCGTCTATCTCCTTATGTGGTTTAGTTTTATCAACGGCAAAATTTATACGATCATGTCCTTTATAAAACGTATTTGTATAAGTATTTTACTGCTTTAATAGAAGAACAGACTTCAACGTAAATATGACAATCAAATTTTGCACTCAAATAAGGGTTATATGGTATAACCTATCGATTATCTAACATGCGACCTCTAACTTTAATAGAAATACCATTATCACGATGCCTAATATAGCGGGTATGAGTTATCACCAAATATAGTATTAGTAGGGTAGTCTTTAGGATATTTGTTTTTACAACAATTAGATGCCAACAAACATACATTTTTTGGATTTAACTTTCCACAAGGACCATGCATGTTGTGTTTTATAATAACTGCATGAAGGTGTGTGGATATACATTTTCATCTGAAATTTCACAGCATACTATTCTATCAACATGAGCAATACAAGAAATTTTCTGAGTAGCATTAAAAATTAATAATAAATGTGCATGTGGGAGCCCTTTTTTTTTGGAATTCAATCACATATATATGAGCAAAAATATAACCGAAAATATTGTTCTTTGTATAAATCATTTTTTAACTCTTCTAATTTTGCTTTAAATATACGTACGACTACATCCGGTCAATTTTGAACTTCATCATTGTATTTCAATTCTTCTTTAATTTCTAGCCAATTTGGATTACATGTTACAGTTAAAAATATATCTAATTTTCCCATAACGTTGTACAATAGCCATTGAATCTAAATATCTTTGTAACATATCCCTAGGACCACATGTAAAGCTTTGTGGAAGAACAATTTTCTTCCCAATTTTGTACCCTCTTGTTTTCCCATCTTGAACACTATCTATAATACCTTGATAAAGTTCTGCACGAATTTGTTTTTGATTGTTATGGAAGTAGTCCAATCTAGTTGTTTCAATTTTTACGTACATGTCAACAACATATTGCTGGAAAAGTCTACCAGCATGAAGTAGAATACACTTACCAGAATGCCTAATCTATAACTTGTACGAATAATATTCACGACAAGAAACTTGGCAGCGTTTATTTGTTTTATTTAATACTGCAAAAAGAGGAAAACATGAAATATTATATTAATGTAGAACATTTAATATAATAAAATAATAAACTCATGCTCGAAAAATAAGAGGAACAAAATTATATTAATAAACCTGTTGACTCTTTTCCAATAAAGTTTGCTGCAGAATGTATTGTGTTGTTCAAAGTAATATCAATGGACAAACTCTGAATTTGCAATAATGTCTTTCTGCATCTCTAAATACCTTCATGCCAACCAAATTCTCCAAATGTAAAAAAGTAAAGGGTACTACAATAGATCATAACAACCGTAATAATAATGGACTTTATGTGTATCACCAGAAATGACTGTGAGTAGTAATATCATGAGTACGAATATTTGTATTTTCATTATCTTCAACCCACACAGCAGCCACTTGAGATGCTGAAGGAGTATTAAAAACTCGTTGATCAAGTCCTGCATCACATCTTATTTGTATTTGATGGTCTTCCAAATTAGTCATATAACTTAGAGATCGAAAAAATCTAGTATATGGATTAACTTTAAGAATTTCCATTAATATAATCAAAGTAGATTCAACAAGATTTTTTGAAATTTTCATACGATTTTCAAGTTCATTATCTGTATCATAAAAATATAATTGCATATATGTAGGGACATCATCTTTTGGAATAAGTTGATTTATGTAATGGTACACTTGTCCTTGAACTTTAAATGTATAAATACCCTTATACACTGTGAACAGATCTTTATCGTACTTTACACCAAATAAAGTGAACGCAAAATGATTGTTATACTCGCATGAAAGTTTTTTGAATTCTATATATGTAAATTCGTTAGATGTAAACATAGCATATAATTCAATAGGTGAATCAGATATAGAAATTTGTACTTTTTCATCACAACAACAAAATCCTTTACTTTTTTCGTAAAATTTTCGTGCACCACAATATTGGCAATCGGGAGATGAAGGTAATATATATGGAACAAGTGGTATGCTCGACAAATCAAAACTTCTTTGTGATTTATGATGAAACTGAATTCTTGATTCCTGATTTAGAATAGGAGCTTCGGCTTCAAAATCAGTTGTATATGGGAAGACGGAATTACTTTGATCCAACAACGTACAATTAGTTATCCTTTTACGACGATCAGTTTGTCAAGTTTGAGTTTGTTTTCGTCCTATCAGTCTGTCGTCGAGTTTGTTGATGGCTAATTGAATCAACATATGGTTTTATTGGAATTGCGACAGTAGGTGGATTTTGAGACGTATTTTTTATGTTGCCACTATGTTGTTCATTACCAGACATGGTGTAATCCATCTTGAGGAAATTTTCAACTTTACTATAATAGGAAAAATAAACCATCAACAAACATTTATGGAAACACCTTTTCAATATATCAATATATATATATATATATATATATATATATATATATTATATTTTTATTATGAAATAAGAAGTGAACAGAAACATACCTGATTTGAGAGACAATATTGATCGGTAATCACTAAAACTATGGAATAGATGGAGCACTTAATATGGTGATGATTCAGGACATTCAAAAACGTAATTGATCGCCTTAATTTTGTGGCAGCATATGGAAACGATGTACTATTTATTTATGACTTTTGTTATGAAAATAGGAAACTACTATTAAATGTAGTAGAAGTAGGTAGACGAAAATTCCTCCAACGCATGCATAATTTTTACACATGTCCACATATGAAAAGGTTACGTATTGGTGTGGTACATACAAATTGAAGGTACAACAGTTCGTTGGTCAACAATTACGGCCACGTAAACAGTTGTGTACAAATGGATGCAATTATATGCGTGGGACTTCACCATTGAATAACAAGCCTAAACGTGTCCTGTAAGTATAAAACATAATAAGCAAAAAAATATAGCATGCAGGTTTTCTTGAGAATGATTCCAAACGTGTCCGAGTAATCATACAACGTAATAACCAAGAAATACAGCTTGCATGACATATTTCAAAACCCGTATGCATGGGGAACACAAATGCATCATTTTTATCATTGTAGAAGCCTTCTGTCCAGGATGATAGAGTAAAGTAGTCAAAAATTGAGGGAACGAAGGTGTCCATAACGTAATAGGCAAGAAACACAAATGCATAATTTTCATCATAGAGCATTTCCTTTCAAGGTAGTAGAATTTAATAGTCAACATTTGACGTCCTAAGGTGGCCAAATGCACATTGAACCCCCTCCGTGAAGTCAATAAGGGTGGTTGCCTTTTTTTTTCCCCTCCCTTTTGTCCGCATAAGACAATATTGAAGAGCGTAGTGATTTAAGTGAGAAGTAGTGATACTGACATGTCAAACACTATTCTGTGAGGTGAAATTTCCAAATGAACAGTGACTTTCAATGCCTCTCTTTTAAGAGAGTAGTGATTTTGTCAAGTTTTTATTCTTCTTACAACAATTTTAATCATTTTGTTACTTTTATATTCAATATCTTGTTCTCACTTGACCACATAACAAATGAAGATGTTACAAATTTATATTAATTACGTACATTAATTTGTCACTTTTTTTTTATTATTTGTCACTTTTTTGGAGTGTCACTTTTTTAGTGTCTTTCACTTGTTTTGAATTTTTATCACTTTTTTTTGGAGTGTTTCACTTTTTTCATTTTCTGTCACTGTTTTTAGTATTCACTTTTTTTTTTTTTTTTTTAAATTGTCACTTTTTTTGTCACTTTCTTGAAATTTCTATTTTTTTTTTTTAAGTGACAAACATCAATTTTCAATAAAAGTGACATTTAACTTTTATATTGAAAATTTGACATTTAATTTGACATAGTATTTTTTTATTTTTAAAACACATTTTATACGATTTAGTAAAAGACCCTTAATTTTAAGAGTACTTTTGTAAGTTTCCCTTTTAGATGCTTTTAGATGAAAGAAAAGACACGCTTACTAGTGATTTAGTGCAAATCCACGAACCATGATACCTCATTTAGTCTAGGCCTCTATGGTCCACATCGAGCACAGTTGACTTGATTTTTAAATAAATAAAGTTGTCCTCTGATTACGCCCAAAGAATAATGCGGTAGTTATAGTGTAGTTTTGGGGTGTCGTATTCACAGATATCTGAGAAAATTATCAAGGGTTCCCAAAAAGGATGGTTGGTCTCACGAATTATAGAAAATTGATTTGTTTGTCACGAAATCGAGATTAATTTTGGAAATAAGGAAATTAAAGTCAATGAATGAGATAGTAAATCGTCGGGATTCTCTCAATCAGATTGGATCTATCACATCAATTATTCCATTTTTATAACACAATTGGATGCTTTCATCTCGGCACTCTAATCGAAAAAATATGTCGTTTAAACCTAATTTAATTCTAACGTGATCCTAATGGTTAATCTTCCTATTGTAATGTCACACTTAGTTTATCGAAATCAAATTCAAAATCAACTATATACTAAAGCATAAAGTAGTAGAGAATCACACCAATAAACTTAAATAATTGAGATTAAAATCTAAGTAATTATTTCAATCAATCCATAGAGAGAGCATGACTAATTCTATGACCAATTTAATAAAAACTAAGTCAATCTCAAAATTAATTCACGACGAGAAGAATAAAACCATTAAATCAATTTAATTTCAATTGTAACTCTCGAATCTAGTTTCTCCATAACACAATTACGCATTAATGTATTGGAATAAGATCAGAAAAAGCGCTTTATACATCTAGTATAAAGTAGTAAACAATACACCAATAACATTCATGAGATTATAATTCAACAAATATTTCAATTCGTCAATAGAAAGAGCGTGACTGAATCTATAATTGGATCCAGATTGGGGATTCATCTATTGAAATTAAGGCAACTTACAAAAATACTTTTAGGGATCTTTTGAAAAATCATATTAAAAGTATTTTGAAAGTAAAAAATATTGTATAAAAATTTAGTGTCACTTTTTGTTGTGGCAAAGTAAAAAAGTGACTACCACAATAAATAAATAAAAAGTGACATTATGTCACTTTTTTAAGTTAGGTGACTTTTTTTATATTAAAAAATGATATATAGTGTCATATCACTTTTTTAAAATGTGATATTTGTCACTAAAAAAAGTGACAAAAATTTCAAGAAAGTCAAAGAAAAGAAAAAGAAGTAACAAATAATATGTAAAATTAAGTCACACAATGTCACTTTTTAAAGTTAAGTGTCACATTGTCACTTTTTATTATAAAAAAAATGATATTTGTTACTAAAAAAAGTGGCAGAAAATAATAATAATAATAAAAGACTAACACTAAAAAAAGTGACGAAATTTTTTTTTTTTACAAGGACAAACACTAAAAAAAAAGTGACAACACAAATTAAAATATTGAATCAGTTCAATAAAATGAAATAAATTTTAAAAATAAAAAGTAAAATGACACAATCCATTACATTGGATACATCTTTAGCTGTCAATTACTAACATCAAAGTTTGTTTACAATGAATAGCTGCAAAATATTTTCTCTAATCCACACAAGAAAAAAGTCTGTTGGAATCCAAAACAGTTATAGATATCTAACTCTTCCGCTTGTAGAAAAATGATAGATCTTAGTAGGCTACATTATTATCTTGTATTGCTCAATTCTAGCATCCACCAAAATTTCTTGGCCATGTTCTATGAACAATTAATGGACATTAACCACATCACCAGTATCAACAATAGCTGACTTAGACTTAGATCAACTTGCACACCATCGAAAACCACATATGGTGATCAATCAAGAACAAACATAACTCGACATAGACTAACTCGACATACACCTACAAAGAGTGAAAAAGAAATATGTATAATCCAGTTGGCTATTTCTCTCTATACACTTGGTATTAGAACCATTGGAACTTTTATGTTTGATTTGGCAATATATATGCAAATTAAGGCTCCATAAAAATTTAAAAATCAAATCAAATCAAAGAACTAAAATCTTGTGTTAAGCAGACAATTTGAAAGGGGGGAAAGGAAAACCTATATACCCTGAAACAAACATTTTAAAACAGGAAAGGGAAAAGGCAAAATTACATAATTCCAGGGGTTTAAAGATGTCAATTCAAAATATAGGGACCAAGTTTATTTATTCAAAAGTCAGGTGTCTATATAACAAAACCCTATCCCTAAATCGTTTTCCTCTCTCTCTCTCTCTCTCTCTCTCTCTCTCCCTCCTCCCCCCCGATTATCTCTCTTCTACGTCGGCGGCCCATTCAAACTCCGGCAACCGGCGATGAAGGAGCTGCATTGGGCCGACTCGGAACTCGACGAACTCAGAGTTGCGGCCGGCAATTAAGGAGCTTCGGTGTCGACTGCAGTCCGTCAAGTCAACGTATTTTGCATTTTGAGGTTTTTTTTCTGATCTGAGGAGGTTGTGGTGATAGTTGATATGGGCGGTGGTATCTTGCGGTGGTATCTTTTGTGGTGGTGGCGACGATTTGGGGATTGTGGTGTAGGGGCGATGGTGGCGGTGATTTGGGAATTGTGGTATCGTACAGTGGTTGTGTGGTGCAGGGGCGATGGTGGTGGTTGATTTTGGGCGGTTGTATGGTGGTAGTCGATTTTGCTGTTGTTGGCAGTGGTTATGGTAGTTTTTTCGGTGGTGTTTACAGTTAGTAATAGTGGTGGTGGCGACAGTGGCGAGCAGGTGGTGATGTTGGCTACGTTCTGATTCTGAATCTAGTATTCGGCTTAGTTCGGGATATGGGTTAGTTAGAGGAGGAAACAGTGATGGTAGTGGTGGTGGAAGAGACGCAGCTGCATGTGGATCTCGATCTTAATGGGCGACGATCTGAGTGGTGGTCTGATTGTGGAGGTGGCGACAACGATGGTGGTGGTTGTGGTGTTGGGATTTTTGGATGATTTTTGTTGGTGGATTTGGTGATGGAGATGGTGGATATCGATGTAGGTGGTTGTGGATGTTCTATGGTGGTAGTGGAGGTGTTGACGGTGGTGGTGGTGGTGATGGTTGACGATGGTGATGGTGATGGTGGCGGCGACGTGATGGTGGTAGTGTTGTGGTGGCTACGACAGTCGCCTGGGTGATGGTGGTCGCAAGTTGCGGTGGCGGTAATATTGGTGACAGTCGTATGTGACTTAATATTTGGTGCATGTGATCAATTATTTGGTTATTTGTGACCTAGTATTAAACCGTGACCTCACAAACAATTTGTGACAAGTAATTTTGAAAATTTGTGACCGATATATGAAATGTGACATGTAATTTCGTTGATTTGTGACTAATGAAATAAACTGTAGCCTATAAAAAAATTGTTTGTGTCCTCGAAATAATCTATGATGAATTAATTTGATAATATGTGACCAATAAATCAGTTGTGACTAATAATTATGTATATATGATCATTAATTATATAATTGTGATTTTATTATATTTAATTAATTAACTAATACCTGAATTTTGTATTTTGAAACTTGAAGTCTGAAAATTGAATTGTGTCAAAGTTACACCTTACTTTTGAATTTTTCCCCCAAGGGAAAACCTATATACCCTAAAATGATAA
Organism: Osmanthus fragrans; assembly: GCA_019395295.1. Lineage (NCBI taxonomy): Eukaryota > Viridiplantae > Streptophyta > Magnoliopsida > Lamiales > Oleaceae > Osmanthus > Osmanthus fragrans. Next base: position 7,785,422 of record CM033356.1, read on the forward strand.
ATTGTTTTAATGAAACACCAAAATGTATATATAAAGTCCTAAAAAGTCAATTATTGATCTAAACTCCTAAACGTTAATGAAACCTCCATATTAAAAAGTGACACATCTACCAGTTGACAGCGAAGAAATTAAAAGCGCCTTGCAATTGTGGGAACTTGCTACGTCAGCATCTTTGACATTATGAAGAAATACCATTTCTCGTCGATGGCAGCTTTCTTTATCAAATGGTACTTGGCGTTGTTGCATTGCAGCTTCCCCGTCGCCCCCGTGCATCCATACAAAGCATGAGGGAGAGGGGAGTCATGACATGGTTGAGAATTTTTTTTTGGTTGTGATGGATTGGGAGTTTTCTGAAAATTTCCCTTGAATGTATCAGGCAAATAGCAAAGTATTGGGCCAAGCCCAGTGTCATCAAAGTATGTGGCCAAAGCAGCAGTCACAGAAGCTGCATTTTTAAAATTGTTTTATGGGCTGGAAATGGCGGGCAATGGTGGCGGTGGCGTTGACGGTTGTGTGCGAACTGATACTTTTGGTCATTGGATTGATTTCTTTGTTCACGGGACACGTGGTGTCTGATCTGGAGAAGTTTTCTCAGCGCCTTTGGTACTATAAACTAGTACCATATGTGTTCTCTTATACTCCAAGACTCACTAGTTGCTTGTCTTTGTGTGTTTCAATTTCATCAATTTTTGTTGAAACTGGAAATTATTATTTTTATTATAGTAAATATGTAGGAATATTATGCAATATTTTGCCTTTCATTTTTTTTTTTTTTTGGATATCAAGTTGTCGTGTAATATGGATTCTGAAATGTCATTTTTTGGATTATTTTCTCACTCGTATCTTTTCTTGTTTTATCTCTTGAAATGTGGCTAAAAATTGTTTTTCTTTTAAGCAACCTTCATTTTCCCAATTCTTTCATGTTATTATTGGTCATATTATTTGGGGAAAAATGATTGTTTTCTATCTGTGGATTTTTTTCAACTTCGGAAGTTTCTATTCAGATTTCCCATTTCTAGCTGCCCATTTATAGGCTTTTTACTTTCATTCTCTTCGTTTTAGATTTCTTTTTCTTTTTCACGTGCTTGTAAATTTCTCTTTTTGAGTTGTTCTTATTGGATCATGAAAGATGATTGTGTACAAAATTTGTTGTTTTTGTACTAGTCACTGTCTCCATACTTCTCTGTGTCCATTGGGGGAGATGAGGGAAATAAAGATAGAAAATGACTTTCAAGGAATGAAATCGGCGACATAAACTTTTAATAGTTATTGTTACGGGAGAAATAAAAGGAAAATAGTTTTTTTTTTTTTTTTTTTATGAGAAAATGTTGTGTTTGTATGATAACTAAATTTATGAAAGAGCCATCTACGTTCTTAGCTTGCAGATATGGGAAAGATGATGCTCTTATAAATATTTTCATGGGACCTTATTTCCTTTACCAGTGCAGTTTTCATTTTTACCACCTTTCTTTTGAAGCTTTTAGAAAGGTATAAATATCACTGTAACATGTCATATATTCATGAGTTCCATTTATGCTTCATATAACTTTCAGCATGTAAATGAATTTTTTTTAATGTGTTTGATAGAGATTAAAATGGTGTGTCATATATTTATGAGAATAGTTTTTTTTTTTATGATTTTAAATAAAGGGCATTGAAGGACTGCTATGTATACCTATTTAATTGGTTAACAAGTTGTGAAATGGCTCTATACATAACTATCTTTTAAGTAAACTATTTAATTTGTCAAAATGAAAGTCTCGACAATTATGAATTCTCGACATATCAGTTATGTGACTGTCGAAATTAATTGTCGCTCTCGATAGTTACTTTCAGTTATTCTTGACAAATGACTAAATCTCGACAGATCAGTTGAGTCATCTATCATTTTCGACAGATGAACTATCATTCTCAACGTCAAAGTCAATATTTCTCAACATATGACTGCTTCTCGACAGATCAATTTTGCAATCATCTGTCCACATGTCCAACTTTAGTTCATCTGAACATGACATATGTGTTTCGCATTAACATGTACGAATTATTATGACCTGACCTTTTTTTGCTTTTCTTGTTATACATTGTTCTTGCAAATGAATTTTGAATTCCTCATTCCCGAAAATGCGCTCTGGCGTGTCCTCATTTCTCAAAGAAGCAATTTCAAGTACCTAAAAACCTTCATGGAGAATTTTGATGATCGACATCGAGAAGATTTCGACAACTTATGCCTTGGGTTCCTGACCGAGGTACCTGTCATGCAATTCTCAGCTTAATTAATCAAAAAACTAGTGTTTAGATCCATTAGAACTGATAATGCAAAGAAATTATGGTTTAATATAGAAGAGCACCTGACAAGGTTCAAGTTGCAAGGGTATGTGATCGTGACGGGATTAAAATGTGGTCTCGTCCCTAAAGGAGATGAGTTTACTAAAGCCATGAAAATAATGAGACTAAATGACAAATACTTCAAATCCATGAAGAAGATTTCATATGCCCAACTGGAGATTTCATCAACGTCCCGAGCTGAGCATGTCTGTGTGAAGGCTTTTCTCCTACCGTCGGAAAGTAATGAAGTAATCTGTATGTGTGAGAACTTTGTTTTGAAGTTATTGCTACACGACTACTATTTGCAAACGATAATAGTGCAAGTTCTCATCTAATGGTACAATCCCAATATCAAAAATCAATGTCAAGTGCATTATCGTTTCATACACAAAGAGGTATTTGATCGACATCATCATGTCATACGTTTGGGTGAACATCCGCTGCGACAAATGAAGGATTTTAAAATTTTGTATTCCCTCCCATGTCAACAATTGGAAGCTCTATTTTCAAAATAGTAACGCATATAACAGTTTTCTTATGAATTGATATGTACCAATTTAAGTCTTCATCTTCGCGTATTTCAAACAGATGTATATTCATGTTCAGGACTTGGAACTTCAATTCAATTTGAGTGTAGGAATCAAAAATATCAAGTTTGTCGCTCTATCATAACACAAGTTTGGCTAGGGTGATACTTGTTGAAACTACAATCAAAGTGATTTTTGTCCCCTCTCCACTTTCATTCAGCATCCATGTAAACAAACTTTCCCTTTCTACAATACGATGAATCAAAATTATTACTCATACTGAAAAGTTGATATTGCAATAGTAAGAATTTTGCATAATCAATATGTCGGCATTTAATAGCATGAAATGACACATTCAAATATTTAGATCCATATAATAGCAAAAGCTCAAATCAACAATTGAAATGTATATTCCGACTTTTTTCAAGTGTCGAATTCAACTGTTGAAATGTTTATCATGACAGTTTCAAAATGTTGAATTCAACAGATAGAATATCTAACCAGACAGTTTCTAAATATCAAATTCGATAGTTGGACTATCAAAACTGACGGGAAGCATATATGTGGGTGATTCGAACAAATTTTTTTATCATATTAAGTGTGGTCATCAATATTATATTACCAAATGAGAAAATTTTCTTCCCAAATAATTTGCACAATAAATCATTAAAGAAATCATCTTTGAAAATATTTATTAGGTTTGATTGGAAAAATTATACAAAACATTAATGGTGATAATCAATTCTCAATTATAATATGAAAACATCTTCCCAAATAAATAGCTCAATGCTCCATTAAATATGGAGTCATTCACAGTTTGTAGAGAATATTTGTATCTTTATTCAAGAAGATTTGAAAAATCTAACAAATCAAAGAATAATAATTTCAAAAATTTCAAATAAATATGACCATATTGTATTTAACATTTCAAAAGTAGTAAATTATAAGATAAAAATAAAAATAATTTGTAATATGCTAACCTTTCAAAATGGATGAGGAATCCATTAGTAATATCTTCTTGATAAAAGAATGGAGAAGATAGTTAGAAAATGTTTGTTAATGGTAGAAAAAATTGTTTATGTTCACTTTTCAAAATCTTTTTTTTTTATCAACAAAATTCATATTACTCAATATAATATACATATATCAAATGTTTATAGTAGACAAATTAAATCATCACATCATAACATTAATGACATTCAAATCAAACATTAATAAATATTAAATACTTTTAAAAATGCATCACTAAGAGTAATTTGGACATTTCACACCAAAAAGTGACGTTTTTTAGCACAGTTAGAAAAAGTGACAAATTTTGATGTATTTTTCAAATTTTAGTGATATCTATGAAATATCCCCTTAAAATTTCAGTAGTATTATAATACCTCGGTGTCACTATTTAATTGACATTTATATTGAATAATTAGGATTCACTATTTAGTTGGAACCCAAACTTGAATAAATAATATTATAATATAAATGTAAATTAAATAATGGCAGGAATTACTAAATTTTCATACTCAAGAAGTGCACCCCTGGAGTGCTAAGATTGATTGATATAGGAAAATTCTCTGCGTACAGGGAATTCCTACAGGGGCCATCACTGTAGTAGCGGGTCTCACATGTATTTTAAAAAAAATTGTTATATGGACCCCGCCTGTGTGTGTCTAGCAAAAACCTATAAAATAGGTCCCTGTACGTGTAGCCTAACTCATTGATATATCAATGTTAATGAGTTAATAATGCTTGGACGAATTCCCATGTCAGTCACTTACATTTCTCTCGTTGCATCAAACATAGGAGCTACATGTCTAACTCGATTACGTGATTACGAGGGAATAAAATGACTGCCAACAATACAAATGCAATTAAATAAGGACATATGTGACAGGTAACTGCCTAAGTTGTATCAATATATTCAACAAGAAACCGAACTTCTTCCTCATAATAATATTCCCCTAAAATACCATGCTTTATCCTCAAATTTATAAATACCCTTAACGCAAAAACAATTTTGCTTGTCCACACACACAAACAAAATTTAATTTCTAGCATTCCATTTTCTTTTTTCACATACAGTTTTCATACGTACGATTCATCCTTAAATCACAAGTTTTCATTTCATCAAACAATTTTTTCCTGCCTTTTGTCATGGAGAATTTCAGGGTTTTGAAAATTTTCTTGATTTTGACCATCTTTTTCTTGATGGAAGATCCATTGTTCTCTCTGTCATCTTCTTTACCCGAGAGACTCGAGAAGACCACAGCTGCACACCAAAATTACACCGCCATATCAGAGTTTCGGGTGCTCAACAGAAAACATTTGAAGAATTGTCCCGCCCCGAACCCATATCTGCAAATAACTACAAACTCCATTAACAGCCTTTCTGATGAAGGATATATAACAGTAAATGTTACAGGAGTTTTACTTCCTTCAACTACTGATTGGGTTGCAATGATTTCACCGTCTCATGCCAAGTAAGATGATTATTTTCATATCAAAATAATCTGATTTTAATCTCCGATAAAAGTTAATTTATCTGTTAATCATGTTCGTGTTGTATTTTTGCAGTGTCGCAGCCTGTTTAGAAAATTCGATTTTCTATGTGCAGACAGGAGATTTTAGTAGTCTTCCACTTCTCTGCCATTATCCTGTCAAGGTAAGCACGTTTATTTTTATTGCAGCCATTTTGATAATTTATTTTCTTGGGCATGCTTGGTTCCTAATCTTGAGAAATCTGTTTATTAACTAACAAATTGAAATAATTCAGACACGGAGAGCTTCTTGAGGACTTGTTCTTGCGCCCTTATTTACTTGACGGAAGAACAACATTAAAAAATATTTCCTAAAGATCTGAGACTGAGAATTAATTCTAACGTATTATTGCTAAAATTTGCAGGCTCAGTATTTAACAAATGATTTAGATTACTTGAGTTGCAAGAAGAAGGAATGCAAGAAAAAAGTGAATGGGAAATGTGTATTGAGTACATGTGGTGCAACTTTGTCATTTCATGTCATTAATATTCGAACTGATATCGAATTCGTGTTGTTTTCTGGCGGATTTTTTACGCCTTGCATTTTGAGAAGATCTCAGCCTCTCACTTTTGCCAATCCGAACAAGCCTTTATATGGACATATATCAAGCATCGATTCAACAGCAAAATCGGTACGTAAATATCCCTACATTTCTTCGAATCTATAATTTAATATTAATGTGTTATCACATAGACGAATGCTGAACATCAGTGTGGCCACGTAGCATTTTTCAATTTGTCATGCCTTTTCTATGCAATATCCATGCATGTGGTTGAGAATTATGCCCATGTTTGTCTATAAATAAAGTAGAAAAATGAATTTTGAAATAGTGAATATTTGATTAAAAAGTAGGAAATTTTTTTTTGGTTTTATGTCCAAAGTATTTTATTGTGAAAATGTATGATTAAAAATGAGTGAGGAAAAAAAGAGTTTTGAAATAATGATGACAAACAGGGGCTAGCTGGATCCGTTTATTGTTGCCGAATGTTCCTCTAAAAATCTTTAAATATTTAATTATAAAAATCTACATGCCAAAGAATTTGATAAAATTAAAAATGCTTGTTATTTACAAAATATAATAAAATAAATTCTTCGTTTTCTAACAAATTTTTAGATAAGATAGTTCAAAACTTATACTTAGAACCCTATTTTAAATATAACTATTCGAGTTTTCCCCACAACCCTTTTTCAATTTCTTTCTTGTTCTATTCTTTCCCTATAAAAAAATGGCAAAAGGCTTTTCAGTATTATGTAGTATAGTTTTAAGTAGTCAAAAAAACTAATTTGAATCCAAATTGAAATGAGAAGAATGGACAAAGATGAAGAGTAATGATATTCATTACCATTAATGCTAAGCACCAGTATAAATGGTAACTACATAATGTCATATGATTCATTTAATTGAACATATAAAATATTGTCATATAGATATATACTCTTAACATCACTATATTTAAATAACATTACTCAAGAAAATGATCTTAGGAAAAGATAATAAATAATGAATTAACATTTAGTTGACTTTATTGTCAGCAATTCGTCCGCCCCGGCAAGATTTGTGGTTCACACAAAAACTTTAATTAATTACACAGCTGTCATGGGGTATGGCAACATATTTATTCAACTATTTAACTGAGCATTTAAGTAATTCGTAGTACGTGTGGGATTAGAAAGTTGGCTAAAGTTGACTGCAATTAACTAGCTATAGGTATTAAAGATTTTATTTGAACCTGCTTGGTGTACAAGACTATTTACCAGGTCTTGTACAGAGCAGAGACATGCGTGGGCTCCAAGCAAATTTTTTTTTAATACATGTGAGCCCCCCCACACCATGAGGGGCCTGTAAAACATCTGGAGGAAATGCCCTTGTACACTGGGCATTTTCTATTTTATTTTTACTTTTCCTTTCCGTAGAATTGTTAGGTATTCAAGATTTTATTCTTTTTCCTTTCAGTAGAATTGTGCGGGTGTTGTACAATCGATTTTACCAAACATGTCATGAACGTAATATTTGACATGAGTACTACAATAGTAAAATTTGAATTTTTTTTTTTTTTTTTTTAATTTAGCCTTCGTTTGAGTTTCTTTTTTAGTTGCTAAAAAGTTATCTAACCACACGATTTGTAAGAAATACTATCTACTTATATACTACTTATTTCCATCAACTTATAATTTTAAGAACTAAAAAGGAAACTCAAGAAAAGGCTTAATACTTTTTAGTATTGTAGAGTATACTAAATGTTTGTATATTTCGATAATTATATTTCCTACATTCCTAAATGTTTGTTTATTTCGATATCTCGTCTCCTGATCAATCTCCTAAAAGTAATTAAAAAGATTGAAATGCTAGGTTTTAGAAATAAATTGTCCGTCATTATTTTTTACACAAGAAAATACAAAACTGTAAACATTGAAGAGAAACTCGATATAAACCAAGTTTTTTTTTTTTTTTTTTTTTTTTGTGAATTTAAGGTTATATGAATGAATTAAACTAAGAAAAAGACGTGTCAAAATATGAAATCACCCCATAAAAAGTTTTTTGTAAATTTATTCCGTTCATCTTAGGTTAACACCATCACAAAGTAATAATTCATGTTTGATCTACATTCTAATTTGCATTTTCAATTTTTTACTCATTTTCAACCACACATTCTTCAATAAAAATAATATTTTTCATCACATCAATAATTTTTCCTTCTTTTTCAATCACATATTCAGCATCACATTCCCTAAAAAAATACATTTTTTTTCCATTTTAATGTGCATCAAATAGGGGCCTATCTCCAATTTATTTTACTAAAAATAACTTTACTTACAAGAAGCTTATAGATCTAGAATAAGCTCAACCAAAAATTAGTCTTACATAAGATTTCTAGAAAAAACTTAATTATAATTATGTTTGATTTAAAAAAATTGAAATCTTGATCCAAAATTTCTTTCTATAGTAGTATAATAGATTCATAATGGAAATTAAATGGTTGCATTTATTGCTTTCAATATATGATGAATATAATGCATTTTTCAATATTTGTTATAATTGCAGATGAGAGTAACATGGGTGAGTGGAAATCAACAGCCTCAACTTGTTCAATATGGAAATGGAAAATCAGCAACCTCACTTGTTTCTACTTTTTCACAAAGTGATATGTGCAATAGTAAGTTACTTTTTTAAGGACAACCAACTATTTAGTATCATTGTGTTAAAACATCAATTTACGTGACACTAATATATCGTTAAATGATAGATTTAATTAAATGAATCATAAAATTCTACATTTATATCACTAATTAGCACCATCCAGACAGGTGTTGTAGCACCAATAATGTTAAATAGCATTATTCTATGAGAAAACTTGTGCAACAGTTGATTTGTGTTGGGACCAAATTTATTACGGCATGTATTATTAAACTATGTTAATGTGATTGGCATCTTCATTCTATGTAAATGTTTTGTGAACTTCAAGAAGCTATTGATATTATTTTTATTGTAAATTTTGAAATTTCTAATATAATTTTTTTTTTTTTTTTTTTAATAAATAAGCTTCCTACTTACAAAGTCCTGCCAAGGATTTTGGGTGGCATGACCCTGGCTACATTCATTCGGCAGTAATGACAGGACTCAACCCTTCGACCAAGTACTCCTACAGATATGGAAGGTAAATTAATGAATTATGCCATCTCCACATAAAAAATATACAACTTTTTTTTACATTGTATGAGGTGTAAGAATTTGTGTCATTAATTGTTTTAAGTATTGTTAAAATTAATGGCAAAACTATTGTCCGTGTCAGACGCTGTCAACAAAACTATGAAGCAGAATGTAATCGTAGCAGCACTGTAAATTAATTGGTTCGCTGAATATGTAATTTAGTCTAATCGAGTCATTGAGTCAATAATTGTCACCTTAAAAAATTATGGCAGGTGGACAATATATGTGATCAAATGACGTTTAGACATAAATATTCTAAGACCCATAAAAATTTTTACCCAAAAAAATTGATTGTATATTACTAATTCATACATGTATTATACATAAACGTGTACATATGATACAGTGATTCAAGCGGATGGAGTAATTGGACTACATTCAATACACCACCTGCTGGTGGATCAGAGGAGCTTAAATTTCTTGCATTTGGAGACATGGGCAAGGCTCCTCGTGATAATTCTACTGAACACTATATACAGGTAATACATATGGATATATCAGTTATACAAAATATAAATATAATGCACATGACTAAAAAGGGCCTAATTTTGGGTGAAAAATATAGCCAGGATCAATATCAGTCATCGAAGCTATGGCTGACGAACTGTCCTCCGGTGGGGTCGACTCGATATTTCACATTGGAGACATAAGCTATGCCACAGGTTTTCTAGTAGAATGGGATTTTTTCCTTCACCAAATTAGCCCAGTTGCCTCTAAAGTTTCTTATATGACTGCAATTGGGAACCATGAAAGGTGTGTTGTTTCTTTAAAAATGTGTACGTGTTCAAACAATTAACTAGAAAGTGGTACAATTTAAACTTTTAGACAAAATGACAAAAGTTTGAAGTATTATCTTTCAGGGATTATGGAGACTCTGGCTCGGTTTATTTTACTCCGGACTCTGGCGGAGAGTGTGGGGTACCTTACGAGACTTATTTTCCAATGCCAGCAATTGCAAAGGATAAGCCATGGTATTCCATAGAACAGGGGAGTGTTCACTTCACTTTACACCGAGCATAATTGGACACAAAACCGAGCATAACATAAATTCCCCTTCTTTTACGGACACAAAACTCAGAACAGGTACATAAATTCCCCTTCTTTTACGATGTTCAACAATCCAACCTATGCCTCATTTAGTCGTGGACGATATAATACTAGACAACAGACAACAGAGTACTGTTCAATACTGTCTAATATTAGTTCCAACATAACCTTACAGCATTGCTGTCTTGTGAAACAGAATACTAAGCGTTGGTATTAACTTGCATTGTGTCCTTGCACAGTATGAATGGATGAAGAAGGACATGGCTGCAGTTGATCGATCAAGAACTCCATGGTTAATATTCACAGGGTAAGTTTATATTTTCAGACCCACAGCCAATAATTTATGACTGCATATCGATTTGGCTAACCTTCAACTGAAAATCTGCCTGTCTTCTTTCAACGTCATAAAATATTTGATGAATAGCCTATAAGTTCAATCAACAAAAAACTAAATGTTTTTTTTAAATAAGCATGGAGTCAACTACCTGAATCTATTCATGACATAAATTACAATAATTTTACATGTCAGCCTAAAACAGGCACAAACAGCCAGCAAGTTCAATGAAATTGATGAATATTGTGAGTCGATTACAGGCACAGGCCCATGTATTCCTCCAACGATGGAAACATTCTTTTGCCAAGTGTCGACGAAAAATTTGTCCAAGCCGTGGAGCCATTGCTACTAGCCAACGAGGTGATTGACCTCGTGAACACAAATTTCAGTAATCATTGGTTTCGTCATTAATTATGTTCATTAACATAAACTGGAAACATGTGAGTCTACAGGTTGATCTGGTTCTGTTTGGGCATGTTCACAACTATGAAAGAACCTGTGCTGTTTATAAGAATCAGTGCAAAGCAATGCCTAAGAAAGATGAAAATGGAACTGATACATATGATAATACGAAGTATAGTGCACCAGTTCATGCAGTTATTGGAATGGCTGGTTTTAGCTTGGATGAGTTCTCCACCAATGTAAGTAGTTACAACCTCATAGAAACTCTTCATCTTCGTCTCAAATATCAATCTCGGCTCCTCAGTCAATTTTTCTTGACATTAGAGTTCCATCTTTCAACTTTTGTAGCATGAAATGTCTTTATGGGATTAATTAAGGATGATCTTGGACGAAATTCACGTCATGGGACGTAAATGTTACCAGATGTTAAGAGACTGAAATGTCGAGAAATTGAATGGACATTCAAATGCTCATTTTAAGTCCAAGCACCTGTTTGGTAAAAAAATAAAATCCAGCTTCTAATTTAAGTCAAAGTCGACAAATAATTTTGAGTGATGTTATTTAGCTCCAGTGGATTATAACCTGAGTCTATGTAGAGTTAGGTGATAGATTAAATGAAATATTAAATTAAATGACTCATTTATTTGTATTTATCATTTAAAGTCATATTAATGCTAGATAAACTGAGGTTATAATCCCGGTGAAACTAAATAGCATTACTCTTTGATAAAAGTTAATAAAATGTGTAATTGAAAAGTTATGAGTCATAAAATGTGTGATTAAAATCAGTGAGTGGTGCTATTTAGCCTCGCTAGGGTTATAATATCAGTCTGTATAATGTTATGTAATAAGCTAAATGAAATGTTGAATTAAATTACTCATTTAACTTTACTTATTATTTATTGTCACATTAACGCTACATAAATTAATAACTCCACTAAAATTAAATAACATTACTCTATCAAAATCTATAGAAAGTTTGATTATAATACACAGCAGACGGGGGTTAAAACGAAAACCATAGGTGTGATTTTTCCATGGAAATACTAAGATACATATTGGAATCATGGGGTCCCTTTTTCTTCGTGATGGACAGGGGAATCCATGGAGTTTGGTCAGGATTTCGGAGTTTGGATACACAAGAGTACACGCAACAAAGAAAGAGCTAAAAGTTGAGGTAAGTTCATGCAGATTTTATTCATCAACAATTATTATAAATAAGTGGGAGAAACTTGAACCAAATCTTTATCTGCTTAAATTTTAAAAATAGGTGATACAAATAAGAACATCAATAGGTAATCTATAACCATTCGATTTAAAAGTGAAATTACACAAATGTTTATTTCATCTTGCAGTATGTAAATGCAAACACAAAAAAGGTTGAAGACAGCTTCCAAGTCATCCGAAGTTGAAAAAAAAAAATAATAATAATAGTAACACACAGGGAGCTGAAATTTATACGTATTTTGTAAGGAAAGAACATGGGATAACTTTACTTTCTCAATATCTTCTCTTGTTTTGTCAATAGATTGTCTGATTTTTATATGTGAATCCAAACTGTGTTAACCGAGTTGATCTCTACCTGGTTTTTGAAGAACAGTTTTTAGAATGGTTTCCTCAAGCTCCCAGTTTTTCCTGTCAAACTGACCAGACCGGGTTGGTTTTTAAAGCATTGGTAAATGTACGATAAATTGAGGAGTGGATGGAAAAGATCTAGCTTTGATAAAAAAAATAATAATAATCTTGCGTGCATGCTTGCCAAGAATGTGCATGCACATTCAACTAAGAGCAACAGCAACATAAACAAGGAAACAGCCCACAATAACACAGTGGGAACCACGATATAAATCAAACCACCAAGACAGCCTACATATGAGTTATGGTTGGTAAGTATTTAAGTTTCTATAAGCAAGGCATCTAGAAAATTAGACGACAGTGGACAATGAAGAAGTATTTAACATATTTAACTTCAAAAGCTTCATCATAGTTACCCGAAAAAGGGCATTGAATCAGATTGCATGGAAAGGAAAGAATATTCACACAAATTCTACTCCATGAACATAAAATGCTTGTTCTAACAGGCAAGTGAAACGTTGAATGCAGGCCATCAGTTTTAACTAAGGAACTGTCCTAGAGTCCTATCCTATTTGTTACACGCATTAATTTAGGTACTGGATCTCCTTGTATTATGATGAAGTGCAAACAGCTACATATGTGTACCTCTTCTTTTGCTTTACATCAACCTTGGCAAGAAAATCTCCAATTTTCCATCTCCAAAGACAACAGTTATGTCATTTGCCCCATACCAGCTGGAAAATATTTCGGCTAGCAGGTCCGCTGATCAAGTTGTTACTCTGCCTCTTCAACATTTCTTCTTGAGCAGAAACATCACCGTCCTTTTTAAAGTAAAATAAACGAATACTGAATCAATAAAGGCCCGCACATACTATAAGCACAATTATTAACTGGTAAAACACTCTTTCTTCTCATTTTCATTTTTCAAGAGTTGTGAACACATAGCTAGTAAAAGGATTGAATTCCTTAAACATTTTAATATTTAAATTAAGCAAATTCAATTTAATTAATCACCACGATACTTGGAGGCAATACATGGAGGCAATACAACAAAGTATTTTATCCTACTACTTTAGGCACCACAACATAACTATATCACAGCAATTACATATAATGATTGTATGATATGTAGGATTAGAATATAGAAAGAAACAAATGGTAAATTATTGGTCACATACATTGTGTATGAGTAAGCATAGACTACAGAATATAGCTAGGCGTTGCGCTCACCAACGTGAAACAACAAACTAAGGCTCTGTTTGAACCCCATTTTTTGGAAGAACAGGTTTTGTAATAGGAATTTTTTTGGAGGATGTGTAGTTAAAAAGGTGGAAAAAATTTAAGGTTTACGTGTAAAATTATTTTATTAAGAGAATATGTGGTTGAAATAAAGTTTTGGAGAAAATTGAATTTTTAGAGAATGGGGTTCAAATAGAGGCTAAGTTTTATTCTCAATAAATTTGATGTTAGCTACACAAATTATTTTCTCTATTCTCTATTATGCTGGGTTCAGCTGTACTCCTACTGGAACAATGCAACTATATAATTCACAACTGTAACAGACCACACTAAGAGCCCGTTTGGTGGAGATTTAAATTAGATTTTAATTGAAAAACTAGTCGTTAGTGGGTCTCATGCGTGAGATGAAAGTCAAACATAACGACTATATTTTCAATTAAAATTGGATTTAAATCTCTACCGAACAAACCCTAACTTTCGTCGACCTCTCCCTCTTATAACATGTTCCATTAATATTGAATCGCTCTTACAAACAGAAACGTCTCACAGTACTGACAGACATGCCTGATCAGCCAAGTCACCCTTGTGCTCCTCCAGTGGACCTCTACTAGTTAGCATATATCCTCATTTATTATTTTATCAATTCTAGTCTTGTCATACGTGATATCCATTTTAATATCCTAATTTTTGCTACATTCATCTTATAGACAGTTTTCCTTTCAGAAGTTCGACACTCAGTACTATAAAGCATAAAAGTCTAATGATTCTTTTGAAAAAATTGACCTTTTAAGCTTATTCCTGTAACACAAACCGTTGAAACACTTCTTTCATCCAACTTGATCTAATTCTAAGCATTACATCCTTTTCAAGAGCTCCTTCCGAAGTACCTAAAGGCTAAAACGCAATATGGTTCTCTATAGCAACTCCACTACTATCCCTATTCCTACTGTTACTAAAAGGGCATGTTATGTGTTGTGCCTTAGAACTAGCACCTCTAAATACTGAAGTACTCCAAGTCTCCAACATATTAAATTATAATTTAAATTCCTGCTAATCTCATCTGCTATACAGTATGTCATTATAAATACCTAGACGTCTCCCAAAATCCAAAAAACAACATATTGATTTCAGGAAGGTTGCAATCTATGAACTGAGTTGCACTTATGACCAAAAATAATTGGCCTTCTCTATGTCATATTGACCAATTTCAGCTATACCCAAAACTTGTGCATTTGCAATACCAACCTTCGAACAGACATAAATCTGAAATATTTGCTGGTCAAGCAACCTTAAAGGGGTAAATAAGATACAATATGTAAACAATTTATAAATAACAGAATGCAATTAGGGATGCACTCTTAAAAGGTGCCAATTTTTTTATCATAATTAATTTTTGCTTTCCCTTTTGGGGTCATGCCATTAGACTATTAACAAAATTCTTGTTAAACAGATACTAACTACGGCTGCATATTTATGTTTGTGTACTTTTGGCAAAAAGATTTGGTCCAAAATTAGTTAGATATTGAAGAGAAACAAACTTCTTAATTACGAAGACAAAAGAAATAATATTCACAAAGCTGGCAGATAATCGGCAAACCAGAGGACCTATAGTTTACCAACATAAACTAAGGGTCGTCCTTCGAGTAATTCTATGAAAAATGTCCCAGCCTTGATTTACCATGTAGAAGAACCAGATTTAAATGCAGGAAACAAAAATTAGATGAAAGACAAACTTGAATTGCAGGGAAGAGTTGATTTTTTTTTTTTTGAGAGAGAGATCAAGAATTTTTGTTCATAATGATTGCAATGAAATGTGAATACCATAACATCAAAGAGATGCTCTTAATTTTAGTGCTTAAACTTATAGATGAGATGGTTAATAGAGACTATTTGTGAAACTATAGTAGAAGGCTGAGGACCAACTTGCTACTCTGTCAATAGGTTGGGGACCAATGAGCCAATTGATGCAAGCCAAAACCGTCTCAAGTATTAGCTAATATATCAAACAACATATACAAGCGAACTGATTTTTAATTAGAGGGGTGTATTCAATCTATATATTTGAAAAGTTTAAAAGAATTAAAAAGTTTAAGTATATTCAATCAAGACTAAAAGTCATTAAAGTCTTGAGATATTCAATATACTCTTTAAAAGTCCTTAACATTTCATTTCAAAAAAAAAAAAAAAGTACATAAAAGTCATAAGGTATTAAATCAAGTCTTTTTAGAAGTCCTAAAAGGTCATGGATATTTAAAATGTCAATGATTTTTAATGACTTTTATAAAATACTTAAAATACTAAATTTTGAGTAGAAAGTACAAATAAAAATCTCTTAAAAGATTTCTGATTCACCCCTAAGATTTTGAAAGACTTCTACAAAAATAGTGCATTTCCATCTTCAAAATCTCTCTTTCTTTTTTCATTCTACAACCCTAGAGCCATGATACTAAAAATAAATATTTTTCTCTCTCTTCAAACTATTATTATTATTATCCTTCTCTTTTCAATATTCTCATTTCTTTTTTTTCTCTCTTCTTTTTCATCGTTTTCTCCTCTTTTTCTATGAAAAAATATAAATATGTAAATATATAAATTCTTATAAGATTCTTCATTCTCTTCTTTTTCATGGTTTCCTCAAATTTTTTTTAGAGAAAAATATCCATTTTTAATTAGAATTTTATAAAAAATAATAATAATAATAATTTGTAGTTAATTTTTTATATATTTTTGTTGCTTGTTTAACTTTCTACATGTTTAAACATATTGATAATGTTGAACAGTAGTGATTTCCTTTTTCACCCAAGAGTATTAAATTTTATTTTATTTTTTTTGGGGGGGGTTTTATTTTTCTAATTCAGGTGACTTACATATTTTTATTCTTTTTTAAAATATTTTTTATTGACATGAAAAATATAATTTTTTTACACTGTTTTTTGGATCAATCATACAAGTAGCGGCTCAAAAGGGTGCGAATAAGCTATAGACAAGATATTTTTCTAAAATGAAAGTCCGTAAAAAGCCAATGAATTCTATAAAGGTCTAAGAAGTCTATGAAGACTTTCATTGTTTCTGTAGAAAGTCAATAAAAGATAGTAAAAGTTCATTGAAATCTACAAAAATCGTATCCTTTAAAAAAATAAAATAAAAAGAACCTCAAGTCTTTAAAAATCCAAATTGAATACACCCCCCTAGATTGTTGTCACCAACTAACATTGGCCAATAACCACAATGCAAAATACGAAATTGCAAATGTAATGAGCCAGTTTTTAATAATGAAGATTACTAGAAACTTTAATTACACCAGAAATAGACAAGTAGTACATCATCCATGCTTGCTAAAAAGATGAATGGTAATAATAAGAACAGAGAGAACTCACGAGAAGAGAGTATGCACGAGCAAGAGATATCAATGTTGGATACATATCCAAAACAGCAAGAGCTATGGTCTCTGTTACATGTGGAACCTGTGTTCATAGAATATTCATGAACTATCAGTAAGTTTATCCTAGTACAAGTGAGGACTAAGTACGAAAAATAGCATCCTAAGGACTAACTTAACAGCCCTCCATTTCTGACCAAGTTTTTCAATTCCTACTCATTATGTCTGAAAAATTCAATCAGAAAGGGAATACCAAAGATGATTATAATAATATACAGTAGGAGTTTAAATTTAGCCCTTGTTTAATTCCCTTTAATTTACTTTAATTCATTTCTCATAGTCATTTTTAACCACACATTCACACAATAAAATATTCTACATGTAAACCCAAAATTCTTTCTTAATTTTTAACCACATTCTCCAAAAAATATTATTCAAAACTATGTTTTTTTAAATTTTAAGGCCACTAAACAGGGGCTTAACAGAAGACAACCTCAGCAGCAATACATTTTCTCAACAGCCATGAGTACAAGATAACTCTCCAACAGTCCCCTTTCCCCAACTTCAAAGGAAAAAGAAAAGAAAATGACAAGAAAGACAAAAAGAGGATAAAGGAGATCAGAGAGGAGGCGGGAAAAATGGGGAATTGAGAAGTCAGTATAATAAAAATGAAAATATAAAGAGCCTGGGTGAAAAAACTGGATTCCGTGTACCGTGGTTAATGTTTCATTATAGTACAAGCAGCACAGTAGAGAACAAACACATTTTATTAAACAGTTATTGTGACACCATGTGCAATTTTATAGCCAAATTGTTTCAACTTCGAATTATACCTGCATGAGTTGGACAGCAAATACATCAGTAACTGTCATCTTATCCAAGTCTTCACAACTCTTAATAAATACATCAAAAGGTGGGCAGAGCCCAGGGCTTTTCTGCTCAGCATCCAAAGAACTATAGTATTTGTCTATTGATTGAGTAAGATAACCATACTTCCTCAATGTATCTGCCAAGCCACTTGTTCTTTGCACATCAAATCCCTCCAAGATCTCTGTTGTAAAGCAGCTGCCATAAGCGAACTAGATTCAATTAAACCAAGGCCTAACAGCACATTACAATTAAAAATTGAAGCGCTTCAATTTTTAGGACAACAATAAGCCCTCGTTTGAGCCCCATTTTTCCAAAAAATAATTTTTTTTAAAACTCATTTTCAATCACGCATTCTCCAATAAAATAATTTTACACGTAAATTAAAAACCTTCTCTTACTTTTTAATCGCACATTCTCCAAACAATCACTATTCAAAAATACACTTTTTTCCCCAGAATAGGGCTCAAACAAGGGCAAAAGTTTGTGATGGTCGAGCATGCACAACATAAAATGACTGTAAATAGGATTGCCATCCCCCATTCACAATATAATTGAGTAATATCTCCTAGTCAAATATTACTAAGCACTTTAAATAAGGATTAAACTTATCTAAACAGAAAGGGAAATTTAGAAATATTACATAAATGGATCCTTATGAAGTCCAAGATTACTTACGCAGTTTTGATGCTTTCAGCAGCGTCCGACGAATTGGGATCACCTTCCACCAGATATATCATCTTTTTAAGTCCACATCTCTTTCAAAGACCAATTATATAAAGAGGAGAAATTAATTAATAATTATTAGTTCATGCATCAACGCTGTTATTACCCTAATCCATACTCGAATAGCAGCCTTTTGGGCTTTTCAATGTGATAATTGTTATCTAAAATGATCACAAATTTTAATACATCTTTCCAACATTAGATTCTCTAATATTGCCCATGTTTGAAGCTAAAAAGGTAGATAAAAATATATCAAAGTCAAAAAATAATTTTAGCCACACGTGTCATCCACAACTTTTATCAACTTTTCAACCATACATTTCATCAACTTTTATCAAAATTCATTAAAAATCTGATTTTTAGCAAAACCAAACATGGGCACAATGTTCTTTACTCATAGCGTAAAGAAAGAAAAAGAACTGTCTCAGCTTTGCTAAAATACCATAACTATCTTTGCAAACCCCTTGGCCACTTTTACCACTAGCGCTGCTATTATCACAGCCTACAGCAACAAACCTACGGGGTCAAGCAAACAGGAGAAGAGAGAGAGAGAAGCGACGAGATGGGTGAAGCAGAAATTATTTGTAAGGAGAAACTAGCTAATAATGCTAGTTAAAGCCTCAGGCCCTCATTAAATATATTGGTCAAAGTCAGACATAACCAAACTTTATGAAACAGTGTACAGATTGACTAAAATAGATCTAAAAGAAGTTAAAAGCACTTTGTGGGAAGATGTACAATAGGACATTCCACAGTTATGTAAACTTTTCCACGTATATGCATCTTTTCCAAAAAATAAAGGGGAGTCTATATCCCGTGCACCTACAAACAAATTCTATAATGAGCTCACTTTGTTACAGTAGGTTACTAAACACTATACAGAAACATAAAAGCATGCCTTCCGATATCTCCATTAAAATGATATTAAAATATGTATGTCATTCATCCATAGAAAAGACACCCTCCTAAATTTGAGGGTAGTTATCAGACAAAAATTGGCCTTCTCCATGATAGGCCCTAGGTAGATAAAACTTTTAGAGAAACAAAAATCATGACATCTGATTTAAAATTAGAATAAACCAGGGAACAACATGGCACTTGAATTGTAACACACTAAATAATTCTCACATTTCAATAGAATAAGTAACGATAGTAACAAACACCAACCAAACTCACACCCCACACGGCCATACTTAACCTCTCATCTCTCTTGAAAATCTGCACGTGTTGGTTCATTATTTCTCTTCTCCCATTTGATTTTTGTAAAACACCCTTGTCAATTTTTATCACTTGCTTGTACATTTTAAATTTTATACCATACACCTTTTTCTATTTCCTAGTTTTCCTACTTGACACTCTTCTTTCAAATTTTTGAACTGAATTGACAATGAATTTAAAGCCCTTGCTTGTCTCCCTTGTTTTCAAACCTCTTTTGTTCTCAAACTCATTTTCAACCACACATTCACACAATAAAATATTTTGCGCGTAAATCCAAAACTTTTTCCTACTTTTTAACCACACATCTCCAAAAAAACTCACTATTCCAAAAATCATTTCCCTCCAAAAACTCTTTAAATAGGGAGACAAACAGAAGCAAAGCTAGGTGCACATGCCAAGGTATCAATTAATCCACAAAAAATGACTTCATACATACATGTATGAATACATTAATCCTGTCCTGTTTCTTCCTTTGTTGCAGCTGACTCTACGAAGTCATCTTGTACTGATCTTGTGTGCAATCATATGGTCATACAAAAGGATATACAAAATAGTAAATACATGTTCTTAGTAAAGCAGCTTGGATGGAAACTTTCTGAATATGTTGCACAGCTGAAAAGAAGCGATGACTTTTCATCTTAGCTCAAAGTATTTCATAAGAAGGACAAGATTTCAGTAGAACAAGTTAGAAGAGGGAGCAGTAGACATAAATTGACTTGACCTAGTTACTTTAGATCTCCCAGTAAATGTAATAGGAACAAACAAAACTCAATGGCTGAAGACACATATAGATGATCCCAAATTTATTGGGAATAAAACTTTGTTGTTGCTTTAAAATATTTACTTGATAATATAAAGATAATTCATGGGTCAACTAAGTTAGTTCCACCGATCACCCGAAAATCTTTAGAGAAATAGAAGCCTTTATCTTTATCAAAAAAATAATAATAATAATAACAATAATATTAACTAAAAAGCATTACCACTTTACTCGTGAGCAACTATTGAAGAAATAAATAGCAGAACTTGAGAAACACATATATGCGCTTTTAAGAAAATAAAAACAGTTCAGTTAGTTACAGCAATAGATCTATCACAGTGATTAAACATAAAATGAAGAAACAATACCAAGAGTCGTAGTTTCTGATCTCTATATCGATTGTCCCTGATAGAGAGGCGCAAATCATCAACCTTCTTCCTCTCAACAATGAAGTCAAGAACATATTCACTGCCATCATATTTATGACGAGCTATCCAGAGGCCATCCCCAACAGGCAACCTTCTAACCTATGGAAGACCAAAATGTTATATCATTGCACTTATGTCTGATGTGGTTTTTCTTTCTATCTATGCATGTATGTGCCTTCGTTAGATGGTCGAATACCAATCAGCTATATGTTGTGACACCTCCGTCAAAATGGAAACATTAAATCTCTATTAGTTGATGTGATGCTGCTGATTCAAAAAATTAAAAGCAACGAGAACAATATGCAATATGCATGGAATTATTACAGATTCATCTAGCTAACTTACGCAACCACTACTAAAAAATGAGAGAAAATGACAGATGACAGTCCTTTTGGGATCAACATGAAACTTGAGCTCACCTCTATCTGAATTTTAAATTCAGCACATACTTTCTCAACAATTTTCCTGGAATGTGACCTGAAAATACCAATAGATTTATATAAATACTATAAAACCATCAGATGAAATAAATAGATCATGTTTCAATATGACAACATGCTATAACAAAACCAAGGGCAAAGAATAAATGAACTAACAAATAGAGAATAGAACTGATCAATATTCAAATCAATGGGTCTGAAGGAGAAGAATGAAAACAAAATGAGATCATAGTAGTTAGGCAAAGAGATCATGCTAATTACACAAATTACTTCTCGATAACTAAGATAGTACGCTACGCTATTATGTACCAAAGGAGATTCATTGGTCATGACTTGTGATCTAATGTCTATTGCCAATCAAAAAATTGGTAGGGTCACACCTATAGATCATACACAAACTTTGATAAAAAAAAAACTATATTATTGCAAACCAATAATGTACATGACCCTACATATACTATATACATACACACTATTGGGTTGGTTATCAATAATGCTGACAGTTCATTTCAAAGCTATACTCAATTTTTTTGCAAATCAACCTAGATATCTAACTATCACACCATATTCATTCAAACTCTAGATTTTTCTCATCTCTGTCATTTCAAGCGTTTCACATACTTAATCGGTGACCAAAATTTCAAACTTAGCTGAAAATAAAAAACTTCAATTAAGACTTAAGCAGTGACCATCCACATGTTGCCAACTATAAGAGAAGAACCACTTCCACACTTTCTTCTCAACAAAGCCAGGTCAAATTATTCCAGATATATAATGATTATACCAATTACCAAATAAATGCCATCGTAATGGGCAACTCCTCCAAAAAATGCAAAAGAAAATAACAGGAGTTTCTAAAATCAAAAGAGCATAATTCAAGTTTCCCTGCCTACATAATATTCACTAAATTCCTTCCACACATAATTGAGATATAGCTACGCACATTCATTGACACGGTGACACCCTATGCCAATAGTAAGCCACCAATAAGTAATGTACCACAAGCATATAATTTTCCCATAATATCTAATTTTAACATGTTGCTTTACAGTGTTTTGAGAAAATGGCTTGAGTGACATCACATGATCACAATAACTTTAAGACGTATATACCATTCTGGATTGTGTTGTGATATCACATCTGCATATAAATGTTATCGGATTATGTCATGAATGAATACATGGTGACATTGGATCCTTTATTCTATGCAAAACCATCTAGAAAGTTGCCATGTTCCTTCGAAGAAGCAAGATTTAGGTATGCAATCTAAAACCAGCGTGGTCCAGAATGCAGGTATGCAATTCCATCATTCTGATTAATTTAATGTGGAGGATTTTTGTAGAATCTTTAGCCTCCTCTAAAGTGCTTCAACTTGCAAGTAATCAATTGTACCCATGAACAAAAGCTGCCTTTTGTTATTTACAAATTTTTTTGGCTTCCAGTATGTCTTTCCATTAGACATCATTTTCCTTCAGTTACATTCACTGACGAAAAGTAAAAACGCATGCCTCCTATGTCTATTGTTGTACAAATCCCCCTCATTTCCCCAGCCTATTCACTGGAGGTAAGGTGGTCATGCCCCATTCCATTCTGTTCCAATTCTTTCGGTTTATATAGGGAAGGGATAATGCCAAAACTCCATCTAGGCATAGATTGTGATCAAAAACCCCCACCTAACT
The DNA here is from genome assembly GCA_019395295.1 of Osmanthus fragrans. Lineage (NCBI taxonomy): Eukaryota > Viridiplantae > Streptophyta > Magnoliopsida > Lamiales > Oleaceae > Osmanthus > Osmanthus fragrans. The sequence goes on from CM033356.1 coordinate 7,808,612, forward strand.
ACATACGATTTTTAGTAAAAACATAAATAAATAGAGAATAAAAACATGCATGATATTTTCCGTCCACTTCAGTGGTAGGATTGGGCAGGAAGGTACATGAAAAAAAAGTGTGGTTGAACATGAAAATTACGATGTAGTAGGTTGAAGGCAGCATTGATAGTTTGCCAAAAAATTCCAAGTAACATAACTGAAAAGGAACTATTACGTTGGATATATAAGGGAAAGTAACTTGTATACCCAACTTTTCCCTTTTCTGATACTATTTTATGACATATTTTGGGAAGGTGGAAGTAAACTGGGTGCCTATGGTGCACATATGCTCCTACTGAGTTGCATTATGGTGCAAGACACGTATTGGACACTATCACACCTTGGACACTTCTAGAGACATGTCCAATACGCTTATTGGCACCCCCCTCTATTTAACACCAATATTTTGATTGGTGGGAACTAGTAATACGAAGTAAAATTCAAAAGTATTCATAAAGTACAATCAAAGTTATCATAATAAAACAAATCCATTTCACCCACAAAATTCAAATTCAACGCTAAAAACGAGCATTAACTATATTGAAAAATAAAAAGTACGGATAAGAAAATAATATATAAATGTAAAATGTTGTAGTACTTTAAAGTGTCCATACAATTTTTAAGTTATGAGTACAAGGACTCTTAGGTAATGCAAGAAAATCTGAATTTTTAGTATAAGTGTTAGTCAAGACTAAACAACCACAATGTATATGCTAGAGAATATGATCATAAGCTAAGAAAGGATATGAAGATAACGTAAGAAGTCTTTCACTAGCATAAAATAACATGAAATAAAAGACAGTCGCATCTGTACTTACCCTTGTGTGGCAAATTGCTCCCGACTATCTAATATCAAAGTTACTCCATAAACATCACCAAATTTTTCTCCGAATTTCAAAGGTGGCATCGCTAGAACATTTTGTTTAGATTCTGATCCTTGAATGCCTTGCTTTTCCACAACACAATCCTACAAAACAATGAAACAAAACCTCAATCAAGGTACATTTATATGTATCAGAGTCTGACCAAACTAATAATTTTGACAAAATGAAGAACTCGCAAATCAATTCCTACATTATAAAAATTTTTAGCTCAACAACAAGAATATAAAGAACATATACTTGATTGTTTCATTGAAATATGGAACAATGTAATAATCCTAAAGAAATTACTAAATAAACTAACATAAGCAAGCCAAAATCATTAATTTTTTACACACCACCTGTGTTGCTTATATCTTTCAAATTAATTAAAAATCATGACACATTTTACATATTAGATAATGGACTGCTCAAATTTAAGATTACATTTGGCTCAGGAAAAGGTGAGAAAGGGGATATAGGTACACTTCCTGCCGGAGAAATACTGTTCTAGTCTTCTGTACCTCCTATGGTATTAGAAAGTAGAAGAGAAGAGGTAGGAAAAAAGATTGGAATAATATTCTTTTCTTAGTGCAAGTATTCTAGTTCTGGTTAACTCAGTCATCTAGGCGCTTTGCCTCATCCAACCCCTTCACTTCGGGAGGGAAGAAAAGTGGCAACGAGGGATATACCCTTTTTCATTTCCTTAACAAACATGGTGGTGTGTACTTTTTATTAAATTTTTACTAATTTTCACGTCCAAACAAATATAGGCCAAGCATCTGCACTATTATGAACCAACTAAATGGAAACTTGAAACTTACAGCAGATGAGCAAGCTTTTAAAGTACAAAAACCCTTTCCAGGATCTCGAAGAACTGCCAACTTTTGATTATTAGATGCAACATTTGTAGAAGCATTCATCAGTCTATTCTCCCTGGCACTAAGACAAACTTGACCTGGCATAAATAAGGCAACATTAGTTTAGAATAAAGGTAAGAAAAATGAGATAATATCTTTCACAAGAACTCCAATTAGTAGATAGCTACCACCTTTTCCTTCTGAATTGAAATAAAAGAGAAAAAAAAAATAAAAAATCACCACAAAGTCCATATTATATGAAGCTTGTGCATCACAATGATCATATGTTGGAGTGTTTTGAGGCTCAGAGTCAAACCATAAACTTCATCTTCTCGGAGACGACAAAGAACAGTTGGCCAGATTGCAGACATCTCTTTGCCCCGAGATGTTTCTGAAACCTCGGCAAATACACGGAGAATTTGCTGCTCAGAAAACCCCATTCTGACAAACTACAAGATACAAACTAGAATCAGATGAAATCATGTGTTCACATATGCAAAGAGAGAAAAACATGAAGATAAAATTATAGAAACACAATATAAGATGGAAAAATATAAACATCAATTAAAAAGGAAAGCATCAAAGAAATGCAGAAGAAGATAAATCTTTGTATAACTTAGATAGTAATTACATATCAACATGAACTTGGCTTGAATTTGTACTCCCTAACTGATTACGGTACAGGGGTTCCATTAAGCTCTACTCATGAGAAAGAAATTACTTATAATACTGTTCCTACAGTAGGCCTTAAGCTAAAGACTAATGTATCAAAAATGTTGCCAGATTAAGGGTACATCAACTTGCAACATAAAAGAATTTCAAAAACTAACCTTATCGAGATATTCGGATGGAATATCAATTGATTTCTTCTGCTTCTTCGAGTCAGCAGATGGAAGTGCCACTTTTCTAACTAAAGCATCATTATCCAACCCCATATCTGACGTGACCACTTTAGTCGAATCAACTACTGATTTGTCCCTTTGGTCTAGATCTGAAACATCATTCAAACTATCCAAATTCTTATTGGGATCAAGCAGTTCAGATCTCAATAGGCATTCACGTGCTACTTCTTTCCCTTCTTCTGTCAGCATGTATCTGCATTTATGGTTCTCAATAGAACGCATGGTGGAGAGATTCGACATCATTATATCATTTCACAGACTAAATGGAACTCTTACTTAAGAACAAATGCCCAAATTATTAGACAGAGTGTCAAATGATGATATTCAATTCATCTTAGTTCAAAATATTTATATAGCACTCGTATCATTCAATAACTAAATAATTTACTAACTCAAATGTTTCTAGCACTCATACACTTTCTAATAAGTACGTGAATGATAAATGAATCCTGAGTAAATGGAGAGGACGTCATCCATAACTCAATATCAGAAGTAGTGGCTGAAGTGCATTCCACCAATTTTTCTTAAGCATTTCCTGGTATTGTTCAGCAGTTAGAGGTATTAACTTAGAATTGCTCATAATATTACTAATTCCCAATAAGTTAGCAAACAAGAGATTCAACTAATGATTCAAAGGTAAACTGCAACTGATAATGCACAAAAGTATCTCTGTGTAAACTTCAGGGGAAAGAAAACAATAAAACTAACTATATTAGGCAAATGATTAACTATGGTAGTTACTACAATTAAATCCAGCAGAAGAATTCTTGAAGTTAATTTTTTTTTTTAAAATAAAATCCAGAGACGCGTTAAAAAAAAAAAGGGGGGGGGGGGGGGGGGGGGGGGGGGGGGGGGGGGGGGGGGGGGGGGGGGGGGGGGGGGGGGGGGGGGGGGGGGGGGGGGGGGGGGGGGGGGGGGGGGGGGGGGGGGGGGGGGGAACCATAGTCGTACTTTGCAGGGCAGCTGGACTTCACAACAAGTCCTTTAGTTATTAATGTCTTCATGCAGTTCCATCCACTGTACCAGTTCCCAGGAGAGCTTCCAGAATATCCAGATTTCCCTTTCGTTTTTTCAGGCCTAAAGATAGCAGCAGAACATCTTAGAAACAAATCAGGGTAACTGATGCACAAGCTCATTTCTAAATTACAAACAGTGAATTCATACACAATTGGCACACGAGCCAATCCACTAATGTCAGCTGCATCAATAAGCTCTTGTTTTCGCATAAATTCGTTTCCATTTTCTGTCCCCCTAATGCCATAAAAACATTGAACCGGTGTTGGTAATGAAACAGAATTAAATCACAAAGAAAAAGAGAAAAAATATGAATAGAAAACTCTAACCATGTACCTGTAGAGTGTAATCAACAAGGCATAGGCGACAGACTTCTTTTGTGGCACATAGCGCTTGCGTTCCTTACTTTTATTATTCCCTATATAAGTGTTCAAAAGTAAAATACAAAGAGCCCACCAGGTACAAAACACTTGAAGAAGTAGAAGGGACATCTATATATTGCATAAGTACTTGTACGCAAACGTACAGAAGAGGAAATACCTTTTCTAGTCATATCATTATTCTCGGAAACACCAGAATCTGTTGCAAAAAACCCTTGCATTTGCTTCAAAATCCATTTACCCACACCCCTACAATCAGATACACAATTACAATGGCAAAAATCCCTTTATTCAAATTTATTATTCTAACTATAAACAGGGATAACAGAAGTAATCCATAAATGCCTAGAATAGGAAAGGATATATATAGTAAAATAAATCTTGAAAATATGAGAAAAAACTTCATCTTCTCTAGAGAAGATATTAATAGAACTACAAAGCTTGTAAATGCTTAGAAGAAGTACAACAATTTCTGCGTAAGTACAAGAAGTACAAAGCTTTTAAATGCTTAGAAGAAGTACAAATCTACATTGCAAAAATTGTTCTAACCTCCAGGTTCCCAAGGGAAACACTAGTACAAGTAAAGTTTCCGGTTCTGGGAAGAAATAAAAATTGAACCGTCCAGAGATAAAGACCTCTAATATTGATAACCCAAATTCTTCAATCCAATAGAAATATTTAACGATTGATCACAAAATTCAACTCCTGAGACTGAACTTGCTTTAAGGAAACCTCCCTCGATCAGATATAAATGAGAACAAAACTTAATCTTTAGACTAAAATCATCATCTAAATTTGCTTCACACTCTTTATCATAATAAAACATTGCCCTGTAGAATTTCATTTTTCCAAACCAAATAAAAATGTTCTTTTGGGGGTAAAATAAATACATAGAGTACAAGATTGATCTGGGTTTGAACGATAAATTGTGATAAAAGCTTTTGAGTTTTTACTTGATTTGAGACAAGTCTTTCAGGGATTTGATTGAGGCGCTGAAATTACAAACATTGGAATAAGCCTTGTTAAGGGTCGAGTCGACATTGTCGGAGATGCCCTGGGTACGCTGCGCCATATCTTGCCGCTTGTTCCACATGTACGCCGCTAACTCTGCGTTTTCCGGGCAAGCAACTTTCTTTTGACGATCCATTTTCTGAAATATTCAGCAAAAATTAGGGTTTTTATTTACATGGGAATTCAAGTTAAGCGAATTTTGTGATCGATTTTGCTAGGGTTTTTGGATGGTATAATGGTATTATTAACAGATTATTCATTTATGGGGAAATGGCGCCAGGGGTCATTTTGAAGGAGAATGCGAGTCAGAAAAGTTTCTAAATTGGCCCCTATACTTCTGGTCAGTTATAAATGAGACCCTTGGGTATTTCCCCCTATTCTTTTTTTTTTTATTCTCTCTCTCTCTCTCCCTCCCTCCCTCCCTCTTAAAAAACAATTTTCTATTTCCATGACGAGAGATATTATCATATTACTGTGAAAACTTAGCATCAAATAATCATCAACTATAAACTTTAATCACTTTCTTCTAATCACCTCTTGATGTATATATGTTTCATATATGTTACTTACAACCAATGCGTTAGTCTTTTTTTAGCCTCAAATTTCTCTCTCTAATTTTAGCCAGCTTAATCAAGATGACAATTTTATAGAACATTCTATTATCAGATAAGCTCGATCAAGTCGAGTAAGTTACTATGATTCATTTGAATATTCTTAACAAGCAAAGCGACACCAGTCTAATGTAATTGGCTCTTGCTTTGAGTATGTAGTACATTAGAAACATCATGGCATCGAGGTTGCACTTTTTCTTGACTCGTCACCTCAATTTCCACATAAGTCGACAGGTTAAAGTAAAAGGGATTTAAAATTTATATAATTACTAATTTTTGTACAACATCCAAATTTGACTAAACAAAGAACCAAGAATCAATTTTAACGACAAATAAATAAATAAAGATAGGAATACGAAAATAAACACAAAAAAACAATTTACACAGGACTAGAGAGAACCTGGTGAGATCAAATATACTTATTGATAAGTGCAATTCGTGCATCGAACAAATGCCTTTATTTTGTAGTTTTTGGTTTGTTCGCGAGCACTTTTGAACTTTTTGATGTATGTGTTCATGTTGTTTTATAGCCTAGATAACTTGGTAGGAAAAGACATGTTTTGAAGCCTGAAATGAAGATAAATGGTTAATCACAAAAAATGGAACATAGAACAATGATGAGACAGCAATCTCAGCGCCAAGGCGTAGGAAAATGTGGCCAAAACCAACACGGAATTGGGCGCCAAGGCGTCAGGAAAAAGCACAGCAATTGGCAGGAGTCATGGCGCCAAGGCGCCCGGTTGTGGACTTCAGATTTATGCTGGCGTTAACATTCTTTTTCGGCTCAAATCTGATAAAAACTCTCTCAAAACTCAACCACATATAAAAGGGAGTGTCTAGACCTAGTTTGGGAGGTTGGGCAGCCAAGAGAACACAAGAGAAATCAGAAATCATTGCTGATAATTTTCTGGACTGCATGGGCGAAATCTGGTGCAGCTGGAAGCAATTTTTGAAGAAGTGAACATCAAAAGTTGAAGAATCAACGGAGGAGAACGTGAATAATCGCGGGGGAGTACCTTCAAACAATTTTCTTTTCTCTTTACTCTATGTTTTCTATTACAAATCATATGGATATTGTCAATTTAATTATGAGCTAACTTTCTAGATCTAGGGTTTGATTGTAATCGACTTGAAACATGTTTTGATGCTTATTTAGTTATCTTCTTTGGATTTTCTATTAATTTATCTATGTTGTTGTGTTTAATGCATTCTATTACCTGATCAATAATTGTATGATTTGATACTTGAATTTTGACGCTCGAGAGAGAAATTTAGGTGTGATCTAGAACAACATAACTTAGGTTTCGTAGAGTTCGAGAGAAGATACAAATCTTTGAGGTGTATTTGAATTTAGAACCATGCATGTGTAATTTCTATACTTTTAATTTGAAATAGAGATATTAGAATTAGATTATAGAATTAGATTGTATTTATCACTTGAGAGAGAGAATATGATCACTTTAGAGGTTCTTGCATATAAATTATGGAAAATCTGATTGAGGTAACACGATAGGTTGAGAAACATTGTTGAGAGTGCAATGAAATCATTCCCTAAGCATTTATAACTTGATAACTTCTTTGAATTTTACTTCCAGTCCCAGTGTTTTATTCAACTTTCATTAAGTTCAAAGTTCACACCATTGATTCCATTGAGACTGTCTAAATAAAATGAAAATTAAACCATTATAGTACTCGATAAAAATCAGATATCAATCCATGTGGGTTCGATATTTTCCACTTCATCACTTTATTACAAAACTTGACACCGTACACTTGCGGTAAAAAATCACGTTGTACAAAAACGCGTATCACTTATATTTTTTATATCCAAAAATGTCATCTTTGTTCCCACCTCATCAGGCATTTTCCCGTCCCATACCCATCCCGTTACCTGTTTAAGGCAAAGCAAGGACCTTACCCCTTTTAAATACCTGTTTAATTTTTTTAATGTTTTTGATAATTTATTTTATTGCTCACATTCATTAAAGTGGGACAATAATATAGTTATTAAAAAATTTAAATTATTTATTTATTTTTAAAAGTTAAATTATTCGAATATATTTGATAAGATGAAGTTTTTAATGCTTATCATATTTCTTAAATAATCTTAGTTGTCATCTTCTATTAGAATTAATGAAATTTCGCAGAATTTTTCATTTAAAATATTGAATTCTTAATATTCGCTACTACATTAAAAGAGAGGATGAGGACCATGAGGTGTGTACTATTCATTTGTGCACCCTTGCTTTCACACTTTATTTTTTTTTGCACAGTTCATAACTTGGTTCTTCTACAGTATAACCACGATTGAAAATTCAGAAGCATAATTGTTGACTTCAATTCAATCGACTTTATAACAATTGTGCAAATGATATTTCGACTCCCCTGATACAAGAGAGACGAGATATAAATCAGCTACATTTAAGATAACAACACAACACAACACAAGTTACACAACCATCAAATGAATGATTAATCATAAAATGTACTCAATAAGAGGACCAGGAAGAGTTTTGTGGAGACCTTGAGAATCAACGAATTGTAGTAATAGACATTTATGGGTTTCAACTTTCAACTAAAGATCTCCCAATTGATTTGCAAGATCTTGTAAATCCTCACTGAAGGAAATTTGTGGCACAATGATGCAATGACCCAATGGGCTTACTGAATTGGCCCAGCTGGAACCTATTTTTATGACCCAGCTAAGTTATTTAAGTAGTGTGCAAGAAACGTGTTTGGGAAATTTTTTCTTAAAGCCGTGTTTCGCTAATCTGATTATGGATGCCTAGGATGTCGCCAAGTGCAATCTCCACAGTCGTTGGATGAAGGGCCTTTGAGTGACTCCTTTAAAAGGCTCCTAGGGTTTCAAGAATGGCATTGGCTTATGATATTTTCTCTCATTCTCGTCTCTGCGCCGTCGAGTTCTCCTCTTCTCTCTGCAGAAATCAAAACTCTCTTTTGATTTCATATTCTCTTCTCATATGTTGTAATCTTGAGTGATTCTCCTTGAGTAGAGCCTGTTGTTCTTGTGTGAACATTTGTGTGAGTGAAGGCCGAGATTCATAGTGATAAAACGGGTCTTAGTCTGAGTGTCTAGTTCCTGTAATCTTTACATTGGTGGTGAATTCATTCGAATGTGGTTGTTCTCCCTTGAATGAGGCGCTGATTCTTCAAGTTTGGCCTGGGGGCTGCGATTAAATGAGATTTTCATCCTTATTGTTTACTTTGTTCATTTACTGTTTAAATTGTTGTTGTTTCTTGAGCTAATATTAACGAATCTCCTCCCAACAGTGGTATCAGAGCATCCAACGGAGGTTCTTGACTCTATCCGTGTAGATTTGAAAATTGTTACACCTTCCTGCGTTGCTCTTTATTATTTCTCGAAACCCTAATAAGGGGATCTGGTGAGATCTTTCAGTTTTACAGTTTAATAAGCGCTGTTATGTAATTATTCTACTGATTGTTGCTGCGATTGGTATTTAGAACCTTAGATTTAGAACAATCTTGGTAATTCCTTTGTCCAGAAACCATCAGAGTTGTCTGGAATCTGAGGGTTACCTTGATCTGTATTTAGGATCTTGAAATACTACATGTTGTGACTTTGCTATTGTATAATTTGCTTTTATTGTGATCTGTACATAAACTGTGTTGTATGAATCATTCTGCAAACTGTTTTACTGTGTATAATTTCGTGAAATAATTGAAGTATATTACAAACTGTATTAATTGAATAGACAGTATCTCTTGTGTGGTGATACTTGATTAATACTAAAATTGAATGCTGTAATACCTTGTGTCATAACTTTCTGATCTGCATAAACTATTACAGCATTCAATTCTTAAAATCATGAAATCTTCAAAATTTGAATTGGATGTTTTTAATGGCAAATGAGACTTTAGTCTCTGGCGTCAGAAAATGAGAGAAATTTTATTACAACAAAAATGTGCTAAAGCTATTGATGAGACATGGCCTGAGGGTTTAGAAGAAACTAAGAAAGTTGAACTTGATGAAACTGCTTGGAGTTCCATATTTCTGCATTTGTCTGACAATGTGCTAAGAGAGGTTAATGAAACTAAGACTGCTGCTGAATTGTGGAAAAAATTAGAAGATACATACCTGAATAAATCTATGCCTAATAAAGTGTATCTTCTAAAACAATTTTTTGGTTTTAAACTTGATCCTTCACTTGATCTTGAAGCTAATATTGATAGATTCAATAGATTATCCCAAGACATTGGCAACTGTGATGAGAAACTCTCAAAAGATCAGTTGGCTGTGGTTTTATTAAACTCAATTGGAGATAAGTACAAAGATGTTAAAAGTGCTATTGAGTATGGTAGGGATACTCTAACAATTGATGTTATCATTAATGCCTTAAGAAACAAAGAGCTAGAACTGAAATCTGAAAAGAGAGAATCTGTTAGTGGCATGAATTTGATGATAAAGTCCAAGTTTAACCCCAAGAATGTTAATTCAAACAGGAAACCTGGACATAAAAAGAAGGGCAACTTTAAGGACAAAAATAAAATGAATACAAAAGGAAAAAAATGTTTCTATTGTCTGGAAGACGGTCATTTTATTAAAGAGTGTCCTAAAAGGCTGTATGACTTTAAAAACAAGTCTAAAGATGATGGTGGAGCTGCTTTGGCTTACAATGATTCTAATATTGATGAAGTCTATGTGGTTGTTAGCTGTCCACCTTGTCAAGAGTGGATTCTTGACTCGGGTTGCACCTACCATATGTGTCCTAATAAGGAATGGTTTACTGATTTTGAAAATGTAATGGGTGGTAAGGTTTTAATGGGTAATCACATGACACGTCAAGTCAAAGGTGTAGGTACTATCACTTTGAACTTAAAAGGAAATAATAAACTGATTCTTGAAAAGACAAGATATGTTCCTGATTTGCAAAGAAATCTGATTTCCTTAGGGGTTCTAGATAACCTTAACTTTGACATTGTGATCAATAAGGGATACATTAAAATCTTGAGCTCTCAGCTGATTATAGAAGTTCCCAAGAGACATGGCCTTTACATTTTACAAACCAAAAAAAATTTCGAGTCCACTTCAGCAGTAATCTCAGTCCCAAATGATAAATCACAAATATGGCACAAAAGACTGGGCCATATTAGTGATAAAAGTCTTCAGATTTTGAAAAAACAGGGTGCATTTGGTAAAGATAATATTGAAAAATTGAGTTTTTGTGACTATTGCATTTTAGGAAAGCATAACAGATTACCTTTCCTTCTGGAATGCATAAATCTGTCTCCATACTTGAATATTTGCACGTTGATCTATGGGAACCAGCAACTGTGAATATACACTCTGGTTTTTAATATTATCTGCTTGTCATCGATGATTTTTCAAGGAAAAACTGGATTTTTCTATTAAAATCAAAATCTGACACTTTTAATATTTTTAAAGAATGGAAACTGTTAATTGAGAACCAAACTAACAAGAAAATTAAAGTTTTGAGAACTGATAATGGTTTGGAATTCTGCAATTATGAGTTTGATGAATTGTGCAAACTATCTGGTATGTTAAGACATAGAACAGTCACACACACGCCACAACAAAATGGTTTGGCTGAAAGGATGAATAGAACTATTCTTGATAAAGTTAGATGCATGTTGTTGTTTTCTGGCCTGCCTAAAATTTTTTGGGGTGAAGCAGTTAAAACTGCTAGTTATCTGATAAATAGATGCCCTTCTAATGCTATAGACTTTAAGACTCCTGAAGAAAAGTGGAGAGGAAAACATGTTGACTTCAGTAACTTGAGGGTTTTTGGGTGTGCAGCCTTTGCACACCAAACTGAAGGTAAATTGGAACCTAGAGCCCTTAAGTGTGTTTTTTTGGGCTATGGGGAAGGGGTTAAAGGCTATAGACTATGGGTTAGAGAGTTTAAAGGTTATAAGGTCATTATAAGTAGAAATGTGATATTTAATGAAGATGACATGCCCTATTTTAAGTCTGAACGGCAACCTGCAGACCTTGTAGAGACATCTGATCAGACAGAAAATATGAGAAAAAAGGGTTGAGATTGAGGTGGAGCAATCTGGGGATAGTTCTGACCAAAATGCCACCCAAAATGGTGAGGAACCTGAAACTGAAAATGAACCGGTTGAGGTTCCTAAAGCTGATTTAGAGACTGAACAGCCCCTAGTTGATTACCAACTTGTTAGAGATAGGGAAAGAAGGATCATTAGACCTCCAGCTAGGTTTGAAGATGATGTTTCCTTGCTGTCCTATCATGATATGATTGAGGAAGAACCTGAATCCTATGAAGAAGCTTTGAGTAGCAAAGATTCCAAACAATGGCTTGCAGCCATGCAAGATGAAATGGAGTCTCTTAATAAAAATAAAACATGGAATTTGGTAAAAAGACCTGAGGGTAAGAGGGTGGTGGATTGTAAATGGATTTTTAAAATTAAAAGATGTGAACAAAGTGAGAATGACATAAGATACAAAGCTCGTTTGGTAGCAAAAGGTTTTACTCAAAATGAAGGGGTTGATTTCAATGAAATTTTTTCACCTGTAGTAAAATTTATTACAGTTAGAGTCATTCTTGCTTTGGCCACTCAATTTAATTGGGAGGTAGACCAATTAGATGTAAAAACTGTGTTTCTAAATGGAGATTTAGATGAAACCATTTACATGAAACAACCTAGAGGATTTGAAGTGAACAAGAAAGCTGACTTAGTATGCCTTCTTAAGAAATCTCTATATGGCTTAAAACAAGCTCCAAGACAATGGTATAAAAAATTTGACAACTTTGTTCTTGGACTTGGGTTTAAAAGAAGTAACTTCGATACTTGTCTTTATTGTAAAGGAAATGGTGGAGCTAATTCACTATACCTACTCCTTTATGTGGATGACATGTTATTAGCAAGTCATGATATAAAATAGATAGAGGAAATTAAAGACAAACTAAAATCTGAATTTGAGATGAAGGACTTAGGTCCAGTTAGAAAGATTTTAGATATGGAAGTTAAGAGAGATAGAAGAGAAGGAACACTAAGCCTTAGCCAAAGATCCTATACTTTGAAATTACTTAGCAAGTTTTCTATGGCTGAATCCAGAAGTGTTAGTGTCCCTTTGGCTAATCATTTTAAACTATCAAATGATTTATGTCCTAAAACAAAAGAATAGTTTGAAAGAATGGCAAAAGTGCTTTATCCTAATGCAGTTGGGTCTGTTATGTACCTCATGGTGTGTTCAAGACCAGATTTGGCATATTCTATAAGTGTTTTGAGTAGATATATGTCAAATCCAGGTGAAACACACTGGGAAGCCATGAAATGGCTTCTCAGGTACATTAAGAGGATCTCCAACTTGGGGATTCAGTTTAGAAAACAAGCTGAAGGGGTTATTTTGAAAGGATATACTGATTCTGATTATGCAGGTGATAGGGATAATAGGAAATCCACTTCAGCCTACAATTATACCTTGTGTAATTCCTGTATAAGCTGGAAATCTAAGCTATAAAAGATTGTGGCTTTGTCTTCTACTGAGGCAGAGTACATTGCTGCCACAAATGCTATTAAAGAAGGAATTTGGTTAAAAAGATTACTTAATGAATTTGGTTTTGTTAAAGAAGTTGTTCTTTATTCCGATAGTCAATCTACAATTCATTTAAGTAGAAATCCTGTACTTCATAATAGATCTAAACATGTTGATGTTAGATTTCATTTTATAAGGGATATTATTTCACAAGGTGTTGTGAAACTTGAAAAAATATCTACTAACTGTAATCCTTCTGATGTAGGTACTAAGGCTCTACCTTTAAACAAATTCCTGGACTGTTTAACCTTGCTGAATGTTACTCCTTGCTGATCTGTAGATGCTGTCATCTGTGCTTATGATGTCCAAAACTGGAGAATAACCATTGATGAATGTGAATCATTGTACCAAGGTGGAGTATGAAGGTTGCGATTAAATGAGATTTTCATCCTTATTGTTTACTTTGTTCATTTACTATTTAAATTATTGTTGTTTCTTGAGCTAATATTAGTGAATCTCCTCCCAACACTCACCCCAATCTGGTGTTTTTGCTCCAACATACTCTCAGCAATAGAATTCAACCCGGTGCCACTAGCCAAAGGGCCAGTCTCTGATGTAGTGTCCTTAGGATCAGAAAACAACGCCTCTATCTCTAATTGAATGTTAGCAAGCTCCTCTTCATGTTGACTTGTATAGTTCGAAGATTGATTATTGCCCATGCAACGGATACAGCATCCTGCAAATTCTCGACACTTGGACTCATAGTGAGTCTCCTCTTCTGCCCAATTTCTAAGCGCTCTTGCTTCTGCTCATATTTATCCATATAATGCTGGACAATCATAGGATTTCCGAAGGCTTTAGCAATGAAACTCATCATTTGTTGTTGCTTCCTTTCATTGCTGCAAATTCTTTCTTCCATTTCCATTATCTGCTCCCTTGAGTTATGCTGTTGTTGCTCATGTTTCATAATTTCCGTCATCAACACATTCCTATAACATTTCAGTCTTTCGACTTCTTCTTCCACACCAAAATTCCCCAACTCAACATACGAACTTCGTCATTGCGAGGTCGAGCTTTGCATGACATTTCTTCTCCTCTTCAAAAGATGATTCTGTCCTCCCAAAAATTCCTTATTAGCAAATTCCCATCTATCGGGATCCACCTTTCTAAAGCCCTACATGTTTCAATAATTGAGTTATTATAAAATTCAAAATATCTATATTTCAAACTATTCATAATCATCAGAAACAGAGAAAAAAAATACCCAACTTATTTCTTCCGGTAACTCTAACATGTCAGAACCACTATGGCAATTGCAAATCATGAAATCGAAACCAACGCAAATCAAGTAAAAAAATGAAAATAAAAATAAAAATTGAAAAAAGAAAATCAATTTTTTTTTTCTGAAATTGTCATGGGTTATTGAAGAACTTACGTATGTGTTAAGCTGGCGAATGAAGCTAGAGAAATTACTGCGCTTGAAGTACTTAGGGAGAAGAATGGTAGAGAATTTGTGAGAATCCCACAGAATAAAACTGTTCCTACTCCTGCTCCATGACGGACAGCACGCTACACGCTGTGCGGAGCATCGCTCTGTGAACCGTGGAGTCCCCGCTCCACGCTACGCGGAGAACTCTCATTTGCTTCTGTTTAGTTGTATCTCCGATTTTCTATCTCATTTTACAGTACGTTCTCGGCCTATTTTTCATTGTTCTGTTCTTCATTTAGCTTGATCTAGCTAAGAAACTTCAATTCGTACTAGATTCTTGCTTTTTGTGGATTTACTCATTACTTTTTGTAGTTTTACTTAAAGGTTTTTTTTTCCCTTTTCCTTGTCTAAGATGTAAAAATTTTGTTGGGTTACTCCTCATTTACTTCGATCTACTTCAAAAGCTGCAGATCTTGCTCGATGTGTTTTTTTTCCGACTCTTCGACTATATTCCAGTTATGGCTGTCGTTTGTACTGTAGTTCTAGCATATTTCCAGCTGGTTTTTGCTCAATCTAGCTGAAAAACTTCAGTTTTGCAACATTTTTGCTCCTGTGTGGATTTTTTTGGTTACTTTCTTCACCTTTATTTAACTTCTTTTTGCTTCTCCTTGTATGATATGTGAAAATTTTGTTGGTTATTCTCCACTTACCTCGATTTAGTCCAGAAGTTTTAGTTCTTCAAATGTGTTCTTTTGCTCGATCTCTATCTTTGATGCTTTTTAAGGAATACAGCAGTTTTTTGTCGGCATATTAGGAATTTTTTTTATTTTTTACTTTTTATTTTTGGCTCAGCTAGGATTCCTTATATTTTTGTTGGCGCTTTTATTTTTGGCATTCAACAGTTTACTTTCAGCGAGCCAACAAGGAGGAAATACCTGTGATTGACCCTTTGAAGATTCCATATTTTCATATTGGTCTTTGATCAAATAATATATTAAAAAAAAAATAACAAAAGAGAAGAAAACCCCAAAATAACCATCTGAAAATCGGCTGTTTACAGCCGATATAATAAAAGAAATAACTTTAAATTGATAATAACGAAAATGAAATAATATTATTTTTTTAATATAGTATATTTCAAATGTAATTAAATAATATTTGTATTTTTTTCTTTAATAATTTCCTTTTTTTTTAATTTGCATATATAAAATAAAATAAATAAATTTTTTAATTTAATAATTTACTACCAAAAATCAAACGTAATTAAATAATATTTATATTTTTTTTCACTTTAATAAATTTCTCTTGTTTTAATTTTTATATATAAAATTAACTAAATAATTAATTTAAATTGATAATTACGAGAATGAAATATTATTTTATAACAAATTAGCAAATCTAATTTTTTTCATTTTAATATTTTAATTAATTTAAAATTCTTCAATTTAATATTATTTGTAAATAAATATTTATTTTTTTCAAAGTTAATTAAATAATAATAATGTTTTTCATTTAATTATATATATATATATATATATATATATATATATATATAATTAAACGTAATTAAATAATATTTTTATTCTTTTTAACTTTAATAAATTTTTTTGTTTTAATTTTTATATATAAAATTAAATAAATAAATAAATAATTTTAAATTGATAATTACGAGAATGAAATATTATGTTTTTAAAAATAGCAAATTTTTATTTTATTTTCATTTAATTAATTTAATTAATATAAAATTATTTAATTAAATATTCTTTGTAAATAAATCTTTAATGTTTCAAATATAATTAAATAAAATTTATATCTTTTACTTACTTTTAATATTTTTATTTCTTTAAATTATTTATCTATATAATTAAATGAAGAAATTGAAATTGATAATTACCAAAAACGAAATTCAAACGAAAAATTTAAATTGATAATTCTTTTTTTCATTTTTTTACTTGTAATATTTTATTTAATTCTTTTTTTCGTATAATTGTTAGAAATCGGTTCACTTAATTTTTTGAGATATTGTTGTATTCCATTATCTAATGTTTCATGTGCTAATAATTTAAATTTTTACAGTATAGAGTACCATTTGTATGCGACATTGAGACAAATGTCAGGTAAAGATACCTGAAACAGTAGCCTTAACAGTTACAGATTAGTATTGGATCTGTTGGATGCATAGCATGAAGATATGTTTCGTCAGTCCTTTTTGTAACCCCTGTACGAATAGAGACACCTGCAATTCTCGGGGCAGATTATCGATACCCGACTGTGTGGATTGCTGAGTTCAGTCGACGACAATACCCTTCACTTTCAAATTGTTTAATTAAATATTCTTTGTAAAGAATATTCAATTTTGTTCAAATTTAAATAAATAATATTTATATTCTTTATTCAATCTTTGTAATTTCTTTTTGTTTAATTTTCTAATATATATAATTAAATAAATAATTTTCAATTGATAATTACCAAAATTAAATATTAAATAAATAATTATATAATTAAATGTTACGAAATTGAATAAAATTTATATAATTAAATAAATAATTTTAATTTGATAATTATCAAAATTAAATATTTTATATTATCAAATTAGCAAATTAAATTTATATAATTAAAGAAATAATTTTAATTTGATAATTACCAAAATTAAATATGAAATAAATAATTATATAATTAAATGTTAGGAAATTTAATAAAATTTATATAATTAAAGAAATAATTTTAATTTGGTAATTATCAAAATTAAATATTTTATATTAGCAAATTAGCAAAGTAAATTTATATAATTAAATAATTAATTTTAATTTGATCATTATCAAAATTAAATATGAAATAAATAATTATATAATTAAATGTTATGAAATTGAATAAAATTTATATAATTAAAGAAGTAATTTTAATTTGGTAATTATCGTATCAAAATTAAATATGAAATAGATAATTATATAATTAAATGTTACGAAATTGAATAAAATTTATATTATTAAAGAAGTAATTTTAATTTGGTAATTATCATGCCAAAATTAAATATGAAATAAATAATTATGGAAGTGCAAATACTATGAACCTGTTTATAGCTTTATGATGAAGATTCGAGAGTGTTAGATGTCAATTGGATGATGAAATGAGTCAAAGTGATAAAATATAGCCAAAACACGATCATATATCAACTTTCAAATTGAAAAGTTTTGCACCGATTTTCAGCCTCATCTTGAAACCCCTTTTTGACATAGTAGAAGATCGAATTAGAAATTGACATCTAAATCAAAGTTGTATCCCTTTAATTTATCTTTTCAACGCATCTTGAATCATCTCAATCAGATATCGGTAGAGAACGTTATGGCCAAAAAGAGTGAAAATAAATCAATTTTCAACTGTAGAATGATGTCCAAATTTTGAGTTGGATATTGAGATCCATTTTTGGCCTAGTAAACGTTCGAATTGAGAATGAGCTACTTTTAGCAATGTTGTAGCCCTTTGAGTTATCTTTCCAACCCATTTTGAATCGCCTTAATCGGATATCGTGGGAAAAAATTATGACAACAATAATGAAACATACTCATAATGAAACAGCCAAAACAGTCGAAAAATTGGCTGTTAACAATGGAAAATTCGTTTATTCATTTAAGGGCAATTTTGTCTTTAAACCTCCAATAGGTCAAAGTGAAAATATGAACTTATGAAAAAGTCAAAGTGGAATTAAGGCCTTTTGACTGGGCCATTTTTAAAAGAACCCCGCTAACAAGCTTCTTTCTTTTCTTTTCTTTTTTTCAGTCTTTGCTCTGTCTGTATTTCTTTTATTTTATGCAGCTTTAGTTAAGGTGTGTTTTTGGCTTTTCTTATGATAAATTTTTCTTATTTAATTATGTAGAAACACAACTGCATTCCATTAAATTAGGCTTCAATCTGTTAAATGTTAAGCGTAATGAATAATCATAGTTTTCAAAATGACGAACCAAATCAAAAAAATTTCCCTCCAAAATAGCTATGTACCAACATCTCAACTGCAACCTACAATCGACTATCAAAAACCCATAGAAGTTTACTCCTTAGCTAGCCAACCATACCCATATTTGGCCTTCAAATTTTTCTCCTAAATTTCTTCTATAATATTTATCATTAAAGCATTATTCACTAATTGCACGCTCTATTATTATGCATACTTGAACTAAAATTTGTAGTTATTGTTCTTACATGTATAGTGTTTGATTGTATTTTCCGGTAGGTAGCTGTAGTTATCGACTACAACAGTGTATTTTACCTTAGGAAAGATCTATTTCCTTACAATTTCCAGTAAAACAAATCCTAGACAATTCAATTCCCAGCAATTTTTTGTTTTTTTCACCCAAATTCCACATTTGCAATCAAACGGACACTTAGACCCTGTTTGATAGTAGGTATTTGCTAGGGAAGTTGGAAAAATTTTGCCATTTTCCACTTTTTTTGCTGCTTGATAAGTCAAATTTTTCAGACATTTTATTTTCCTTCTCTCAGGCACGTGATCCTATTTTCCACGAAATTGATGCAAACATTTTCTCAGGGTTGAGATGGTTTTACATTTTCCAGGCAATTGAAGCACCAAACCCATTTAAACCCTTTTATTCTCCCCATTTCCACTCTCTCACGCCACAAAACCATTTTCTTCTCCTCGTCTGTGTCTTCTCACAGCACACCACCACGACTGTTTCTCGCCAAATCTACCACATTTTGTCGACGACCCGCAAGAAGCCCCAATTCCTGACGTCGCCGATTCAGATTCTTACAACGCGACATAACTTTATGCTTGTGTTTGTAAGTCTGTCTGAATGGTTATTGTACTGTAATTTTCATCTCACAATGTGCAACACTTAAACCTTTAAAGCAAAGGTAGATGAAGAGGTTATGCGAATATGTGTTATGTGAAAAAAAATTGTGCTATGTGTGATGTGAAAAAAAAAAAAAAAAAAAGAAACTCGTGAAGAAGGAGATAGAAGATGATAGTTCCTTACGGGTAGTGATGAGGGGAAGATGAGAGATTTGGGGTTAAACGTGGTTGGGGAAGAAGATGAGAGGAATTAGGGCTTGGGAAATTTGATGTGAAGGAGGAGTGTTTATGTTGAAAATAAACAGGGGTGAAAAATTAAAAAAGGAAAGGGGCGAATCACAATAGCAGAAATTCACAGGATGTTATAGCAGATTCACAGGGTATTATGAGCAACTGTGAAGTTATGGTAGCTTGTGATTAATATGATGAAGATAATTTAATTGTTAGCCTAGACTTCTTTGTGCATGCTTACCATTTTCTCAAGTGAATAATGAACTTAAAGAAATGAAAAGAATAAAGTTATTTAAGTAGCTTATTTGCATAAATTCTGTTGCCGGAAACCGAAAATCCAACACCATATATATGGTTTATATGCACAGTGGAACCACTTTTCTTGCTTTTGATCATTATTATTGCTTTTGATTAATTATCGTTCTAGATAATCACTAGCATTCCAAATACATATCTGATTTCACATTAAAAATGTAAGAAAATAATTCTCTTTCACTTTATTAACCTCTGCTAATCTAGACCAGAATAAAGGAACCTCCTTGGGTTGTGCAACCTCCACGTCCTTTATCAAAAATGGTGTAATGAGAAATCTTTTCATGTAAACTATTGAAAATTCAATTCTCCAACCATTTTATTGTCTGCCAAGGTCTTTCATATTTTGAGTGAAATAGAATAAATTATAAGATGCAATAACTTTAATCATGAAAGGTTTGTGATTAGAAGGACAGAAAAGGCGTATCAAAATTCACTCTTAGAAGCCAAAACATAAAGGAACAGCGGGATTAGAAAGAGAAAATACTTGTTGATTTTTTTTTCATTTGGATCCACATCAAGTTGAAGTATCTCTATGGGAGTTGGATTCTGTCCCGTTGGACTCTTCCCAGTTCTCATGTTGAGCCACAGATACAGAAACTGGATTCAGATGTGACTGTGTTGCTTGAGACCCCAGAAAAGAAGGGGAAAAACTCGTACTGGTAGATACACCTAACTAAAGAGATACACCTAACTAAAGAAATGGTCAGCAATTGGGATTTATTAAATAAATAACAATAATAACAATATGATATAGTGCCCTTTGAAATGGCCAGCAATTGGGATTTACAATCTCAGTTCCAAACTTGTACATAATTTCATATGACCCCTGAAGAAAAATCCAAGCTACTCTATTCGATTCTTGAAAACTTCTTGAAAAGATTTTGAAGATGACTGTGAAACAATAACTTCAAAGAAATATAACAGATTTGAACATCACATTTAAGGGTTAATTTCAGAAATGGTCACTGAAATTACATGAAAATTACAAAATGGTCATTGAAGTTCAAAACTTTCGTGAACTGTCACTCAAGTTTCAGGCGCTTTCAGAAATGGTCACTGAAGTTTAAAACTTTCACCAACGGTCACTGAAATTTAGGGGATGTTTCACTAACGGTCACTAAAGTTAAAAAAAGTTTCAAGAACGGTCACTGAAGGGTCATGCATTTTTTCAAATTTTGGGCAACTTTTTCTGCCACTTCCGACCACCAAAATCGTCGAATTTTGATATCGTAGAAAAGCCCACAATCTCCTCTTCAATTACCACCCAAAATCTCTCCCAGACTACAAACGATTCGACCGGAAAATCGCCGCAAAAGTCGCCCAAAAAATTGAAAAAATCTGCTCAGATTTTTCAAAAATTTTTGGCGACTTTCCGACAACTTTCGACCACCAAAATTGCCGGATTTTGATACCGTTGGAAATCCCACAATGTCCTCTTCAATTACCACCCGAAATCTCCCCCAAACTCCAAAAGATTCGACCGAAAAATCGCCACAAAGTCAGCATGAAAAATATGGGCAGATTTTCGGCCTTTTTGGGTAGCTGACTTTGGGATTATTCTCCGGTCGAATCTTTTGAAATTTGGGGAAGATTTTAGGTGGTAATTGAAGAGGACATTGTTGGCTTTCCAATGGTATCAAAATCTAGTGATTTTGGTGGTTGAAAGTTGCCTGAAAGTCGCCCAAAAAATTTGAAAAATCTGGACAGATTTTTTCAAAATTTTGGGCGACTTTTGCGGCGATTTTTCAGTCGAATCGTTTGAAGTTTGGGGGAAATTTTGGGTGGTAATTGAAGAGGAGATTGTGGGCTTTTCTACGGTATCAAAATTCGACAATTTTGGTGGTCTGAAGTAGCCGAAAAAGTCGTCCAAAAAACTGAAAAAATGCATGACCCTTCAGTGACCGTTCCTGAAATTTTTTGTAACTTCAGTGACCGTTAGTGAAACATTTCCTAAATTTCAGTGACTGTTGGTGAAAGTTTTAAACTTCAGTGACCATTTTTTAAAGCGCCTGAAACTTGAGTGACCGTTCATGAAAGTTTTGAACTTCAGTGACCATTTTGTAATTTTCATGCAATTTCAGTGACCATTTCTGAAATTAACCCCACATTTAATAATAACTAAAAATAAAAATAAAACGCTATAGGGCCCTTTGAAATGGCTAGCAATTGGGATTTATTACAATCTCAGTTCTAAAGTTGTATATTAATTTCATATGACCATTATAGAAAAATTTGAGCACCCTTTTTTCAAGTAAAAAATCTCATCTTTTCCATAACTTTCGTCCTTTATATCCCCCCTCTCCTTCCTTGCCACGACATCACTAAACAACACCATTGCAGTCTTTTTTGCACCTCAAACAATGGAAAAAATTGGTACTTTGAAAAAAATAAGTAGTTTAGCCTATTTTAGAATTTGTGAGTTTGTACTGTATTTGAGCTTTCCTTTTCTGGATTTGTAAAATATTTTTGTATTTTCCATAATGATGTAGTTCATTTTGGCTTATAAACATCGATTTCCATCATATTGAATGACGCTTCCATTTTGCAATATCCCCCCACAAGTCTTGGACTATTTAGTTTTAACATAACATGGTTAATTTTAAGAGCATCATATTCTTTTGGATTTTATTATTATTTGATAGTGTATCAAGTAGATGTTATCATTGTTTAACATAACATGGTCAATCATGTCAGAATTAAAAAAAAAAAACGAAAACGAAAAATAAATATATAGTAGCTTTATAGAATGAATTATCCTCTCACAATTTTAGAAAATAAAAAATCATAAAATTTTCTTTCTTACAAATGCCTATCAAACACCAATAGTTGGAAAAATATACAATTTCCATGAAAAATGAACCTGATCAAAACCAAAAGATGAAAAATGTCAATATTTTTCAGATGAAAAATTATACCAATCAAACACATTTAATTGACAATTCCCAACAAGATAAATTCTAGGCAAATCACTTCCCAGTAAATCATTTTATTTCCACCCAATTTTCACATTTGCAATCACAAGCACCCTTAATGTTTCGTTATAATACATGGATTGGAAATTAGATCTATCATATAACCTCAATAACTGCAGATAATGTATGTATACATCTATTAGATAGTTCTCTCATATAATTAAATATATATTGAATTCATTTGTCAAAACAATTAGTTACCAAGTGTAAGAAATGTTAAGCCCTTGTTTGAGCCCCCTTTTTTTTTTATTTTTTTTCAAAATTAGTATTTGAAATAGTGTTTTTTTTTTTTTTTTTTTTGGGAGAATGTTTGGTTGAAGAAGAAAGAAAATTTTTCGATTTATATGTAACATTATTTTCTGGAAAATTGTGTGGTTGAAAGTATGAGAAAAAATATATATATGATAGAGTTGGAGGCTCAAGGGCTAAATTTGTAACATAGAATGGAGTTAATTCGTGAAGTTTTATGAGCTATTACTTATTAAGTACTATTATTTTACAATACGTTCACTTTAAGAGAGTTGATGTTATTTGAGAAATTGAAGGAACGCATTTGTTCGGCCAAAAGGGGATAAAGAGTGAATAGAGAGAGTTATTTTTTGACCTAAGGAAAGAATTGAAAACGACCATACGTGGTGTTTGTTTGATTAATAAAGTGCTTTCTCTGTATTATGAATTTAGGATTATTTTACTTTGCACTCATGCTTGACCTCGGCCCCACCACTCCTCTCACATGGGGGGCAAAAATATTAAATTTAATGAGGTGGGACCCAACCCCCATGTGAGGGGAGTGGTGGGACCGAGGTCCAGCATGAGATCAAGCATGAGAGTAAGGTAGCATGGTTGATGAATTTATGATATATCTTATTGTCTGATGCAGGCAATAAGATCATTAGGGAACTGAGAGCTAACCATTCCTTGTTGCTTTATTGTAAAAAAGGATCCGCTTCAAATGCTCAGAATGGAGGTATGGATAATCAAGAGAGCACCCTTGTGTTCCACAAGGGCAATCCAATGCCAACTGTACAGATCTGGCACTTTCATGGTTGATATTCAATAAGTTGATGTCGGTGAATTGAAGGCACCAAGAAAGATCAGCACTTACATGGTAATCTATTCGCTCGTTTGAAAATCGTTTTAAAATAAATTCAACATTTTCACTTTAGAACCCTGGAAATGATTTAATCAATGCACTGGACTAAAATTTTGTCTTTCTTGTAAAAGTCGTACTAAAATGATTGTATGCTGAACAAGGAAAAGCCCATCCCGGTGTGGCCATATAAATATTGAGTGCAGTATGTGATTTAAGATAGTCCAACACATTAAACATACTAACATTACCTTCGAAATAATCAATGCACAGGCAAATGACTAGTAATAATAAAAGTAAAACGGGGCAGGCCCTTGTTACCCGTACCTGCCCCTCCCCGACCCAATTACCCGATTAAACGGGGTAATCCTCGCCTCGTTCGAGACAGGACCCCACGGGTTTCGGGTATGACGAATTTTTTTGTCATCCCTATCTTTGTTGAGCTTTTCATCACTCAAAATGTACGTTTTAATAAGATTTTTAGTAGATTTTGATAAAAATTAATTAAGCCCCTGTTTGGTAGCCATTTTTTCAAAAATACATTTTTCTCTCTTTTCTTTTCAACCACACATTATTCAATAAAATAATATTACACGTAAACTCAAAACTTTTTCTTAATTTTTAACCACACATTCTCTATCAATCAACTATTAAAAAATACATTTTCTCCCAAAAAATGGCTACCAAATAGAGGCTAAATGTATGATTGAAAAGCTGAAGATCCTGTGTTGTTAAAATTAGTTATTAACTTTAATTTAGATTAAAATCTGAATTTTAATTTCTACCAAAGTGTACCTTAAGCATGGAAAATAGTTATCTTCTGTTGTAGATTTCGTGTATCTTTAAGAGGACTTTTGACACTTGCTGACTTGCATATGCCATTATCGAGGTTAGGTTAGCATTTAGATTTAAACTTCAAGTATAGGGAAATCTCACCACATTCCATACACGACAGCACCCTGCTTTGAAGCTTTTCCCCTTTTTTCTTCCTCCAATGAAATTCAACGAAGTGTTGTTTATGTAACTTTCATATGAAATTTTTCTGTACTTGGAGCATATTTCATTAGCAATTATTCATTCGGTTCTTTCATAAGAAAGGATATCAATTCAAGAATCAGATACACAGTAGAGTAGTAGCAAAAAGACTGAATAGAGGGAATTCAAGAATTAATCAAAAAGTTAAAAATCAATTCCTCATTTTATGTTAATTTAGAAGAATTTTCTTAATTGACCGACCATCTTTAACAAATAAAGAAAAGATTATTTTGACAAAAAAAAATAATAATACACCGATTAATCCTTTATCTCGACATACACTACGTAATTACAACAATTTTGAATATAGAACTCACACGCTCTTAATATATATATATATATATATATATATATATATATTTTTTTTTTTTTTTTTTTTTTTTTTTTTTTTCTAGCTCCTGCAATTTCTCAATTCCCACTCTATACATGTTTAGCCAGTAAATAAGTAATTTTTAAAATAATATTTTTTAATTATCAAAGTTAGTAACTCATGTATATTCTTATTTAGTGTCCAAATAAATATTCTTTACTTATAAATAAGAAAAAAATATAATATATAAAGAAAACTTTAAACAAAAAATTACCCAAAATGTGTATTCAACTTATTATTAAGCTTAACCATACATGCACAACAATTATTTAGCAACACGGCCCAAAATGCCACAGTGAGAACCACCTAACATTGATTGAATAAAGATTACTATACATGATAATTGAATTTCAGCAAAACATAGGCATTAACTGTTATATAACCTTGTTGATCTTCAAAACAGAGACGTAGAACTAAGATGAATAGAATCTTCAAGTTCAATGCTTAAAGCAATAAATCTATACTCTATACAATACATAAAAGAGGAAAGTTTGTTCCTATTCATTTTACATCATCATGACTTATTAATGATGTCATACGACATTTTTATTTTATTTTTTCTTGCAGCTAAATTCTCGGGGTGATTGTGCTTTCAGTCTTCTAACTTTCATCTCAAACATTTTAGTCCTTGAATTTCGACTTTTCTTTCGATCACGTCATTCAAAAATTGCAACCCTAGGCTCTTCAACTTTTGACACTATACATTTCGATCCCCAAGTTAAATTTTCGTGCACTTCTGGTCATTTTTTTCTTTCTTCATCCGTTTTCTCATCAAATTTGATATTTTGGCGTTAGACACTTACAAAATAGAAAATAACTAAATTAAGTACTAAAATGCAAATGAAAATCTATATTTCTTTTCTTCATCTGTTTTCTCCTCCAATTTGATATTTTGGCGTTAGACACCTACAAAATAGAAAATAACTAAATTAAGTAGTAAAATGCAAATGAAAATCTATATCTATATCTATATCTATTTATATCTATTCTATATCTGACATATTGATAATGTCATACAGCACTAGAAAACAAACATCCTCTTTTATATATTGTAACTAAGTTCTCGCTAAATACGTTTATAGTCCTTCAACTTTCATCTCGAACATTTTAATCCTCAAATTTTAACTTTTCTTTCGATTACGTCCTTCAAAAATTGCAATCCTAGGTCCTTTAACTTTTGACACTTGTACATTTCAGTCCCCAAAGTTAACTTTTTGTGCACTTTCGATCCTTTTTTCCTTTGTTCATCATTCATTTCCCCTTTCTCCTGCTATAGTTAGAGTTTCCTTTGGTTTTATGTTGAAAGTTGGTTACTCTTCATAACGCATCATCAATGATGTAATGCTGATGTTATATTTTAATATCGAAATAATTATTGAAATAAGGGGGGGTTTGATACGCCAAAATTTTCTCTGAAAGTTGGAATCGAATTCCAACTTCCACTTTTGCACTGTTAGATAGCGTTTATTTTTCATGGAATTGATTTCCACCCAATTCCAAGGTACAATCACTTGAAGCGTGATTCCGTGGAATTCAATGACTTGCTATATAGGTGGGAATTAGTTTCCACATTTTTTTTTTTTTTTTAGCAATATAAACAAATTCTAAAATAAAGTGTAAAAAAAAAAAATTATCCCTTTAATTGACCAATTTTATGCAAAACAAAGCCAAACATAAAAATAAAAAATAAAATTTTTTATTTTTATTTTTTTTTGGCAATCTAAACATATTTTGTCCCCAATGGTAAAAAAAATTATTCATTTAATTGACAATTTGCATAAAAAATAAAGCCAAACATATTATAATAGAAATATAAAAAATTATACTAATCAAACACCTTTAATTCAATTCCCGGTAAAACAATTCCAAGCAATTCAATTTCCTGCAATTCAATTCATTTCCACCCATTTTTCACACATGCTATCAAAGAGACCCTAAGGTTTATTTGGTAAGTAAATATAAATTTTTGAAATGAATCGAAGGTATGGTGGCTTTTCTTTTAATGCATCGTTCCAGACATGCAAAAAAAAAAAAAAAAAATTAAATAAAATTTTAACTCGTGTGAATTTTGTGAATTTAGTTTTTTTAGAAAATTTAGGAATAAAATAATATTACACAAAAATTCAAATTTTTTTCTTAATTTTTAATCACACATTCTCCATCAATCTACTCATCTAAAATACATTCTCTTATGAAAATGGAGCTCAAACGACGACTTATTATCCATTATCAGGCTGTCAATTGAGACTTTACTTGGAACTATTATTTTATATTATGAACAATCATTGCTTTGTGACACGATATTATTGAGTATCAGTTTTTAACACTGAAAGGTCTCAAGACAATCATAGGTTTCATATTCATTTTGAAAATGATAAAGACGTATTAAATTTAATTCCACAAAATATCAGAAAACTCTCTATGGACAAAGTTTGGTTTGACACTGAAAGGTCTCAAGACAATCATAGGTTTCATATACAAAGACAAATGCTTTATGTTTTTACATTTATTTTTCACATTTATATATTCAATTTTTTTTCTTGATTCATCTTTCATTTATTATTTGTTTTTTTTTTCTATAGTTGAGATTTGATTCTATTCATTTTACACGGATTGATTTTCAAGATAGTAAAATGTGAGGTAGATATATTTGTTGAAGTTATATGACAGGTTTCCAGGCATTTAGCTCATCTTATAAGATCTGTACACATTCTTTCTATTATGAATGGTTTGAAATTTATGATAGCGTCCAACTCATGGAAGGTCTCTAATTTATTCTACAGTAAAAGTAAAGAATTTTCAATAGTTTAATTTTTCAAAGATACCATTGACTTCTATGATTTCATCATTCTTTCTTGATTTTTCATTGATCCTCTTCCTATCTCTCATGTCTCTCTTAGAGAAATACATGGAGAGAATTCCATTTTCAGCTTTCCATTCACTTGTCTTTTTTTATCAGTTTTTAGTATATTTTATTTTTACTGATTAACATCAATTTCTTCTTGGTGATTTCAAGTAAATTTAATTTTTAGGAATTACAAGTGCATTTACCACGGGTGAGTAAGCCTCTCAGAGGGTTAGTATGAGCCCCGTTTTAACCATGCTAATCATATAGTTGCATCCATTACCAAAGGTAGAACCTAAAATTGATCTTTGATTTAATAGGATCTTACTACATCCATCTCATTTTCTTTATTTATTTTTTGTCTTATCATATTGCATTTTACGTCTTATGATAGACATTGAGGTATTGCCCTTGTAATTGAAATTACAAATGACTTGTTCTGTAATGAAGTTATTATTCTTCTTAAAGTAGTAAAGTCGTTTAAGATTGTCATACTTCTTTTTTTTGAACTCTCTGTTTGTTTACATGAAGTAGGGGAATTGTTTTCAAAAGTACATATGAATATATCTTTAGGTTTGTCTATTGATGACTTTCATACAATATACTTTCGTATTGTTAATAATATAAAATACATTAATAATCTAAATAGTTAAATATTTTGATGTTTCAAAATCATTTATCTTTTTTTAACAAAATCACTTGTAAAATTATAACAATTATCGTGCAACGCACGATCTCTACTAGTAGTAGATAAAATACATAATATTCACAGCTACTACTACGTACATAAACACGACTGCAGCTGCTTATTACTATAGTATACTAAAAGAGTTGGAAAAAAAAAAGAAAAAAAAACCAAAGAATTAGTAAATAGTGTACCGGGCTATAGATTGCCCTCCACCACTTAGTTTTCCTTCTTGCCTTTGGATTTTACATCTGGGATGCATGATGACCAGATGAGGGGTGAAAGTGTGCAAGCGGCCTGTATCAAAAGGCCGCGTGGCAAGCCAGAGAAGTCGTCTCCAGTCACTCCAACATAAGATGCAAGAGCCACTCCCAAGTAACCACTCACTATAAAAGCAAGAGCAATAGCAGACATTACGAATGCCATGACCGAACCCTCACACCCGGGTGGGCAAAGCTGTGCCATCAAAACATTGAAAGGTAGAATCTTGAAGAAGCATAAAACCTCTAGCAATCCTGAGAAAACCACGACATATAGAGTGTCGGGAATGCCTATGCTCCGGTACACCCCATTCACAAACAAAACATCTGATATCACGAAAATAGACATTAAGACTTGAACGGCTGTGATTAGTTTTCTTGGTGGAATCGATTTGAGGTGGTGATTATATACAATTCCCCAAAGCAGCATAGCTGCTTGCCCAAACACCTTCGATATCCCCAGAAGTGACGATTCAATCATCAAATGTTGGGTTTGGTAGTAAAACATGGTTCCAGTCAGGGCTGGGATTACAGCATAGGATATAGCAAACCAGATTATAGAGTAATGTATCTCTGGCTTCCGCAAAGCAACCAAGAGCTCAGATAATTGCTTTCTAAAACCTACATGGGATGGACTTTTGGGAAGGTCTAAGGAGCTTTCGCAAATGAAAAGTGTTGTTAAGAACTGAAAAGAAAGAAGAATGCCAAACATGAGGAACATCATTGGCGTCGAGAATTTATCAATAGCAATACCACCAATAAGATTTCCCAGAACTCCACCAATGGACGAGGCCATCCAAACAAACGACTGAAGTTCACCCGAGGAAGATGGTTTCAAGTTCTTGGATGAGGTAGGTTGTTTTCCAGTCTCAGCAACAATGGCATCATTGGCAACTTCAACTATTGACGCACCCAGATTCCCTAGCAGCAGATAAATAGTGATTGATAGGAACGAGATGCCAGATTTTGCGAAAAGCGCAATAGTTATCCATGACACTGCTTGTAAAAATGCTGCAGCAAATTTAAATTTGTTGGTCAACAAAACAAATATCCATGCGTGAAGTATTTAACATATCAATGAAGTGTTACGAAAAGCTATCAAGCAACATAAAGTCACGTGAGTTCGGAATGCAGTAACAGTCGAAAAACCTTTCGGTTAATTTCTGTTACGTACATATAAGAATAATGGGAAAGCATTTGTATCACTATCTCTCTTCAGATGTTATAGATTCTCTATAATACCAGGATGATATACTAAGTAGATTTTATGAGCGATTTGCCAAACACAGAGACAAATTATGATGTGTTCCATTCTTCACAGTTTGGATTGACATTGGCAATGGAAAATTTTGAAAGAATTTGCATTCGCTAACAAATTAAGCCAGTATATGTAAAAGATACGATAATAGCTTATTATTTGATTGTTACCACCTGTGATAGAATGGCACTCTTGTAAGGTGTACTTCATTTCCTAAAAGTAAGTGTGTAGAGACTTCCATTACAGAAAACAAAATGTATAAAATATAAACTCAATGAAAGAATTTAACTTTCGCCACGTCACAAATATTATGGGGGACTATATAAAGTGCTTCAGGGGTTCTTGTGATAACATGCATAGCCCTCTATAAACACAAGAAGGGTTGTATACTGCTGAAATGAAAAGAAAGTCCTTGAGTATAGGTTATTAAATGTACCAAACGGCCTAAAACTTGGACAGTCAAGTGACCTGGTAAGGAAGCGAAAGAAATTAAGCATATTTATTCAAAGCCTACTCAATCAATTAAGAAATAAGTAGATCAGAAGAGAAGAGTACCTCCTAGGGCGATGTAAGGGACACGGTGTTGGCCAAAGATGTAGAAGGAATCAGAGAGGATGCCGTAAAAAGGCTTAGCAATCATGGGCAGATTGGCAGAGGTCTGCAGGATCTGAAGAGTGGAGGGGTCCACTCTCATCCCATCCTTGAGGAAAAAGTTGACACCCATCCATGGGAAGCACCTCAACCCCTGCATCCAGAACCCTATACCAAGCAACACCTTCCGATTTCTCTCAGATTCACTACCATTTCTGACTGACACCATTTCAGATTTCCCTCTGTTGAACGTCTACAACAATTTATTTGGCTGATACTGGAAATAGTGATGTATGAATTTATTGATTCTGCAGCAGAGAGGCTGCAGGCAATTAGTTTCTGATTGTAATTGTCGTCAGCAGCTAGTGAACGAAGAAATAAACGTCGGGAACCCAAGATGTAAAACTACGAAGATCAATTTCCAGGGGCAAGAAACAATTAGATGAACTAGTCGAAGAAAAATATTGCAATCTCATCAAATATAGAACAGCACCGTTTTCAATACATGTAAAAAAAACCAATGCCACATTGCAAAGATAGAGGCAGGCATGGTCCGGTTCGGTCCCAATTCTCTGATTTCCATTGGGGATTGTGCAAATGGAATTTTTCCATAATCAAAACTGGAACCGGTCAACTCAGTTCCGGTCCTGTCCTATTATGAACAAGACTTTCAACTATTAAAACTAATTCTAACATGTTAAAACAGAGGTTACTGAACAAATGAGCATTGGTTTGTGGAAATATTTCTTTACTTTCAAAGAATAAACAAATCAGATGATGTCTCAACTTTTTTATTTTTATTTTTTTATGACCGTGAATATCCGGGTCAACTTACGCGCACCTCGACTAATCCCACGAGGCCTGAAGTTTACAACCAGATGTCGAGACAGATGATGTCTCAACTTTTTAAAATAAAGAAAGAAGAAAACCTAACCAATAATGTCAAGAACTTTGAAGAACCGTGAAAGCCTGATCGTCAAGCTTAATTGGAACTCCAAAGCACACGCAATAATTAAAAAAAAAAAAAAATGTTACTTCACATGTTTAAATTGAAAAGAAATTATATTAACAACAAACTTCATCATTTATCCAACAAAGTTCATTAAGTAATGACTAAACTTCATAATCAAGCAAATCTAATTACACTAAAACTTTCATCATCCAGCAGGCATTAACTAAACATTCAAATTACACTTAAGAAATTCAAGTGTCAGGGGATTCATGATACCAACTGGAAATCGAATTAAAAATCTAACTAAAATTCAAATATCACCAACCACTACTGAAATTAAGTAATTAACTATTCACTTAATAACTAATATGCATTAACCAAATTAAACATAAACATAATCCAAGAGTCAAGCTTGAAACTGAAAGGAAAAAATAGTCTACTTCAAACTTTCAAGCCTGAAATGAAACGAAGGCAGTGTCAAACTGTGTGAACTGTAAAATCCCCAAAAAAA
Organism: Osmanthus fragrans; assembly: GCA_019395295.1. Lineage (NCBI taxonomy): Eukaryota > Viridiplantae > Streptophyta > Magnoliopsida > Lamiales > Oleaceae > Osmanthus > Osmanthus fragrans. Next base: position 7,841,132 of record CM033356.1, read on the forward strand.
TTATTTTTTCCAGGGACAGAAAAAGAAAAAAAGGAATGAATACGTCCAAAATGCTACACCACCGAACTCAAGTGTATCCAGTTAATTGTTAAGGGGCGTTCTCTTTGCTGTTTTCGGACCGTTTTCTGTTTTCGATTTTCCAAAATATTGAAAATGCGTTCTCTTTCCCATTTTCGAAAACAAATTTTTGAAAACGGTTGAAAATTTTGTGAAGAAAATAAAAAACGTTTTAGTTGTTTTCTTCACAAATCTCCCAAAATTTAAAAAAAAAAGGGGTTGGAAAATATTTTTTTAAAACGACAAAAAGAACGAGTTTTTAATAATCTCAAAATGGACACCCAAAATACAAAATACAAAACGAATTCAAAACACAAAACTGAAACACGAAAAGAACGTCCCTAAGCTTTTCAACTTCTATAAAATACATTAAAAAGATCAGCGCAGAATCTTAGAAGACCAGATTAAGCAAATTCTAAACTCACAAATTTAAAGCCCACTTTATGTGTCGTTTGGGAAAAGCTAATAACACTTTAAAATTGAGCAAATAGGTAATTTTACATTCAATCAAATTCATCTTTAAAAAAACTCAGAAACCTGTGAGGGCACCCCGCCTCACCTCACCTTCGCAGTTGTTATAGACTGTTCTAATCCAGGACGCAACCCAATTTTGAACTCAATTGACAGAATATTTGTTAAAGATGGATTTTATCCGACAAAAATATCAATTAACTACTGCAGGTTAAAAGAGATTTACAAAATGAAGAGCACAATTCATATGTCAGAACATGAATTAGATCCTCAATAGAAAGCCCAGAATTTAAAAAACTTCCAGTAAAATGAAGGATTTATTCAAAACAAAAGAAGTAAATAGGTACCTTCTAATGCAAAACCCTCCTCTATTATCCAAACACAAATGTGGCTTTCTAGAATTGCTCAAAATCAGAGATTTACAAAATGAAGAGCACTGAGCACAATTCATATGTCAGAACATGAATTAGATCCTCAATAGAAAGCCCAGAATTTAAAAAACTTCCAGTAAAATGAAGGATTTATTCAAAACAAAAGAAGTAAATAGGTACCTTCTAATGCAAAACCCTCCTCTATTATCCAAACACGAATGTGGCTTTCTAGAATTGCTCAAAATCCTCAAGATCTAGCATATAATAAATGGAGAAAAGGCACGATGGTTGCCAGTTTTCTCATTAATTATTTTAAGAACAGACAAGGTGTACTGACATAGCGCAGTGGTTAAGTGCTTACCAAATGTAAAGCAAATCAATGGGCGCGATGGAATTGGAGGGTATTTCGCTGCATTATTTATAGATTGGAATTTGTGTGGAAAAGGAAAAGTACAGATGTCGAGGCCGAAAGTTTTAGGACAGAAAACGTGGCATCCTAGAAATCTATAAGCTATCAACATCGGGATCGTCAATTATTACTGAACGATCTTCAACAGGGGTTGCTTTGTTGATGGGGGAGATGCCGGGGTGCCAAGATAGAAGTTGTCTACCGACTACTCACAAGTAGGGGATGAGTCGATATTTTTTGGATATTTTTTATACATATGGGTCTCGCATGGAACCCACCTAGTATGAGAAGTCGGCAAGGATTCTAAAACCTTACCCTGTACATGGATATTAATCCTTTTTTATGTCCCAAGCAATTCATAATTTTTTTGATTAATGATATCCGACACATTACTATTAGAATACTGGTTTTATGTGATAGATTCAAGCGAAATTATGTAATTCATTTAGAGTGTGTTTGATATTAATTTTAATGAGAATAAAATTTTTGGAATAGTAATTGATGAAAAAATGTGTGGTGAAAAAATGATGAAAAGTTTTAGATTTGTGTGTAATATTATTTTATTTGAAAAATGTTTGGTTGAAATGAAGAAAGAGAAAAAAATGAGAATGGAATGAGAGTCAAACGGGCCCTTAATTGTAACTATAATTTAATGATACTTATATCATATAGACTGATACTAAATAGATATACTGCAATTTTTTTTTTTTTTTGCCTCTCGATGTTGATAAAAATCATTTTTTGATAAGTTTTAATAAAAATTGATGAAATGCATGATTAGATAATTGTGGATCAATAAAGCCCCTATTTGGTAGTCATTTTTGGGGAGAAAATGTATTTTTAAATAGTTGATTGATGGAGAATGTGTGGTTAAAAATTAAGGAAAAATTTTAGATTTGCGTGTAATATTATTTTATTGAAGAATGTGTGGTTGAAAAGAAGAGAGAAAAAGATGCATTTTGAAAAAAAAAAAATAGCTACCAAACAAGGGCAAAATGTATGATTAATTTTAATTTTTAATTTTAAGTTGATTTTAATTTACACAAAACAATTTTATCATTTTTTATATAATTTTTGTAAAATCTCAATTTTAGAGCCTATTTGTATAGACTTTTTGAATTTTTCAATTATATATATTTGCAGGTTATTATTTTTCCTACACATTTTTGAAAAAAAAAAAAAAAAATCGCTTGAAAAAATCTCCCTCCCACAAACTCTTAACGAAAACAATAATATGCACATGTTTGATTCCTATTTTTTCCAAAATTTATTTTTCTCTCTTCTTTTTAACCACACATTCTTCAATAAAATAATATTACACGCAAACCTAAAAAAATTTCTTAATTTTTAACCACACATTTTCCATCAATCAACTATTCAAAATGTATTCTTTTTCCAAAAATGGGAATCAAATAGGGCCTATATGGTAACACTGAAATAATTTATATGAGTTTACTAAAAAATAATAATAATAATAATCATCCTTATCTTCATTCATTCTCAACTCTTTCTCTATTACTCGTCGGGGGAAGGGCAGGACAACGAAGGTCTATGCAGATCTTATTAGCTAAGTATTGGTGGAACATGACTATTTGAAAATAGAGATCGAGTTTTAAATAAAGCATGAAGCTCCGAAGTCAAAAAGTTTAGTGAAATCTCCCAAATGGAATGTAAATGGTCATTGTCACAACATACCCAAACTCGGGTCAATGACTTAATAATGTTTTGCTCTTACTACTTAAATTAAGTTTTAATTATAACAAGAATAAGGGTAAAAGGTAACTGTTAATACGTGAAATGGGGTCAAACATAGCCTTTATTTCATAACAAGGGTAATTTGGTCATTTGACACTACTAAGGTTAAGCCTAAACATGGGATTAAAATCTAAATTTTTAATAGGTTTTGATTTTAATAAAAATTGATAAAATGTATGGTAAAAAAGTTTTGAAACTCATAAAATATATTATTAAAATTAATTATTGACTAAGATGATTAAAATAAAAACAATATTATAATCTTCACCAAACAAAGGATAAGTATTTAAGCTAATGGATAATTAACACAAAACGTCCATACTTTCTATTTTTTTGGCATTTTTACTCGTAATTACACATTTCATTGCGCAAACGATCCTTTCGTTCATTTTCTGTCATCCCAAAAAAAATCAAGTATTTCTAAAAAAATGATAAGTTTATATTTATCAAATCAAACTATTAAAACAATTAAATTTAAAAACTAAAATTTAAAAAAAAAAAAAAAAAGGGAAAAGGATTTTCTTCATTTCCACCCCCACTCACCGACTCACCCACTAACAAACTCAAACTCAAATCCAAACCCAAACAAAGTTAAATTGCCGGCAAACCTCAAAACCCCATTACAAATTTACAATGAATCTAAAACAACACAAAATTCAATCAAACCTTATTGAATTGGAATTATTCATAATACGGAGGATAAACAATACCTTCGACCTCGGATTTTCCTTTACACGGAAAAGAGGCATCGACAAAAACCAAATCGAGTTTCTCCAGCACAAATTCCGACCACTTGTGACAAGTTGCTTCTTTAAGATTTCACTGCTTGTTCGAAACCCATGAAGGCATAAGAATATGAGTTTTTTGTAGCGCTATTTCCTTTACTTCCCATTTTATTTGTTCCAATAGTTGTGGAGAAGAATGTTTTGTATGTTTATAGACAATCACAGAGAGAAATATGGGCGTCAGCGTCGGCAGGCACCGACGATTTGTGGCTGCTTTGCTAGATCTAACAGTTTGGATGCTCATTTTACGGGAATTAAAGGCATTACTCTGTTGACATATCACCAAAATTTTTAAGATTGTTTTTGGGTAGAAAGCTTCTCTTACTGTAGAAATGTAGGTCAACAGTTTGATATCAGTAATTCCAAGTCATGGAAACCAATATTCTTCTAATGGGGTTTTGTTTTTTGTCGGCGATTTACGTTTGGGTTAGTTAGAGATGGGAATGATTTTGGTTTGCGTGGGTGTGTGGGGGTGGAAATGAAGAAAATCATTTTATTTTATTTTATTTTTTAGTTTTAAAATTTAATTATTTTAATAATTTAATGTGATAAACATAAACTTAACATTCTGCATTTTTAAAACATGGTCAAATTAATTTTTTGGGTTGACCAACGGAGAAACTGACAAAAAATTGGATGGGATGATCTTTTGCGCAATGAAATGTGTAATTAAGGGTGAAAATGTCAAAAATGAAAGATGTTGACGTTTTGCACAATCATAATGAAAAATAGAAACGTCTTGTGCTAATTATCCTTAAACTAATCTTATTCCGATCGTACGTTCTTGGGATTGTCTTTGAATATTACAAAACTATCGTGAGTAGTTTTATCATAATTTCTTGATTTTAGCTCGTGATTGATTTTATTAAAAAAAATTATTTTTAATAAATTTTGATAAAATTGAAAAATTATATATTTGAAAAATTGATAAAAATTGTAGATTCATTCATGTTCATGTGTTTTTAAAAATAATTGTTGACTTTAACACAGATTTTCATTAACTTTTTTTGCTAAAACGATTGCTTAAATTAATAATTACGCAGGATATTACTTTGGGACCTCTCTATTTTTTAATTATTACGATTTGTCCGCATCAATTGGTATTAGAGAATCGGGCTACGCTCCAAGAAGATGGTTCTTCGGAGTCAGCAGGGGTCTCACCGTCCCAGTACCCGAACAGGAGAAGGGGATTGTGAAAATGTATCGACACAATCCAACAAATTGACGCATTGGCACTGCGGGTGACCGAAATTGCTCTGCAGCAACAGGAGTGGCATGACAGGGCCACTGGAACAGCAAAATAAAGACAATCCCACCATCGCGTAAAAGAGAGAATAGCTTCGTGGGATAAAAAAAATATATATATATATTTGCCTTACAGTTCTTTGTATCAAAGCCTGCAAAATTTAAGACACTGGAAGCTCTCAGTTGATGAATATTCATCCGAATTCTTGGAATTGACTGCACGGAACAATTCGGGGGAATCTGAACATCAGCTCGTGTTCACAGTTAGCCCCAGAATATTTCTAAAGAGGCTCAACCTAGTCGATATCTCACTTTTTAGTTGAACATCTCGATCCGTCTCAAGACAAACATTATTTCATGTAGGCAGTTCAACGAAATGGTCAATCTGGTTAATGTTTCAATAATAATTGAAACACTTGATATCTCTCGAGATAAGACTCCTGCAAAACAAAATAGTTTTCTAGAATAATATGAGTTGGTACTAGTTTCGCCCATAAGAAGGGAAATTGGAATCAACGACATACCTTAATCTTGCTTGCACTGATCTTCAATGATTCAAAAACCGGCTATTAGCTATTTAATAGCCGAACTACTAACTTCTGGCAACAAAAGAAAGCATATTCCAGAATTTGCTGGATGCAATGGACCATTGTTCTCCGTACCATATATAAAGAATAAATTCCATCATTATTAGGCTTATACTATCACAACTAGCTTCTTTTTCCAATGTAATCAAATAATAAGGGAAAACCCAATATAGTGATTCTTCTAATGCAGACACTGTCAAAACCCAAGGGTTTGAAGCATGCGCCAATAAATGTAAGATACAACAAATTCCAAGCTCTTCAGCCTTCAGGCACGACTAAACTCTAAGGTTAACTGCATTTGCACTCAGCTTGTCCAAACTATAAAGCATTTGAGAGACTACGACCACAAAAGAAAATTCATTGGAAAAGTAGTAATTTGATTGTAGAATAACGCTCTACTTATCAGTGGACGGAGGTGCATTGTTTGTTACTGAAGAAGACTTTGTAGATTGCTCTTTTGCTGAAACAGAATTTGTCAACTGTTCAGCTTCAACAAGCTTGCGGAGTCTCTCTTGAAGACCTCGAACTCTGTCCTCAGTTTTTCGGAGCTTTCTCCACCTGTACGTCAACCAGAGACCAAACCCTCCGTATACAAGGATATAGGAACCCCAGACATAGGGGTATGTTTCTGCATGTTCTTTAATCTTCCTATACTGCTCTTCTATTTTCCCTCCCCATCCAACAGTCATATGTGTTGCTTCTTGCTGGCTGTCTGCTGTTTGTGAAACATCCTCTTCTTTTGGCTGGGTCGCCATTGTTTGTCCTGTCAAACACTGATAAAAATGGATAAAAAAGTTATGTGCATCATTTCTGTATATTTTCTCGCTATGATGCACATTAAAATAAAGTGGGCAGTAACAATAACTGGTATTCTATTTTTTCTGCATGCTAAACAATTATTGATTTGAATTTGTCAAATGACAGTGAATTTGCAAGACATTCTGACTTCTCTCAGTAATCTTAAAGTTATACAAAGCAACCTAAAAATAATATGTTCCCAATAAGATGAATATCTATAAACTAGGAGATGCAGAACATGACAACAAAAGAAGAAAGAGAGGTGGAATCAGAGAGCAACAGAGAAGAAGAAAATTTGGTGGGGAAGATTTCTATATATCAATAATTCTATTAAATTAAGAATTTATTTATAGAGGAACTTTTAATTGGTCACAAACTTATGAATTATCTAAATCCTTGTTAACTAATGAAACCTAGTCTAAGTTGAACTCTATCTTTAGCTACTTACGCCAGCATATCGAATAGAAAAAACTTAAATCACATTTCTAATGAAGAATCTCAAGCAAATAGCCATTCATAATCGAAGAAAATTGATCCAGTAAATTTCGTATACAGGCGATGAGTTAATAGTGTGATACTCGACAGAAGTGAATCATCATTCGATCAGATAACAGACATTATTTTACAAGCTTCCAAATAATCATTCTCTAAATCCAACTACCACATGTCTCAACACAAAGTATGATACTTAACACGTCAACAATCAGCTCAAAGACAAAAGCTAAACATACAACTAGAAATATTAGGCTTGGATTTCTATTAGAACTAGACAATTATGCATTTGTTTGGCACAGCTTATTTGAAAAGCACTTTTCCTCAAACTCATTTTCAATCGTTGTTGCAATAAAATAATTTTGCACGGGAATCCATAATTCTTCCTTACTTTTAATCACATATTCTCCAAAATCATGTTTCATTATAAATAATCTCTCTCCAACAAACATTAAACTCAAGAAATCAAAGGGTGTTTTGCAAAATATGGAATAAATATTACCAAGAAAACGAATGAGTTAAATTCGCAAACGTCGATTAAAACTATCTGGTGCTTCTCATTCTGTTTTTTCTTGTTTACTCCATCCATAATGTAATGTAACTTATCCAATATGTGGCAACTGGCATAAACAGGGGCTGAGTCACCTGCCCCCACTGGATTTTGTTCCTGGGTATTTCACTTATTACATTTGAGGGGCGGCAAGGAGAAAATCATAAACAACCACATCAAAATTTCAAGAGAAATGTTGTCAAAAATAACGGATTACCATAAACAACGATTTCGGAAAAAATAAATAAATTATAAATAGTTGATTTGAAATTAAATGTGCGATTTCAAAAACACTAGTGAAATCTGATACTACCTTCCAATTTTGTTGATGAAGAAGTAGAGTAGAAACGACTACAACGCTAGATAAATTGGTGCCGATTAATACGTCACCCTTTTTGCCTCTTCCCCAAGATTTAGCGTAATACAGAGGAAGAAAACCTCAGCTTCCTTTGCCCTTTTGCTACTTAAACGGGCCTGGTTTATAAGGATATGTATACCTTTTAATTGGGCTTTATAAGATTTGTTTCTTGAGGAAATTAGGCCAACCAATTAGATTAATAAACTTAAAATAAATTAAAGCCTCAAATTACCGTAATTTATACGTACCAAAATTGACTTGAGAAGCCCCAAAATCAACTGCTTCAAAGAGGAACTCTCAAACCACCCAAAACTCCCAAACGAGGAGTTTAAAAGAGTGGAATCGACCAGATGATTCGGAAAAATGGGAACGGGGAGTTATTTTTGGCTTTTGCCGGCATGATGTCGGGGCTCACTTTGGGACTCGGGTCTGTCGGCCTTGTCGATCTTGAAGTTCTTGCCAAATCAGGCACTCCCAAGGACAAAAATTATGGCGGTACAGTTTTTCTTCTAATTTGTTTTGGATTGAAGTTGCCTATTGATTTTTAAGCAATTAGTATTTCTCTGGTTTCTATAAGAAATATACTTCATAGAGTTGTTATGGATTTTATGATTTTTTTTTAACAATAAGTGTTGTGAGGTCATCAATATTAATTGTTTTGAGTAGAGAATTTATTTGATACCTCAAAGGAAGTACACTTAAACCTCGAGATCGAAAAAAATATTTTTTTAGGAAAATTATTTATTTATCGATAAATGAATAAATTATTCATTTATCGATAAATAAATATTTATTATTTTAGAGAGAGCTTTTCAATATAAAATATGTACATTATATGTGATAAGAAAAATCAAAAGACACTAATTAAAGTATTATTTGAATTTAGGAAAGCTCAAAAGTTTTAGTGAAACTTAATGTCTCTAAAACCTAAGTTCACGTACATAGCAAATGAAAACGTTTAGTAGCGTTATTTAAACGGTAATGAATGATAATGATAATGAAAATTATCATGAACCAGATGATAGTAGCGTTGTCTCAAATGTGTCGTCAAAAGAGGCATTTCAAGAAATAGTCACCTCAAGCAACTACTTGCTACAACACGAGCAAAATATTTCGAAAATTGTGTGTGCTCTACAAAAAGTTAAGGATGTGGTTCATTTTGGTTTAGATGGGAAGAAAAAACAATCAACTATAGATGCATATTTTCAAAATGAATGATTATTGTACGGATATTGTTGATTGATTGAAAGATTTTGGTCTATATATTTTTTTCTCAATGAAATCTGGTAATTATTACTTTATATTTTTATTGGGTCCTTAAAGATTCAATTTTTTTTATTATTACTTAATGCATTTAGCGAGATTATTACTTTAATCCATTGACTCAAGTCGGGATCGAAAGAAATCATTATATAATCGAGGTTATTACTTTATCGATGTTTAACTGTATTGCTGGTATGAATGTACCTTACTGGAAGTAAAACATGTTTTCAGGGTGGGTGATGGAAGAGCAAGGTATGTTTGGATATTGGAGGGGATGTATGTTGTTGCTATGATGAGAAGGACCTGTGTTTTATGGGATCTGAGGCGAATTTTAGATTTTGGGCCCATAAATCATAGCAAGTAATTTTTTTGTTTTTTTTGTGAGATATACCATACACGTCAAAATTCAAGTCTTGCAACCAAGTAAGTATACAATTCTTTCGTGAAATATAAAATACAGCAGAAAAGATAAGAGATCAAAATTATTTTCCACCATTTTTTTGTTACATCTTCTTAACTAACAGTGACTTTGAATTGGTATTGAATTCCTTCATAGAAATTAAAAGCAAGTATTAAAAATGTGAGCAGATGTACAAAATAAAAATAGGCAACAAAGTAGTCAAAATGCAATTAACAGACATAAAGTTGCTCATTTACAACAATAAGTAAACAAATCGACTAACTAACCATCTTCAATAATAAACAGGAACCATAAAAAAATCAATTTTCATTAATTAAATGTCATTAAGAGAACAGATCAAATTAAACCCAAAAATACAAAACTTATCATTGCCTCAGATTACTTCAACATATAAATGTCAGGTTTCTTTTGACTGGTAAATAGAACAGATCAAAACCCAAAAATCGAGACTCTTATTTTATAATTGCCTCAAATTACTCCAACATAGAAATGTCCAATTTTTTTTCCTTTACTTATAATTGCCTCAATTTACTCCATCATATAAATGACTTTTGTTTTTCAATATTGAAGATAAAAAATCAAGTTCAATAAAAAAAATACAGAATGTTATAATTCACGATGACCTCAAATTATTCTGATATATACATGTCGTTCAATATTTTTCTTGACTTACACGTATTACAGAGACAATTCTTAAATTTCTCTAATTATCATTAGGGAAAATAGTATAGGAAGTCCCCAACATTTTTATCAGATACTAAGTTGGGCCCCAACCTACCTTTTCCTCAAGAGTTGTCCCAAATATTTCGAGTTCATAGCAAGTTGGTCCCATGGAAACAAGTGACCAAATATGGCATTTTGTGATATGATTAGAATTTAATTTTGGCACACTAACTATAAGTACTCAATTAACAAGAAATACTTCGAGAAAATTCTATTCTAACCATACTTGATAGTAAAGCCTAAATAGGTTTCCATTTTAACTTATACAAACATTTCAATTTTTAGTAAATAACAAAATTTAAATAAATTTCAAATGTCATCTTCATAACACAGAGGGCTGTTCATATTACGTAGTTCAAACTACCCCGGAAAATAAAATATAAGGTAGCCACCAAATCCTGAAGAAAATTGGTGAAGGGACCAAGTAACCACCACCACCACCAAGTTCAAGAATGTAAACATGGACGGACTAAATATCACCAAGACAAGAAAATAATATGAAATTGTGTATTGTCACACCTGTAAATTACACATGTGGGCAATTGTTAATGTTGCCCACTGTAACAATAGCTGTCATTTGCAAATTCAGCCTCAGTTTCAGCATTTGCACAAAGAATTGTGAAAATGTGATCCATGTAAAAAAAAAAAAAAAAAACAGTCCAATCGACATATGGATTGAAATAAATCAGGTGAGGAGGAGGTCGAAACACTACAATCCTCTCGTCCAAGACCTGACAATGTGGTAACAAAAGGATCACATGGCTAAACAAATTCACATACACGGTCTGACCACAGAACAACCTTTGGTTGATGGAAAACTATCCACGAAAACAATATTCAGTCAAAGCTTGAAAAAGGGCTCCATCTGCCTCGGAGGTAATCCTCGACCAAGATGTTTTGCTCGGTGCTGCTACTAGAACCAGAGCCTTCCTCCAAATTAAGCAGTGCAAGATTAATAAGAGATTGAAGATTCCTTCCCGACTGCTCACCATCCACACTATCTACTTCTTCCGAAGCATTGACCTGCTCGGTTGCCCACTCAAGAACTCCCAGATCACCTTGCAGGAGTTTGAGGATCTGTTACGAGTTAGCACCAACAGTTAAAATTCATTATCTAGATTACCATATTGCTATTATCGAAACTAGGTTAAAATATATGGCTTACAAGGCTAATTTGAGGACGAGATTGAGGTGCACGTCTGATGCAAAGGATTGCAGCTAAGACCATTTTCTCAAATTGATTGTAGTCATAAGCATTAATCAGGTTAGGATCTAGTAACTGTAAAATTTTCCCATCTTTCGTAATGCGATTTGCCTGAAAAAAGATCGGCGGTTTGAACTTTTAACCAACAAATAGTTGAAGAGATAAATTGTCTGCAGAATAAATGCGCTCTTAATGACATTATAATTGAAACGAGGCCTAAATCAATAGAAGACAAAAACTTGCTCAAGTAGAAACAGATACATACCCACATTACCAAGCTTTCTTCACCCTTTGGAAGTTCATTATCAATGGGCTTTCTACCAGAGAAAAGCTCAAGGAGTACAACACCAAATGCATAAACATCGATCTTTTCATTCAACTTGCCATGCATAAAGTATTCCGGAGCCAAGTAGCTGCCACAGGTAAAAAAAAAGGTTATCTACTGTATCAAAATGACTTTAAAACTAAAGAAAGAAAATAAAAACTCACCCAAATGTTCCAGCAACATTAGTTGTATCCATATGATGCGAAGAACTTGAAGCCCGAGTAGCAAGCCCGAAATCTGAAAGCTGCAGACCAAAATGAGTGTTAATATGAGTAATATCTGGCAAATACTGAAGTTAATGAAAAGTAAGCAGCACCTGCGGCTCAAAAGCATCTGAAAGAAGAATATTTGAAGATTTCACATCCCTGTGAATGATGGGTTCAACTGCTGTGTTATGTAGATGGTCCAGTGCCTCAGCAATGCCCAAAGCGACTTTATATCTATCTTCCCAACGAAATAAATTCCCCGTTTTCTGAGGACCTAATTCAGAAAGTAGTTATTCATTAAAACGAATATTAAAACATTGTGCAAGTGGATTCCTCGAATTAGAAGAAAGAAACATTTATATATACCATGGAGATTGTCTTCTAGGCTTCCTCTGGATAGAAGATTATAAACCAAAAGTAGATTGTTGTCCTCAAAACAGAAGCCAAGCAATGAAATGATATTGCTGTGATGCAAAGATGTGATAGTTTCAATTTCAGAAACAAAAAGCTCCAACACATCCTCTGATGGCTTAAGAATTTTCACAGCCAGTTCCTTGCCTTCTGGTAGACAACCTCTATAAACTCGACAGCTTCCCCCTTTTCCCAATCAGATTTTTCTGATAATATAGTTGCCAGTCAGTAAAGGAAACCCAAAAGGTGAGCAGTAAACAAAATGGAAAAGAAAGCAGTCAAGATGGAAAACAAACCAGCAGTGAAACTGTTTGTTGCTAACAAAAGTTCTTGGTAGCTAAATATTCTACATGTTGACGAGTACTTCTTCCCAAGACCGTCAAGTTCTCTGCAACTGGTTTTAGAAGAATCAGATACAGAATTAGTCCCAGCCACATGCAGTACGATTGCACCCTTTTCTGCATCCAAATCTGTACAATGGCATTCATCATTATTGGACAGATTCATATGTTTTTTATCAGGATAAATAGCCGTGACAGATTGACAGCCTGGTGATTTCAACATCCTTTGCATTGCAGACGACTTCTTAGGACGAGTTTCAGGTACTTTTCCACTATGGAAAAAGACTCTTTGGAGGAGTGTCCATCCAGACCTTGACTCTGGCATTTCCTGAGTCTCAATGGGAACCAAAGCCATGAAATTTTGCTCATTTTCACTACTTGATGACAAAACTCTCTCAGGTGGTAAACTCAAAAGGTTTTTTCCCATAGTTTTCCTCTGTTTGGATCTTGACTCTGGGCATACCGAAGTAGTTGCTTCTCTTTGGAACATGATCTTGCCATGATTAACAGATATAACTGAGATGTGTTTTTTGAAGATTCTTGGCACAATACTTCGCGACTGATGTCCTAGATCGAATTGCGTGGTGCACTACAGAAGAACCAACAATTAAAGTCGTAGCTCCACATAATTTTATTTCCTGAGCTAGGACTCTACGAACTGGTGATCCTCTACAGACTCTAAGCTTCAGATCCACCTGACAAATTCATGGAATCAAACCAACCTTTCTTTAAAAAAGTTGACAATACTGCTGGAAATGAATTTTTGTCCAATCATGCGTGGTATGAAGAAAATAGAGAGAAAAATACAAAAGTAAAACTCAGATAACAAATTAGAAAATATTTGGACCACGTAAATTATAATTGATTGAATTTAGTGCTAGGATCATCAAACGAATTTCATTTCCTATTTAGGAGTTTCGAAATTATAATGTTTTCGAAAACATTAACAGTAAAAAAAAAAAAAATATATATATATATATATATATAAAATAAGTAGATACAACGATCATAAGAGAATTTGAAACAGACCTGTTTCAGGTTGCAGAAGCCTTCATAAGCAGCCAGAACCGAATCGAAAGTCTTCACCAGCGAAAGCAAACTCGCTTTCCCTTCTTCACAAATATGAACAAAAAAAAAGCAAGAATTAAACAATTAATCTGATCCCCAGAAACCAAAAATTAAATTCCATACAGTTTACAAACTCCGACAGTGAGTCGCACTTTGAGAGCAAAACAAATCAGTAGAAACTCAAATTTCACTCTATATGCAAAAATCCTATGTCCTTAACACAATTCAAGCATGGTGCGAGGCACCAAACGAGCTCTCACCAAGTACACAGTGTAACAAACCACGCTAATTGGATGAGAGAGAGCATTTTTCCCAGAGTGAAATAGAAAAAACTGTGCGGGCATTTGTCTTAGTGGGTGTAAATAAAAGAGATGGAAGGATACCGGTGCTCGGATCGAGGATGTGCAGAGCAATGACACGATCCCCAGGCTGTGCCACTTTCACTAACGCCCACGTCAGCAACTCCCTGCTCCGTGCATCCAACTTTACTCCGACAACCACCACCGCACCACCACCGGCGACGAAGGCGGAGGCGGTGCCACATTCCCTGACTCCAGGGCTTCCAACCAATCTCATTTCCGCACAAAAAGATCAAGGAAACGACACAATTTGTTGTGAATTTCCCACTCCTCTAGGGCGTCTTGGTGTGTCCGTATATGAGTGGATAGTTTTACTCTGCTTTCTCGCTCTCCGTGATCGAGTCTAATATACCACGTTGGGTCGCTGTTTGGGAATAGAGGAATCTTTCAGCTAGATGTACGTAGCATTTTAGTTGATATAGGGTCCGTTTGGCCCCATTTCATTCTCATTCTCATTTTTTTCTCTTTCTTCATTTCAATCACACATTTTTCAAATAAAATAATATTACACACAAATCTAAAACTTTTCTTCATTTTTCCACCATACATTCTTCCATCAATCACTATTCCAAAAATTCTATTCTCATTAAAATCAACATCAAACATACTCATAATGTGAGTGGAACTAGCCTGTGATCATAAATTAAGTTTTTAGGCCCGTTTGATACATATTTTTTTGTAAAATAAGAATGAAAAATATAATCGTTATGAGTCTCACACAAGAGATGTAAAATCAAATATGGTGGTTGAATGTGATGGATAATGATCATATTTTTCATTTTTATAGTGAAAAAATGGAAACCAAACGGAGGCTTAATATTAGTTCGTTTGAAAAATTAAGTTATTTTTGTCAATTTTTTTTTTCTAACTATAAATATAGTTATTTATTTATGAGAACTAGCTCAATCTCGATTTGATCCTTTACCTTTTTCGATGCCCGGGTGGATATTCAAAATATTGGTAATACACAAAGAAGAAAGGAAAATATTCAATTAATTTGGTTAATTGCATGTAATCAATCAATAATTAGTTGTAGTTACTTTAAGGGAAGAGATATCATTAATGTACCATAATTAATGCTGAACAAAGAAAATCAAATTGTGAAAGCTATTCCCTTTGTTGGAAATCCTTTGAGATATATTGGTGTGCTGTCGTGAGCATCCAAAAATAATACTTATTTTCTAAAAATTAATGTAGTAATAAAAGTAAGGGTTGATTTCACGAAGAGTGTTTAGTTTATTATTTATGCTATATTAACGAGATGTGGTGGATTTTATTTGTAATGAAATCAATTTTATAATCAATAGCAATGTAAATTAACGAGTTGTATTAAATTAATAAATCGAATTTTGATCTAAGTCAACTTTCACCGTTGGAGATTTATAGTCGATCATTGATCCACAAATAATAATCAATCCACATTTTTAATATTCGCCGTTGGAATTAATTCCTATTTCTTCTTACTTTTAGTTAGTTAGAAACCAGTGTTCTAATTAACCATAATTATTTAATAACCTTAGACCAGTGCTCAAGATTCAATTTAATAACAGTTTTACACAATAAAGAAATCGATGAACTAGATAACACAAGTATCAGCGGTTGCATTTAACCTATTCAAACATTCTTCTCAAGATTCAATAATCTCTATCGCAGAAAATCATTAAGGGTCTATTTGTTTTAGATTAAAATCTGATTTTAATTTAAGTTAAAGTCAAACAATCAATATCAACCACATCTTTTTTGGGTCCCACAAATTTTTAATCATACATTTCAAAAACTTCTATCACAATCTACTAAAAATCTGATTTTAATCCCCACCAAACACCCTCTAAATCCTAGTTGCGTCACAAGTTAAAGAAATCAAACAATTACATATCTAATATTTAACTTAGCTATAAATTACAATGCATGAAAAACTAATAGGATTTTTTAGCAATCAAGCATGATAATCATATAATTATGCGCAGAAGAACATTCAATATTAAAAATATGAATTAAACAATAAAACAAGATGGATCTCACAGTTATAATAATTCCAAGACTTTTGTTTCCTTTGATCAAGCAGCAAGAATTAGTTACACATCATAGATCTAAGCACAAAAAGAGAGAAAATAGGCTAGTATCCGTTTTGGTGTGTTCTGAGACGATTTTAGGGTTGCTAAAGTGCCAATGATTTTGTTTCCATAAGTGATTGAAAGAAATTAGGAAACTAAAAATTAATTCGTCGGAATGAACCATGCGATCGCAAGGAAGAAAGTTCAGTGCTTGCATAGAACAAATGACTCATGCCTTCTGATTCTTGGTGAACTTCTGTGCGATCACAAGGAGGCAACACTATGCTATCGCATAGTGTTGACTTCTTTGCGTTTGCTCCATTTTAGTCCTCAAACTTGATTTCTTTTCTTGTTTCTTCTTCTTCCATTACTTAATGTCTTCAATTCTTTCGCATCTTCATTTTGCCTTTTGAGTCATCTTTTGGATATTTTGATTTTGGTCCCTGAACTTTCACTTTCTTTCATTTTGGTCATTTTTCGTTATTTTCTTTTAAATTCCACAATTTCCACCCATTTGCATCCTAAATCAAAATATAAAGGTACTTAGTATATTTAGGCGTCAATAGATTGTAAAAGTGTAAGCATTAATGGATGAAAAATATGATATTTTATGTCTCATCTTATATTGACATATACTATATTATAGTACAAAATATTTTCACGTTGCACTTTCTTAATATTGAAATGAAAAGATCAATCTGGATACCATTAATTTCCTCATGTACATACCTTTGGTGAAGAAATCAATAATTTTAATTGGAGTCAACAAATCGTAATATGTAGTTGGAGTCAAACTTAATTATTAAAAAAACATGTGTATTGAAAGTCTTATTATCAATGTCTCTTGGAATGATACAATGCATACAAGGTATTATTTTACAGAGGGCCTATAAGACCCCTCACTGTGCCCTCCCCCCCCCCCTCCTCACAGTGTATTAAAAAAATTGTGGACCCTACCACTATGTGTGTGTCCTGGCAGGGACCTGTGAAACAGATATTTGTACTTCAAGTATTGTTTTGTCTCTTGTCTATTATTGACATGGACAATGACTCACTTTAATATTATTATAATTCTTTGTTTTGAATTCATTTTTTGAAAAAGGGCAAGAAAAAAAAAAGGTGAATGAAAATTTAATCCTATTTAAATTTAAATGCAATGAATTTCTTATCCCATGATTTTGCAATATGTTAGGAATTAATCTTGAATGGAATGAAATTAGAGAAAATAAATTTATTTGAGCAATTTGTAAGTTATCTTATTCAACGAGTAGTCAAATTTTAACATTGGAATGTTCGAGCGATCTATAATCTTACTAGGACATTTTTTAGGGTGAAATTTTAAATGTGTTTAAATATGAAAAAAATATATTCAAGTTTTTAAAAAAAATCATTGTTTGGTATTTGTGCCGCTCTTCAAAGTTAGCGTTTATAAAAGCTCGAAACTCGATAATGTGGAGTTAAAATTGCAAAGAAGTGAACAATGGTTACATCACAAATTTTGAAGTTGAATCAATTGCTCAGTGAGATCGATCATTTTCAACTATATTTCTACTTAAATTTTATTTTAAACACTTTTTAAAAAAGTAATTATATCGAATTAACGAACACGCAAGCACTAGAAAGAATTATCTTTTCTGCTAATCATAAAAAGTTATTTATATTTATATTTCATGATGTATGCTTACGGGACCCGTGGAAAGGACTATTGTCAAGAACAAATGGTGACCAAAACGGAGACTTGAAAAAAGTGAAGGAGGAAAGGTTAATTAACTATATATAAAATTTAGCTAAAACGTAATACAATGATAAAGTAGTGCCTCAAAATGCTACTAATTATGCCCAAGAGTGTCTCTTATCAAGAATAACTCGTAGAGATTTTCTCAATTTTTATTTGTAAGGCTTTAATTTCTTAAAAGTCATAATGTTTAGAGTTATGTTACAAAAACAGAGGTAGGTGACAGGTTTTAAATTCAGAGAAAACGTATCGCACATTGATTTGACAGTTAAAAAAAAGAAAAAGACAAAACATGTGCTGTCACCCAGGCCTGTTTTTAGACCCTGTCTGAAAACCCTATCTGAGTATCTTATTCCTAATTTTTTTTTTGGGGGGGATTATGCCTTATTATTGGCGCTCTCACCTGCCCTGCTCTGGACTTGGTGAAAGAGGTAAATCGCAGGTTATGCCTCCAAGGGTACAGGGTGGAAGGCTGCTTGTACACTTGCACTTACTCAAGAGCCAAATCCATATTTCAAGATTCGAACTCTTGACGCGACAGCCTCAAATAAAGCTGAATTTCTTCACCTTCCCTTTTTACCATTTGAAAATGTGCCATAGGGTAGGTCTGTAAGCAAAAACCGCCAAACCGGAAAATCAAACCGAAACCGCATTTTGAAAACCGTCGGTTTGGTGCCACGTGGACCCGTCAACGAAATGGTTTTGAACCAAATCAAACCGGTCAAAAACAGTTTGGTTTAGGTTTGAGAAATTTTATTGCGGTTTAAAACCAAACCGGACCGGTGAAAAAATATATATAATTAAAAAATTTTAAAAATGAAAAAATGAAATTTTCTAAATTGTAACTTGTAAGACTTTTGTGTTGGACTTTTTAATTATTTTTAAATGAGGTTCATATATTCCGTAAGTTTTTAAACTAAAAGTCTGAAACGATTCATCAAGCAATCCCACATTATATTCCATATAAATTACTATCATAAACAATTATCAACTTATATAAACTGCATAGTACTCCAATGATTAAATAAACTTCAATCAAAATCAAAATCCTACATTGAATTGGATATCCTTTTAAAAATTATTGCAAATTCTGGTTCTATCGATTATAATTTAGAAATCTAAATGAAAAGTTTTGATCGGATCAACAACTATGTAATCAAAGTGAAAACAAAATAAAAATTTCGGATATTAGAAATGAAATTACATATTGTAAATAAATTTATTTAGGTATAGATTTACCCAATATTCTAATTTGGCTTGAGAATCAATTAATCAAATAATTATAAGAAGGGAGAAGAAAAGAATCAAAGAGAAGAAGGAAAGTGTTGATGCCTAAAATGAAGAAAGAATCTTATTATTTTTTTATAAAAGTGATTGGAGATTGAATCATATATTTTACAAAAAAAAAAAAAAAAAAAAAAAACCTATGAGAATCATCCGGTTCCCAGCAGTTCCCATACTAGAACCTAGAATTGGACCAAAACTGGTTGATTCTTAATAATTTGTCCCAAAATTAAATTATTTTTCTAAATGGTTCCGATCCGGTTCCACCGGTTCTTGAAAAATTGTCCACTCCTAAATTAATGGCATAAAAGTAGACAGATAAAAAAATATACGACGAAATTGGTGGTTTAAAATCGGACGACGGGCAAAAAAAAATATACGGCGAAACCGGCGGTTTAAAATCGGACCAAACCGTTAGGTTTAGGTTTGAGTTTTTTTCAAACCGTTCAAAATGGTTTGGTTTAGGTTTGAGTTTTTCTCAAACCGGTGTAAACGATTTGGTTTGAAAATCTGTCAAAAATCGATGAAATCGGACCGCTTACACCCCTACCATAGGGTATCTTATTCCTAATTTTTACTCCTCTAATGGTTTAGCGGAGAACCCTACTTTTGGTAAAAGATCTGGACCTGGTCAGTGCGATAATTAGAACACTCGAGAGTATGGCCCATCTATGATGATGAAATTATAATTTATTTTTTATTCTATGCTATTTATTTTACGAGACATGCGAAAGGAATTTTTGTGTGTTACTTTATTCTTTTGGTTTGATGGATAGGAGACTTGGTCAATTTTAACAAAGCGAAAAGAACAACAGAATTCAGCATCTTCGAATCCTTTGAAAACAGACTCAAAATTATGTAAGGTTATAATTGTAGTCTTTTGAGGTTATCATTGAATGAAGAATATGGGAAAGGTATGTACTTTCCCATGGTGATTTTTAATGTTTGTATTGGACAGAGAGATTTCTCCTTGAGAGATGTTATGTGTACAAAAAAAATGTACAAAAATGATTGACAAAGGTCAAGTGACGACCCCCTATTGGACTGGCGGTCCGGTGGCTCAAGGCAAATAAGGCCACTGCCTTGAACCTCATATTTTAAGGGGCCACTAAAAAAAAGCCCCAAAATCGTCACAATCCAAAATTCCTCAAATCCCTTAAAAAATAAACAAAATAAAAGAAATTGGGCAGATAAAAAGAAACAAACCTTCTCTTTTCCATTACAATCATCTTCATCAAAAAATTCTTATGTCCTTTTATCAAGAACGTGATAAACTTGAAGAGAAAATACAATACCAATCTCAAAAAACTACCAGTCTACCAGCAAAAGTTCCAGTTAGAAATCCTATTACCCAACCGCAGGGTCGGCCTCTTCGTCTTCTTATGCTTATGTTGCCCTTGCAGATGTATTGTTTCTCAATTTCTCTCTATTGATTTCTCTACCAAAATATAACGATTTTGAATATTTTTCGACGATAAATGCTCCAATTGATTTATTAAGCAATGGACCTTCGAGTAAAGTGTTGCCGGTCGCCGGATATGTTAATGAATCGAACTAACATGTTGAGGTAATTCTGCAGATTAATTATCGGAGCCTGTGTTGACATTAAATATCCTTAAGTGTTCTTCTTGCCACCTATATAAACCAAAACATTGTTCAATTTGCAGAGTAGCACATAAAGAGGGTTGTGGTGGTAGTGTTTTATTGTTTGTGCAGAAGGATTTGGACAAAGTTTCAATTAAGTATATTGCATCTGACATTGGTAATGAGGCTCTGCCAGTTAGAGTTCTTAACTTCTTATTTTTTACAAAACATGAGCTATTAGAATAACAAAATCATTAGAAAATTGTCATCTCTAGTCCAATTCTTTAAAAGTGAAAAAAGAGATGAAGAAATCCAGAGAACAACACTTTGAATTATAACTTTTTCAAAGAAAAACAAAAGGTTATTTTTCGGATTCTTTGAGAGCACGTAAGTTGAGTTTAAAAGTTTCTAAAACAAATTAATACTTACTAATTTTGTATATAAATCTGCATGTAGCTAAATGAACTGTTGAAGCTGGTAAGAAGGGTGGCAATTTCTGAACCCCCACACCTTAAAGGCTCCTCCATTTTCTCAATGGGAACTTTTTTCTTATCCTTTCTAACTACATAATTGCATCTCATTTGTTATTGTTGAATCCTTTCTGTTTGGAAAAGTTTGAGAACTTTCAATTTAGACTCATCATTCAGGTTTTACTGCTCTTTGCTCATAATTATGTCTACAAGAAAATTTGAATCTTGATGAGCTAAAAGAAAAGAGAAGGAAAATGTTGAAAAATTGATTAAATCTCAAGAGGGAGCAATTGGTAAGATTTTTAGTAGTAGTAAACGAACACATAACGAAGACATAGTTATTGAAGAAGTGTTTAATGAGAATGATACCATAAATAATACAATTGAGGAAGAACAATATTTGATGAATGAAGATATATCTACTGACAAAGATAATGAACCATTTTCCCTTGACCTTATTGATCCAGCAAATTGAGGAAATATGAATATGAGATTTAATTGTAATGAAAGGCCATGTAAGAGAAAATGATATAATTTTTTCAAAAGATGTAACAAATTGACACTTCTCATCTATGCATTACGTTCGACGATTATCTAATGGAGAGAAGCATGATAGAAAATGGTTGATATATTCAAAAAGTTTGGATAAAGTATATATATATATTTTTGGATCCAGTAAGTATGTATAAAACCATCAAAATCCATGTACATGTACACCAGGCATACCCAGGTAATCAAAAACCAAGAGAAGACAACATGTTGCCCAGGCATACCCAGACAACACCAAAATTACATCCAGTAATACCAATTAATTACCCAACGCTAAGGAATTAAAGTGAATTAAAACATACGGATAAAGTATTTTGCTTTTATTGTAAGTTGTTTAAGAATGATGTGATCAGAACTCAATTGGCTCATGATGGAGTAAATGATTGGAAAAATATTGTTGAAAAACTTAAAATGCATGAAATTGTGACCACATCAATAACATGAGTAAATGGATAGATATGGAATTAAGATTTGAAGTGCAAGAACAAATCAATAGATATAGAGAACATTGGAGACAAGTATTACAGAGAATAATATCTGTGGTGAAGACTCTTGCTGAAAATAATTTCGTATTTTCTGGAGATAATGAGAAGATATATCAAGAAAATAATGACATCTTCTTAAGCATAATCCAAATGATTGCTGAGTTTGATCCCGTAATGCAAGAGCATTTTCGTTGAATAAAAAATAAAGGGATTCATTATCATTATCTATGACACAAAATTCAAAATGAGCTGATACTTATGCTAGTAGGCGAGATTAAAAAACTAATCATTGAGAAACTAAAAAATTCTAAATATTTTCATGTTATACTTGATTGCACTCCACATACGAGTCATGAAGAACAAATGTATATAATATTGAGTTGTGTAGATATTTCGACAAGTTAGTGAAGGTTGAAGAATTATTTTTAGGGTTTTTATTATGGATGATGATAAGTGTATTTTCTACGTTTATTTGAGGCTTTAAACTATATAATTTTATTGTTCTTTTAGCAAAATATGACCTAAATTGTATTTTATTGTTTTTCTTAGGTAAAACTCATGTTTGGACGAAGAATTGGAGAAAAGAATGCAAAATAGTGAAAATGACGAAATTCAAAAGTTGAGGACTAAAATTGAAAATATCCAATAGTTGATTCGGACCACAAAACGGTAATTGAAGATCATATGACATCAATTGGATGCAATTAGAGGGCAAATAAACAAAAAAGAGTTGAAGAATTTTCACAAATCAATTTCCAACCAAAGAAGTTATGCTCCAGATTTTTAACCTCCATTTGTGACCCAATTTTCGGATAGAAAACGTAAGAATTGGAAAATAAGTATTTCTGGAGGATGAATTGTATCTCTTTGAGTCAGCTTTCCAACGCAACTTGAATCATCTCAATCGGAGTTCGGAAGAAAATTTTATGACCAAATTACCGAAAGCTATCCAGGGACGATTCGCGTAGAACGGCGCGCGCGCACAAGCATTTTTCCCCACGTGCGTGAGACCTTATTTGCGTTTACCGAGAGCAAAATCATTGTACTGTGCGCGTGCAATTAACTATATGGTGCGCGAGCGCGGACCAAATTTTATTTGACGGGCCAGTTTCCTTATTCCGACGAAATTCTACATAGAAAGAATATCTTGATATCCTATATGGACCAAAACACGTCCAGAACGTGGAAAAACCTCCTTTAGACCTAAAATTCTCTATATTCTACTTATTTTGGAGGCAAAGAACGAGGCTAAATATCAAGATCAAGGCAAATTGTCCAAGATTATTGAAGATTATTCAATCCCTTTCAAAATTTCATTTAAGAAAGGGATTTCTCAGCTTTTTTCCATCTTTTCTTATTTCGGGTGATATTCTTCCATCTATCTTGTATATTTTAATTATTAGGATGACTAGCTAGTTTTTCAATTGCATTGGATGAATGATGAACCATTTTGTTTGTTTATTTTAATTCGAAACTAGTAATTTAGATATTTCTTTATTATTTTTTTTATTGATTTTGCATTCTCATTGTACTATTTGATTGTTTGATCATCAATTAGATAGTTAGTTGCTTCTTTTAGTATAGAAATACTCACAATGAGTTTAGAACGCGGCAAATTCACATGTATAGTTAGAATTAATAATAATTTATTTTACACATGCAATCACTTAGATAATCTAAATTAAATGCATGATTTTCATATGAATTCGGACTAGGAATAGGATCGGGTCGTGTTAATCATAGGTTCATGTGTCTTGGAAAAGACCATTGAATAATTTAGCGTTATTGATTGTCAAAATGCATGAAATTATCTAGATTACGAATTAAGAATTGAAATAAATGGGAATAGGGAAATTCAAGATTCTAATACACTCATTCACACTTTAGGTAAATATATTTTAATCGCTTTCTTAGATTAAGATTAGTATAGAAGAACATCAAACTCTCTTTTGTGTTACGATAATATCGAATTTGATAATAACTATTGAACTAGACGGTAAACCTTATTCCTCGTGGGACGATAAATTTTTAACTCACTTATTGTTATTACTTGTCAACGATCCCGTATGCTTGCGAGTTTTGCACGAACAGATGGATGCTTTGAATAATCTAGAACTTGATATTGATGATGTAAGGGGTCAAGACTATGTTAATGGTGCTAACATGAAAGGAAAACATAAAGGAATTCAAAATAGACTATTACAACTAAATCCTAGAACATACTACCGTCCTTGTGGGTGTTATAGTCTTAAATTTGCATTTTGTGATATGGCCACTTCTTGTTCAAAAGATAAATCTTTATTTGGGGTGGTGCAACGTATATACACTATATTTTCGTCATCTACTAAATGGTGGAAAATTTTCAAAGAAAATGTAAATGGTCTTACCCTTAAGCCATTGTCACAAACTCATTGAGAAAGTCATATTGAAAGTATTAGAGCGATAAGATTTGAAACTCCGCAGATAAAAAAAAAGATTTACTTCAATTGGAAAATGTTGATGATCATACGACAAAAAGTGATGTGGAGTGTTTGACAACATATGAAATTGACAATTTTGAATTTTACTTGGGATGATTATTTGGTATGAAGTATTGAATAATGTTAAGAGAGTAAGCAAACATTAGCAAGCAGAAGTATGCATATTGATGTTGCTATAGATCATTTAAAAGGGCTCATTTCATTTATCAAAAGTTATAGAGAATCTGGATTTGAATCGGCCATGGTTGATGTTAAAGAGATTGCAAATGAATTAGAAATTGAACCAATATTTCGTGAAAAAGGGTTATACATACAAAGAAACAGTTTGATGAGACTTCTCCTAATGAGATAACACAAAAATTTGAAAAATCTTTTTAAATCAATTATTTCTTATATATAGTGGATCAAACTCTATCATCACTTCAGAATAGATTTGAGCAATTTTAGAAATGTGATGATATTTTTGGATTTTTATTTGATTTGAAAAGACTTAAATCTATTGATAATGATAGTTTGAAGTGTTCTTGCATTAACTTTGAAAATTATTTGACGTATAATATGATTTCTGATATTTATGGGGTAAAATTATTTTCTGAGTTGAAAGTTTTAAGGGAAGCAATATCTACAAACCTTTTTTGAGCAATTGATGTACTGGATTACATTAAGAGAATGAACTATTGTTTTGCAAATGCTTGGATGGCTTATAGAGTGTTATTAACTATTCCTGTCATAGTTGCTTCTGCTGAAAGAAGTTTTTCAAATTGAAGATGATTAAATCTTATCTTCGATCAACAATGTTACAAGGGCTATTAAATGGATTTTCTATGATTTCTATTGAAAAAAATATGTTGGAAATAGTTGATTTTAGTAGTTTGATTACTAATTTTATATCTCAAAATGTGAGAAGGTTAAATATTATGTTAGCCTAATCTCTCGGATTGTGAGAGAAGTTTTATTTTGCTATTCTATCTTTTGAATCGTATAAAGTCTTCTTTTTAATATAAAAGTGTTAATTATTTAAATATTTAAATATTATTATACTTATAAAATAAAATATTATGTTAACGGGCCTTATAATAATTAATCGCCTAGAGCCTCTAAATTTTTGGGGGCCGGCCCTGGTTGATCCATATCCATTTTATCCAAAATAACCATCTTCTCAAGATTGGGAAGCGGGATTATGCAACGTGAGCCAATATCCTACCCAATCTTTTAGGATGACATCTAGAGATGATCCTTCACGGTATCCAGGGGGTGAAATTACAGATCTTCAAAATAAAAACGCATTCTTAGGGGAAAAAAAAAACCTTACATTTAGCTAAAAGAATTCCAATATTCTCTTTTCAAACCCTAACTCTATTTTTTATCATTTAATAAATAGTAGAAATGTCAAGTCAGAGCTAGACACAAGGCTGACTGGAAGGAATCGATCTCTTTAACGGTCAGTAGTCAACATGAAAATTTAACGAGTTATGCTATATGTACACAATGATATACATAATAGTCTATACCCCCTCACATGGAGGGGGGCCCACACATAATAAAATATTTGTGGGTCCCTTTCCATGTGAGGGAGGTGTAGCCTATTATGTACACCATGAGGTGTACAAGTAGGTTTATCCAAGTTTAACTGCTACTACGCCAAATATCGTGTTAGTATGGTTGATAGAGTTACCAATCGTATAACATTATTTAAAACTTTAGCGACTCAATAAGTCATAAAAGTACTATAGTCACCAATTTGAATTTTGATTGAACTAAGTGACAACTAATTACATATTTGATTGTTTCCTCATGTTATATATGGTCTTTTACAGATTCAAGATCACAAGTCTCCAGAAGCAAGTGGTTGCAATAAAAATGTATCCTTCAAAGGTTTCTGAATTCGGACTTCGTTAATGTTGTTACCTTTTCGAAGTTGTAGTCCTCGATTACAAGCACACTTTCGGTTCTGATTCTACAAGGCATGGTCAACGTCCTGCAGATGCCCACTCTGATATAGAGCCCAAGCACTAGATAAACAGGTGATCTTGTGGCTTATATCGTTCGCTCTCCTCTCTTTTAAATTTCTTGCACATTTTTTTTGTACTCATTATGGGGTTGAGCTTGTGCCAAAAACACAAGTAAACCGGGAAATGTAGGTTCATATTTATAATTTCTTTGTCTTTGCAAATTTATGGAATTTAAGTGTGATTGCTATTTTTTTCGATTTTATATGTTGTCAATTATCAATTTTATTAAAATAACTAAAATTATCGTGGATTTTGTCAAGGCACTGTATATCCCTCTTTTCTTCTTGTGGTGTTAAGACTGAAGGCATCTCTGTTTTTCTGTTTGGAAATCTTTAGATTTCATTTTATTTTTTGCCTCAATCATCAAATGAAATGTGAATTAAACGGTTGATCAAGGCAGATCCACAACTTATTTAAGGTTATGTGACTACACAAGACCCCTGATGTTGGTTGTAATAGAGAATTTTCTGTAGGCCTGGATCATCGGCTTTATCCATGGTAGAACCTACGAAAGATATTCAAGATGAGGTTCCTTAGTGTATGTTATTTGCTATGGCATAGTTTTAGTTGATGGATGATGAGACTAGAATATGGTTAAGAATTAAACTTTTTTGCTAGAAAAAAATTGACACCTTTGTTGATCTATACTGACATGGGAGTGAGATCCATGTGAATAAAAAAAGCCAAGAAAATCCTGCCCTCCTATTGTAAGGGGTCTGTCAAACCCTCCTGACAGCATAGTAGATTTGTACGGTTAAATTGGAGGTTAAGTAACTTTTGAATCAAAAGGTTTAGTGAACAATGATTATGGACCTGTGCCTTCCTTTGATGGGCTTTTTAAGATCTATCAGGATTGTATCTGTATGTGTACTTTTACCGGGTTATTATGGTCCAATTCCTAGGATGGCTTGTGACGGGGCCAAAATGGTTCACTTCCTTATTTTTGTACTGGACCTAGGCAAGTGATGATGGCTATTAGGTTCGTTCAACATAACTGTGTTTCTTCATTTGCTTCAGGTTTTGATGAAAAATAAGATAATTCTGCTGGAGATGCAGCAGCTAAGGAAGTTTATGATGGTTTCAGTGAAACACAGACTGAATCTCAGGTTTCTGCTTTATGGGTTTTGACTCCTGCAATACATCATTACTTTCTCCAACTGAAAATTTTGAATTCTATAGAAGAAATTAAGGGAAATAATAACGCTTTAACATGTGCACTTAGGCTGCAAGATTTTATTGGCTAAAAAGAGCTGGTTTTTGGACTCCAGTTTCTAAGAATTCTTAAACTTTTTATGTTTCTAAGTTGATTCCTCTGCATGTTTGCCTGCAGGTTGTTGGTTATGAAGAAGATTTGTCTTGTAGGCAAATGATTATGACCGAGCGTCGAACGAGTAGCAGCATAGAATGAAATTCATGTGAACATAACTTGTCGGAAACTTCTTGTTTGCGTGTTT
Organism: Osmanthus fragrans; assembly: GCA_019395295.1. NCBI lineage: Eukaryota > Viridiplantae > Streptophyta > Magnoliopsida > Lamiales > Oleaceae > Osmanthus > Osmanthus fragrans. The sequence continues at coordinate 7,869,438 of CM033356.1, forward strand.
AGTTAGACACCAGTTAATAGAGTTAAGGGGGGAAATAAAAAACTAAAATCTTATTTATTGTATATCAGTTAATTGTATCGTAAACTATGTTCTTCAGCCAAATGAAGAGGTACGTGAGAACTGGGAAGACAGATGAACAAAAGTTTGAAAACTTGGCATCAAAATGCTGATTGATGGCTTTTGACATATATGTTCTAATTAAAATTTCGTTTATTCTTTGTTTTTCTGATCTCTTTAAAAAAGGGGAAAGAAAAGTGAAAATAAACAAAAAAATGAACCAAGTACATGTATACAAGGATAATGCTATTTAGCACCAATGTAAATGGCATTGAGTTCCACCCAAACTTGTAAAATGAATTTAAATGCATTTTAATTTTATTGAACAAGTTTAAATGTGTCTCTAGTGTCAGGTGATAAATATCATACTCGTATTACAATAATAGACTTCTTGCTCAATTACAATACATAGTAGCATAGTTAATAAAGAACTCAATTTCATCCCAAATTCTAATCAAGTATCTTTACATTTGATTATATAAAGAACATTTGTGTTTTTGAAAACAAAAAGCCAAGGAATTTGATAAATTTGCATAGAATTTCGATGATGAAGAGAAGCATATTCCTTGTTTTGTTGTTTCTAGTTAGCATATTCATAGGTTTCCATGGCGGATTAGCCAATCGTCATCACCATCACAACCACCACCATCATGGCCATCAAAACCATCGACATCATGGCCATCACCTACAATGGCCATGGGGTCACCATAACCCACTTCCACCAATACCACTAACTCCATCTCCAATATCACCATCACCACTAACAGTATCTCCGCCTCGACCACCACCATCACCATCACCACTGCTAACTCCACCTCCGACATCACCACCACCACCACCATCTTCGCCTCTGCCTCCACCACCCATATATCTGCCTCCAACATCACGATCACGACCACCACCACCACCACCATCGTCTTCTCCCCCACCACCAATATATCTGCCTCCAACATCACCACCATTGTCTCCGCCTCCACCTCCACCAGTCCATTATAAACCACCAGACACACCAATAGCCGATCCAAACAATTGCTCGGCGGCTTTAATAAACGTGGACGGTTGCATAGGAGACCTCATATCTTCTTTCTTCTCAGAAAATGTTACAGTGGATGCAAAATGTTGCCAAGCCGTTACCAGACTTTCAGAGAATTGCTTCGAGAAAGCATTTGTCAGCGCACCCGATTTTCGTAGCAGGGTCATATCTTTCTGTGCTCACCATCCATAATCAATTGCAGCTTCAGGGACCAACTATTCAATTCATTTTGTTTCTTTATTTATTTTGATTCTTTGGTAGTTTCATGATTGATTTATGTAAGCTGATAGCATTTAGAACTTATTCTCCAGCAAAATGATATTGATAGGATTGTTTAATTGTTCTATCCCCGTTTCTTTCTCCTTTTTTCACATTTTTATATCTGTTAGACGTTATTGTGATAGGAATGAAGGTATGTTATGAGTCTTGCATTCTAATTTTTCTTGTTCTCTAGTACAAAGAGTAGAAATTGATGGATGTGGTAGAATTAAGGATATTATCTTTCCTATGATACTTGGAGGTTTTGGTATGAGAAGTCATACAATTTATTATTATTATTTTTTTGGACAGTTCGTAATTTTTTTTTTCTGAAACTCTTTTTTTTTTTTTTTTCACTCGGTAGTCGCTTTATGTGGTATACATGTGTCCTTTTTTTATTTAATCCATGAGGTAATAAAAAAATTATCGCATTAATGTATTAAATTACAAAGCGATTCATGTATGTCACATAAGACGACTGTCGATAGTCTTTACTATGAATAACATTATTCTTCCAAAGTACGTAGCAATGTATAAGAAGTCGAAGGCATCGAATTTTGATGATCTTCGTTCTGAAAAAAGGTAACTAGTAAATGGATGGAAACTTACCTAAAACAGGGAAAAGAAAAAGAGAAGTGTGCTGTATGCATTTATGTATGTGTTCGTGTTTTCAAATTATTTTTCATTTTTTGTTTATTTAGCTCCTGTTTGGTGGTTTTTTTTTTTTTTTTTTTTTTTTTTAAATTTTTTTCCATACTCATTTCAATCGTACATTGAAATATTTTGCACAAAAATCCAAAATATTTCTATACTTTTTTAACTACATTCTCTAAAAATTCACTATTTAAAAAAATATATATATATATATATTTCAAATAATGATCATCAAACATGGGCTTAATCTTTGCTTAGCTCATGTTCATAAATCATTTATAAAAATATTCAAGTAACTTTTTATTCACGTTTTGATTAACCTACAAATACTATAATTTATTCAGCACTTATTTCTGTCTATTTATAATTAAACAATTTAGAATTACTTTCCAATTTAAACTAGAGTTTAAACTTGTTTTTATATACCACTTTAACATTATTTTTGTATGGAAATTAGAGTGAGCACGATTTGATTTAGATGAGTTTTGACATCTTGTCAAACTATTTTTGACGGTTTGATTTGATTTCAAACCACAATTTATCCTTATTGAATCTTAGAGCATGTTTGGTTGTGATTAAAGTTACTTTTTAGTCTATAAAGTAAAATTAACTTATTTTTAAACACAACTACTCATGTTGTTTTATGCCTTTTTCTTTTGGTAGGCTTCATCTTCTAACAAAAACTCTTTAAATTTCTGAATACTTACTTTTGGATATGTTATATTCGTAAGTAGTTCTCTTAAATTAATTTCCTCTTCTTATAATACCGAAGAACATAAATCAAGTTAGAATTGAGTAATTCAAGTCGATATTTTGATTAATTTCTTTTAATTTTGAAAATAAAAAATAAAAAATTATTGAGTTATAATCATTAGTGCGAAATGAGAAAAATGTACATTTTCAAGTTAAATGACAATTTTCTTCTCTAAATTAAAATTAAGAGAAGTAAAATAAGGAAAAAAAATTGTATAAAGATAAGGGCAAAATGAAAAATATTAATTTCTATATGCCTATAGAAGAGGCCACTATCATATAAATAAATAACTTGAGTTGTCTCTGTAATAGTTAGATACTTCAGGGGCGTCTCTGCTATTAATTCAAAATGGAAAAAGAAAAAAGAAAAAGAAAGGAAAATTTACAAAATAGTGAAATACACCTTGTATGTGATTTAATTACAAAATAGATTTACATTTTTATGCAACAGTTTACATAATGGTTACAAAAAAACACTATTTACTGTAAAATTACAAATACGCCATTATAAATAACTGAATAGACGAAAATGCCCTTAATTGAAAAAACAAATCACACCTTGTATATTACTTTATGTAATGTTTTATATATTATTTTCTAATTATTGGTTTTTCATTAGATATTTTTTTAAAGGGTGATTTTTATTTTTGTGTAATAGGATGGGTTTTATTTTTTTATTTTGAGATTTTTAATATTTTCCTAAAATTTACCATCAAATCAGTAAAATTTAGTAAAAAATATAGAAAATATGTCATATGACTCCCAACATTGTGAAAGGAATAAAAATTATTAATTGCTATCTTCTAATCAATATTTTTTGTTGAATGAATGAAAACTAAAAATAACCAATTTTTTATTAGTTATTATTTTGTAGCTAACAATCAAATTCTTATTCATTTTAAGTTGGGGTAATTTTGTAACTTAAAAAATTGTTAAGAATGCATGTATAATTTTACAACACTGCTACTCGTATATAAGAAATTGACAGAAGATATTGACAGAATACTTACAATGGGACTCCACATTTTTTTGGACTTTTTTTTTATTCACATGGGAGCCACGCGCATGCGAGTGGATGCCAACCTCTTCTGTCAACATTTTCTGTACAATGAGTTTTATTCATAATTTTATGGCTAAAAATATTCATACCACGTAATAACTAAACTACATTTTAATTGTATGAAATGTTCATGACCATTACAAACTATAACATTTATGTCTCAAACTTTTTTCATCACATTTTTATTCTCAAATTAATATAAATTGTTCATGATTATTGCTTTTCTCCAAAATTTTTCTTTAAGATAAAATAAAAAGAATCATTTGTCCATTATATTTTTAAATAAACAAAATAAATAATAATGTAAAAATGTAACTAAATATTTGACTCTCATTTTAAAATAAGTTGACATATTTTTTGGATGAAAACCATAATTAAGGACGAGATTTCCTGATCAATGAAATGTTAAAAATAAAATGGGATGAAGAAAAAGTTAAGGATATAAGTGTAATAACGAATATAAACACTTTAATTTTCTTAGAACTATTACGGATTTTATTCCCTTTTTTTGCTAGAAAGCTTAGTAGAAGAGAAAATATATAAATATAATTAATAAAAATATATCATTTTTATCTAAATAAAAAAAAATGTAAATGACGAAATGAGAAGACTTGATTGAATGATGATTTACAGAAGGATAGATGAATGTGAAAGAAAAAAAAAATTTAGATGAAATAAAATAGTAATTAAACTTCAATAAAAAAAAAAGGTTGAAAATTGACATGTAAAGTGTAAAATATGAAGGTTGTGTATTTTGATTGTGGGTATTTTGGTCTATTTAATTATTTTTATTGGAAAATTTATAAATTTTTTAACAAATGTTTTTTTTTTACCATGCCATAAAATGTAGTATGTAAAGCTTTAATTTTTTAAAATCAAATTTTGATAGAAGTTGAAAAATATGTGGTTGAAAAATTGTGAATAATATGAAATATGTAAATAAAATTAGTTATTGATGTTGACTTTAATAAAATTTGGATTTTATTTCCCATTAAATAGGGGCAAAGTGCTTATACACCTTATATGGAGGATGTTTTCTTTAATTTCTTCGAAAAGAAAAGATCATTTGCTTAGGGTGGGCAATGTGTGATGATACTAACGTTATTTTTCTATTTGGAATATTGGGAAGCAATTGGACCACTAAAAACAAGGAGTTGGATAATATTTTGTGCTACAAAAACAATAGAGCCTTGCTACACGAACATCCTCATTGATCACATAGATGACCGCATGTGAGTGTAGGAGAAAATATTATTTCATTCACGTGGGACCTGCACCACTCACATGCGGTCATCCATGTGGTCAACCGGAGTGTTCATTTAGATTTTTCAAAAACAATAAGAGTTGAATTGTCTCTTTTTTTTCCTCGTATGTTAAAAGCGTGACTTTATGTTGACACTATATTCCTATGGACGTGTGCCAAGTTATTATTTGTCTCTCTTTTTTTCCAAGTTACTATTTTGCATTTTTTGGGACCACAATACGATGTCGTTAATTACTCTCTTTTTTTTATTTTTTATTTTTGGTCTAAGTGTAATATGACGTTGTTTAACTCCTCATTTCATAAAAAAGACAACATTTTGGTATAATTTTCATTTTAAAACCATTCCTTCATTAAATGTACTGTCTGAATTCTTGTGTGTGCTTCTTATGAAGAGAAGTGTTGCAATGCAAAAAGGAATTTCAATTCTTGGTGTATTCAGGTGCTTATGTTTGATGTAATTAATACTTAACACAAATAATTTTTTTATATCTGCTCTATTATGTAGCCAATTATACTATGACACGTATTTTGCACGTACTTCTCATTAGTATTAATAAATATAGCTGCATAAGTAAATAGTCACAATTTCTTTCCTGTAAATTTTGTGAGGTAGATATTGATTGGTCCTTTAAAATGTCAAAGAAGTAAGAAAGTGGATTATACTTTAATACTAAAAATATCGTGACATATTTGGTAGACCATATGAAACAATTCGTTAACAAATATGTTTAGTGCAATTGTTCGAGCAATTTTCATGATTTATTAGTTTAATTGTAGCCGCCAAAACTTTTACAAGCATATGAGCAATCAAAAGAATGACAAATTGACACATTGATCCACTTCATTATCTATTGTTTTGCATTGATATGACTGCCCACCTAGATGTTATGTACCCTAATTATAAACATCACAAAAAGCTAAAAGTGTGGTTCATGGTGGAGAGGATATTCGAATGGCAGCTAAATGAATATTTTTTTTCATCATTCTACTTCGTTAATTGTCAAATTAAAAAACAAAACAATGAAGTACCTAAATTTTTTTTTTTTTTTGCCTTTCACTCTTTTGTTCATTATCGGATATGTAGAAGGTAAAGTAAAAAAATCCTTAACAATTACGACGGGCGATAAAGATTAGACGACAACTTAAATAATTCCTCAAATAATACCCAATTTGAAATTTGAAGCAAAACCCAGCAATTCCCATTCCTGCCAGGCTGAATTCTGTCGACGATTTCAGTGATTGTGGGCTTTTGGCTACAGCACTCGGAGAAGGAGAACAAACCACTAGTTGCGGCAGCGGCAACCATTGGTAATGTTCATTGTTGAATCAAATTGTAGCTCTGCCTCGACTACTACGAGTACAGGTAACAGGTTGCCAATTGTTCGAGTAGAAACTTTGATGAATAGGTTGCCAATGGTTAAAAATATTGCTTTTTGCTAATGAAGGAAGAAGATTTTAAGTTTTAACGGAAGGCTCGTGTGTATGTTTGTCCACTGTGGGTCTAACCGCTAGTGCAAGTCATCTTCATCATCTTGAATCTTGATCAATCCAGCTTGGTTGTGACGGTTTTTTGGGCTTCTTAGGCTGAATTTTTTCTGGGTTTTTGGATTTGGATTGACTGAGGCTCTTTTCCAAGTGCGCTTTGGTTTTGGTTTCTTTACTAGTAATGGTGGGCTTTGTTGTTTTGTTCTTAGGTTAGGTGAGCTTAGTTTGTTTAAAGAAGAAATTACACCCTCACAGGTATTTAAGATACCATTTTCATAAATTCAAAATCAAGTTTCATTATACAGAAATCAAGTTTTAATTAATGGATTAATATGATTTAAATTAATATTTACTATAAAATTTAATTAATTAATATATATATAAATTAATATATATATATATATATATATATATATATTTATAAACCCTATTCATCATTCATCATTCAATTCCCTTCTCTCTCTCTCTACACTCGACTCCGGCGCCTCTCTCTCTCTACAACCCTACTCTGGCGATGACGACGGACCACAGTCTCTATTTCGGCGACATCTCTGCCGGTTTGAATCCCCGCACTTCCTTTCTGCTGTGACCAGCGACGCTGCTTTCTTCTCTCTCACCGTAGGTGATGATGTGTAGTTGCGGTTTGAGGGTTTGGTGGTGGTGGTTTTCAGATGTTAGCGGTGACAGTTTTCAGATCTGGCGGCTGATGAAGGAAGAAAAGTTTGAGGTGGTGGATGAAGGAAGATTTGATGGTATTACCGTTCGGTTTTAGTTTAGAAAGAGAAAAGAACGGTTGTGAGGTTATGGAAGCCATGGACTTGCCCGGGTGGAGGAGAGGGTGGGCGGTTTGCGATCCTTGCATTAATCTTTTATGTTTTGTGATTTTCATATTCGTTAAGGGTTTTTGGATGGTGTTTTATAAGGTGTTGGTGGTGGCGATTTTCAGATCTGGCGGTGGTCATGTGCGGTGGTATTTTTGTGATTTTCAGATCGGTGGTATTTGTGATTTTTAGATTGGTTGCGATTTTTGGATGGTGTTTTTGTGAGGTGGTGGTGGTGGCGATTTTCAAATTTTCAGATCTAACAGCCGATTTTCAGATTTGTGAGGTGGTCGTGGTGACAACGATGTGATGGATTTGGTGCAGTGGTGCTTTTCTGTTTATTTGTGAGGTGGTGGTGTTGGCATCGGGAGGTGATGGTGGTTTTGGCGGCGGTGGTGGTCACATATTTGTGATTAAGAAATTCTTGAATTGTGACTCGTGAAATAATTGTGACCTATTAAAATACTGATTTGTGACTTATTAAAATTTTGATCTGTGACCTCGAAAATAATCTGTGACCTAAAAATTCTTTAATTTGTGACTAATTTAAATAATTAATTAAATCATAACAAAAATTTAATAAAAACCCGATTTTTGAAATCCTAAACTTATTTCCTTACTATTGAAATAGGTCATATTAAAAACCTTAATTATGATTTGTTCCTTTGTTTAAATATGAAGATTTCTTGGTGGACAGTGAACTGGTCTTTGTAGTAGTAGTAGAATTTGAGGTTTTTGAAGTGAAATTTAGTTTCTAAGCACTTCTTTTTTTCTATTTTGTAATTAAATAAAAATAAAATATACAGTTATTTGCTTGGGTATAGGTGAACAACATACAAAATTATAAATCAAGGTTATCTTATTCCTATCCTATTTGGCGTTTTCAGAGTGTTGAGTGATAAGGTTAGTATGTTTAATGTTCTGATTTGTGGGAGCCATTTATATTTTTGTGATATCTTTAATATGTGAATTTCTAATTTTTGTCAATTTGTGATTTTTGAATATGTGATTTGTAAATTGTAACTTTTGTGATGGATACTTGATTTGCGAATTGTGATTCGTGATTTGTGAGATTTTTTGATGATTATCGATAGAATGATTACTTTTTCACTTGAATTGATTCGTTTTGTTGTATATTTGTATCAGTTATGAAAAAAAATATTTTAAATGTAAATATGCATTTCCTTGCGATGAGCAGAATGTTAAAAAAAGAAATGTTCGAAATAGAAGGGATGAAGATTTTGAACGATTACAAGGCCTTAGTGATCTAACACAAAAATTGGTTGCGAAAAATAAACATGAAATTTATCCATTAATTTACAAGCTTGTGACATTAGCTTTAGGCCCTTAGTTCTTCTCGTGGTTACTACTACAGTTGAGAGAGCATTTTTTTGGAATGACTTATGTCAAAAAACGTGTGTGTAATCATATTGGAGATCAATGGTCGAATGATAGATTGATTAAATATATTGAGAATGATGTATTTGACAGTATCGAAAATGATGTAATTATGGAATGTTATCAAAGCACGAAAATTCGTAGAGAACAATTATAATATAATATCGAATACATAATTTTTTCGTAACTTTTTTATAAGTTATATTGTACCCCACTAACTCCAAATGTCTGGATTCGCCACTATTTAGTCGTCCTTGAAATTCATTTCATCATACATGTCTTTACAATATTTTCTTCTACAAACAATAAAACTAGCGTTCCATTTTTCTCTAGTACACTAAAACTAAGATACTCGAACTCTTTGTTTTACAGATTGTACCATTTAGACTGCCTTGTGATAGTAATTTAATTTATTTCTACAGATGAGTACCACATATATTTAGATTGTGACAAGAGAAACCTATAGATTTTTGTAATTATCTGGATGCATTGGTCAATGTTTTGTTTATATTAATAGAGTAACAGGGCATGAACATGACAAACAAACAAACTGCTCCTTAAAGTCTCAGAATTGAATAATAAAAAAATGAGTGTAAATTACAAGAGACTTTTCTGATGGCCGACCAAAGACATTCCGTCACAAACTACTTTATAATTATTATTATTATAATTACAGGTGTATATAAACAACGTATACACTGTGTACATGTTTTTTTTTTTTAATAACTTCAAGTTTGTAGTGGTCCAATTAACCATACTTCAAGCTTTGGACTTGGGGGTTGGTAATTAGGGACGGGGACGGAGAATATGGTTCCTGCATTGAATTTCTGCATTCATTTTAAAATCTTTTATTTTATTATATATTTACATATAAAATTTATTGGTGGAATCTTTTTTTAATTCTAATGATAATTGTAGGATAAGAAATAATATCAAATTCTTAGGGGGCATTCTCTTCGTGTTTTAGTTTTGTGTTTTGAGTTTTGAAGTCGTTTTGTGTTTTGTGTTTTTGGTGTCCATTTTGAGATTGTTGAAAACTCGTTCTTTTTGTCATTTTGAAAAAATATTTCTCAACCCATTTTTCCAAAAAACGCGTTCACATTTTTGCCCCTGTTTTTCATTTTCCAGCTTGGGCGATTTTTGCCCCCTCCATAGCCGTCGTCTTCTACCACACAAATCAACCACCACCCACCACTTAGACCACCAGATTTCAGAATCAATCGAACCCCCAAACCTCCCTCTACAATGTTCGACGATTATTTGGCCAACAACGGCCGGAGTTTTGAAGCCTCCAACAAACTGCACAACCATCGTGAGTTTTGAAGCCTCCAACAAACCGCTCTACCACCGAAGTGTTGAAGCCTTGGCTAGAGTCGCCTGAGAGTGGGCAATCGACCAGTGGTGGTGCGCGACCTTGGATGTTGTCGGAGGCGTAGATTTCGGCCGTTTTAGTTTGCACCAGTGGGAGTTTTGATTCTGATTTTTGATTGATTTTGTTGAGTTTTGAAGCCATGACTATGGTCGTTTGCGAGTGTGCAATTGACCGATGGGGGTGCGCGACCTTGGGTGTTGTCGGAGGTGGAGATTCCAGCCGTTTCAGTTTGCGCCAGTGAGGGTTTTGAGGATGATTTTTGATTGATTTTGTTATAAGTTTGGATTTTTGTTTGTATGATAATTGAAGAGGGGATTGAGGATTTCATAATGGTATATAACTCCGACCGTTTTGGAGGAGGTGGCCGGAGTTTACTACCTTGGAAAGTGGCAGCTCCATTGTTTTGGTAGATGAAAGTTGGAGAGAAGGAAACAGCCGTTTCCTATTTTGGCAGATTTGTGAAGAAAACAGTTAAAACGTAAAAAAATCGTTTTTTGTTTTTTCCCAAAATTTTTAGCCGTTTTCAAAACTCGTTTTCGAAAATAGGAAAGAGAACGCGATTTCAATGTTTTAGAAAATTGAAAACAGAAAACGGCCCAAAACAGTAAAGAGAACGCCAACTTATTTATCTGTTCATTTAAATATGCATAAAAATCATTATCAGTTTAGAAAACGAGAAGGAAATAATAATTGTTACTCTAACGTTATACCTTTCAAAACACATTTATGTTAAGATTTTTCTTACCAACAACAATGGCTTCCTATGCAAATTACTATTCTTGATAAAAGAAAAAAAAAAATTCCACGATTTTCGTAGCAATAATAATAACATACCAATCTACCAAAAGAAAAGAGGGAAATAGTTGGGGTCCCACTTTACTCTTTTTTCAAGAGTTAGTTTTGTTCTTGTCAAAGTAGCCGTTGCACCTCCTTCTTCACCCTCACGCCATCCCACTCCTACTTTCCAAGTCCAAGTCCAAGTCCAACACCTTTATTTTAACCCAAATCTTTCTCTCCCAAGAATTCCGTGTTTATACTTTCTTGCCCTCTTCCAACTCCGCTCCTGTTCTCTCCTTCTCTTTTGCAAATTATATACACGATCGATATAATTATATAGCTGCTTCCATATCTGAAACTTTTATAACTTCTTTAAGAAATTTCCTCAACATCTCTGTTCATACGTCCTTTCTTGATCAATCTTATTTGTATCTGTTTATCTTGAATATAGAGAAAACCCACATACAGTGTTCATCAATCAGAAACATGATTCAAACAGTTAAAAATCATGTTCCAGATAGTGCTTTTTTCGACTCCATCGTTATCTTCAACGCCAAGCAGCAGCAGCGGAAGAAGCAGTGACACGGATGAAAGCCCTGCGACATCGTTTAGATATGACTTTCAAGATCTTAAATTCAAGATTTTGAACGTGCCCACGTCTAGTTTTCTTTCTTATAAATTGTTAGCAAATCTATCGGGTCACATTGGATCAGTTTCTTGCCTAGCTTTATGTGGAGAATTTATCCTAAGTGCTTCACAGGGCAAGGACATCGTAGTATGGCAACAGCCTGATTTGAGGCAATTCACGAAGTTTGGACAAGGAGAGGGCTCGGTTAAGGCCCTTGTCACTGCCGGGAACAAAGTGTTTACAGCACATCAAGATAGTAGAATTAGAGTGTGGAAGGTTTCAAGAAGTTCCGAAAATTTGTTTAGGCTTCTTTATACGCTTCCCACTACGAAGGACTATTTGGGGAACTTCATGAAGCAAAGCAATTACGTGCAAACAAGGCGACATCATAAGCGTTTGTGGATTGAACACACGGATAGTATTTCTTGCTTGGCTGTCTCAAATGGTTTAATTTACTCCGGATCATGGGATAAGACTCTCAAGGTTTGGAGGACGTCAGATTTCAAGTGTTTGGAATCAATAAAAGCCCATGATGACGCAATAAATGGACTAGTTGCTTCCAAGGGAATTGTCTATTCTGCATCAGCAGATGGGAAGATCAAGGCCTGGGGGAAGGAGGGGAAGAATAATAAGCATTCGCTTAAGGGAATCTTGGAGGGGCATAAGGATATATCACTGAATTCAATAGTTGTAAATGAGGATGGAAATTTGGTTTATGGAGGAGGTTCAGATGGTTATATAATGGGATGGTTGGTGAATAAGGATTTTGATAGTTGGAGGGTAATTTGTGAGACGAAAGCGCATAAAATGGCGGTTTTGTGTATGTGTCTAATGGGAGAGTTTTTGTGCAGTGGATCAGCAGATAAAAGTATTAGTATATGGAAAAGAGAGATCAATGGAGGCTTATTTAGAACAATGATCATTAAAGGCCATGAAGGGCCAGTTAAGTGTTTGCAGGCATCTCCAACAAGAGTAGGGGGTGGATTCATGCTCTATAGTGGAAGCCTTGATAAAAGTCTCAGAGTTTGGTGGGTTCCAAATTATTGTTCAACAGCACAGATTACTTCTTCAATTGATGGTACACCCAAAATTTCGACAGTTTTCGTTTAAGAAGTTTACAGATTTGCGAGTGATTAAGCACTGCTCCTCTTTTTAAGTGTCAACAGTCCATTTAGAATCAGTTTTGGCTTCCTTCTTTTTTTTTTTAGAAGTGTCGAAATTTGTTTGAAGGTTCATTTAGATTGCAGAAAGAAGAAAGGCAAAATCAATTCCTCGGTTCTTTCGAAATTTTTTTTGGGATTTTGTGTTCTGTGAATTCAGTTTAAGACACTTTATTTAGGAAATACTTAACACGGATTGGAAGGATTATTTTTATAAGTGTGTTTTGTCTCCTTTTGCACTTTATTTTCTTTTGAACTGTAATTAGATCATTGAGTGATTGAAGTTCAATAATATTTTCTCTTTCTTGGGACTGTTTTGTTTCAATTGATCATTGTTTAATTGTCTCTTTTTGGTAATGTATTCTGTGTTTCTATTAGAAAAGCCATGTAAAACAAACCAGAAGCTGGAATTATTACCCCAGAATTACTGACGCCGACATGATAACAGATGATTGGACTGTTTTTTGTTTTATTTTTCCATCATCCAATCAATTCTTGCCATCTGAATTCTGCCAAAACTTTCTGTACTTGTAACGTGATTGAAATTTAATTCAATATTCTGATATTCTCTAACATATAATGGCCATTTTCAGAATTTGTCTGCTATTTGTTTAAGGAATCTTTTCCTAAATTCCCCCCCCCCCCAATTAACAGCCATCCATAAGCATGCCAAAGAATTTTTAGCAAAAAAGATGCTTATTTTCAACATTTATTATTTATGAACTCAAGAATTTTAGCAGGGGAATGAATTTACACAGGAAGATAGATATAAACTTGATGTGCATTAGTCCAAGAACGACACCGGAGTAATGAATATTCAAAGACTGCCTACACCAAATAAAATATTTACTATGGCAGCCCATGGCCAGCATTGTAACAGAAACTGCAGCAAAATATACAGGAATTTGCTATCATATACTTCAAGAATATATTTAAACCTTAGAAATGACAATACATTCTTTATATCATCTGCTGGATTTTAGGGAAAAAGGACCAATTTCTTGTTGAAACCTTGTGAGCATTTACATGAGATGGGACTTCCATTTCCCTCTTTATCATTTCTTAAACCAGACTGCACAAATATTTGAAAGAGTTGTAATGATTTTTGAAATCCTCACAAATTAGGCAAGCTAATATTTCAAGAAGCAACCTAAAACGTGATATTATCAATAAAGAAATACTTGTCTTTCCTACAGTTACCATTCTTATATAAGAAACCATCAACCACCCTGTATTTGACTGCTTCAACCTTCTCAATTCTCCCTGTTGGACAGAAAGAGATAGGAATCAAGATAATATTTTATTCGGTGTGTTTGCAAAACGTGAAAGGCAGATTTTGTGTCACAATTCTGGGAGGGACCATCAGGAAAGTTAAAGCAATTAGGCCTAGTCTTTCAGAAGGTATTCTTCTATTGCATAAGAAATCCTACAATCGAAATCCACGTTCAATATTTAAATATTAAAGTATGTTTGGGAAGTGGTCATAAACAATTTTATTTTATTCATAGAAGTCAACTAAGCAAACGTGTATAGCTCGATCAACGATGAAATCAGAGTACTTTGGACAAAGCTCAAGAAGAATCAAAATGAGTTCCTAACTTCTTGGAAGATATTCCATATTGGCCTAAGCCGATACTTGCAATAAGAATATTTTGTGATAGTCAATTGGCTATTGGAAGGACTTAAAAGTAGCATGTATAATGGTAAGTCTAGACTTATATGTCGTAGTCATAGTACCATTAAGCAACTAATTTCTAATGGTATCATCTCCATAGATTATGTCAAGTTAAAGGAGAATATTGCGGATCCACTTACGAAAGGTTTATATAGAGATCAAGTATGTTGTCTATTGAAAGGAATGAGATTAAAGCCTACAATGTAAGAATCTTTGTAATGATAATCCTACATTGTTGACTAAAGATCTCAAGATCTTGGTTCAAGTGGACAACTAAGTTATGAAGATTTAATGAAGTACTCAGGGAAATACTTCTCAACTCATTCCTATGATAATTAAAGTGATTTGTGCATAATGTTAAATGTTAAGAAATTCATTTAATGATTCCGATATCTTGATTAAGTCAAGTGGAGTTGGGCATAATACTATTAATAGAATGTCACCTATGTAAGTGTAAAGTGGGGTCGGATACACGAAAACTTTAGAGGCTGAAATTTTGTAAAACCTTTATAAAACCCAATAGCGATTCAAGGCCAAAATGAACCAAGTCATGAGAACCTATCGAAATGAATAAGATTAAAACCTACAACATAAGAATCTTTGTAACAGTAATCCTACCTTGTTGACTGAAGATTTCAAGATCTTGATTTAAATGGAAAAGTAAGTTATGAATAGGCGTGGGCAAAACCCAGACCAACCCGCACAAACCGACCCGAATCGACCGGTTTGGGTAGATTTTTTTAATTTTCTAGTTGCGTTCGGATTTTTGGTGAAGAAGGCGGGTCGGGTTAGGTCGGGTCATGGGTTGACCCATGAAAACCAATTAAAATCGACTCGACTCGACCCAACCTGCTTGTTTAAAAAAAAAACTCAAAATTTAATCAAAAGTCACGAGAGACACAGACTAAACACAACCCTAACCTTCCCTTTCTCTCTCACTCTAAATCTCTCACTCTCCCGCTGTAATGATCTTATATCTCTCTCTCCCTCACTCTCAAGAACTTGCCGGCGCCACCTCTCATATTTTCTCATGCCGACGCCGGTCATTGATAGTCCATAGTCATGAGTTCTTCAATTTTTTTAACCACGAACCAAGTAAAGATCTAACCTTTTTTATTGTTTATATAGATCCAATATTTAAATTGTTGGGGGAATTTCTTAGAATTTTGAGTTCTATTAATTTTTGTTACATCCTTTTGTTCTTGGTTCAGTAGAAATCATGATAAATACATCTTTAAGAGTGTTGAGAAGATTTCGTTTTTCTTTGAAGGTATTATTTACGCTGAATCAGTCGTTAAAAAATTCAAAGTTATTGTAAATTTCTTTGTGCTAAATTGCTAATTATGATTGATGAAGGTTTTTTTTTTTTTGCCTTTTGTTTGATGTTTGCACCGGGAAATAAGGTTCTGGAGGAATTTTTTTTTTTTTTTTTTGGTTAATTGATTGTGATGGAATAAAAAAGTGGTATTTTTTGAATATGTGATAAAGAATGTGATTTTTTGTACATAAAATATTTGGATTTCTCTTGATGCTGTTCTTTGTATACTTCACTTTGTAATGTGCGTGAATTTGTATTTCAACAGAGAAGTCATTTGATAAAGAGGGTAACTTAAAAACAACTAAAGCAACTCTCTATTAACAAAGCCAGTAGGTTGGAATCCGTTCACCCCTCATTGACTACTTGAATTTTCAGTTCTCTCTCTTTTTTAATTTTTTTGACTTCGAATCGACCAACCCCTTTGCAACGCTATATAAATTTTAGGGACTCCCGAACCGACCAATCCAACCCAACCCAACCCGACCGACCGGCATTTGGTTGGGTTGGGTTTCAATCTTTACATTGTTTTATTTGAATATTAATCAAACCAACCATGTTGGGTTGATTTGTTGAGACAAAAATCGACTCAACCCAACCCATGCCCACCTCTTGTTATGAAGATTCAATGAAGCACTCAGGAAAATACTTCCCAACTTATTCTTATGATAATTAAAGTGCTTTGTGCAAAATGGTATTTGTTAAGATATACTTTTAATGATTCATATATCTTGATTAAGTCAAGTGGAGTAGAGCAAAATACTCTTAATAGGAGGTCACATGTGAAAGTGTAAATTGGAGCCGCATAAACAAAAAATTTAGATGCTGAAATTTTGTAAAACACTTTATGAAACTCAAAAGTGGTTCAGGCCAAAATAAACTAAGTCATGAGAACCATGAATGATTTATGTGAGTATTATTGTCTTGGTTTACACCCACGACTGAATGGTTCAAAACATCATGTTCATCAATTAGCTAAGTAAATTCGATAGTATTTTACTAAGGAAAGTTCGCCAAAAGCTACATTATTGGATACAGTGTTTTTCTACTCTCTCTCTCTCTCTCTAATGCATTATACTTTTGCATAGTATGAACATATTTAAATTTCCATTCATGTGAGGAATTGTTGTAATTTGGTTTAAAAATTGAAAATTTTGGTTTATAAAATATTAAAAGTGACTTTGTGTCAATTTCGACCAAATATTCAGATTTGATTCGATAGTCAAATTATAAATATAAATCGACTAACTTATTCTACTCGTTGAGTATATTGTCGTGGTATATTTGAAATCTCAAAACCAATTCTGGATAAATGAGAAATTGTGATCCAAAGTTGAAAAGAAAAGTGAAAAAATTAGCCTAATTCCATCGCTCGCACCAGTGCTCGAGCGATGAGACCGTCGCTCGAGCAACGGGGCGGACGTAAAGTTTCTTTTGACAATATGACACTAACACTCGAGCGAGAGGCCAGCGACAACAATAAATGTTTCCCTTTGTAAGATTGCAGAGTTTAGGGCATATCACTTTCATTTTCTATTAATAGGACTATTTAGACGTCCATTATGCATCACATATCATTTGCATAGAGCATTATATCAAAAACTCCAAAAAATCATTGCAAAAATCATTTTTTATAGAGGGGAGAATTTCGTTCAGTTCACTATTGCTTTTAGTTTGAAGTGCTTCTTCCACAAATTGTATTTGTTGTACTTTGGGAGACAAGTGTCATAATTCGTTAGCACCGTTGCGGGGCAATTTTGTTTTAAGGAAAAGTTGCTAATCACTTACCTCAGATTTATTTTCCTACTTTCTTTTGTTCTTCTTTCTTTTTGTTTCTATTTTTTATAGAGTTTAATTATACTTTTGTGAATTAAACTTAATCATTATTCTAAATATTGACAAACAACTATTTCCCTACAAATATCATCAACACTAATCATCTCTAGAATAAGTCTATCAAATCATTGGACCTTTAGATTTCACTTTGAGAAGAAGAAGTTGAATCCAAAAAGAAAGTTTGAAACGAAACCCTTTAAAAGAGAAGTTGATCTTGAACTACATTCTTGAAAATAGAGATTCAAGTGTAATAAAATCATTCTTCTAATTATCATTTAAATCATACATAGATATAAATAAATGATAGACAAACGGTACTACTTGTCAATCTTACGAAATGAATAAGTATAAAAATCAAAGTGTTCGAAATTTAAACACCCCCAAACAAAAGTTAAAATTTACTTTTTCTTTAGCATTTGTTTGAGCTCATTTTGGGGGGAAAATATATTTTTTTGAATAGTAATTTTTTGAAGAATGTGTGGTTAAAAATAAGGAAAAAATTTCGATTTACATATAAAATTATTTTATTGAAAAATATGTGGTTGAAAATGAATTTTAAAAAAAATGGAGCTCAAAGACGAGCTTAGCCCCTATTTGGCAATAATTAAAATCAGATTTGTAATAAATTTTTATAGAAATTGATAAAATCTGTGGTTGAAAAGTTATGGGATCCATAAAATATGTGATCAAAATGAATTGTTGATTTAGATTTAAATTAAAATCTAATATTAAACATGGCTTAATCTCTTTAATTTTTGAGACTAGACGTGGCCGCGTGGGCTAATAATAATTCTAGCATTTTAGTTCCATCAAATTTATATTAAATGGACTATAACACCCTTTCTTCAACAATATTTTTTTTTTTTCTCTTTCAACTCATAATTTTCTGAAGAACCTTAAAAATGGTAAAAATGGAATTTATGATTTCCAAAATTAAAGAGACATATATTCATACATCGCTGAAACCTATGCCAATTTAATGGCAGTATCCGAACTTTTTGGACCACCTTAAATATTTCTCGTAAGTCCTTTATTTTCTGAGAAAGTACAATTTCATCCCCAAAGTAACTGCACAATATAAACACTCCAAAGTCCAAACGGCCCATTTTCTTGATTTTCCAACAGTCCAATGCCGGGTCTGCATTCCTCCCTGAGGCCGCAACCACCGTCTTCTGCAGCTAATAATCACTCCTTCATTGTAAATCTTCTCCTCCTCCTGACCCTTCTCCCTTTATCAC
Organism: Osmanthus fragrans; assembly: GCA_019395295.1. Classification (NCBI taxonomy): domain Eukaryota; kingdom Viridiplantae; phylum Streptophyta; class Magnoliopsida; order Lamiales; family Oleaceae; genus Osmanthus; species Osmanthus fragrans. The sequence continues at coordinate 7,888,222 of CM033356.1, forward strand.
TTTATCTCCTCGCTTTCTTCCTTCAGTGGCGAGGCGGTGGCGTCGACGATCCCATCTCCCGATGGTCGCCCGATGAGTCCCATAAGTTCCCCGAAATGGACTCCTCCCCTCTTTCCACCGGGGGACACTCATCTATTTCTCATTCATTTGATTGTTCTATGCTGTTGGGACACTCCAACACGGCGTCATTTCCTTACTACAGAGACTGGAAATTTAAATTTGATTCGGATCTGAAGCCCAAGGTCTAATTTTTGTTTTGTTGTTTTTATCTTTTTTTTTTGTAAGTTCTTTGGGTTTGATCTGTTCTTGGTGTTTTGTGATCTTTGTTAATGTCATTTGGATTTTGTTTGTTTGTGTGATTTTAGTTTTTGAGGGTCTTGCATCTTGTTTCAAGAAAATTAAGCTGAAATCTTTTTTCTTTTCTTTTTTTTCCTTTTTTATGCCGTTTCTGGATTTTCGGAGAAAATAATTCAATCGGATAGACTTATTTCATTGATTTGGATTTTTGGATACTTTTTGGGGAATATTTTTTATTTCTCAGATAATTAATTTTATCTTCACTTTTGCATTTAATGTAAAGTGCAAAGTAAATCTTTTGAAAGATCACTGCATTTTGAAAGTATATCTTTTGAAAGATCACGGCACACTTCTTTCCCAAGAACTGGGAGTTCTATATATTTTCCGAGTACACAGAGGTAGAGATGTTTAAACAAGACAGTCACTGTTACTTTTGGTACATGCCTTCATAAATCCTGGAAATAATAGGACTGTTCAGGTTTTGAAACAGATGGCTCTGGTATCACATTTCTTTCTTGCCATTTGGTCTCTTTTAAAGTTAGGGTCGGTTTGATAGAAAGATGGAAAATAGATGACAAATAAAATGCTTGATAGGGAAGTGATTTGCCTAGAATTTGTTTTAGAGGGAATTGTAATTAACGGTGTTTGATTGGTATAATTTTTTTATCTAATCTGTTTGGCTTTGTTTTTCATGCAAATGATTACTTTTTGGGATAATTTTTTACAATCTTTATTAAAATTTGTTTGGATTGCCAAAAAGTAAAAAATAAAAAAATATTTTCATAAATTTTTTATGTTCGTTTGGTTTCGTTTTCATGCAAATTGTCAATTAAATGGATAAAATTTTTTACCATTGAATTTAGAATATGTTTCCATTGCCAAAAAGAAAGAAAAAAAAAAAAAGGAAAAAAAAAACCCAACAGGTGAAAAATAATTTCCCATCAAAATCATACGAAAATATTTTCCTACTTTTGTGCTTCAAGGGATTGTACATTAGAAGTTGGTGGCAAATATTTTTCATGGCAAATTTGGCTAATCAAACAGCCAAAAGTAGGAACTAGGAAAATATTTTCCTAGTTCCATGGCAAATTAATCGAATCAAACGGGCCCTTAATGTTTTATGAAGCCTATCTTCAAATTGAAGATGAGATAATGGCAATAATAAATGATAATTGAGTTTAGAATTATCCATGAAGAAAATTGGCTTAGATTTTGACTGGTTATTGAATTGAAATGTTGTCCGGATATACTTATCTCCAGATAATCTTATACCAATTAACAGTTACATCCAACCACCTTAATACATGATAGATGTCTTTTCTCATGGTGATTTACCCACCAAAATCCAAGTGCACTCTTATTCACTCTAGTTCTTCACATTCCATAATTGATTTCATTATAAATTTGTTTTCTAATAAATAATACGTCAGCATAAACGATTGGTGATGATCTTACTATCTTCCTCTATCACGTGCAGATATGTATTACAACGAGTACGTCTGCTGGCTTAGAGCAGATTTTGCCATGGATGTTCTATCATAAAGTTATTGGGGTGTCAACCTTTTTTCTCTTTGTTGAAGGGAAGGCTGCATCCCCTGCTGTGTCCAAAGTCCTTGAATCCATTCCTGTGAGTGTGTATCCAGCTAGCCATTTTCTTTTGCTGCTTTGTAAGAGTATTTATACACTTTTGGGACAAAATTTAATTTTCGTAAACACTGCATTTTAAAATGCTCTTGTATTTTTTTACTTATAACTAAAGAAATAGTCCTTTAAACACAGTGAAGAGATGGCTCTACACAGAAATGTGACCAGAGGATAGTATTGATATTTGGGCTTTTGTCAGTTGAAAAGTTCACTTGACCTGACTAATAAAAAACTAAACAATTACGAGTTGCTTCTTTATGAGTAAAGAACACATAAGAGACCAATTGTTTCACATTATAAAAATGTACCCCAGAAGTTAAATATAATGTCATGACATTTTGTAACTTCTTGTAACCAGATTCCTCAGTGTAACTTGATTTCTAGTTGACTTAAGCTGACAATGGGCGATTATATTCCTGAAGAATTACTGATAATCTGGTAATGTGTAATATAAAATGGATAAGTTTGACCTCAAATAAATGCTGAATAAGCCGCTATTTTAGGATGACTTTGATAACTTTGAACTCTATAAAATGCTGAATAAGCCATTATTGTGGGATTACTTTGACTTGAAAACTATCTGGTCTTTGGTTGAAGCAGTATCTTCAAAAGGCAATTTATTGGACGGTTGCCTATTTTTTTTAATATAAGAGCCCAACGCTAATTCCAAAATTCAAAGTGTTATATCATTCTGCTAATCCTTTAGGAGCTTAAAGTTCAACCTACCCAACATTAGTTGACTCTTTACACATTTCCAAGTGATTTGAAGTTGAAAGGAGCTTCTTTTGTTAAGTCTTAAGAGTCTTAGGTGGCTTTCGGTTTGGTGTTTGGTCTATGAGAGAAGTGGGAGGACGGTAGTTGCCAGTATTTTGTCTTCATGAACATCAGTGATGAACTAGAACTCATCTACATATTATGACCACTTTATATCAATTGCCAATTACTAGTCTTGCCTCCTGCCCAAACTCACCCTATCTATTTTTCTCCAAGTTCATGTCGGGCAGGGACCTGATTATCTGATAACTTATCTTGCTTCAATCTGATGATTATGTTATTCTGTGTTTAACAGTATAATGTTTTCATTCAGAATCAATGGGTATGTAATTTGGTTATCCTTTGCAGGGAGTGAAAGTAATATACAGAACCAGAGAGCTGGAAGAGCAACAAGCTAAGAGGTCAGTCACTTCTGATATGTATCTGGAGCTTGATTGACAGCATAGATAAATTATATGAAATAGACAAAGCCGACTAATGTTTCAATGGATACATTTTAACATTTTATAAAATCGTAAACCAACAATTATCTTTCTTCCTGTGTCTTACCCTAAACTCTCTGGTACATTGGTTTCTTAAGTTACAGAAATCTTCATATGATATATTAGCAGTGGTTATTATTCTCTTACACCTTTTTGTCCCTGATGCGTCAGTCGGATCTGGAATGAAACGTGGCTGTCAAGTTTCTTTTACAAGCCTTGCAATTATGAGCTTTTTGTGAAGCAATCCCTCAACATGGAGATGGCAATTGTCATGGCAAGGGTATGGATTATTACAAGTGTGGCAGAAATGTACCATTTTTTCTTGTAGAGCTAATCAAATATTTTGTGTATTATAATTATAGGATGCTGGCGCTGAATGGATAATTCATCTAGACACTGATGAATTGTTACATCCAGCTGGTGCTCGGGAGTATTCTTTGAGGCAATTGCTAATTGACGTGCCTGGGAATGTGGACATGGTTATCTTTCCTAATTATGTAAGTAATTTTGGCATCTTTTTGTTTCAGTGTGGGTGGGGGAGACAAATTCTTTTTGTGCTCACTGTATTCTTGGAACAATTGAAACTATCCAGCTTACTTGCAAAACCAAATTGGAAAAGAAAAAGAGACATTATGTGCTCTCCTCAAGTTTCACCATTCTCTAACCCCCTCCCCCCCCCCCCCCCCCCCCCCCCCCCTTTCTCCCTTTTTTTCAGGAGAGCAGCATTGAACAAGATGACATCAAGGAACCTTTCACAGAGGTAAATTTTCAACTTCTAGTTTCTAGATTTACTTGATTTTCTTGTCACTGTTCACCTGAGGAGTTGCACAATTTTTTATAGGCTTATAAATATTGCAAGTTAAGGAATTTATGGACTGTAATGTAAATACAGCTGAAATTAGGTCGTGTTAATTTTTTTTCCTTAATGCATTGTAGTTCTTTCAATTATTTATCTCCTACCCCACCCCAAAACCTGTTTCAACAAGTACATTTTGGACTGTTTAAGAAATATTTTTGGCAGAGAGCCTCTTCAGACCATGATATTTTCACTGACTCGAGGATTGATTTACTAGAACTGATTTATTTTCATTTCTTTTGTATCTGTCATACAGGTATCGATGTTTAAGAAGAACTATGATCATTTAATGAAGGACACTTATTTTGGCATGTATAAGGAGGCAACCCGTGGCAATCCGAACTACTTCTTGACCTATGGAAATGGGAAATCAGCTGCTCGAGTCCAAGACCATCTTCGTCCCAATGGTGCACACAGGTGGCACAATTACATGAAAACTCCGAAGTAAGTTTCTATATTTGTGCACACAGTTGTTGTATGCATTTTTTGAAGTATTGAGTGTATTTCTTTGTTGTTTATGATCCACATATGATCTACCATCTTTCTGTTTTCTTGTTTTGGACCACACATTTGTATTCTGATCAATGGGCTTTTACATGTTTTTACATACTGTTTGACAGCGAGATCAAATTGGAAGAGGCTGCGGTTTTACATTACACATATTCCAAGTTTTCTGACTTGACTTCTAGGCGGGATCGTTGTGGTTGTAAACCTACAAAGGAGGATGTCAAGCGATGCTTTATGTTGGAATTCGATAGATATGTGAGTTTTTGTGCACATGCATTTTTATTGTTTATTGTTGGTGTAGCTATTCTCTAGATAATTTTGGCATTTAGGATATCCATTTTTCCTAGGTTGAAGCCTCTTTAACTGACTTGAGTAAAACTTGCATGCTAAGGAATTCATAATTGTGTTTGGTTTTTATATGATGTGCAAGTTTAGGAAATCACTCCATTATTTCAGTGTCTGATTGATTAGTTGTTATCCAATTTATGACTACTAAGCAAAAAAAATTGCAGTATGGATGCAAAGAATGCTATCTTAGTAAAATAATTACCTTGAAATTTAAAATACTGCGATGAGATTGTTTTCTAAGTCTGACGAGTTTATTTGCTCAGGAACACTTGAGGAAGACTGATTAAATCAGTTACTTTGGAATTATATAAACATTTGTTTTATTGAATGTTAAATAGTCATTTCTTTCATGTACCTAAAATAAAATCTACGAGTTAATGCTTATTTGGATAAAATTTTAAGTTGTTAAAAGTATAATGTGATGATGGATAAGTGGATAGTAGTTTTGAGTCGTACAAAATGTGCAGTTAAAATTAATGTTTGACTTTGACTACTAAATTTAAGGAAATTATAATGTTTCCCAACCATGCACATAGTTTGATAAATTTGAAGTGCAATAATGATCTTTCAGTGATTTTCGTAATTTCTCTTTCAATAATAAGCTTCTTTTAAATTACAGTGTAGACATGTGAAGGTCATTTGATCCCTCTTAATGCACTAATTTACTGCATGAATGTGATTTCTTATAGTTTACTTTTATTTTAGCTTAGTCTTGCTTCTGAAATATAAAACTGGAGATGATTTGTTGGTAAATAAGCACGCAAGTGATGCATCCGAATTCTTAATTATTTAGTGGCTCTTTGAAAATAGATGTTTGGACTTTCGGACAATGTTCACATGTGAAATGTGTCTTGAGTTTCACACTAATAGGAACTTTACACGTGCTGCTGCTACTCTTGGGTTCTTGCCTTTTTGCGTCATGGACTGGTCTATTTGATATGCTTCCTCGAATTTAAGATTTAAACAATCCTACCTTCCAAATCGTAGACAACTCCCTCCACTTCCAGAGAAAAAAACTTAAGGAAGATTTAAATAGATTTTATAACTTGTCTATATTTGAGGTTGGTTTAGAAATGTTTTTGGGACCATAAGTAAAAGCTGTTTTCTGAACTTTGATCAGATTGTTCTGTTGAGTTCTTTCAAAATTTCTATGATGAGCAAATGGATGATTCATTATAGGAAATGTCCTTTCTATGGTTTGTATGTGTAGGGTTCCAAACCTGCTCATTATTATTAAAATCCCTTGGGGAGGGAACAACAGCTGCTAATATTCATAGGCTGAGCAGCAAACCACCTGATAACATCCTATCCTTGCTCATTCCTGAAGGAATATTTCATTTAAGTTGTATCCATGCGCTGAGTTTTTATGCTCGTCGCTATGTTGTATGAATATTAATTTTCATATATTTAAATTGATAAAGATTCATTGCCATGCTCTTCGGTTTGATGTTCAATCTGACAACTGTTTATGATTTAATTGTAGGCATTTATAATTGCTTCAACTGCCACAGAGGAGGAGATGTTAAACTGGTAAAGTTCAAGTCGTTGGAAGTGCTGAATATTTTTTCTTGTTGCACTCTGCCGTACATGAATTGTGTTGAGTGCATTACAAACATATTTATAGTTATTTTTCTCACAAATTAAATTCCTGGATTCATGTATTGTTCCTATGAAACAAAATTGATTTTTTTTTTTCTCTGCAACAGGTATCGAGAGCATGTTGTGTGGACTGATAGAACTCTCAATTTGAAATTGTTGAGGAAGGGAATTTTAATTCGCATATATGCTCCCATGGTAAGCTTTACTTGCACTCATCAGTTTGGTCGAAAAAGGTCTTCCATTTAACAGGCATATCATCTTGCTCGTGTTTCAGACCATCATCCAAGGCTTGAGAGAGTCTGGCGTATTTGGTGCTGTCATGGCATCTGCTCAAGGATCTCTCTCCAAGGACAAGTTTTTAGCATCTGTTGACAGCAGTAATTCTTCAAGGACAACTTCTGGTCCTGAATCATTTTCATCGAGGAAGATAGGTAGGAACGTAGAGTCTCAGGCGACAGCTAGAAGAACTCTCGAAATTATTCCATTTGCACCTCACGAACCAGCTGTCCCACCATTGTCTCCCCCAATCATGGATGACAGTCACCTTATAATTGAAGCATAAGTCTCCCATATGATTGCTGCTTTTTTCTTTCTAATATGAAACAACTGGAGGAGAAACCGAGTTTTTCCTTGTTGGGATAAAGATGATTTGGAAGGATCTAAGCAAGCAGATCAGCAGCTGGGGTTCGTTTGTGTTTCTATAATTAGATGTTCCCGATCATTACCCAAGCGGAGGTGTATATTTTTATAGAGGACGAGAGAGCGATAGAAGTCGGGTCAAGGAAGGGGCTTTTTGGCTCTAGATTAATTGGATTGTGTACAGATTTCTAGCATTGATCAGCCGGATTATCTTAGTTGTATAGTGCAATTGAAATTTTATTGGGGAAATTCTTTATCTATATTATTATTAACTGAATTAAACTACTTGTACAGAACTATTTATTATCACTTGGATGATACTCACTCATATGTAGTGGGATCCCGTGTGAATAAAAAATGCAAAAAAAAAGAGGTGGGACCCCCCTATTGTGAGGGTCGGTCAGGGAAGTATAACCATAGCAGAGTTGTTATTAACCAGCATTACATATATCACATCCGTATCATAGGAAGTGTCACAGGGCCAAAACTCGGAAGTACGAATTATTCAGCCACCACTGCGATATCAGATGCAGTCAGCCTACGTTTCAGTCAAAATGCATAGTGATAATGGTTTATACAATATGAAGATAGATATAACAACGTATGCGTGACAACCCCACTTTTATTGCAAGGGTAAAAGACTTACAACAACTCTGCTGTATCTCCTCGGCCTTTGCTCCACTGTACATAAATATAAGCGAAAAATGCTTGTTTTACATCATTTACATAATATATCACAGAATGATGAGATGTCAAAAAGAATATGAGAATTCTTTTTTCAGTTGAAGAGATTTTGATCTAATCAAATCTCGTTATTGGCAAACAAATCTATTTATTATGATGTACACGTAGCACAACCGAATGTAAGCAGTTGACATCCCCATCTGCTAGGGTGAGTCGACACCAACGAACAAAAACCATCTGGCCATAATAAGCGTCCAGCGAGGCTGAAGTTGCCCATACAAGAGCCTGCAAGTAACAGCCACCAATCAGTTGCTTTTCATGTCAGCAAATCCACCCAAAAACTGTCTCACATATGTAGTCTACTAGCTGCGTTCAGCTAAGTTCGGTTAGTATGCCTGCGACTTCCCTTCCATTCCCTTCCCTTCCCTTCCGTCCCCATGCATTTAAGCCAATTCCGTCCACCAATGTTACCATCAAGTAAACCAACACTGCCTTGCTTCCTTCTCTGCTGAGCCACCCATCACAGGCATATACAACCAAAGACATAGGAATGGGGCAATACGATGCTCATGTCATATCCATGACTTACAGGTGAGGTGCTAACAGTAAGACAGATATAATTGCAGATCAGAGTTGCTCGTGTGAATGACGATAATTTTACCACATATTTCCATCACAGAACGAAGCTCTAAGGAGGGACTGCAATCCACAGAATCACTGAAAGAGCTTGTTAACTCAATAATGAGCAAGCGACGAGAAGAAATTGCATATAGACCAGGCTAATTGAATGAAGCCTAATGTTGTGATAATGACCAGATCAGATAAATACCAGGCGTTTTGGAAACACTGCAAGCTGCAGAATATCATTGAAACAGCAAATGAAACTGCAGACAACAAGACAAAACTTCAACAGGATTTTCTTAAATACTCGTTGGCCGATATCAGTCCCCTATGATTACCCATCAACTTAATCCAACTCAGAACTGCACCTCAAACACAACAAAAGCAATCACTTACATCTCTCTTACATAATGATCCCTATATGATGGTCTCCACAACACTGAAATCATCTTCAGAAACAATATGCTTCAAGGACTTGCCTTGATACTTGCCTTGATATAAGATGCAATTCATTTAGCTTTTTCAAGAAACTAGATCGAATTCCACCCAGCTCTCAGATGCATATCGAATAATCCACATAGGGAAGAATTATGATGAGAGCGTACCGGATTTTAGCAACCCTTCTCACACAAAAGTAAAAATGAGAAAGATGACTAGGGGGGAAGGCCGCCACTCCTCATTATTAGTCGGGCGAAGCTGTTACCAAAAAAATAAATAAAACATGAGAAAGATAAGATATGATTCCCTTGGGCTGTGGAATAGGGGTTCCAGGTTATTCTATTCCAAGCAGAGATAAAATGTAACTCTAGGTGAGGCAACACGTTGAAATGAAGCAAAACTAGCTCCGAGCAGAACTTTTCACCACTAAGGACTCACTTGCACAACTTCTTTTTAGAGTCTAACCAGCAGTATTACTGCAATTACAGGTTTCAAATAATTTTCACGTATCATGTGTATGATGATGCAGTCACGATTCTATTCAATTGCTTCTATATCCAAACTTCAGAACAAGAAAAAGAATTCCTTAAAGCTCTGCTGTACTTGTAAAGGTTCATCAATCCATTGCTGCACTTACGCTGCGCATGAAAATGAAAAATCTGCAACTTATGAACATCATATCATATTTACAGACCCCACAAAGGAGAAAGCTGAACCCCAGAAGGATGCATTTTCAACAAGCTTTCACAGTCCAAGCATCTCCAATTGTGCAAAAGTCTCATATGGCAAGAAGTTCACCAATCGTTCTCTCATTTTCCAGCAAATCAATAGAGGAAATGTTGGCCTTCTGACTCCTCAGTACTGCCAACAATGATCCGTTTAGGATGTTAAGATGACTAAACTTATAGCACAAACTGTAAACGAACACAATTTAATAGACAAGACCAGGCAAGTTGTGGCTTTTCCTAGATCTTAATTATCAAAAAAAAGAGAGGGTGGGGGGGGGGGGGGGGGGGGGGAAGAGAGAGAGAGGTGATCTCTTTTAGTCAAACTACCGCATAAAAGAACCATGTCAATTCTTGTTTTCTGTTCAAAAGAATCACATAATTTTTAAGTACAAATCTCATCAACTTAATTCTTCAAAAACAAAGTACAAATCTTGTCATGCAGACATTAGTTTAATAATAAATATCTCGTGTATTCAAATTTTAACTTTACTTTTTTCCCTGAAACTACATATTCAAAACTATGTACTGGTGGTTTGAATTTAATCAATATCTATAGGAGTACGACTTAATTGAATTTAATCATGAAATAACTTCAACCACAATTCTAAAGCAAGTTCCGCATCAAGGGATCAAGTCATAAATGAACTAAACTCAAGATCAGTTGGTCTGGTTGAAGCGTGACTAAAAATTTTTGTTATCAGGTTTTTTCTGTTAGTTGACAAGTGTGAATATTAAGAGTTAACAGGTTGATCAGTTCTTTACCTCTTTACATTCTCAACTTGACAGGACTGTACAGCCCTTTGCCTTTAATTTTGATTCCAGACCAAAAAATTTCAGCCCAGACAACATCAAGTCTGCCGTCTTCTTTTTCATGTGGTCTACAAGTATCTCATCATAGACTATTTCATCTGCTTCACTTAGGAATTTGCGCTCCCTCATACTTGCAAATACTTTCCTTGCCTCTTCAATTGTTCCATGCTTGCACATGCCATAGATGATAGCTGCATATATAACACTGTTTGGAGGGCAACCCTGTTCCACCATTTCATTGACTACGTCAATTAACTTTCCGGCATTATTTAATTTGCAGACATGGATAATTGTGAGGGTGTACTTGAATTCCATCGGACCACTTGTAACATGGGCTAAACAGTCACGAACAAGTTCTATGACTGCATCTACTTCTCCTATTGTGGAAAGTCCTTTACCAAGAGAATAATAGGCATCAATCGAAGGAATTGAAGAGGATTCTTTAATCCTGTTGTAACACGTGCAGGCTTCGTGTATATTTCCAGCTTCAACGTAACATAGAATTGCATTACTGTAAGTTATCGAGTCAGGAACCAAGTCTGAATCATTGAGCTCACGAAACAGTTCTAATGCTTTGTTCACTTCACCATTCTTGAGCAGAGACTCCATAAATATATTGTAAACTGAAACAGTATGATAGTTTTTCTTCTTCAAGTATTCAAACACTTCTAAAGCCAATGTTACTCTGTCATCCTTCTCCACCATAAAAGAGAAGAATTTCGACAGATCATTAATCACACAATAACCCAATTTCTGCATTTGTGCAAGCAATGTAAAAAATTCATCCATTCTTTTTAACTCTGCATAAGACACCAAGATGGGATTCATGGTAGAAAAATCTGGCTGGAGATCCTCTTGAATTGTTACTTGGAGAAGTTTATAAGCCCTGTCAACCTGTTGCACATTGCATAGACCTTTGATAAGGGAGTTATATATTGACAAATCAGCCCTGTATCCCGAGTCCATCAAATCTTTTAGCAAATCACAAGCCAAACCAACCTTCTGATCTGCCACGTATGCTTCAATCAAAGACCCATAAATAGCTCTATCTATCAAATACTTCCTCTCTTTCATATCCTTAAACAATTCATAACCTTTATCAACCCGGTTACCTTCACATAATGCCATGATTAAAGTGGAATAAGCCATGACGTCAGGATGAACCCCATCCCTCTGCATTTCCTCCCAAACCCTCAAACAACTTTCCAGATTTCCCTCTGATACCAACACCTTTACCATTGCTGTGTAAGCAAACACATCTGGTTTGCACAGATTATTCCTCATCCGACCTAAAAGGTCAAACACTTCACCCATCCGTCCTGCTTTACAGAAGCCCTTTATCAAAATCATAAAAGTGACACTCTCTTCAACCAACCCATCCTCCTTGAAATCATTATAAACAGAGATGGCTAAATCTAGATGATCGGTCTTAACTAAGGCATCCATTATTCTGTTATACAGAAAGACTCTTGGCTTCACCCCGAATTTCTTCATTTTCTCATACACGTAGTACACCCTCAGACCCCTGTTTTCATCAGCATGCATCCTGATCAAGATTTCAAACTGTTTCTCACTGGGCGATTTCCCTTGCATATGCATTAACTCAGGCACCTGATCAGCAGCCCGAAACTGATTCACCCTATTCAAAAAATAGGCAAATGCATTGTAACACGCAAAATCATGCCTGTATCCCTTCTGCTTACCTATCAGTCAAAATTCAAACAATAAGTCAATAAGTAAATGGTTGAAAATACACAGAATAGAAAGCACAATAAACCAACAGAATACTATCTACAACTGCTCACTCTCATTTCAATGCTCATGACATGTTAACGCGTCATAACTTGCAAGGTTAATTTTATTTCTTTATTGCAGCTTCAAAGTAATAAGCCACTCCTAATTGAAAATAAAAATCATGTACACGTTTCACCGTTTGTCATGAAGATTAAATCATACTGTAATATATCATCTGTCAAAATACATGCCATGCCATGTAAGAAAGGACCCATTTTCTTCCCCGTGTCTAAAAGTATCAAAAAACTCAAAAAGGGTTCTTGCTCTGTTAATCAAACACCAAACATTCTATACTTGATTTTTTATTTTTTTTCTAAACATAATCATGTCTTCTAGAATTGCACCCGTTAGTTATTCGCAATAACATAAGCAGTATATATTCTGTCTTGTATATCTCTTATAGCGACAGTCTACAAGCATTTCAGAATGTATAACAAGTGAACGGATTAATATTATGTAGGAGTTATTGCAAAAGAAATTTTCCATATGTACAGTACATGCACTGGATATCAAAAAGAAAGTTTAAAACACACATGCATCCATAGATAAAAGGGAGTTGTTTTAAGTTTCTTCATACCAGCCCAATGAAAGAATTTAGAAGAGAGCCTAGGATCAACATTGGGAAACTTCAGAACCTCCGTCACCAGCTTAGGCGTGACACGGCGCAACCTATTGAGCTCCGCCAGTAGTGGAGGCCCCCACTGCCTGTGTTTCCTGAACGCATCCACTATGTATCTAGCAATGGGCGATAGATTTTTGGCCACGGAGAAGAATTGTTCTGACGGGTCCTTTGTATATCGTGCTCCCTGGTTATTTTTGTCATCTGGGTCCCACTTTTGGAGGTCAAAGGGCTCGGTGGTGGTGGTGGGGAAGCTTAATTTTTTTGGATTGAGTGATTGACGGTTGGAGAACAGGCCGCCACGCACTGTAGGGCGGTTCTGAGTGGGCTTCCGGTGACCGTAGAAGAAGTAGGGCTTATGGGGCTTGGTGAGGGGCGGTGGGAGTTGGGGTGGCATTTTGCGGATCCTCGAGCCCTTTCCACATAATTTGCCAAAGTTTTGTCTACTTTATAGGGCTTGCAAAGGAAAAAGGGTTATTCCTCTTGATTCCCAACATTTCTTAATTGTGATATCTATGTCCTCAACCTTTAATTTGTGTTATTCATGTCCCAACTTTTTACATTATAAGTAAAACGTTTCAACTCGACTAAAAATATTTCGATGAAATGTCACATGATAAATAACTAGGACAAAATTAATCTCTTCCATTCAAAAAACCACATTGTAGACTTCTAAAACGAAGATGGTACGATTGTAATTTGGACAATTATTTTTGGAGGGAGATTATTCATGTCCAATTATATTCACTAATCATTTATCATGTACCAATGGAATGAATTTTTATCGTTTTATTTAGACAATTAGAAGTTTCCATTGAGTTGGGACAATTGTGTAAACAATGTAAAAGGTTGAGAATATGAATGTCACACTTGAAAAATATCGAAAATGCGTAGACAAGTTTCTATGATAAAATGTAACATTCTGTATGTTTTTCCTTTATCTTATCCAATCATCTTCTTTAGTTCATCACAGTAAATTAAAATTGTATAAAATTTGATTCAATCGATTTTAATGTAGTAAAACTTTTTTGCATTTAAGAAACATGAAACTTTATGTTACTTGTTTGATAAGAGAAAAATACATTCAATCATAAAAATTCATGAAAAGTACTGAATATTTTACTTTATCTAGCAAGAATAAGAATTCTTTTCACACATAGCGCAAGAGAGACTTATTTAACTCGAGAAATGATTTATAAAGCATCAATAATTAGTTTATGCTAAGTATCACTAGCGGGAAGGGGGTGGGGCATGGTGGGGCAAGTGACCCACCAACATTTTGATTTTTTGACCTATTTTTTCTGGCTTTGAAAATTGTTTTTTTTTTTTTTTTTTTTTTTTGAGAAGAAATAGATATTCAAGACTAAGTTCAATAAACTTAATGAGTAATTTCATTTCTTAAGTACTCCAATTTTTACCAAGTTTAAAAGTTCCTCAATAACTTGTTCACAATGTACGTTGAAAACTATTTCTCAAGATATTCACTTGTTAAGTAACTTCTATACTCTAGTCAAATATAAACTTGTCAACTATTATATCGAGTCTCATCTAATTTAACAAATACGTTTTTAAAATATCCATAAACAACTAAGATATGCATACATTTCTCTAGTATTGTCTAACATAACACCACTTATAGTTCAAAATGTTAGATTTATCGAAAATTCTAGGTAATCTAGGTGCATTTTCTCCTTGATTTTTATTATCTTGCTTCCTCTAAATTCTTTTCAATTTAATCAAAAAATTACTAGAGCTTAGAGGTATCTTGATGAGAACCACATAGTAACGTTGACTACGCAACCCACAACGAGATTGTTGAACCCAAAAAAGTCAAAAATAATTCTATTTTTGGATTTGAACCAAGAATGATGAACCAAACAATCAACGCAATACAATGATTTGTTGACTCTTGATTACACAATCCATGAATCGCCCCCGGTGTTGAACGCCACAAGAATATTGTTAATAAGTTCGAATTGTTCAAAGAAGAACAAAAATTGAAAGCAATAATATGCTCTCGATTTATTAATTATGTCATAAGTTCTTAACAGTGAAATATGAAATCCTATTTATACTAATCCTAGAAATCTAGTTAAAAAGGAATAAAACTCCTAAGAATATAAAAAGTTACCAAAAATAAGAATTCTAGTCAAAATAAAAGATTCTAGTGAAAAATGAAAGTTTGCCTCGATTTTGTTCTATGGCTTCCTTTGACAATCAACAAGTTCTTGATTATTTATGCCCCCCTTAGATAACATCATTTCTTATTAGGAAAATCCTAAGCTTAGCTTAGTTGAATTATCATGGTTTTAGCATGGTATTATTGCAAGAGAATCAGATCTGCCTAAAAATATGTAAAGTGTACTTATCATTCTTAAAAAGATCGTTTTCATCATCTACCCATTTATAAAAGGAAAAATTGTATTCATCTACTCTACATAATTCATGTCACTGCTTTAGTTTAAACTCAAGATAAGTGATAGAGAAAATGAGTTTGAATTACATTTATAGATTGTTTTCATTGTGTTAAATTGATTCGGAATGATTTATGTTTTACACAACTTTTTTTGTAAATTTAATTATGTCCACTTAACTCAAAATGTTTACGTCAGTCACCGCTAAATATGTCACATTAATTCATTGATAAATAAATATATACAAAATTTCAATATTTGAATGAAATTTGTTATTCATTAATCAATTGATGTTATTAGCATAGGTGCTTAAGCTAAACTAAGTTAAGTATAGGTACTTAATTGATATTTCTGATTTAATTAAATCTCTGCCCGACAATTTTTTTTCGTTGTTATAAATTAAATTGTTTATAAATTCTTGTCAAACGGAGGTTAACCAAAGTGGTTAACTTTATCTCTTCGTATTGAGTTCAATTGCCCTATGACTTGACTTGTAATTCAAACTAGTTTTCAGCTTATTAACGTGATTTCACCAAGCGAGTCCTCAACTTTGGAAGTGCATAATGATGTCTATCAAACAATAATTGCGACATATAATTATCCCAAAAATTAGGGAAAATTGGAGCTGCAAGATTCAAACTTTTCATTTTTGCTAAACCAACCTTTAATTTCTTTGCAGTAAAAAAGCAAATAGACGAAATGACCATTAGTTAACTAGGGAAATAAAATTTTGATATCTTTTGACCAATTTTAGAAGGGTAAAATTGTCACTTAATATTGTCCAACAATAAAATAATTAAATAAATAAAGAGCAAAGAATTAATTTTTTTTTTTTCATCTTATGCGGAAAATAATTTGTAACTTCCATGCATTTTTACAGTTTTTCGGTGCATCGTGCTTGTTTGGTCTTTTTTATTTATTTATTTATTTTATTGTGGGACAATGTTAACTTACAATTTTGCCTTTCTAAAATTGGTCAAGAGAGGTTAAAATTTTATTTTTTCTGGTCAATTGATGGAGTCCTTTATGTTAATGAAATTAAAGGTGTGAGCTAAATAACACAAATGAAAATTTTGAAATAAGAGTTGTGCTTGGTGTACATAATTGTTGATACATAAATGTGTTTATACCCTCACAAAACATAATTATTGATACATGGAGGGGTCCACACCTTCACATGAGTGGGATCCATTCGATTAAAATAATCAGGTGGGTTCCACACTATTGTGAGTGTGTGGACATCTCTATGTACCAATAATTATATACAAGTAGATAAATCCTTGAAACAATGTGAAAAGCTTGAAGTCGTAATTGCAATTTTCCCTAAAAATTATGGTTAATATTTTAATGACCGTCTTCTATTCTATTCTATTTCTCACATTTTGCTACCTAAGTAAAATGAATGTCTTTGGCAGAGGATAATTTATTAGTTTCTACGGTCAAAAGTGACAAAAACTTATATATGTTTTAACTCGGAAAAACGTCAAACATTGATAGACGTCAGTGTAATTCCACGCCATTTCGCAAGTGACTTTGAGGGGAAACATCAGACATGTCTCCCATTTTACTACAATACAACATAGTTCTCTGTTCCTAAAGTATTCATCTCTTTGACCTCGACAATTTAAGCTTCCATTTCACGTTGAGTAGCATGAAAATATGCCAGTAATGTACAATCTACTAAAAATGAAACTAGCATTCAAATTTTATAATAGCATCGTTGCCGTGTTTGAACTCAGTATATAGACAGCACATGACAACATTAAAAACCCGAACTGAAACAATAAAACTTCAAACAACAAAAATGAGAAAACCAACCATACTTTTTATGCACACAAAACGAACTGTGAACAAAATCAGACTCCAATTCTAAACCGCAGACAACTTCGTTAATCTCATTCAGGTTGAGTAAAAAAGTTCTCAAATCTTCATTGCTTCTTTTTAAACAATCAAATGACCATAGAAACAACCCAAGGTGGGGGGGAAAAGGTAAATACAGAGAGTAGTATTGATCAAAAGTCCAAGAGTCTGCAGTCGGGGTGAAGCTACAAGTACAAAAGCTCCCATTGATTTGGACTTTCGAGGAATTTATAATCAACTATAACCTCATTCTTCTAAATATTTTTCTTTTACCATTGACGACTATCACTGCAGAAATCACCTTCGTACCTAGAACTTTTATACCTTGTATGCTGTGGAGAACTGTCCCTCTTCCGGTAACCACCATTGAAGGCTCTTCCACCTCTCCTCAATCTTCTGGAATCCCAATAATCTGTGTTGTTACTTTGATATTCCGATTCCTTCCGACCCCAGGATTCATTCCCATTTCCCCCCCAGCACCTCTCTCTGGAATATCCACCACGTTTTGAGATGCTTCCATCCCCGGGATCTCGGCAATTAACCGAGCTCCTTAATTCTTGACCACCAGTATTCCCACTCCTCCAACACCAAGAACTATTTTCTCTCTTTCCCCACCCACCTTGTCTTGCATCCACAATTTGCGTACCAGAATTCCAATGATTGCCACTTGTACAATCAACATTTGCAGGCCGCCAGGTTTCATTAGGCCCCAGGTTCCAATCCCACGACTCATTCTCACCTCTCCATGCATTGCCCTTTAAGGAAACCCCAAGTTGACTGTGGCTTTCCTCCCACGGGTTTACGTTTTTCAAATTTATAGAATCATCCCACTGATTCCATCCTTGCTTTATATCAATTAAATTTCCTGTACCTTCTACTAGATTACTTTCCCATGGGTTGTCACCATGAGATTGGTCTTTATCATCCTTTGCTTCGGCACACTCGAGGACCGTATCAGCCTCTTCTTTTATAGTGTCCAACGTGTCAACTTCGTCAACATTATCAGGATTAAAGAATTGGCGATCTAAATCAGACACCAGCTCAGGATCGATATATGAATTCCAATCAATTTCATCAATGTACAAATCTGGATTAGGCAAAGGATTATCACAGAGAAGACCATTGATATTTGCCCAGTATCGCTCTTTTGCATAATTCAATGCCTCTTCCCCAGCAGAAGCATCCCACTCGTCCACAGTTGGATAACAGCATATATACTTTTTGGAAGCCAAAATCTTGTACCATGGAACTCGTACTGAATTGCAGTAATCTATTTCCCATGATGGCACGCCAGCATGCTTAAATCCTTCATCGCAACGAGAAATGATAATAAGATAAATCAGACTTCACGATTTCCAACAAATAAAGTGCATTTTTTCATGCTAAATTAAGACCTATGATGCTCGGACTCGGGTACGGGTATCGGGTATGGGTACGTATCTAAGTGTCGGATATTTTATTTTCTAAACTGTAGGATACAGGGACATTGCTAAAAAGAGTCCAAATTTTGGACGCGGGTACTTGAGTATACTTTTCAAACTTCAATTTTTTACTAATTCAAGATTTCATTTTGAATATACCAAAATCAATTATTCATAAAGAATAAAATTACTAAATGTTATATAATAAAATAGAAAATGAGGGACTGCATTGCAATTTGAATTTAGTGGAACTCATTTTTATTGTATACAAACAAAACCCTAAACTATCGATACATAGAGGGAAAGAAGAAAAAAAAAGAAGAAAATGGAAAGAAAAATGAAAGAAGAAGAAAAAGAAGGGAAAACTTAGAGTCGCCGCTTTTCTCTACCCTCTCGGGGGCAACGCTATGTTTATAGAGAGCGAAAATGGAAAAGAAGTAAAGGGAAAGAAAATGGGGGAAAAAAGAAAGAAGAAGAAGCAAAAACGACGAAATGTCCAATTGAAACTTGGAGGATTCGACGCATATCTCATACCCATACCCATACCCATGTCGTGTCGTGTCGTGTCGTGTCCGACATGGATACTCCTACTATTTCGAAGAGTTCGAGCATCAGAGATTAAGACACAATTTTTTCACAGAAGTAAGACAGAATAAAAAATGAAAATATAATCAATCTCTAGTGGCAATTAAAAGAGCAAACTAGAAAGATATAGTTCAACAACAAGTACACATAGAAAGAAGAGCCTACTAACATAATTAAACTGCAACTATTTGCATATTAGAATTTTCCTCTATTATTCTTTTCTTTTCTTTTCTTTTTTTCAGTGGCCAGCCAACTACACGGGCATATTCACTTGAAGAAAAAAAAAATTAGAAAAAGGGAAGCCTACACGTGCAAAAATCAATGCTTTTAAAGGTAACTGGTAAGAAAACTCAAGGTTTGTTTGAGCCCTATTTTTTGTAATAATAGATTTTGTAATATTGATTTTTTGGAGAATTTAAGGTTGAAAATAAATTTGAGAAAAAAATTAGTTTTTAAAAAATGGGGCTCAGTGTACTAGCCTAGAATAGTAATAACTCTTGGCTCCTTGAGGCACATCTCAAAAGGAAGCCTTGCGTGTTTCCAAAATTCAAATAATTGCATCTTGCAACGGCCTGAGTAAAAAGAGGAACATGGGCATCCAATATTGTAATTTACGCATAACACGAAAGAGTTAAATGGTCAAAACTAATCTCTAATTCTTAACAACTGATCTTTTGTTGGCACAATTCATGCCATTAGCGAATTTCAATTATGTTCTCAGGGCTAATCTACATAGCTACTTGCCACCATAACTATTTTCCTCACATAACACAAGGCTTTTTTCCATTAGAAGGAAACAATCAACCCAAAATAAAGAAAAATGCTTGTTGTAGATCACCATTTATAGATTCTTTTACAAACTGTTGAGGTGGCGATAAATGAATTAAAACTTTCAAAATCTCTTCACCACTTAAACGGTTATGCTTATGTAATGTGGGTTAATGCCAAAAGGAAATTGGGTTTGGCTGGTGAGATTTTGACTATGTCAAATCTTGTTAGGTAAACAAATTCGTAAGTTGTGAAGTACATTTAGCACAACTGAAAAATAAATAACAACACTTTGTTGATTGGAGTATGTACATTGCTAACACAACTATGGATAAAATACCTTGATCCTAGTTTTTTCCTTCCCCAGAAGGACAAAATTATGATAATGCCATGCTAAAGTTCCTCCACGTCTGAAGAAACAAACTTGTGTATCTAAAGATACATCAACTCTCTCGAACAGAAGCTTCAGCAAGTTAAACTATCTAAAGACAATTATGTGCATTTCATGGATGACGATGAACAAAGAAATAAAACCAAAAAAAAAAAAAAAAAAAAAAACAAGACCACCATAATCAGATTCCAAATCATGATAGGAAAAAGGAAAGAAGTTATTAGCCGTTTTAATAATTTAGATCACATTATGCATGATCTTATTTCCATGTTACCACATGGCATTTTTATGGCTGTCATTGTTTATGCAATATACAATACCTTAAACAACCATCAATTCTTACAGTCATATAAATTACCAAGAATGCAATGTACATATAATGGCATTAAGTGTTTTAGACGCTTCAAAAACTGTCCAATTATACACATTTTTTGCTTTTAGAAAGGGTATGTATTTCTAAAAGAAAATTCACCTACAAGGTTGCATTAGAACTCGTTAACTTATTTTAACCATCATTTGGTTCCTTTAGTTCTCTTTATCTTTTCCATTTATGTTCTTGCAAAGCATCAATCACTTGGAAAAAAATATTTCAACTTTCTCTTCAATTGCAAAAATATATCACACTAAAGAGTTAAAAGCATGCAGCACACAAATTCTTAACCAAAAATCTCGACCTTAAAGTTCTGGCTTTGACTTCACAGCAACATGGAAAGACAAAAAAGAAATGACATTTTTGTACAATTGCCCAAATCAGCCCTAGTCAAGCCTCAACTGCGGTCAAGTTGGGAAAAATGAACTCAATTCTGTAGAGAGATCTCAATTACAGTTGAGTATTTTGATGAACTGCACAACTAGAATCTAAATTGAGTGATTTCTTAACTTGATTAAATTGACAGATAGAAATGAATAGAACTCAAATTGAACGATCTGGACTGAAGTTGGTAGGGCAAAAAGAAACCAACTTGACTTTAATCGAGTAATCCATTGCTGCAGAAGTATCAACTCAACTCCAATCGTGCTCTAATAGAGTCTAGGTGCACAAGGAGATGATTTGATCCACAAAATTCTGAAAAATTTTCTCCCCCAAAGGTAAAATATAGATTATTCCAATTATGATTTAAACCACATAGTAATTCTTCATTATAAATTTGATTTCTAGTATAACCAAGCAGGGATAAGATTCTAATTCAATTAAACGTAATCCTTCCCATAGATGGTAAATCAAACAACATTTCTTGAACAACCGCCATTGATTACAGCGGAACTCAAATAAATACAAGAATTAGGAGAAATAGAACAGGACGACAAACACGTAGTTTAAAATAATTTAAACATAAACCCAAGGAAACCCCACAAACGCACTACACGTATATATACCGAAATGCCGTGATCGAGTTTGGTGGGTTCTCGGAGGAGAAGGCGGCGAATCTTCATAATCATATCGGTGTTTCTTTCTGGGCACATATCTCCGATTCCAATTGCCCATTTTCAAAAAGAGACGCAGGAAAAAAGAGGAGAGGAAGCACTCTACTGAATTTGCAGTACGGCAGGTGCAGACTATAATGTTAAAAAAGAGAAGGGGAATTCAGGTGAGAGAGAAATGCTTGAAGGAGTGATATATATATAGGTTCGAGGAGACGGGTCGCACGTTTGGGGCATTTAGCTGCCGGATCTACTGTAATGTTTCAGCTTCTGGTTCAGTTAAAAAAATAAAATTATACCAAAGTATATTAATTATTAATTATAAATTTCATTACTTTTATCAAAATTTACTTAAAATTTATTTTTTTAACAAAATCAAACAAGCATTGTCCGTCAAAAAGATAGGATATGGATATAGTTGGCTTAGGATAATTACTGTAAATTTCGATTGAGTAAGATAAGAATTTCACATATATATCTAAATGGTTCCAACTTTCAATATTATAATAGATATTCGAAATGAGCACAATCTAGTTCCACCTAAGTTTAATAACTCTCAAAACAACTTGATTATTAACGAGAGATTCACACCTGCATCTAAAAGGTTCTACATGTAATGTGAGGTGATTTGATTTTATTCCCTCCACGCTATAATTGAAAATGGTAAAACTGCCTTGTAATTTTTTAATTTTACGTTGACGTGATATATGTTGAGAGTATTTAATACCATGCTGGTTATTATAATTTTTTTTTTTTCCTTTTTAAGGATTACAAGCTGAAAAACTTAAAAAATCAGTACGCAGTAAATTAGTTTATCGTTTGACCACTGGTTAGTGAATTTCTTTTTCCTTTCCTTGACTACTTTGGTTTTGAGCAACAATCGAATTGGTCTTTTTCTTTTGATTCTTGGTTTTTGTGGTCGATCCGATGTAATTATGAAAACATCAATAGCTATTTTGAGATTGGGTAAATCAATCAATTCCATTGAAAAAATGATTTAGGGTCTGTTTAATTCTTATTATTTGTAGAATGAGAATGAAAAATATAGTCATTATGGACCTCACACAAGAGATGAAAAGTAAAAAAAGTTGGTTGGATGTGATTGATAATAGTCATATTTTTCATATTCATGAGGATTAATGAAAAACAAATTAACCTTAATAATTAAAAACTTTATGTTACATGTTTGATAAAGTCAGAAAAGTTGACTTTTGCTACACAAACATAGGGAATGCCCAATCACACACATATGGAGGTCGGCATTTTTTAATTCATACGAGATACACGCGCAATGTAAAGATCGATCTAATAAGGTGTCAAAATTTTCGAACAAACCAGCTTTATTCGAAAAAGTTACTTTATCTTATAAAAAAATTGGCTTATTTTGGTAATGCGTGGGGGTACTAAACTTTAAAACGAGTTAGGAGCTTGTTTGTTTTTTATTAAAATCTGATTTTAATTTAAATCAAAGTCAAACAATCAATATTAATTATATATTTTATGAGTTTTATAATTTTTTAACCACATATTTCAAAATTTTATTTCATAATTTGCTAAAAAATCTAATTTTAATCCCCATCAATCAATCACACTTTGAATATTGTTTCACGCAAAGAGAGACGCGAGAGAGAGAGAGAAGTTCAGATGAAATAATTTGACAATTGAGCTGATTTTAGGACGTATTAATCACTTGCACATAGTAATTACGCTGAGAAATCGGAAGATAAGTACAGCAACAGAGTTACTCCTTCGACGGAGCACGGCGGTTCGACGTTTGACAACTGGAATCAGGACACATGCAACAGGTACTATCGAATTTCCCGAACAGGCAACAACTTGCATTCGTTACACAAATTTTCCCCATTTTCTGTTTCAATTGGGTTTCAGATTTCCCCTTTCGTTTTGCTGTAATGAGCGTGATTTTCTTCTTTTATCTGAGTTTGGATTTCTCGCTCTTGCGCTATTTCTTTTAGTCGTTTTATACTTTTTGTAATTGCATGAGGCAGAATGCGTGATACCCTACGTTCTTTTTAAAAATTAATGCTGGCTTATCGAGTTCCTACTGAAAATCGAGACATTAAGAGATTTTGAATTTTGGATATGTAGTTTCCGTGGTGAATGGACATGCATCCAAAAGATTATGTTTACTTCAGTGGTGGCGGGATTTGAAGTTAGTAATAGATGGGAATAGATGTAGATTTAAAGCTTGTTACATTAAGATTTATGCCTCCAATCAGCTCAATATTTAAATAGAAAAAAAAAAAAATCATGTTATTGGAGGTCCTATTTATTAATCTCCATTTTCTGGTGTTTGGTTTCCGTTTCTGAAATTTCGGAAATGAAAACAAAAAATACATTGCTAAATTCATTAACATGCTCGTGCACAGTTGTTTATTTTTATCTGTAGATTTTGAATAATTATTACAAAATCTTATGCAAGTTGCGGACAGCTTGTGTTATGGCTCTAGTTGTTATTTTTGCCATGCTTCTATAATTATGTTGTTATTCTTACAAAGAAAGAAAAAAAGGTATGTAAAGGGTGTCACAGAGAGAGAAGCTTCTGTTCTTATTTTCCAATTTTCTGTACAGTAGGGTAACTGTGTTGAAAAGGGGTTCTGGGTGGAACTGTAAAAGATCAAATATTAACCGAGTGTAAACTGTATAGTATATAGAGCTCAAAGCGTGTGGTTATCCCAAGTGCTTGGTTTTACAATATAAACAATATTGCAATTTCTGGTTCTGAAAATCGATAATACGTGAGGCGTTGAGTATGTTTTTAAAAAGGGCTTGAACCAGCGTAGAAAACTGGGAACCAGCCAGGCTCGGTTCGATTTGGTTCAGTTTGTGTCCAATTCGGGTGTTTTGTCCTGCACTACATGTAGCTTCCATAATCACAACCCTAACCTGCCAATTTTCCATTGCATCTCCACAAGCTTATCCTCCCTTGCTAGTCACAAATTTTCAACAGCACAAAAACAAAGTCGTCGAGTGCCGAAAAAAGATAAAGAAGAGATTTATTTTATATTGACGTCTAGTACAATGATAGGGTTGGTTTTCAAAACATAGGTCTTTATGGATCTAATTTTTTCTTTATATGGTGGTCTGGTTGTACTGGGCAATTCAGTACTCAATCTCTTCAATAACTCTCATCTAGGACATCCATGTCCCATTGCATTCGACAGATTCTTTGTTGGGTTTTGATACCCAATAAATCTCGGGCAATGATGTTAAACAGTTTCGAATTATATTAATAGGTCTCAGTCGATGAGTAAAATAATTATCAATATAATTAATTTATATGCTCAACCCGAAAGCAACGTGGGACACTAGTAGCAACTCAATTTGGTCAATGTTGTTTTGGCCCAAATTTACTTATAGAATGACTTTTTTTGGTGTGTCCTGGCCTATTGTCTTGTATCTTGACCCAATTGATAATATAACCTAAATTTAGGCCTCATTGTGCAAGAAGCCGTGTGCGTTGAGAAATGCTATAAGTACAGGTATTTTGCACAGATTTTATTTTATACATGGAGACTGTATAAAATCTGTAAAAATAGTTCTGTACTTATAGAATTTTTCGTGTGTGTTTTGCCCCTTTGTTGAGAAGAAAATTGAGGCCGCTGCTTATCATCTTCTTCATGCCTTGCCTTCTATTGTCTTCTCTTTGCCTTTATGGCTTGCAAATCACCATCATAACCTTGTCGTTTTGTGGGTGAGAAAGGAAAAAAGCAATTATAAGTGAATATAAGTTGTGGGTTGGAGTTTTGGTTGATATTTATTGGTAAGTTGAAACTAAAATCTGAATCCATCAATTGAAGATCAATTCGGTTACACTATCACATTCTGCTAAATTTAATTTAACAACGGTAACTAGAAAGGACTGTCTTTGTTGATTCTTCACATGTCGACATCTACAATACTGTCATACTTCACTTATTCTTGATGTGTTTCAATGTCGTGCTCATTGTCGGTGAACATTTTTTAAATCAACTTTGTAAAGTTTGATCCATGTTCTTCAACATTAGTGCATTTATGATGGAGCTTTCCCTTGGATAGAAGAACTTTATAAAGGGTGGAATTGCTCAAGATATTTGAACCGATGGTCGTAAATGATTAACTTATTGGCCCATTTTTTGTAGAGACTGGCGTCATTCCACAGGCAGAGAGAGTGTTGTTTTGCAGATTAATTCTTTGCATACTTTTTATATTTTCATGTTAAATTTTTTGTCCTTGTGGTCTTTGAAAAGGCAAGTGGTTCAGCAAGAGTCAAGATGGGTGCAACGGACGTGATTGCTAGTGTCAAGGTATTACACTTATTAGTACTTACTCCATTGGCAACTGCCCACCGACCCTTATTGAATGTTGCTTAGTGTTTTTTCTGATTAATGATAATTGCTACCATTTACAAACTATGTCTTTCATATGCAGGCTGAGCTTGGAAAACCAAATGCATCTCATCCTGACAAAGGAAAGGTTTCCATATATGTTGATTGCACTCCAACAGCTGAATCAACTTTTGAGGTTCTTTTAATTTCTCTATTTGCTTCTTAGTCATGTATAAATGGGGGGCTCAAATTTATTTTTTTGATATTAAAAATATGAGTGGAATGGCGACATGGTCTTAGTTGAAGCAAATACAATACTTGTGAAACAACAAAATTTTCTAGCTCAATTTTTTTGTGCATGTTTTTTAGATCAAAAGCTTTACAAAGAAAGCTCTAAAAATATTTGTTAATATCATGGTCGATGGAAGAGGTGAAAACAGAAATTCTATAGCAAAACACAAGCACATAAACTCTGATTTTCTGGTAAGAAAATCAGAGAAGAAGAAGAGATTTTAAGGCTACATTTTGATATATTAACTTCTTAATTTCGAGTACATCTATTAGGTTTTGTACTTGTATATCATAATAGATATATATATGTGTGTGTGTGTGCAAACAGACACAGCAGAAAACATACGCTGCTGCCATGGTTTTCCAGCAATGGGTTTTTCCAAGTTTTGCTTAGATTATGTTAAATTAACATGGTATCAGAGCCAATTTAATCTTGGGCTATCTTGGTGGAAAAGATTTCTTGCTTTTGCTGCAAACCTGTATTTTTTCTTTTTGCTGCTGTTGGTGAACTTACAGTAAGAAATTCTGTTTTATTTTGGTTCAATTTATTTGGTAACTTCCTTGAAATTTGTTGGGTATCTTGCTTCTCCTTCTGCTGTGAATTGTGACTTTGTAATATGGATTCTTCCTCTGATGATATGAAAGTAATGTCAGTCCGTCTTCATGGCTCAAATTATGCATATTGGAAGTTTGCTATGAAAAATCTCTTGATTGGAAAAGACTTATGGGATGTTATTGATGGTACAACTGTGAAACCTGATTCGAAGGACGAAAATTATGAGAAACTCAATAAAAAATGGCTGTCCAGCAATGCTAAGATATTGACTTGGATTAATAACTCAGTCGATGGTTCAATTGGTGTTCAGCTCTTGAAATTTAAATTAGCAAGAGATGCATGGGATTATTTGAAAAATTTGTATCAACAATCCAATTTTGCTCGTAGATATCAACTTGAGAGGGACATTAGAGAGGCAAAACACGGTGAATGCTCAATTCAACAATTTTTCTCTTATATGACAGAAATTTGGGATCAACTTGTATCTTCTAATGCTTATAAGAAATTATGTCAAGAACGGAGATTGGTGGAATTTTTAATGGACTTTGAGGCTGTTCGTGGCTCTATGATACATCGAAATCCTTTACCTAGTTTATCTTTGGCTATTTCTGAGCTTCTTGCTAAAGAAACGCGTTTGAAGTCCTTGACAGAAAATTCTCAATCTGGTCCTAGCAAGTCTATATCGTCACAAGTTTTTGCTGCAGGTAATAATTGCTCTTATAAATGGCCAAATCCAAATAATGGCAAGTCAAATAAATTAAGGGCATTTCAAGATGACTGTACATATTGTCATGAAAAGGGTCATTGGAAAAGGGATTGTCCACAATTGCAAGGGAAGTACAAAGACCCTGTTAGCGAACATTTTCAAGGAGGACAAATTCATCGAAAGCAATTTAACAAGCCTCAACCATTAGCTGCAGTCACTTCTTTAGGAGCACCAGATACAACATCTCTTGCACCTTCTAGCCAGGATGGCGCTTTTACGAACTTGTCTTCACTTGTAGCAGCAGAGATAGCTCGACTTTTTGGCACTTCTCCGGCATCTAATGCTTCACTTGCATCTAATACAGATGTGTCTTAAATGACAAATTCAGGTAACCCTACTAAGTGGATTCTTGATTCAGGTGCCTCACATCATATGACTCCATACGTATCTCTTTTAAGAAATTGTTCTGTACCCAAATTACCTATTTATGTTCAGGTTGCCAACGGTTCTCATGCTCCTTTAAAATGTACAGGCACTGTTTCGTACCCTACATGGACATTATCTAATGTTTATCATGTACCTAGTCTTGCTGTAAACCTTTTGCTAATTGGAAAATTAATTAATTGACCTTGGTCTTAATGTAATCTTTTTACGTGATCGTTGCCTTGTACAGGATTGCACATCCGGGAGGCAGATTGGGACAGGCCACAGAGAGGGTGGACTTTATTTGCTTGATTCTTTGTCTTTACCTGCATCTCTCTCTACTACTGCTTTATCAACTGAGTCATTTCTTCAACATTCAGTATCTAGGTCTAGTTTATTTCATTTATGGCATTCTCGATTGGGTCATGTTTCTAGTTCTCGCCTACAATTTATGATTCGTAAACGACTTTTGAGCTCTGCAATAAAAGTTACTGATATTTCTGATTGTGTTGGTTGTCATTTGGGAAAACAATGTAGTTTGCCTTTTAATATTAGTACTTTCTCTACTACTGCACCTTTTCAACTAATTCATTCTGATGCTTGGGGAAAGTCACATGTTTCTACAAAAGGAGGTTCAAACTATTATGTTGTATTTATTGATGATTTTTCTCGATATTGTTGGGTTTATCTAATGCGCAATAGATCTGAGTTTTATGATATTTATGTTAAATTCCTTGCTATGGTAAAAACTCAGTTCTCAACCACAATTAAATGTTTTCGATGTGACTCAGAAGGCGAGTATTTGTCTAATGCCTTTCAAAACTTACTTGACTCTGAGGGCACTGATCATCAGCAGTCTTGTACAAATACACCTCAACAAAATGGGATGGCTGAACGGAAACATAGATATCTTGTTGATACTGCTCGTTCATTGCTCTTGTCCAGTTCTGTTCCTTCAGGTTTTTGGGGGTGAGGCTATCCATACAACTGCTTATTTAATTAATCGCATACCATCTATTGTTACAGGAAGTGTATCCCCATATGAGCGTTTGTATGGAATTTCACCGCATTATAATCTTCTTCGTGTTTTTGGTTGTGCATGTTTTGTTTTGTTGCCCAAATCTGACCGTACAAAATTATTTGCCCGTTCTCTGTTATGTGTATTTAGGCTATGATGTTCAACAAAAAGGATATCATTGTTATCATCCTGAGACAGGTCATCTTTTTGTTTCCAGACTTGTGGTGTTTCTTGAAAAATTCCATATTATCAAGTTAGGGTCTTCATCTGTACCCGCAAAAACTGATCTCATCCACATTGACCCGTTTATAGCTGATGAACCCGATGATGATGTCTCTACTAGTATGGACTTACATAATCCTTTATCTTCTAATTTTCGTCCTCCTATTTCTCAAATGTATTCACGCAGGAATTTACAAGAATCAGCATCTAATCTCCAACCCTCTGATGGATCCCTCCCAATGGACTCCTTGGATGTTGCGAATCCACAACCCAGCACTCCTCGATATTCAACTCGTCCAAGACATCCACCTGGTCGGTATAGCCCTCCTTTAAGTTTCTTTTCTTCCCCTTATAATACATTTTGTCTAATATTAATTCTTATATTGAGCCAAAATCATATAAAAATGCAATCTTAGATCCAAACTGGAGAATTGCCCTTAAAGAAGAGCTTCATGCACTTCAAAAGACAGGTACTTGGGAGTTAGTCTCCTTGCCAGAAGATAAGCATGTGATTGGTTGTAAATGGGTCTTCAAGATTAAAACTCAATCTGATGGTAGTTTAGAGAGATATAAGGCTCGTCTTGTTGCAAAAGGATACTCTCAAGAACATGGAATTGATTATGATGAGACTTATGCTCCAATTGCCCAAATGAAAACAGTACGCACTCTTATCTCAATTGCTTCAATTCGACGATGGCGTATTTTTCAAATGGATGTGAAAAATGCATTCCTCAATGGTGATCTTGTTGAGGATGTATTCATGAAACCCCCACCTGGTCTCCCATACAACACAGGTCAAGTTTGTAAACTACGTCGTGCGTTATATGGATTGAAGCAAGCTCCTCGAGCTTGGTTTGAAAAATTTGGCTCTACATTAGTACGTCTTGGTTTCCGTTGTTCTGATAATGATTCTGCTATGTTTTTGCGCCATACTTCAAAGGGTTGCATTATGTTGTTATTGTATGTTGATGATATGATCATTACAGGAGATGATGATCAAGGTATTTCTTCGCTTAAACTTGAGCTTTAGAAAGTTTTTGAAATGAAAGATTTGGGGTATTTGCGTTATTTTCTCGGTATAGAGGTTGCTTACTCTCCACAAGGATATATCTTATCTCAATCTAAGTATGCCAAGGATATTATCTCTTGTGCCGGCTTAACCAATGAATGACATGTTAATACTCCAATTGAGATGAACCATAAGCTTACACCTGATGATGGAGAGTTTTTGACTGATCCAACAAGATATAGAAAAGTAGTAGGATCTCTTGTTTATCTTACTATCACTCGACCCAATATTACATATGATGTGCATATAGTAAGCCAGTTTGTTTCTGATCCTAGAACATCCCATTAGTCTACTGTTTTACGTATATTGCGATATTTACAGGGCACTCTCTATGATGGTTTATTATTGTCTTCAACATCTGATCTAACTCTTAGAGCATTCTCTGATGCTGATTGGGCTGGTGATCATTCAGATAGGAAATCTACTACCGGTTATTGCATTTTCTTAGGTAATTCCTTGCTCTCTTGGAAAAGTAAGAAACAATCAGTAGTCTCTAGATCTTCTACTGAGTTTGAGTATCGAGCTATGGCTTCTACTACTGCTGAGATTATTTGGTTTCGACGACTTCTTGATGAGCTTGGCATCCCTTCATTTGGTGCTACTCCAATGTATTGTGACAATCAGAGCGCCATCCAGATTGCTAAGAACCCTGTTTTTCATGAGCGTACCAAGCATATAGAGATTGATTGCCACTTTGTGCGTTATCATTTTTTGGTGGGCTCCATCTCGCTTCCTCACACCTCCTCTACCACACAGCTTGCTGATTTTTTCACAAAATCTCATACAGTTGTCCGATTTCAGCAATTGTTGAGCAAACTCAATCTAATTCAACCATTATGAGTTTGATGGGGGGGTGTTAATGTGTGTGTGTGTATATATATATATATATATATATATATATTTACCTTTTATTCCTTTTATTTTATAAGGGTAGTTTAGTCCTTTCAATCTATTAGGTTTTGTACTTGTATATCATAATATATATATGTGCAAACAGACACAGCAGAAAACATACGCCGCTATCACGGTTTTCCGACAATGGGTTTTTCCAATTTTTGCTTAGATTATGTTAAATTAACAATATAGAGCCTTTTACAAGACTTTCTATCAACTACAATACCTACTCTTACACTACCATATCTTGACAATACATTGCTTACTGTTATATGACAGCAAACTCTACCATATTAGCATACAAAATAAGCCTAACTTTTCATCATTTCATAGTTAGCCTTCAACTAAATATGTAACTAAATTAAAAACGAAAATTACAATAATTTTGTGACAACAAAAATGTCATAATTTCAACGGACATTCTGGAACATCTTCTAATAGTTCACCAGGTAAATAGACCATGATGCTAAATAAGACATTAGAAATTGTGCTTTCAAGTGCGTGGAACCTAGGAAGCACCGACACGCTGCCGGCGACAGCGTATCGGTGTCCGACACGTATCGGACACCGGTATGCCTCCAACACGTCGCCGACGCGTGTCGGAATTGCTTCGGCGTGTCGGAGGCAAGAAAGGCAGAAAAGGGAAGTGGAAGAACCTGCTGGGCGACCTGTCGGAGTTCATTCGGCCGTTCAGCATGTCGGATGCCCAAAAATTGCAGAAAAGAGGAGATCCTGCCACAGGGAAAGAAAGAGAGATGGAAGTGCTGGGAACGGAAAGAAAAAGAAAAGAGAAGAGAGGACTCACCGTCGGCAGAAAGAGAGAAGAAGATGATGAATAGGAAGGTCAAAAAAAATAAAAGAGGAGGAAGAGAAAAGACAGTCAATAGCCATGCTGGGAAAGAAATCACGGCAATGATGAAAAATTTCATTTTCCAATGTAAAATTGAATTTGTGGGACCCATTAGTTGTAATTTTTCCAAATAAGTGTACTTTTTTATGTACTTTTGTACTCTCCAGCAATAGACCAACTTAAAATAATAGATAAACAAATTTTTTAATCATTTTTGTACTATTTTAGCTTTTTAAAAAAATCAAACTTATATAAAAACTCAATCACACCTTCTTCCTCATATTGAATTCCGAAAATTGCAAGAAAAAGTTCAAAAAATCCATTTAAATTTTTCTTTGTTATTTCATCAATCCACATTTGAAGAATCATTTGCAAGATCAAGAAGAAGATATTTTTTCAAGTTTCGGGTAATATCACTCTTATCTTAGTTAACTATTTGAAATTATTTTTCTTTTGAAGTTATGAGTGGTAATGCTATGGATGATGATTTGTCTAAACCTCTTTGGGAATATGTTATAAAACTTGATAAATTTAATGAAAAGGGTGGTAACATTCTATGGCAATGCAATTTTTGTAATGCAACAAAGACAAGTTCATACACTAGAGTGAGGGTACATTTGTTAAAATTACAAGGCTATGGAATTGGGGCTTGTGGAAAAGTAACTATGAAGGATATATGTGAAATGCAAAAAATGGAAGATGAAGCCAAGTTGAGAATGCAAACTAAGGCGGGGAAAAGAGTGCCATTGCCCTAGGATGATATGAGTTCTAAGGATTGTTATGTTTTGGGGGAAAAGAAAAGAAAGAATAGTGCAATAGAAAATGCTTTTAATGTGACAACACGTGACCAATTGGATTCCGAAATTGCTAGAATATTTTATTCAAGTGGTTTACCTTTTACTCTTGCAAGAAATCCTTATTACATTAGTTCTTATACTCTTGCTTCCAATAGTCGAATTTTGGGGTATTTGCCTCCCGGTTTTAACAAGTTGAGAACTACTCTTCTTCAAAAAGAGAGAAAAAAAATATGGAAAGATTATTAAATCCAATTAAAGGCACATGGGCAGAAAAGAGAGTTACCATTGTAAGTGATGGATGGAGTGATCCACAAAGAAGGCCACTAATTAATTTTATGGCGGTGACCGAGAGTGGACCAATGTTTTTAAAGGCGGTTGATTGTTCCGGTGAAACGAAAGATAAATATTTTATTGCTAACTTGATGAAGGAGGTTATAAATGAAATTGGTCATGAAAAGGTGGTTCAAGTGATAACCGATAATGCTCTAAATTGCAAAGGTGCCGGGCAAATAATTGAATTGGAGTATCCTCATTTTTTTGGACACCATGTGTTGTACACACTAAATCTTGCTTTGAAGAACATTTGTGCCGCAAAGAATGTTGAAAATAATTTGGTCACATATGAGGAATATAATTGGATTACTAATCTTCATGACGATGTAATGATTGTAAATTTTTTTATCATGAACCATTCCATGAGACTAGCAATGTTTAATGAATTTGTGCCTTTGAAGTTGCTTTCCATAGCGGAGACACGATTTGCTTCTGTTATTGTCATGTTAAAAAGATTTAAGCTTATCCAACGTGGTCTTCAAGTTTTGGTTATTAGTGAAAAATGGTCAATTTATCGAGAAGATGACATGACGAAGGCAAGTTTTGTGAAATTGAAAGTACTTGATGATCTTTGGTGGGACTCTATAAGTTATGTTCTTTCTTTCACTTCTCCCATTTATGACATGCTTAGATTTTGTGATACGGATAAGCCTTTCCTTCACTTGGTTTACGACATGTGGGATACAATGATTGAGAAAGTGAGAGGAATAATTTATAGGCATGAGAAAAAAGTTCAAGAAGAGGAATCATCATTCTACAATGTTGTTCATCGGATACTTGTAGATCGTTGGAACAAAAATAATACTCCACTTCATTGCTTGTCTCATTCTCTAAATCCAAGGTAATTTTTAAATCTAATTCATACATTTGTTGTTTATTTACATTTTCATAATATTTAATATTTTTAGTTAGTTATTGAATGAATTGTCATAATATAGCGAGGAATGGCTTAATGAGGATCCCCCTCGACTTGCTCCACATAAAGATGTAGAAATTTCAAGAGAAAGAATAAAATGTTTTAAGAGGTACTTGTCAAATGAAGAGCGTAATATGGTGAATAAAGAGTATGCCAAATTCTCAACTATGGAAGATGACTTCGGTGATTTTGAATCCATCCATGATCGTTACCGCTTGGACCCAAAGACTTGGTGGGTTATTTATGGTGCTTGCACACCTATGCTTCAAAGTTATGCTTTGAAATTATTGGGACAACCATCTTCTTCATCTTGTTGTGAGCGAAATTTGAGTACTTATTCCTTTTTGCACTCTCTTAAACGGAATAAACTAACTCCAAAACGTGCGGAAGATTTGGTTTTTGTTCATAGCAATCTTCGTCTCTTGTCAAGGAGGAGTGCACAATACTCACAAGGAGAGACTAAAATGTGGGATATTAGTGGAAATGCATTTGATACATTTGAAGATGTTGGTGTGCTTGAAGTTGCTAATTTATCTCTAGATGAACCGGAATTGGAAGCGATAGTATTTGCGGATGGAGATGAAGATGTTCAGGATGAATGATGTAATTAATTTCATTTTACTTTTTGAACTTATGTTATTAAGAAACATTTATGAATTTAATGTCAAGTTTGATTTCTATTTATCATTATATATATGATTCAATAACTATAAAAAATAATTACTTTAGAATATAAAATTAAAATAAATTAAAAAAATAATATTGTACTCAACGTGTCGACGACGTATCGTGTCGAAACTTTTTCAAAAAATCGCGTGTCGGCGTGTCCGTGTCGGTGCTTCTTAGCATGGAACTAAAAGGCTCGTAAGTGACTGTATATGGAGAGTGGTGAGTTGAGAGGAGGAGACTGCCTTTCAATATTGTGCATGCAAGGGGGATCTCACTTAGGATAAAGTTCTTGGGATTCTAACGGAATACTACTTAGTTTTCTTTTCTTCCTCTTCACTTTTTCTTTGTGAATTCTTTGATTCACTAATACTTCCCTCTCTCGTTTCTTTTACATATGGTTAACTTGGTGTAGTTCAGGTTTTAGGAATTATTAGGTGGCATTTCCAGGGTTGAAATGCAACTTTGTTGTCAATCTTTAGCAATAATTAAGTTTTGGATCACTTCAATAAGCTGTTTGTATTTCCCGGATGATTATTTTTTCCGATGAAGATAGAGCTATGGATAGATATTATTCTGTGTTCAAATATTCTTTGTTGTGAATGTCGTTCAAATTTCTCCTCATATAACTCTGTGTGCCTTGGGGAGAGATCAAAGGATTCATGGACTTTACTGTAGAAAATTTAATGCATTTTCTCAGTCAGCTTATATCATCATTTTAGTTGTTGCTTGTTAGGTTTGAGTGTTCATTGTCAGAGGCATTCCCTATGGTGTTTATCGAGAACAGGATACCCTTTTCTAATTTTATTTTTTTTGGATTACGTCTTATTACTGATACCTCCACCTGCCCTGCCCTGCTCTGCCCTTGATCTTGGTGAAAGAGGTAAATCATAGGTTATGTTTCCAAGGATACAGGGTGGAAGACTGTTTGTACACTTGCACTTACCCAGAAGCCAAATCCATATTTCAGGATTCAAACTCTTGACGCGACAATCTCAAGCAAAGCTGGATTAGCGATGTCATATCCATTGCTGCAACAAGATAATTTCTCTTGGTTTGGATCACAATATTAAGATTCGATCACCCCTCTTATGTAAGGATACGCATGGCAAAGTTTTTTTTACTATCTGTAACAGTTGATTTTGCCATCTTTTTAAAACTACACTTTCCCAATTTCCCCACCTATCTCGAGGGGGTTGTCCTGTAGTTTTTTTATTCTTTTATTCACACAGGGTAGAGGTGGTGAGGAATTATCTGTGTAACTGTCTACTGCACTTCAGCGGTGTCTCTTGGGCTGTAAAAGTGGAGCAGGTACAAATGCTAAATAATTTAATCTCATATTACTCCTTGTGCCATGAAACTAGATAAACCTGTTAACCTTTGTAACTTCCCCCTTGCATAAATTTCACAATAGGGGCTGGAATTGATCCCCTCATCTCTGTCAATTGTGGAGGGCAAAGTTTGTTGGGATATTTATATCGATGGTCTAGTGGTTTAGTTCAGATGGGAATCTGCTGGATGCCTTGGGTGCTGCCATTAAGGTATATGCATTTCTCTCTAACATTTCCATGGAAACTAAAAGGTGAAGACACTGAGGATTTAGAGCATGTTTAGAGAAGCTTAAAAAGTTTCTTTATAATGTAAATAAGTAAAATTTTAAAATAAAAGGTTTTTTTATGGTCAAAGTTAGTTATTTTAAGTGACTTTCTCTATTTAAAAAGTAAGAGAAGTAACATATCTAAACCTGCTTTTAATGTGTTATGGTTTTGCCATCGAAGATGCGGGTGACAAAGTGACCTTGGTGATCTTTTTCTTCATTACTTTCAGTTCTGATAAAGTAGGCAATATTGAGGAGAAACATAGAAACACATTTATATTGGCATTATGATTCAATGAATAATGCAAATTTTCGTTAATCACGGTTTGCTTTTCGATTATTATTCTTCCAGGCTGCTCTGAGTAATACAGCTATTCCAAAAGTTGAAGTCACAGCCAATGCCTCATCAGACGAGCAGCCAGAGGTTGATGTAAGTGAAGAGGAATTTCTACAGTTCGATACAACAGGTGTCCCTGTCATAATAACTTTAACAAAAGTAAGATGGTTATATTTAGAGGTTTCTTCTTTGAAATGCAAAATTTTTATGCAACATAATAGACCCTTGGTATTAACTGGGTCTTTTAGTTTTATTTATGTAGTCCAAGGTGACATAAATTCGTGCAGTTATAAAAGGATTGCGTGACCATAACCTTGTAAGTGTAAACTTTTACATTTGTAGTTTACTGTTTAAGGCATTTTGCTCAAGTTTCAGCATTGTCCTTTTATATTGCCTTTTATATCTTCTGATATTTTAAATTAAATTGAGCATCCTGTGAAGGGATGAAAATTGAAGTATGCATCCATGTACAAAAATTTTTTTTTCATTCATTCGATTCTATTTTCAGATTAATTTTTAATATAAAATCATATGTTAGATGCAAGTGCCATAAATGGTTAAATCAGGTTTTCCTGAACTTTGAATAAGACTGAATGAAGTTACCATAATCATTGGATTGAATCACAATTGGATCGGAACTGATCGGTTCGGATCTTATCGATTCTAATACCAAGAACCAAATAACTAGAATTAATTCGAAATTTTTATTTTTTATTTTAAACATTGGCTTGTGCTGTGGACCAATCAATTTTTTGAGAGAGAGACTAATGAAGTTTTAGTATATATACACATAGACAGTGTCTAGAATAATGGGCTCAATCAATGGACTATCTTTGGGTTGGGCCAATATATGATGGACTACTTTTACTTGATAATAAAATTGGGATGGGCCCATCTTCATTTTTCATCACACACACAAAATCTTCAAAATTCGTCATCAATTGATTCGTGGCTAAAGTTTTAGTTAGTAACACAATCATGCAATTTAAAATATAATATTAGTCCACACTCAAAAAGTAAACAATGATGCTATAAATACACTCTTATTGACATGGAATTTGACACTCTACTCACATGCGAAGTGGTGAAACCCACAATTAAAATAATCATGGACCCCATATATGTGAGAGGAGTGTCAACAATCATGTTAAAATAGTGTACTTGAGGTTTAATTCAAAAGTAAATGCCCAAGTTGTGCATACGTGTCAAGACCAATTTCCACTTGGCAGACAACAATTGGCTCCCAGCTTTCAAAGGTGGCTCTATACTTCTTCACTTCTTAGTTTCGGGCCAAATCCCATTTGTGTAGATTCGTTTACAATATCGAGTAACATTGTTCATCAATAGTGGCGATCACCACCGATACAAAATGAAGTTCCTAATTACTTCATTATAGAGTAAAAAAGTGTTTCGCGATCAAGGAACACGGGTACAATACACATTTTGTGGTCATGATCACGAGTGATCTTAATATATATTTCTTAGTCGATATGCAAGAACATAAGGGTGAGAATATACATCACCC
The DNA here is from genome assembly GCA_019395295.1 of Osmanthus fragrans. Classification (NCBI taxonomy): domain Eukaryota; kingdom Viridiplantae; phylum Streptophyta; class Magnoliopsida; order Lamiales; family Oleaceae; genus Osmanthus; species Osmanthus fragrans. The sequence goes on from CM033356.1 coordinate 7,926,448, forward strand.
AAGGTAAGGTACGTAATACTGTTATTTTGCTAAAGTCAAAGACTCAATTTATAATTCAACAGAAAATCGATTTTCCTGAAATTTATACAAGTGTGTGCTGCAAAAGAACACAAGAAGAAGAAGGTATGTTGATCGATTAGTTCATAGAAGATCACATGTACCATAATATATCTAGCTTAGTATTGACATTTTATGCATATATTTAGTTCAAATTTAATCAAGCTATCAAAACTCTTAACCGAAATTTATGTTTAGGGGGCAATATAATGCATGTGATTTTAATTTGAGCCCCTGTTTGGTAGCCATTTTTGGGGAAAAAAATGAATTTATGAATAGTCGATTAATGGAGAATGTGTGGTTAAAAATTAAGGAAAAATTTTGAGTTTGCGTGTAATATTATTTTATTGAAGAATTTGTGGTTAAAAAGAAGAGAGAGAAAAATCCATTTTGGAAAAAATGGCTACCAGACAGGGGCTTAGTTTTGATTGTATATAATCTTTATCAAATATGTTGTAAAGTGTAAATTATAAAATGTTAAACTTGTTTTTATGTATTTAAGTAACTTGCAAACTACCATTCAAAACACCAAATATTTGACCCTTTCTCTTGAAGCTTCACTTGGTCCTATTAAAGATATGCATCTATGATTTATTGCTTAAGAAAGAAATTGTGATTCATCAATAGATATTTGCGTGTTCTTTGTGATCAATGCATTGCATTATTATATACTTTCGTGCTCTGAATGATTATTGTATCTTTTGTCGCTATGTATTTACGTGTTACTTTCTTCGTTCAAGCACCCTAATTTCAATTTCTTTTCGACATGCATGTCTTGTTGTTTGTAAGAGATAGGAGACTTAGAAAGACTTGTAAAAGTAATGTTAAAGAAAAGGGAAGGGAATTCAAATTGGCTGCTCCAACCCTTTGATAGGTGCTCCTAACTAGGTGGTCCAAGGTTTGAACTTTGAATGAAGAAAAATGTCTTTCAATTACTTTTATATTCATTTCTCTTTCACAATGAATGATATATTTTAATGGAAAGGAGAACGCTAGTAAAGTCAAAAAGACTTGTAAATTTCAAGATTTCTTGATTACACCACTTTGATACTTGAAAGCGAAGGTATCCATTGGTAACATATATAGACATAAATCTAATTGCTTCAATTAATTGGTATTTCACTTGGACTCATTTTAAAAAAGTTGACATAAAATCGAATACGACATGTGAAATTTATTGAGAATGAGACGCAACAAATTATATCAATTGACTCGTGTTGAAAAAAGAGAAATCAATGAACGAACCTTGTGGTAAAGCTTAACCTACTAACATCTTTGTCACAAGTCATTCAAGAAAACTACAAAATATATCCACCAACTGTTAGACTATAAACATTGAAAGTTGATTGATATGCTTTGTTTGGGACTTGCACTGATGTCTCTTTTTCAACGTTATCTAGAAGATGATTCCATAAGCTTTTTTTATTTGGATGGTGCATATAATTGAGTTGAATTTATTTAAACATCGTTTGATTGGATAATAGGATTTAAGAGATTTACTCAAGTAATTTGAGATATATATGCTCTTTTAATATTGATTTGAATTGAGAGAATATAAAATGTGTTTTCGAGTCTAAACTTGATTTGTAAAGAGTAAAATTCTACACTAACATGGAAACAATATCAACACAAAAGAGTAATGCAAAAGAAAATCTTTAAACAAACCCTCTATCCATTCATTCCCCTCTCATTTAAGCTATCGATATTTACTTGCCGAGATGAATCCACCTCAACATGTACTAGCATCTTTAACCTCTACAAGGGGTTATAAAAAAAATCTTCATCGTGTAATAAGTAACTTTGACTTACTTTTAAGAATATCCAAACATGCTTCCTATATTCTCTGAGCACAAGAGAAATATTCAACTAAATATTGCACATTCACATTAGTTTTTTTTCTCGTGGCATGTTCAGCAAGAAAGATTGGTCATACTAACGGGAGAACCAAAGTGACAATTCTCTCTTACTTAATCAATAATGCCCAGGGCCAATCACTTACTAGCTAGAGGACAAGCAATAATAAAACATACGATGCTTTCTTTCACATGGTAGCGCATCCACATAGCATAGCTGAAGCTGATAAAAAAGATGTTCCCATAGTGTTACATGGCTCAACTTAGTCTTTTTCTCTATGTAAAGGGAAATGTGTTATTGGCTGCTTTAACCCCACTTTAATTTGCTCTTCCATTTTAAGGAATTGGATGGTCGTAGTAGATTGTATTCGATAAAAAGAAGGAGAACGAACAATTAAATAATGGGAAGAATCAATATTCATGATGCAAGCATTGAACATTATAATAAAAATGAATGTAAGCTTAAATCTTATTTGTTATATTGTTGATTCCTGTGACTTGAAAATGCACTAGGGGTATTTTGGTAGGATCTTTATGTACTTAAGAAGCCCATTTTTTCTAATCCAACAAATGTGGGATATTATGTAGAGGGTCTTTGGTATTGATTTTTGGGGTAATAATTGATTTTTGAATAGTGATATGATGGAAAATGTGTGGTTGAAAAAGGAGGAAAAAATTATTAATGTGATGAAAAATATTATTTTATTGAACAATGTGTGGTTAAAAATGAGAATTGATTTTCAAAATCAATACCAAACACCCCCTTAGGGTTTTGCTTCAAATACACCAAGCTTGAAAGCTTGGTGTATGGCTTGCTCACAATACGAGGGGCCTGCGATTTTTTTATTGGACACGAGCCCCCTATTGTGAGGGGGGTTGTATACCAAGCTGTCAAAGTTTGGTGTACAAAAGGCAAAACCCTATTATATATGTTGATCTAAACAAACAATTTTCTAACCTTAATTACAGACTTTCTTAAAACATAGATTTTCTAAGTACAGCGTATCTTGTTGAAGGAATCTAAGTGAAGTCTCATTGTGTGGAAGATATAGAAGTCTACGACTTTTCTTAGTTGTGAGTATATATTATCAATTGTTCAACAAAAACAGAAAAGAATATATAAGCAAATATGGCTCGAGGGAATGTCACAAGCCTTATTTTGATCTCAACCTTTTGCCTTAATTAAGTTGCATGATCTGCCAACACATAAATTAACAAGATCAAACGAAAATGTTAATATATATAATATTTGTATATATAGAGAGAGATGAAAGAAGAAATGGTAGCATGAATGGAACTCCATACTCGGAAATTTTCAATCTTTGTAGCACATTTAACCCTGTTTAAAAGCATTTTTTGGGTACTTTTATCAGATTTTTTGGGCCGTATGCAATCCGTTGTCTAAGACCTATTTCGTAGATAGATGATTTTTCTACATTTGAAATAGTCCAGTTATGCAATGAATTTTCAATTTGAGAAATTTGAAGTTCATGAGAAATAGATGCAGATCCAATGCTTGATCAATTTCATCTTCACTTTGAAAAACATTTGAAATACCCATATTTCTCTCATCACCAGTACTTCTATTTCTACTAAATCAGTTTGAAATTGAAGACATAATTGAAGAGAAGAGTTAGAAAAATATACCAACTTTGACACAAGATAATAGGGTCACGGGTTCGTCCTCTTATCCAAACCTCCCTGACCGGGAACACGGGTTTATTCAGATGAAAATGAATTTCTCATTTAGAGTTTTGTCTAATTCCATTATGTATATGGGCTCAGATTTCTAATAAATTAATATCATTGCGACCATCATCAAAATTTATCATGATACTCGTTTCTAGAATGTTCAAGCTATATTACAAGGTATCATCACAAGAATATCGTGTAGAAAGTCTAAGCTATAAAGCCCCCCAATACCAATAGGGAAATGGTAGGGACACTTATCATAGTTGTAGGTGTGAAGAACTCTTGTATACATGAACACAACACAATATATAGATATATATATATATAGCAATCATGAAAGTCTTTTTACACGATTAGTACATAATTTTTAGCTATTGGGAAATCCTACAAATGTTTTATGTATAACCTTTATGGTGTATATGTTTGAACCATGATTTTTAAGTGAAATCATTGGCTTTGGAAAGTATTTTGGTAAACAATAAAGCTCCCTATTCCGGTTTGGGGACAGGGTTAAAAACAGGGGGCGTTCCAATGAAACCATTGGCTTTGGAAAGTATTTTGGTAAACAATAAAGCTTCATATCCCGCCTTGGGGAGAGGGGGCGCCCCTTGATTTTAATCCTGTCCCCAAACTGGGACAAAAAGTAGGGTTGTAAGCAAAAATCGTCAAATCGAAAAATCAAACCCAAATCGCATTTTGAAAATCGTCGGTTTGGTGCCACGTGGACCCGTCAACGAAATGGTTTTAAACCAAACCAAACCGGTCAAAAACGGTTTGGTTTAGATTTGAGAAATTTTATTGCAATTTAAAACCAAACTTGACCGGCGAAAAACTATATAAAAATTAAAAAAAAATGAAATTTTCTAAATTGTAACTGGTAAGACTTTTGTGTTGAGTTTTTTTATTTATTTTTAAATGAGGCTCATATATTCCATAGGCTCTTAAACTGAAAGTCTAAAACGATTTATCAAGCAATCTCACGTTATATTTCATATAAATTACTATCATCAAACAATTATTAATTTACATAAACTGCTTAGTACTCCAATGATTAAACAAACTTCAATCAAAATCAAAATCCTACATTGAATTGGACATCCTTTAAAAAATTATTATAACTTCTAGTTCTGTCGATTATAATTTATAGAAATCTTGATGAAAAGTTTTGATCGGATCAACAACTATGTAATCAAAGTGAAAACAAAATAAAAATTTCAGATCTTAGAAATGAAATTATATATTGTAAATAAATTTATTAAGGTATAAATTTACTCAATATTCTAATTTGGCTTGAGAATCAGTTAATCAAATAATTATAAGAAAAGAAAAGAAAATAATCAAAGAGAAAAAGGAAAGTGCTAGGGTCTAAGATGAAAAATGAAACATAATTTTTTTTTTAAATAAAAGTGATTAGAAATTGAATCATATATTCTACCAAAAAAATAAAAAAAATTCATATGAGAATCGTCCGGTTCCCCGCGCTTCCATACTAGAACCGAGAATTGAATCGAAATCAATTGGTTCTTAGCCCCTGTCTGGTTGAGCTTGGAACAAAAATCAGAAGCAAAAATCTTACCGTTGCCTTGTCCTTACTTTTTAGAGCGGGGCCCTACGGTGCAGCAAAATTTATGGTTTGCAGCAGCCGCTGAAATTGACTTGATAGCGAAAACACAGTCTTGCCCCTACAAAATTAACACACAACACATTTAGAGTAGTATTTCAGTCATTTTCTACACAAAAAATATAATATTTATACATTTCTTTCAAATCAGTGGGCCCCAGTCTGATTTTCTGATCAAAAGTTGTAGGCGCCAATGTCCAGATAATCAATTTTCATCCGGAAAGAATCAGCGCCAGACAACGCCTTAATAATTTGTCCCAAAATCAAATTATTTTTTAGAAGATCTGGAACCGAATCAATCGGTTCTAAATGGTTCCGATCCAATTCCACTAGTTTTGAAAAAAAAAATGTCCACTCCTAAATTAATGTCATAAAAGTAGACAGATAAAAAAATATACAGCGAAATCGACAGTTTAAAATCAGACGACATGGAAAAAAATATATGGCGAAATTGACGGTTTAAATCTGGACCAAACCGTTAGGTTTAGGTTTGAATTTTTCTCAAATCGGTGTAAACGATTTGATTTGAAAATAAATCAAAAATCGATAAAATCAGACTGCTTACACTCCTATGAAGCACAACTCTTTGGTAAAATAGTGTCGTTTTGTTTTACTCATTTCCAAAATAAACAATGGGATTTACGTGTTTCAACTATATACCACCACAATGATGAAACATCACCAAATAAAATCATCGTCCATCGTATACTCATTTAAAAAACTCCACAATCATAATTGGCTATCAACTGTAAACAAGACTACATAAACAAACCAGTCTTCTTCTAATTATTATTCTGAAGAAGAATCTTTATGTGTCAGACAAATATTTGAGGGATGAAAGTGTATTATCCCACAAAGTCTCCATTATTGACCAGTGTTAAAGAGAAAAGACAAAACTAATACTATTATTTGCTCGCAATGTTTCATCTCCCTTGATTGATCACTATTTTTTTTTTTTTTTTCCAAAAATACATTTTTCTTCTTTTTTAATCACACATTTTTCAATAAAATAATAAAAAAATCTTACATTTAACTACACATTCTACATTAACTTATTATTTTAAAATACATTTTACACTAAAAATGGGACTCAAACATACTCCTAATCTTATATATATTATTTACACTCACTTCAACTTTCAAATCATTCTTGATGGCTGCTTTGAACAATCCACTTTTAATATAATTTTTAATATCGTGTGTGAATAGTGAACCTTAATGTGTCAAATATGCATGAGTTTTGTGTGTGAACCCGACCAGGCTGGATCCTTCCCAATTCTTCTTGTTGGTTGACTTTAGTCAAAAGCCAAGCAAATTGGACCCTTCAAGTGCAATGGTCAAACACTGGAAGGTTCTTAAATTACTTGCCAATTAAGTTCTTCTTTAAGAATTAAAAAATATTTGCTCTCTCTCTCTCTCTATCTATGTATGTAATCACAATCATAGGCGGACCCAGAATGTTAGAGTTGGGGGGTCCTAAAATGAAAAATATTGAGATGAAGAAGGGGGGAATACGGGCTGCCCCCGAAAATTTTTTTTGGATCTCAAGGTAGCACAAACATTCTCTAATCTCAAATGAATTTTGAGTGAGAAGTCAAAATTATTTACCAGCTTCTTTTTTAGTCATTGTAGACACTAACAAAATGCCTAACAATGGCATTATGACAGATTAAACACATTTGCAGACACTAACAATAATTAATAATAGCTAAAATGGGTTGGGTTAAATGTTTTGGGTAATGAAAAAAATGGGGTGGCACTTGCCCCTGCGGGACCCCCCCTGGGTCCGCCTATGATCACAATACATGATTTGAAGTTGAAAAATGTCTTGGTAATGAGTGCATTTTTTATCAAACAAGTCAGCTTGTGGCCTTGTGTAAATGATGATTTCATGCTCTAAGATTTCAAGATTAAGTCTTGTCAACAGCGGAAAACGAATGTATCTAACTCTATATTCGTGGTACATGAACGATTATTTAAAATTTTGAAGTTGCAATGAGGAACTTCAACATGTAGACACGCATCTACGTTGAAAACATTAATATTGTATTTTTGACACATAAAATAGACTTGTTTCAAAAAATAATCTCAGCCAATATTGATCTTCCTCATCAATTGAAGTTTTGCAAACCTCGTGACATTTACAACATATTGAGATATCTCTTACCAGTTGTAGACTAATTAAGGACAGTCTCTGAGTATAGGCCAACTACCCCGTTTAATGTACTTCTTTTCTTTCATAGTTTATGCCTCTACATAGATTCCTGAACTTTGTGCGCTCCCTCACTATTATTGAGTGCTTGAAACAATTGTATCTAGTTGTTTTTGTGGAAGAAGATCACAACACTTGGATGATCACATGCAATATTTGTTACGCCTCGTATTCGAAGTTCTCAGTGGTCTCAAAGCCACGTGGGGAAGCTACATGAAACATTTGGCAGTCAGCAATGTCAAAAGTAAAGGGAGGGAATAAGTTGCTATTTTAGCCGAAGCGTTTGCTGCCTTTAAAGTTCTTTAGCCGAAATACTTCCTCTTCTGGCCGAACTTCCTCACATCTGAAGCTCTCTCTTAAATTCAAAGTGCTGGCTGCCTTAAAAGCGGATCTAAAGAATATCTTTAGTAATGATTGATGTAACGTTTGCATTAATGAATGTCAGAAATGTCAGCATAGGATGTAGGGCGGCTGACCCTTGTCAACGCAATTAATATATGGCAAAGAGTGATGTGAGGCCCTGGATGTTAGGATGAGGTCACGTGGTTCTGATCCAACGGTGACCACGTCGACCTCAACTCTATAAATAACAGCTCTTCTAACACGTAAAGGGATTGACAAAAATATATACAAACTTTATATACTTGACATCACATTTAATTTCCTCTCTTGCATATTTGGTAATAATTTGCTCAAGTTTGGATCCATCCTGCATTGGTGATGGTATATAAGTTTGTTTGTTTGCCCACAATTGTCTTTGATCTTAGTCGGTGTCCGAACACTTTTGTCTCGCATTGTAAAATATCTCCCAAGTCCATTATCGCCATTCAACCTCGACCGTGCCCCCCGGTCAAAACGTGCCGAAGTTTGCTTACGTGAATACTAGTGGGCCTAACATCTATTGTCCACGTATCCATTGCAGAAAATGGGGTCAACGGATTGACACCGCTTGTGAGAAATCATACATTCAACCACGAAAATCCTATGAAAAAACCCACACAACAACCGTCATTTGGGAGATATTCTCGCTTTTTAAGGATACACAGGAATCTTTGAAGAAAGGATCACCAAAAGGAACTGTTTGTCTAGATCACCATTGTATCCCTTGGAAAAAGGATATTGGTTGGTGTTGAACTGCTCAAAATATCATCATGAGTTCTAATAATGAAGAGTCTGCTTCTCGAAGAACGGGGAACCCCCTGAAGAATGGAAACCCTCGCACACCGCTCCATCAACTCGCCATCGATTTCACCAACTGCATAGGCAAGATGGATCAAAAAGAGGGTCAATGGTCGCTGCTAGACTCACCAGGGAAGTGGCAACCACGGCCGCAAACATGAGAAATATAACACAACAAAACTTGATCATGCATGAGCTGTTGAGAAACATGTAGGGTCAGGGAGGACACCTAGTTCCTCCATACGCAACTCAAGGAAATACATTCTATGAACCCTCACAAGGAAATTACTATCGCGATGAAGAAAATGTCCAAAGCCAAATGATTGGGTATCAACAATACACTAGGAAAGTAGTACCTCAGGAAATTGAAGTTGGAGTGGATATCTCCATCAACTATGCCACTAACCAACCCAATGAGGTTCCATTTAACTTCTTGCCAAACTATTATCTGGAAAACACACCTCGAAAGCCCGTAAGCATTTTCGATAGGATAAGCCCTAGACAGCCTATAAATAGGCAGGCTCGACCTCTCATTGACCTAGAAAAAGGCAGAAGAAGCAACGTCAATTTGAAAGGCAATCTGAGCCTCTTTACGATGGCACAAATCCTTCGCCTAAAAATAGACACGAAAGGATAGCAGAACAAACTAGAAATCGAACAGGACCGTCTCAATCGCTTTGGAAAATACAAGTCAGGGAAGAGGAATACTTTGATGAGCCATAAAGGTCCTGCAACCTTAATGATGATGATGACAATCTCCCGTTCTCCTAATAAATTAGGAATGCCCCATCCTCAACCACTTCACGCTTCCCAAAATTTCCAAGTATGATGGAAGAGACGATCCTATGAAGTACCTCTATAGCTTCAAAACTCACATGAGCCTAAGAGGAGCCACTCCCATTGTAAAGTGTAGAATCTTCCACTTAACCTTAAGTGGAGCGGCCGAAGTGTGGTACACTAGGTTATCGGAGAAAAGCATCCAAAGTTGGCCAGACTTTAAAAATGTTTTCCTTAAGTGCTTTGCTACAAGTAAATGACCAATACAACGCCTACAAGATATGAGGCAACAACAAGGAAAATCTTTGAAGAGTTTCCTATCCCGTTTTACTGACGAAATGACCTATTGTGTGCAAGTGACAAACGAGGAGACACTAACATCTTTGAGGGAAGGACTGGACATGAACTCTATATTCTGGAGAGATGTGCAAAATAAATACCCTACTTGTTATGATGCTTTGTTGGACATGATGAGGTGCAAAACATCAATAAAAAATTGAAAGAACATTGAAACAGGGTAAATAAGAGGCTTCCATCTTCTCTAATGCAAAGGAAGAGGTCACATCTCCCACTTAATGGATCACCAAGCCGGCCCGTCAACCTCCGTTAATCTAGGACAAGCATTGGCTGCAACAATGTTAAATACAGTACCAACTTTGGCTTATGAGGAAGTGAACCCTAGTGTGGAAACACACCAAGGCATGCCCTACCAACGATTCCTCCATGCAGGGATAGATAAGGGACAAGGTGTTGGACCTAGAAATATGGATGAAGAGCCCATCTATTGTACGTACCACTACTCTTATAGCTACAACGCCGCTAACTGTAAAGATATTGCAATGCACCCTCAGACTAACAATCAAGGAAGAAACAGACGTCCTCGTAGGGATGCCCCCCTAGGCAGGGTCGGCAACCCAAGAATGAAGAGACTAACAGAGATGAGGTCCTACGAAGGCCAGAAATGGGTAGGAAAAGACCCAATGAGGGCTGGAGACAGAGAAGAAGCCCCCAGCTGACATTGGTCATAAGCCCATTAGGGAAATGGACAAAATTTTTGAGGTCCCTACGTCGGTGGAGAGCCCAGAAATGCACAAAACAATTACACCAGGGAGGCTAAGGACCCTCAATAGCGAGCTTCATAGTCAGCAACAACCGACCCTCAGTTGAAAAATGGGTTCAGCCCGTCACATTCACACAAGATGACGCTGTTGAAGTACATTACATGTACTACAACGCCCTTCTAGTAAGAGCTGTTGTGGCCCAAAATGGCCTCAAGAGAATGTTGGTAGACAATGGAAGCTCGATCAACATCATATTTGGAAAAATATTACTCTAGCAATAGAGATAGGGATTACACCATTCACGGCTCACCACTTTATGAAATTTTTGGTGGTAGACAACTGCTTCGCTTATCATAGAATGCTTTGGAGACTTTCTTTAAAGGAACTATGGGCCATCATATCCATCCACCACATGTGCATAAAGTCCCCGACGGAAGATGGCATAGTTGTAGTCAGGGGTGACCGAGTGCTATTCCAAGTTTCTCAAAAAAACCTAAACCAAGATATGTCAATGTCATTTTAATGGACATTGATGAGGATGAAGACCTTGAACAAGGGCAAAAAAAGGGATGAAAATGGCGACGACCTGCCTTCAAAAGGAACTCACTGATGGCGACACAACCCTGCCTAGGAACACAGGCTGGCTCATCAAGAGAGAAGGCTAGGAGCTCAATGTTGTAAGGGAAGCAATACTTTTCTCTACAATAGATGAGATGTTTGCAGCCCCCAAATAACCTCCTCACCTACCACACCCTCTCTAGGAGGTAAAGCACTCTCCTCAGCCCTAATGGCTTAAATAAGGTCGATTGTGCTAGTTAGGGTAACCCCCATCTCAGGCGCTACTTAGCTAATGTCTAAATCTCCCTCAGAAGGTAAAACCATCATATAAAAGATTCGAATATTTACGAAGATCAAACAAAAAGATAGTGGACGAAATTGACTAGAAATCGTGAGAGGAGTTGAAGAACATGTTACAGAACAAGAAGAACATAGCAAAAGTTGAAATTCTATGATCAATGAAGGCAAAAGTGATTTTCGCCCTAAGTTATTGCATTTTATAGGAAGAGGCAATTAATCTGAACCGTTGGATGTTGATTCGAATCATCCAACTGTTTGTTTGGAATCCAAATCTGAACCACTCATCACATCTATCATTTCGCCTTCTATGGCCCAAATCAGAGCGTTGGTACGACGCGCTTCAAAGTGTCTAAACCACTAGAAACACGTCCACGACAGCTATCACTACTCATTAAATGCGACGACGGTTGCGTGTGTGGAAAACTGAACCGCATCAGTTGCATTTTCTGAAAAAATGTAGAAGACATCAAATCATTTCAGCACAATAACCAATGATGTCTCATATTACTAAACACTTCGACTAGCATATCTCCTTAGAATTATTATCCTGCAGCTTCGGTTAAATTGACAAAGCATACCACTTCAGCTTTCTTACTCACCACTTCGATGGAACCTCGCAAATACAATAACAAACAGCTTCGGCCAAAATGGACCTCAGCTCTGCTTCAACTTCAGAAGAAAAAAAAAGGGGGCTTGAAACATCGCTTCAACAAATGATCTCGATAAGTACTTCAAACTATATAACATAAATTACACTCTCAGATTCTAATTTTTATATAAATATTTACAATTAAACTTGGGGGACCATATCATGGATGGTTAAAATACCCCTCCAACAAATTTTTTATAACATAAGTCCATGCACTACATGGACAATCATACATAAACTTAGAGGACTATTGTTATGTCTTGTATCTGAAGCTCTCAGCAGCGACCACGTCAAAGCTATATCGGGAAGCTACATGAAAGCATCTAACAGTCAACAAGGTCAAAAGTAAATGGAGGGAATATGTTGCTCTTTTAGCCGAAGCTTTTGCTAACTCCGAAGTTCTTTAGTCGAAGCATTTCCTCTTTTGGCCGAACTTCCTCACATCTGAAGCCCTCTCTTAAGGCCTAAGTGTTGGCTGCCTTAAAAGCGGGTCTGGAGAGTTTCTTTAGGAATGATTGATGTAACATTTACATTAATGAATGTCAGAAATGTCAACATAGGATGTAAGGCAGCTGACCCTTTGTCGATGCAATTAATGTATGGCAGAGAGTGATGTGAGGCCCCGGATGTTAGGATGAGGCTACATGGTTCTAATCCAATGGTGACCACGTCGGCCTTAATTCTATAAATAGCAATTCTTATAACATGTAAAAGGATTGACAAAAATATATACAAACTTTATATGCTTGACATCACAGTTAAGTTCATCTCTTGCTTATTTTGTATTAATTTGCTCAAGTTTGCATCCATCGTGCATTGGTGATAGCGTATAAGATTGTGTATTTGCTCACAATCATCTTTGATCTTAGTCAACGTCCTAACACTATGGTCTCGCATCGTAAAGCGTCTCTCACGTCCATTATCGTCGTTCAATCGCGACCATGTCCCCAGTCAAATCGTGCCGAAATTTGCTTGCATGGACGCGAGTGGGCACGACATCTGTTGTCCACGTGGTCATTGCAGAAAAAGGGTCAACAATATTCATAACAGTAGTAACCAAACTAAATGGTGTAGTTTTTTATATGCTTCTTTTCCTCCGTTACAAAAGTTAGTTAACATTTATGAGCAAAATGATAGAAGTAAAATGTTTAAGGATTCTCTTTCAAAATTAGTTCTTTTAGACTATCAAACTCATTGAAAATATTACTAGCATCATCATAACATTTTATGCTCATTCCAAATATAGATAACTTAGATATGAAAATTAATTTATCAATTGTAGTATAATGTAAGAGAGCTCACATATGGAAAACTTGTTTAATACCTATGAAACAATTATTTAGATTATTATTGTTTGATACTAACAAAAGGCAAGAAACTTAATTCTATAGATAGTATTGAAGCAAAAGCTTGTGGATTACCAATTGGGCAAGAGCCAAGAATTAAGCATGAGGTTTAATCACTTGACCACACGAAAACCATACTATTGATGGCTTGGATATGAAGACAAAAGTTGTTGGGAAATAACACAGATCATATATAACACGATATAAAATATTGATCACAAACAAACACAAGATAAAAGACAAAAAATTAATTGACTGAGGAACGAAGTATTTTATTCAATTGACTAATATAGAGAAAAGAAATACAATAATTGTGCATACACAATTATTCTATATTTCAATAATACAAAACTTGTTAAAAGAGTTTAGTATTTATAGGGGTGCATGATAAACCCTATAAATACCACAAAAATGGAAACAATATTAAAAATCATGTGGAATAAAAGAAAAAAAAATTCAATAAAGCGATTGGATTAAAGGAAACAATATTTTCAAAAAAAAAAAAAAAAATCCAATTGAATTTGGGTCACAAATCCAACAATTTCCACCTTGACACAAATTTCAATACAACGAACGAAACTCCAAAATTTCTCCACCTAGAAAAATAAATCCAATTGCAACTAAAAATTCGAAGTCTTCAACAAGAAACAAACTTTTCTAACACAAAAATACTCCCACTTTTCCACGATATCCCACACAAATATATGAACCCAAACATGGGGTTCTCCAAAATTCACAAAGAATTAGAAATTACAAAACAATGTCGAAGCACACCCTGTAATAGAATCAACTCCTAATGTTTTCATAGAATGCCCTTGATTAGTCTTAACACCTTCAAAAAACGCTAAAAAATATGTGCAACCGAATCAACATCTTCGTACCTATCTCCAATGGGTCTATCCATAGCAGATGAATACGATGGAACTGCAGGTAATAGTGGCAAAGCGAAATTACTCACATTCTCTAAACTCGACTAAGTAGTATTTTTCAATATGGACAAACACCCTTTCGAACCCTCAAGACTCCACCTCCTCTAGAGAACATGTACCATTTTGAATCAAGAGTACTTTACAAAATGAGATTATTCTTCAAATTTGGAATATGTCGAACGTAATCAAGTGTTTTACATGTTCCATCCACCAGCTTCAATCTGACTCTACCAATACCAGCTATTCGACAAAATTTGTTGTTACACATGACATTGACACATTGCGTCACCGTTTCATTTATTTCAAAAAATTCCGATTGGGACACATACAGAACGTACAAGCTGTGTCTAAAATCCACTCATCATCAGGTTTGGACTCCATATCAGAAATCATCAAAACATCTCCATCACTCAAATAATTATTGGCTATGTTGGTCTCATCGAAAGTACTTGATTGCTTTCCATGATTTGTAGTCAAATTACCTTTGTTATGCAATTTGTCGCAATCTCTCTTAATGTGTCATTTCTTCTTACAAATAATAATAAACCAGATTACTGAAATTTGACATCAACTTACCCCTTCTCCTATCGCCATGAACAACAAGGTCTTCTCCATCTTTGGCCTCAGATCAAATAAGACGCTTCATCTTCTCTTTTAAAAATAAGGCATCATACGCATCTTCATTGGTAAGAGTAGCACGACAATACAAGAACATGTCTCTAAACAAAGTAAGCAAAGCGGACAAGTAGCACAAAAGGATTAAGGCCAAACTTTCTTCATAATTCTTTACCTCTAAAATCCTTAAATTAGCGTCGATATCCTTGAACACGGCCAAATGATCTTTCAAAGATCCGTCTTTTGTAATGCGATGAGAATACAACCTATATTTCAGATGCAATTTGCTTGACAAACTTTGTCACGCAAATTGCTCCAGTTTCAACTACGATGCAGCTGTTGTTTTCTCCTTCAAAACGTTATGAAGTATACTGTTAGAGAGATGAAAATGAATTTGTGAAAGTGTCTTCCGATAATTCCGTTGTTTCTTCTCCGTCATCTAAGTTGTGAGCATCTTGTCAAATCCCAACAACGTATGATCCAAATTCATCTGAGCGAGTACAACTCGCATCTTCACTTGCCACAATAAGAATATTGTATTGTGATCCAAGAGCGAAATTACATACTTCATGGTTGTCATCAATAACAAAACCCTCGAACAAATCATAACCAATAGCTCTTATACCACTGGTTGAGAAATAAAACGAATCAATGTAATATATACGACACGATATGAAGTATATGATCGCAAACAAACAACAAGATAAAAGACAAAGAATTAATTGATAGAGGAACAGAGTATTTTATTCAGTTGACTAATATGGAGAAAATAAATACAATAATTGTGTAAACACAATTATTATATACTTCAGTAATACAAAAATTGGGAAAAAAAAGTCTAATATTTACAGGGATACATGCCAAACTTTAGAAATACCACGAAAATGAAAATAAGATTAAAAATCACATGGAATAAAGAAAAATATTTTTCCAATAAAAGCAAGTGGAATAAAGGAGACAAAATTTTCCAAAAAAAAAAAAAATCTTATTGAATTTGGGTCACAAACCCAACAAAAGATGTAGCTTAAGGAAAAACTTGTAGTTCGTAGAGATATCGCCAGAGCGGAGGTGTGCTAATGGCAATGCCGGCGATGGTGGTCTTATGGTGGAGGGAAGAAATGAGTGAATTTGGAGATTGTATGGGTCTTTTTGTTATTGTCCTATTCTTGGGGGTTTGTGTGAATTTTTTTTTAATTTTTTAATTTTTTGTTATCTTGGTTTTCCTTTTTTGTTTTATTTAAATTAGTGGACGATGAAAATGTCTTTTTATGCTACCTTAATAGTCAAACTAGACGGATAATGTCAATTGAGACGTGATTTGCAATTAAGTGAAAGGTTTGGGACGTTTGGTGATAAAAGAAAAGGTTGATGGTAGATTAGTAACGTTTCGAAAAGATTGAAAATGAAAAGTGTAAAATATCCAATATAAGAAAATGCAAGCTTACCAATAAAATTTATATTTATAAATTAAAACAAGAGTGACTTTTTATAATTTAAATAAAAATGAAATTAAAACATTTTACACCTTCAAATGATGACAATTTTATATGTTAGAATGCTATGTTTATAATATTTTAAAATAACATTATAATATCCTTTTGAACATTTGATATTCGATTGTATTTATATATAACTATTTTGTTAAATAAATTATTCTGTGTATAAGTATATACACATAATACCACTTCTAAACGAAATAAGTTATATGATCAAAATTTAAATTATGTCGAATGAGCTCTTTATTTACATGTCAATTTATATATTCTTATAGTGAAGGTATATCAACCTCAATTATGATGATATATGAGTCAAAAGTGGCTATGTATGTATATGATATTCAAAACTAGAAATATGAAAGGTTAATATGAATTTTTAAACGTGAAGGAGTGTCTCTAAAAATTGTCATTAAGCTCATGGTTTGTCTATGATATTTTCTCTTTATAAAATCCTTCACGTACTAATTTTTAAGTAGAAAATACAAAATATCATAAAAATTTTTCATTCATAACCAAGATTTTGAAAGGCTTTCACAGGAAAAAAAAAAAGAAAAAAAGAATGAAAATATCTTTCTATCTGTAATATTTTTTTTTCCTTCATTTTTTTTGTTTCTTCTTTCATTCTACTAACTCCACAGCCATGATACAAATATATATATATATATATATATATATATATATATATATATATATATATATTATCCATTCCCGACTTGATATTATTATTATTATTATTATTATTTTGTTTTTATTATTATCATTTCCTTTTTTGCTCTCGTCTCAGAAAGAAGCTGACCCAACTTAAATGAGATACATTTGTATCCACGATTGAAAATTCGTTGTATAGGCTCATTTGTCATTTATTAGAATTCCATACGAGAAAGATCTCTTGTTCTTATTATAGGATCGTGATTGGATCTGATTTGGTTCATCCGACATGTACACGTCATGGACATCTCGCCCCTTCTAATGGAAAAATCAAATTCAATTTAATTCTATTTCACTTCTTCCTCAGAGATAGCTTAAAGGGAAAAAAAAATCTTTAATAAATTTCATTTATTGAGTGTTCTAACTCTCAACGAATTCCTTTTTATGAGAAATCAATTTATAAATATAAATTCTTGTAAAAAAAAAATTTCTCTCCTCTTTCCAGCAATTTTTATAGGGAGAAAATAAAATTTTAATTAAAATTACATAAAAATAAATTAGTTTGTAATTAATTTTTATATATTGAATTTTTGTTTAATTTAATAACTTTCTATAGGTTTGGACATATTAATAGTGTTGAGCATTTAGAGATTTTTTTTTTCATAGAGTATTGAATTGTTATCTGTTTCCTTTTCTTTTCTTTTTTGATAACTTGTTTGTTTATTTCTAATTGACATGAATTATATTTTTATATTTTTTTTAAAAAAAAAATTTACTATGAAAAATATAATATAATTTTTTTTTTTGGGTAAATCAGGCGTCCGATGTTTCCCCACTAATCCTGAGAAGTGATGACATTCCCCCTAATTCACCACTCGAAAAATTCGGATGCGGTCACAGTTTATACATACTTGGCCTGGACATTTGAGATGCGATTTTTCTCCCTATAGACCTCCATTTGCGACGTGCAGATAGGACACCTGGAGGGACGACAAAGCGCACAATAACTTTGCCTCCACATGACATCTATCTTCCAACATAAATGTTGTCTTCCAGCTATCGCAGGGATTCGAACCTCCGATTCTTCGTAGAGAACTTTCTTACTTTACCATTGCATCATACCCGTGAGGGAAAATAAATTATTATTGTGCTTGATCATGCAAATAGAGGTTCATAATATTATTATATTGTAGTGTATAAATAATTAGATAAAACAAGGATATACAATGAATTATATAGGTTTAGAAACCATTTGGCCCTCATTAATTTTGATTATAATGGGGGAATAGTATTTTTTTTTTAAATGGAAAGTTGTAAAAGAATTAAAAAATTTCAATTTACGTGTAATATTATTTTATTGAAAATTGTGTGGTTGAAAATAGGAGAGAGAAAAAATTAATTTAATTTGTTGAGATAATGAGGACTTATTTACAAGATCAATTTCTCTGAAACGAAAGTCTGTAAAAGTCAAACGAAGACTTTCATGGATTCTATAGAAGTCTATCAAAGTCAACAAAAATTTATTAAATTCTAGTTATTTACTTTAAAAAGTTTACAAAAGTCTTTCAAAGTTCAAATTAAATACATCATCATGAGTATATTCAATAGACTTATAAGAAGAGAAAAGCCTCAAGGTATTTAATGGACTTTTGTACATTTTCAAAAAGTTTTTTAAGTCACAGTTATTCAAAAGTGCGATGACTTTTAATAACTTTTTTAATTTGGGTCACTTTTTAAAAAAATTTGTCACTTTTTTTTTTTTTTTTTAAGTGTGTCACTTTTTTTCAATCATCTTTTTTATTTCTATTACTTTTTTTAGCGACAAACATCATTTTTATAATAAAAATGACATTGTGTGTCATTTTTTTTAAATAAAAAAGTGATTCTTCACTTTTAAAAGTGATATTGTGTCTCTTTTTAATATCACATATGTTGTAAATGGTAAGTTTATTAGGGCTTGTTAGTGAATGATAATTATACCGCTACAGTCCTAGAAATTATTATCATTGTATCCATAATTCTTACCTATAAATATAGGGCTTTAGTTCTTAATAAAATACACACAAATCTATTGACTTTAATTCTCTCTTTTCAAAACAACATACTATTTTTTTACTTCTAAAAAACTTTTTATATGATTTTTTAAAAGACCCCTAATTTTAAGGGTGTTTTTGTAAGTTGCCCAAAAGTATTCATATCTTTTTAAATATTTTTGTAGAGTTATTTTGATATGTCCTCAATTATTTTTCTAAATTTGAAATGTTATAAATGTTTTTATTGTATTTTGATTCTTTATTTATCTAATTGAGGTGAATTAAATATTTTATATGTTTTTAAATATGTTTTTATTGACATGAATAATATAATTACTTTATTATTGATTTTTAATTATTTATGTTTTGAGTCATTTCATCATCTAAGTATTGGCTCAGAATAGTAACACGTTGTAATGCAGAAATATAATAAAATAAATTATCTGCAATAAATTATAAAATATTACAAATTCGAGAAGAAGAAAACAAAGAAGGTAAGAATTAGGGTTCCAAGAATACAACTATTATTCATATATAATAATTAATTTAAAACACTTTCTCTTGAATGGCTATTTAGAAAACAAAATGCTTTATTAGAACTTTCTTTGAAAAAAATTAAAAGGGAAAAACTACCAAACTAAGAAAAAAAAGTTTAGTTAATTGTAAAAGAATTTGGAGTATAAAGGTGATGTCTCATTAAAATATTGTTAGAATTCAGAAGGTTAAAAAACTTGAATGAAAGAAAAGAGTATAACTACTCTCCCCTACTATTGATCATTGCAGATCTTTAAATCGACACGTTCTAATCTCATGTCACAATTTCTTGAATTAATGTAGATATGGACAATGCTATTATGAATAAATCATCAAAATTTTTCTTGAGTGAATTTGTTTAACATCAACGTCATAGTTTTATGAAGGTCATGTGTATTGCCTTAACATATATAATTGTCGTGCTGTTTTTGACCGAACATATGACCCTTTGAAACAAAGAAATCAAGTGAAATCTTAATGCACTAATTTAACTAAGTTATGGTACTTCAAGACCATAAATTTCTCTCATCTTCAAGTGACCAAAATATATCAATACTAATAGAGGTTATAGTTACCACCAATGCTTTTAATATATAATATAAAGGGGATATTTACTTACAAAGAATACGTCGCTTTAAAACCTTATCATAAAAATTAGAAGGAAAATTTTTGTTAAGGAAAAGAGTTCATTATAGTTTGAATAAGCCTTGAAAGCTGCCTTATTAAAAACCTTGTTAGAAAAATCGGTTTGACAAAATACTGATCAAGAACAAAAGAGTTCAATGCATACTACAATAATTTGCACATATTAAATCTTAAGAGATTATATTTGATTTTATGATTCAGGCATCTTAACTCCTTCAGGAATATATATAAATATCAAGTAATTTAAAGACGGCTACAACCATATATTGACTCATATGATGCTTTTAGTGTATTAATTAAATATCCATTATATGAAACACGCCAATTCTTTGTGAAATTTTTGTTCAAAAGCTACGCTCATACAATTATATTTTTCCATTTCCTTTTTCAAAATTACCTATTAATATTTTACTGGCTTTACACTTTTTTAGGTTCAATAAAGCTAGATGAACAGGAAAATGGATAGGGTGTGGTGATCGACGCCACGTGGCTCCCCCCTATTGGAGGGCCACCACGTATTTATAGCTGGTATATATAATCTCTGAGTATTACATCTAGCAACTGATTTGCTGCTATTGAACTTCTGGTTTTACTATGTAGTTTGATGCATTTTATGAAATTTCTTTTCTAGCTATTTTATTTCCCCCCTACTGAAGGGATACTCGTCTCAAAAATAATAACATTCAGCAAATTATGATGTGAAAGAATACTGCTACGGATTATTTTGTAGAGAGGGGACTTCAGAACCTATGAAAAATTATCAACATTCTTTGAAAAGAGAAACCTATTTGATGGTAGACTTTATATAATATTGTCTTGACGCATTGAGTCGGCGTGCAATATCATATTCTCGAACAGAAATTAAAAAAAATTTGTTAGTGAGTAAGGACGTAGTAATTATCTCACAAATTTCAAGTTGCGAATGAATAATAGATATACTTGTGAGCATGTAACAGATGCATTTTTTAGAAATCATAATATATCTAAATGGTTTACAGGGAGGGTGAGTGGGCCCACATATATCACTCTCGCAATAATTTTAAGAAATAAAGTCCCAACTTTAATTGGTGAAGGTAATTTGACCAATATATTCTTTAGAACAAGCATTACATGAGAACTTATTTTCTTGGAAAATCTTCGAGTTTTTCAATATATTTTCAGTAATTATTCTCATCATTTTTGGTCCATAATGGTCTAATTAATCCTATATGCCAAACAAGAAAAATCTTCAGAATATTTGAACTTCTAATTCAGTAAAGGATTTGTTTGAATTGTACTCATACAATAAAAAGTACAATGTACATTATAAAATGTAACAATAATACTAAACAAACAGGATTTGGGACAGGGTCCGACGCCCCCTCAAATAAAGGGCGTCACATGACATCGATCACCAAATCTTGTCCCAAACCCTGTCCATATAGAAAAACTCAAAATATAATAGCTTTCTTTTTTATATAGTGGATTGATCACAGTATTAAATTTTGTTCATCATGTAATTCCGAAAATTTTGATATATTTTCTAATATTGATTTCTATCATTCTTTTTATTTCTCCTTCTGGAAGTCATGGAAGTCGGCTAGATATATTTGATATACATACAGGTATCAAAAGTAAGAGAGAGGACAAACATTATCGACAGTAAGAATTATTCTTCTACATAAGACAGTATTGTCTTTTTCAAAGGATTTCCACCACTTTCATTTCTTCTTCAGGGAGTAATAGTGAAATTAACTAAATGCATATGCAAGAAAAGTACAATTAATAAGTTAACGAATAAATGTTCTCTATTGTCACTTACTGATGATTAATAAAGGATTACATAATCTTGCATCGTTTAGCAATGAATAATTTAACATTTACATGATATGCAAAGATATTTATTTATTTTTTTATAACAATTGAAATGTGACATATGATATAAAAATATGAAAACGACATGCATGTTTATTTAGATATGAAAAATAGTGGTATTTGTAGCAGTAAGATTTTACAAGATAATTTTTTTTTCCCACATAAGTGACATGTAATTTTTAGGATATTTATGCTTCTTCATAAGCAAAAACAAATTATTATTATTATTATTCAAATATTGCATTATACAAGGATTCGCTTTTCAAATAATATTTTTTTATAACATGTTAGATCTTATGAAATTATGCTCCTTGGGAACAAATACTATTCTTCAGGAATATTTACATAATATAAAATTGTGCTTTATTCAAGAGAAGCAAGTGTAATAATTTTTTTTTCTTTTTTCAAATATTAATATATGAAAATTTGTGCTTGAGCGACTATCAAATATTTTTTTCGAATATTTATATGCTTAGGTTCTGTTTTTTTTGCCCCTACAATGCAATATTATTTTGAAATAATAATAAAATCGTAATTTTTTTTTTTCAAGAACAAAATTATACATATTTAGAATACTAGAAATTTAATATGTATAAAGTTCTTCTTTTAGGAGTGATACAATATTTTGCTAGATATTGGAGAAGCATTTTATATTACTAGTATTAGAATATTGATGTATAGTAACTTATACTTCATCAAGAGCAATAATAAAATATTTTTATAGAATGTTAATTTGAAAATTATGCTTTTTAAGAGCTACCTGCAATCTTCTTTTAGATTGGTGACATATAGGTTTGGGCGCGGTTTGGTTTGGATCGGTTTCAAGTACTCCAACTCGAAACCAAAGCCAAATTAGTCGATTTTGATAAATTTCAACCCAAATCAATCCACTTTAACTCTTAAACCAAACCGAACCAAACCAAATTGATTTGGTTTGGTTCGGTTTGGTTAGTTGGTTTGGACTTTTAGTTCAAATTAATTTTTTTTTTAAACAATTGTCCAAGTTTGGGCCTACTTAAATTACAAGAACTTAAATAACTAAATAACTTTATATTGCACGAATTATTGACTAACAAATAAAATCAAATTAATAGAAACAAATCAATGAAAATCTTAAGAATTTTTTTTTTTTTTTTTTATGCATTATGTAGTCTGTCTGCCTGAGTAAGAAAAAAATGTTAAATATAACATAATGAGCTCGTGAAAGGAAATTTTCAATGCTATTACTTACAACAACATTATAGATTAGAGGGAATTGAGATATAGTAATGAGATTATGACTTATCTTTTCATTTTTTATTTTTTTTTTTAAAAACGTAAACATGTAAATGGGTTAGGTTGATTAGGTTAACAAGCGGTTTGAGGATTCAAATCATAACTGAACCAACTCACCATGGTTTTGTTTAAAATAAAACCAAACCAAACCAATTGCATATGTTAAACCGATCCGAATCGGTTAGGTTTGATTGGTTTGATCGACTTTTTGATTTTTTTTTTTTGCCCAGGCCTAGTGACATATATAAACTATTGCTTCTTCAAAAGCTACAAAATAATATTCTTCTGGAATTGACATTTATAAATTGTATAAAGTGATTCAATTTTAAAAGTAATATCACAATCTTCTTCAGGAATAGTGATATTATTACATTTATACTTTTTTGAAAGAAAAAAAAAAGAACAAGAATATTTTTCAAAATATTGACATAAAATTGTGGTTTGGGTCACAATATACTACTAAAATATTAAGAGATATAAAGTTTATACTTCTGGGAGAGTATAAACAAAATATTCTTCTAGAATATTTTTTTTATATAGATTATACTTTACCAAAAGTACCAACACAATATTATACAAAAATATTGACATATTGTAAGATTTTGGATTTTTAGGACACTATTAAAAACTAGATATCACAATGTTACACTCTTTAGGAGCAATAAATTATTTTTTTCTTCTTTTTTTTTTTAAAAAAATAATTACATTTATAAAATCATTCTTTCAAAATAATAATATAATATTATTCTTCTAAAATTCTAATTTGTATAAATTTATGCTTTTTAAAAATAACGATACAATCTTCTTCGTCTGTATTGATATACAAAATATTTATATTTTTCAGGATCGTATATATATATTTCATATATAGACGCACAATAAATTATTCTTTTAGAATATTTCCATTTAAAAATTAATACTTTTTATCATAATATTTTTCTAGAATAATATGAGATAATTATAAATAATATTCAATCAATATACATATTATTAGATTGTAGGCCATATTTTTCTTTAGTATTTTGAAGTTAAAAGAATACAGCTTTTTCTTCAGGGCCAAAATAAAATTACTTTGCTAATTCATTTAGTTAAAATTTGAAGATTTTCTTTAGAAACGTTCACTCATTTTTTATTCAATTGGCTAGGGATGTCATGCTTATAATGTGTTATAAACTAGAGAGAAAAGAGAAGAAAATAAATGAGTCAATAGACTTGTTTATATTTTATTTGGAATCAAAATCCTATATGTATAGGTAAAAATTAGAATTGCAGTGGTATATTGATCATTCATGTATAATAATTAATTTATAACATAAAGCATATATATAGCTTTGTATACACTTTTTTTTTTTTTTTCCTTCTAACATGAAAGTCCGTAAAAGTCACATTCAATTCAATAATAAATTACAAAAGTCTTAAAATGCTAATCTAAAGAAGATATTCATTGATCATATAGAAGTCAATAAAAGTTCATTAATTCTACAAAAGCCAGTCACTTAAAATGTCAATAAAAATCTTTCGAATTTAAACACCCTAGGTATTCTACTTTGGATGACACATCATTTGATCATGCTTTTTATATTCTAAATCATTTTTAGCTGGTTAGAATAAATATTCGACTACAAATTTCTAGAGGAATGAGAACTAAATTCCTTAATTCTTTTATCTTTCAATTTGAATTTGGGGATGACAGTTGAAAATGAGATATTTTATTACCATTCATTTTTATAAATTTTTAATTTTTAATACTTAAATTAATTTCTTTAATTTTTGTCAAATGTAAAACAAGTTATCTTCATATTTATGAGCTCGAAATTCATTGAAGTTTGAAGGTTCAAGCTCAAATTTTAAAACAACTTGGTATTTATAATTACAATAGTGCTACACGTACATAATGTTACACATAATACTTTACACCCCCCTCACATGGAGGGGGTCCCACACACAATAAAAAATTCGCTGACATTGTTCATGTGACATAGGTGTGGGCATACCTGATGTACAAGTATCTTTATCCTTATACAATTGTGCTACACGTATATAATGTTACACATAATGCTTTACACCCCCCTCACATGAAGGGGGGGTCCCACACACAATAAAAAATTCGCTGACATTGTTCATGTGACATAGGTGTGGGCACACCTATATCACTGATGTCACAATTATTGTTTGGGATCCTTGTGATAATTATGTGTAAAATTATACTACACTATACACGAATTTTTCAATGTGAGGGGGGGTTCCACACACAATTTTTTTTACCTATCTTTTACATACACTCACAATAAGGGGTGAAGACCACATATTTGGATTTTTTTTATTCACGTGGGCCGCACGCATGTGAGAGTAGATAATCAATTCGATACAAATATCTTTATCCTTAATTATTATTATGAGCTCAAAATTCACTAAAATCTATCAAAAACCTTTCAGTTAATGAAATCTTCAAAAATTCACAATTATTAATGATATCTAGATTTTAATGAAATATATTGAAATTTGAGTTGGGGACACAAACTTATATTGATTTTTAAAATTCATTAAAATTTGAGTTGAAGATAATCATGCTAGTGCATCTCCAAGAAATTCTCTATTTTTAAAGAACATATTCTACAATATAAAGAGCATCTATAAATTTAAAGAGCAAAAATTTTAAAATACTCCAATAGTCTTTTTATTTTTAACATTTAATTTTACCATTCACAATATGTATTTATTATTTTTTTCATTCTTTTATTTTTACTATCTTCCCTCCAATAATTATATCACTTTATTTAATTAAATCAATAAAATGTACATTGAAAGTTGGAATCTTTGAAGTATTAAATTATAGAGAGGTATGTTTGGCTCTCCAAATTTAGAGAGTCAAACTCACTCTCTATTTTAAAAAATTAAATTGAAGAGTCTCTTAGAGTAAAATTTTAAAAATTGACTCTTTAAAATAGAGAGCATTCCACTTTTAAAGAGTCTCTTGGAAATGCTCTTAGACCACTATATTGCACTATTTTAGATTGCACACGATCTGGTGTTTATATATCACCATTATACGATGATCCACTACTCTTTAGCATATACCCAGGCATTGGTTTGGTCATTTCAAATGCTATATTTGTCACGTACACATGCTCTGGTTCGCTCATTCAATGTGAAATTCTTTCCTACTCATTGCCCTTGTTTGAGCCCTATTTTCTTCTACCAAAATGTATTTTTTAATAGTGATTTGATCCCTCTTCAACCATACATTTTTCAATAAAATAATATTACACGCAAATCTCAATTTTTTCTTTATTTTTTAACCACACATTTTCCATCAATACACTATTCAAAAATGCATTTTTTGAAAAAATAAAAAATAAAAATAACAAATTGGGGCTTAAACAAGGACTAAAAAGATATTATGAGCAAAATTCAAGCAGGGATTTTGGAGACTTATTGATAACCTCATTTATAGACTACTAGCAGTAAGCACATACGTTGCACATCTTATATATCGGAAGAATGATATGCGTAATAATTTTTAAGCACTAATAATGTTTTTTTAAAGTAATTGATATTATTAAAGAAATATATTAAATTGAAAAAAATAATATATATGAATAACACTTTTTTTTTGTTTATGAAATTTTATATATAATGTGAAATGTTGAATAAATTGAAATGTATTATTTTCATTAGAATAACATTTTTTTATATACAATATTTTTTGTCAATGCCCTACAACTTTTCTTCTTTTTATTTTCTGTTTAAACCTTTTACCAAGACTTTTTATTGTTTGCATTGAAACTCCACAATAATAATAATAATAATAATAATAATAATAATATATAATAAATAATATATAAATGAGATAGATATAGTTGCCTATAAATATATATATATTCTGAATATATATATATATTCTAATAGTATGCGTTGTTCGTTATTGAGCATTGTTAATGGTAATTGAAAGTACAGATGTATTGAAAATTGTTTTCTCCTGAATTTGAATGTATATCCTACATCATTTGTTGGAGTTAATGGAATGCGTAAAAGAAAAACTTTTTTTTCCAGCATGGTGTCCAACATGTTTTCTAAATGAATAATATATTTTATGAAATCATGACACATCATTCTTATTCCAATTTAAAGATTATTGAATGAGTCCAGATTCTTTAACAGCGTCGTAGAACAATTTATTTTCAATACTAACTATGTGGTGGAATATCATTTGACAACAATGTATTTAAGAACTTCTCTTAGTAAATTGATTTGTTTCCACACACACACACAAAAGAAAAAAAAATCAAATATGAAAAAAAATATTACAAAAAGAACATACCTTGAGTACGAAAAACTAAAATTAGCAAATTATTAAATATTGAATTGACAATTAGCAAGAAAGTCAATTACTAAATTCTATCATTTCTAGAAACAACTAACATACTTAAATTCATAAAATTGAATTTTTATATTTTCTACTTTATTTTGAATGACAACTTCAAATAGTTATAAAATTATTACTTTAACATAACAAAGTTCTTATCTGATCTGTTTAAATATTAATATCTCAAATTAAATTTAAAAAGTAAAATATGTATGAATGTAAATATTAAAATGCAAAAATTGATGCATAATTTATATTCATTAAATATATCCAAAATCACAAAATATAAAAAGTTATGCGTCATTTAATTTGTTGAAAGTAGTGATACATTTATTTTCTTGCTTTGATTTGCCTAAATTCAAGTAAACATATTTTTATATTTGATTCAATCATGCACCTCTTTTCTAATAATCATGTAAAAGCTGAAAGGAGATGATAATAAAAAATTATAAAAATAATTGATATTAACTTTAAATCAAAAGCTAGTTTTCTAAACATAATTTGCACATAGTATAATTTGACAAAAAAAAATATAATTTAAACAAAGTTATGAAGTCTTTTAGTGTTAAATAATGTTAATATTTTTAATAAAATTTATATATAATATAACTTTAATAAGTATCAATGATAGTTACAATTTTTAATATATTGTATAACACTATTTTTATCATGACAACATTAAAATTTAAAATATACACTTTTTAGTATGATAATATGATTAATGATCTATCGTTATAATTGACAAAAAGAAAAAAAAAACTTTTGAGATGCCTACAAAATTTTAAAATATCAAAATACTTAGACAAAAAATTATGGGATGGGACATAAAACTTTAACTATTTGATTATGCAATAAAATAATTTACATAAATAATATTTAACTATAGTTTTGTATGAAAACCAAATATTTAAAAAATAAAGTTGGAAAACTGTGTATTCAAGAGCTTTCTTAGCCCTGTTTGATTTTAGTTTTTTCTAAAATTCATTTTTTTCTCTCTTCATTTCAATCACATTTTTCAATAAAATAATATTATATGCAAACCCAAAACATTTTCTTAATTTTTAACCACGCATTCTCCATGAATCAAATATTCAAAATGCATTCTTTCAAAAGTTTTTTTTTTGTCAATTATAACGATAGAACATTATTCATATTATCATACTACAAAGTATATGATTAATAGTCATAATTTAGTAAAAAAAAAAAATTTTAAAAATTCTATGAATTAAAGGTAACAATACTTAGTGGTGTAAATTACGAGAATGACTATAATCAATACAATTAATAACTAAAAAATTATCAAATATTCTATGGAAACGTGTAATGAATCAAACTTGTAAAGATTAAAAATTCTGAGATTATGATCACTCGAAATATAGGAAAATCAAATTTTAGATTTTGATATTTTTTTTCTCTCATCCAATGTTTAAGTGAAAAAAAATACAAATTTCAATAGGCACTAAATTGCTTTCCAGACTAACAACCCGTACATAAATTCTTTGCAAGTGATAATATGGCATTATAATTTTCACTTCATCAAAACTACGGGTTAATACCCCAAATAGTCACTGAACTTTGTCAAAAGTACCCAGAAAGGTCACTAAACTTCTAATCGTCTCTAAATAGTCGCCGAACTTTGCCAAAAGTTCCCAAGAGGTTAGTGAACTTCAAAACTTTCCTAAATAGTCACTGAACTATACAAGAAATTCCTAAGAGGTCACTGATATTCGCAAACTTCGGTTATGTATGGGGTCAAAATTTACAAAGTTCAGTGACTATCTAGGGAAGTTTTTGCAAAGTTGAGTGATTATCTAGAGAAGTTTTGAAGTTCAATTACCTCATGTGAACTTTTGGCAAAGTTTAGTGACTATGTAGGAACGTTTTGAAGTTTAGTGACCTTCTTGAATACTTTTGGCAAAGTTCAGTAACTATTTGGGGTATTAACCCTCGAAACTACAAATAATAAATTCAAAAATAACTATCCAATATAAAAAAAATCTTAAAATAATTCGCACTACTAAAAAGGTTTATCATAAACAAAAAAAAAAAAAAAAAAAATATATGATTGGTTGTTGTGCTTTATATATATATATATATATATATATATATATATATATATATATATATATTGGCCATCATTTTGATCAAAAGAGATCACGTTTGAATTTCATATCATCATAAAAATAATATAATTTTGATTAATAAAGTGATAATTAGTTACTAACATATTACATATCAACAATTACTTAGAGAAAGTAAGATAAGAAAGAAATAAATTTATAAAACCATACTCAACATGTGATTCGTGAGTGATGGATTACGGATGAAAAATTCATAATTGGAACTTGAGGAGTAAGGGAGTTCTCATATAGTTTTTCTAAATTATTTCCTTCATTTGGTCTAAAACTATTATCGAAAAATACTAATTCAATGCAAATGAATTTATTATTTTTAATAGAATCTTTTAGAAATGCAATATTATTTTTAATATGTATTATTAGGTTTGAAAATATTTAATTGTGTAAGTAATTTTATTTTATCATAAATTCTATATATCAATATTAATCGACTTAATAAAATATGTCATTTAGTATTATTGTAATTTCTTTTAGTTTTATGTAATAATGTTCTTATTATATAATTGTGTACTAATAATTAGAAATATTTCTATTTAGTGGAAATTAATTGACTTAATTTTTTGACAGCAATAATATTTATTAATTATCTTATTTAGGAAGAAATAAATTGAATATTAAGGGTATTGCTCCTCATAAATATAAAAATGTAAAAGTAAAATGAGAAATCATATTCACACTTAAGTTATTGAAAAATGAATTTTTGTCTCATAGATTATCGAATTAATGTAAATTAAATGATGATTAATGAGTTGATGGATTATTAAAAAATAACTTTTAATCTAATACTTATCAAGTGAATGTTAGTTAACGGGATTTTTTTGCCTATCATGTTTTATTTTCAATGGAATCTTTTAGGAATGTAATATTATATTAATATGTAATATTAGGTTTAACAAATTTTAATTGTATATATAATTTTGTTATATTTATAAATTTTATATATTAATATCAATTGACTTAATAGTCCATGTCATTTCATGTTAATTATATATGTAGTATTATTATAATTTTTATTTTGATTTTATATAGGTTTTTATTGATCATATACTGATAATTAGTAATAATAGTGTCTAGTATAAATTAATTGACTTAATTTTAAAAATTAAATAATTTTAATTTTAATAATAATTGAATTTAGTTGAAATTAATTTAATTTTAATGGTATTATTGATCATAAACATACAAATGTAAGAGTTAAAATGGAAAATTAAAGATATTAGAATAAATAAGGGTATATTGGATATATATAGTTAAATATGTAAGGGTAAAATTGGTAATCCAAAGTTTCTCCTCAAATCTCACTTTTAATATACTAGTAGTAAGCATGTGCGTTGCACGTTTTATGTATCGGAAGAATAGTATGTGTAATATTTTTTAAGTACTAATAATATTTTTTTTAAAGTAACTGATTAATTGATATTGTTAAAGGAGAAGACATTGAGTTTAGTAAATGATTTAACCTCTCGTTCAAATGACATGCCCTATCGACATGTATATCTAAAGCCCATAGCCACTACAAAATCTCATCTTCCCGATAGCTCTGTTTTAGGCTTTTAGCAACCAATCCCTATCCTCGTACTCCATGAGATCTCCATCAATTTTCAAGTAATTGAAAATTTCTATCGATCAATACACTATCTACATTGTAGATATGATGATCATTTTGAAGATTATTTCTTCTTTAAATTATAACTATTTCTTTTATAAGAAATTTCTAATTTAAACACTATCTACATTATTAATTGCATATATAATTTTGTTATATTTATAAATTTTATATATTAATATTAATTGACTTAATAGTCTATGTCATTTCATGTAAATTATATATGTAGTATTATTATAATTTTTATTTTGATTTTATATAAGTTTTTATTAATTATATATTGGACATACATCTAATTATGTAAGAGTAAATTTGACAATTAAAAGTTTCTCCTCAATCCACACTTTTAGTATATTGTAGAATATGTAAATTGTAGATTAATCCCATAAACACTTAAATAAAAAATGGGACAAACTCATAAAATATCCCTCTTAAGTAGCTATAACCCATCCCTAGTCTCACTCCTGTCCTCTTGGATCCTTGTAACAGTCGAACTCTTATTTGTAATTTAAGAATTAAAAGAAATATCTATTTAATCCCTGTTTGATTCTCATTCTCATTCTCATTCTTCTACTCATTTTCAACCACACATTTTTCAATAAATTATTATTTTCCATCACATCAATAACTTTTCAACCACATATTCACCATCATTACATCAAAAAAAAATGCATTTTCTTCAAAATAATGTGCATCAAACGGGCTCTTAATATTCAATTACTTAATTAATAACGCGGTCTCCAATTTGCTTTTAATATAATTCTTCATCAATCACAGTGGAAATTCATAAAACTTATTTGAAAGACAATGGAGATCCCACAATTTTATATGGTTCGATATCTTCATAAACTTTTAGAGAAAAAGTTGTAGACACGATGGGGATTTATAATGACACAAAATACAAAAATATTTAACTAAAGTATTGAGTTAAATATAAAATGATTTTGCTAAATGGCCAGAGAGCCATGACAGAGGGGGTGACCGAACCCCCCAAATAGGGGGGGTCACCCCCTCTGTCATGGCCTCTGTTACCATAGTTTGATCCATTATAAAATTCTATATAACTAAGTATGATAATATCATTTGTAACTGGTAAAGTAATAAAATACATCTAATTCATAATAAAAAATTCTTTATTCCATCTCTTAATACTATTACAATTAAATATTATCTTAAATATAATTTTCGATTCATTCATGCGACGAAGTTTAACTTTCCACCTAAATCTTTTTATATGTTTGGCTCGGCTTAGAAGCTTTTAAAAAAATGTGTTTTTTTTTTCACCTGAAAAAAACTATAAATTGCTGATAAAAGTTCTTTTTGAGTAACTTTTAAACTTAGCCAAACATCTTAACCATCGTTAACATTTTGAATGTCCAGACACAATGCTTCCAGACCATCAAAACAATTTGAATGTTTAAGTTTCAAAAGTTGAAATGTAGAGGTGACAAAATGAATGTCATTTTTTTCTGTGAAAAAATTTAATGTCAAGCAACCAGATCTGTTTTTAGGTAACATTTTTAATTATTAAAATATATTTGGATAATTTATTTTTTTTCTTACTTTTAATAAAAAAGTATTACTTATTTTAAAAATAATTATAACTTTATTGTTAAATAAGAAAATCTTAAAGGGGCCCTCTAATTAATGTTTACTGAAAAACATTCTTGTCCATTGGTTTTACTTGCACATAAAATCAAGACTCGAGTGAAAGAAATATAGAAAAACAGACATTTTTAAGGACCAAATTGAAAATATCTTTATGTAAATTCAGATGTTCATATAAAATCATGATAATTGTGTCAAAGATGCATTCGCACAACACATATATATAAAGTGTTAGATATACTAAACTAAATATGTTTAGACATAACTAAACAAGAAAAATACATTAAAATGTTTATCTAGTTTAACGTACTAAATGTGTAGAGAGTATGAGACCGAAAATCAAAGGAACCAATCATTGGTAAAGTTCGAAGATGTCAAGAAGGGCTTAAAGGTCGTAACAGAAGGCGGAGAACCATAAGGTCTACGATGTGGGTAGATTGAGCTCGGAGTCAAACATCTGAAACTACCTAATCTCATAAGCATTGAATTAGGATATCGTTAAGTGTTTTATTTGATGTATGAGTAGAGAAGGGCAAGGGTTCAGATGTCAAATTACAACAACAAGAATAAAAATGAGACAAGGAACAATGATGGAAGTGGAATAAGAGTTTAACGGGGAACATGATAAGAAATATTGATTATCCCTAATCTTTGTAGATTTCATTATTCTAAATCAAATTGTTTCCTAACAACCTGTCGACCCCTTATTTATTTGTAGTCATGGCATGATGACAAGGGCGGTGATTACACGTACGTGGCAGTCCAACCTATCACGGCCGGCTCAGTGGCATTTCGTGTACTTGTCACTTTATCATAGGCAAACACACGATTTCCAAACAACAAATCATACTATGACATTAAACCTTGTGTCTTTTGATTGGTAATGCAATCTCATTCTCTTGTCCAATTGCTATTTTTGTTTCTGTATTCCTGATTTATTCACTACATCAATCTGTTTATCGTACACTTGCACATATAGTTAGCCAAGGATGATTTATTTAGTCAAACTTTAAATTTATTGAGAATAAGATTTGGTGCACTACAAATAATTTCTCATAAATCGTACAAATCTTGTCTCGTTCTAGTTGTTTGAAGTTTGTCGTATTTAAAATATGATCACTTAATGAAAAGTTAACAGGGTTTTTGACAAGAAAAAGTGGGAAAAAGGCCCTACAATGTTTCATGTTATTAACTTTTGATTAGAAATGGCCTAATTCTTAGTTATTTGCCGTAACACTCTGTGATTTGTTTATTAATGTCGGTCTCCTTCTAGAAAACATGTAATCAAGATTAGGTTTTTACCCACAAAACATTAATGAAAGGACTAAGTTTACCCATTTTTTTTTTGTTTTCACACTACCGCAACACATAATCTTAGGAATTGAGCACAAAATCTATTCCAAATTATTGCACTTGCAAATATTATAATATTAGAATTCATAACTGGAAATCTTGATTCAGACACTGATGGGGATCTTACCATGCTTTGTTTTCTAATAGAATGGTTGTCCTTCTTTTTTTTCTTGTGGTCCCAAAGTTGTGCAATTTGTTTGAAAAAAATGAAGAGCTTGAGAAATGGTACATGGATTGAACATTTGATTTGTTTTCAAGATTATTCGTTTCCCAGTTTTTTGTTTGTTTGTTTGAAGAAAACACAGAGTTTCGATTCTCGCCAATCCTCAGCATCATGTCTTATAGAAGAATAGAAACACAAAACGACACTTTATATATTAAATAGTCATAGCGTTGGCTCATAAATCTGTTTGGTTATTTTGTTGTGTTCATTGCTATATCCATTAAAATATTCAATGCAAAGATTGGTGGTCACTTTTTCTTGGAACCACATGTACTGGACCGAAATCGAATTCAATCAGACAAATCAAAATTTTAACTGAATTCAAGTCTAAAGCATAAAATGAATCGAAGAGAAACAATCTTAAAAATAACAAATTTGATCAGGTTTGGCTTCATCAATGAACATGGTTCCATATATAGAATTCTAGTTGATGCTCATATTAGTCTAATTCTTGAATTTTTTCGGGTATAATCCGATTGTGTCGACCTCATTTTTGTGAATGACACATGAATCTCCGTATCCACAGAAAAGAGGGAAACAAACATAGTAATAATACCCCCCTCAAAGATTTGTTATGTAAATATTATCTTGGGGCGTCCATTCATGCTCTTTCAAAGACAAGCAAGAAATCAAATCAACCCCATCGACAATAATTAAAGGTATGATACGAACGGGGTAAAATTAATCGATAATCATATTAAATGTGTTCACTACAACGTAAAACAAACAAACAAAAAAGGCATCATTTTAGGTTGGTCAAAACCATGTCATCATATAAGCAAAGAGAAAACTTTCGGTGTCTTCTTCAACACATTCACTCGTATATTCAATGTTGAACCATTTAAGATTTAAGATTAAATTGTTGAACACGTTTTCCAGCCAACCAAAGGAATTAGGCCATAGTTCACAAGACAACCAATAGGCAAATAGCTCTTAATCCAAGAAAATAGAATTCCTTGCCCCCGGGGCACAGTTCAGTGGTGCAAAGGACAGGAGTGATAGTTCAGTGGTGCAAAGGATATGAGTGAGGTAATCTCAACTGAGCTGACAGCCGCAATGTGAGGGTTCGATTCTTGCCTTTTACAAGATTTGGAATTGGACTCTTTGTGGATATCAGTATGACAGCTCTTGTACCTTGACCTGCTAAAACATATTTCACGATTTACCTCCTCCACAATACTCTAGGGGAGGGGCGGGATAGGACGGGGCGGCGCGAGGAGGACCCTTAAGGTTGGGGTTCAACTTTTAAAAAAAGTAGAATTCCTTAGGAAATTCACGGGTCATATGGACTCTTTTGGCCTGCAAATCCTTCTATACCAATCTGCAAATTAGATATGCAATGTCTGCTTTTTAGACAACAATGGCTGTCAGAGGAATATAATCATAAAAATCCAAGTCATGACGACAAAGTTGAGCCATACTAATGATTGTGAACAAACTAATGCTAGCCAGTTTAAACATTCTACGTATGGCAACCTAATCCTTAACATGGTATATTAGGAAGGATCTGTAAAGATTGTGTTTCATAGAAAAAAGTTGTGGAATGTTGTTTTTCCTTTTCCTTTCCTTTTCTTTTTTTAAATAATTACGTACACATTTTCGATTACTAATATTGAATTTCTCGAGATCGATGAAATATATATATATATATATATATATATATATATATATATTCAATTTTGAGCTATTCAATTGAGTTTTTCTAGATGTGTATAACAATATTCCTAATTATTATATTTTTGATATGAGAACATTGGGACTAATGTCAATAATAGTAGTTGATAGTTTTTTTTAAGTAATCGTGTTGATCTAATAATTAGGAATATCATTATACACTTCTAGAGAAACCGAAATTGAATATTGTGATTTCTATACGAGTCTTATCTTATGTTGATAATAGTAGTTGATAGTTTTTTCAAGTAATCATGCTGATTAAACTCACCTTTTTGGGGTTATTTATTTCAACATGTTACCAGTTGTTTTGAAATTTTATTAAATTAAGTAACCTTAGAATATAGTTAACTAAAGTATTGTCTTTTCTTCACTTTTATTGCTTGAGTGTAACAAACTTGACAGAGATAACATGTTAAACATAAAACTAAACCATGACTTGAAATTGTACAAAATGTAGTTTCAAATTTAATTGCATAGTATTTGAGAAGGTAAATTATTTATACGTACATGTGTATATATGTGAAAGTGTATGTGACATATAGACAATTAGTTCATTGACCTTCGATCGTTTCTCTGTGTTCATCATTATAACAAATATCGATATTTGTAATTCACACTATTTCATGTACATGTATATAAAAAAAACTTTTATACAATAGTAAAATGAATTCATTTTTATAAACTTTTCAAATCTAATGGAAAGTATGTGAAAATGTGAGAAGATCTATGGGGAAAAAAAAACTTTTTTGAGACTTTATTGTTCAACTTGGTTTATGTGGTGATGGCTTTATCTTTGCCAACAAAAGAGCCCAAAAAGGAAAAACTAAAAAGAGAGTCTTGAAAAGTATCCACCCAAGTGCGCAATCTTCGTAACACAGAAGATAAGTTGACTCTTCAACCCATAACCATCTCTTTAAATTCCCTCCCTCCCTCCTTAACTCTTCACCTCTGCCTCTTCTATATATCAACTTTGGAGTGTTCTTAGAACAAAAAAAAAAAAAAAAAAAAAAAAGCATCAAAAAACATGAAATTCACATCCAAACAAAGCAACATTCTTCCTATCAGAAGCTTCACAATTTTGTTAATAGGTTGCTTGGCTATAAAACTAAGCCTCTGTTTCTCTAGTTTTCCATCTTCTCTTAAGACACTAAATGTTGAAGGGCATTTTAGTTTTGACAACAATGAATTTGCAGCCAAAGATTTTGGAAACCGGTTCCAGTTCCTTCCATCAGCAGTTCTGCACCCAAAGTCGGTATCTGATATTGCCACCATTATAAAACATATTTGGCAAAAGGGTCCTGGTTCCAAGCTGACTGTTGCAGCTAGAGGCCATGGACACTCACTCCAAGGCCAAGCACAAGCACCACAAGGGATTGTAATCAGCATGGAATCACTCAGTGGGCAAGAAATTAAGGTCCACACGGGGCGATTTCCTTATGTTGATGTCTCGGCTGGCGAGTTATGGATCAATATCCTGCATGAGTGCCTCAAATTTGGGTTAGCACCAAAATCTTGGACAGATTACTTACATCTAACAGTTGGTGGTACTCTGTCCAATGCTGGGATCAGTGGACAGGCTTTTCGGCATGGCCCCCAAATCAGTAATGTCCACCAGCTTGAGGTCATCACAGGTTTGTGTGAGAAAAACTATAAATTCGGTGTTGACTTATATATTATTTGTTTTTGATATTACTGAATCCAACTAATATGCAAGATCACCCTGTTTCCGCAAAGATCATTGGAACATATAGGTCATTTAATTTGAATTTATCAAAGAAAATTACATCAATCTTGTATCTATTTTTCACCAATGTAGACTTATCTTATTGCAGGAAAAGGAGAAGTGAGAATTTGTTCAGAGGAGCAGAATGCTGACCTCTTTCACGGAGTTCTCGGTGGACTTGGCCAGTTTGGTATAATAACTCGAGCAAGAATCTCTCTAGAGCCAGCACCAAAGATGGTAAAAATTTACCAATCCTGCCAAAACTCGATTATAAGCCCTTGGAATAACAGAATAGTTTGACAAACTTGTAGTTCAACTGTCAACAGGTGAAATGGATCAGAGTACTTTATTCAGATTTCTCCACTTTTTCCAGAGATCAGGAGCATCTAATATCTGCAGAAAACACATTTGATTACATAGAAGGACTTGTGATGATCAACAAGACGGGTCTCATTAATAACTGGAGATCATCTTTCAACCTGCAAGATCCAGTTCAAGCCAGTCAATTCAAGTCGGATGGAAGGACTCTCTTTTG
Organism: Osmanthus fragrans; assembly: GCA_019395295.1. NCBI lineage: Eukaryota > Viridiplantae > Streptophyta > Magnoliopsida > Lamiales > Oleaceae > Osmanthus > Osmanthus fragrans. Next base: position 7,965,008 of record CM033356.1, read on the forward strand.
CCTCGAATTGACGAAAATTTTTAATCCCGGCGAGGCTGATAAAATAGACCAGGTGAGGCATATCACAATCCAATATTTTAGTGCATGGTCACAACTATGTAAATTAATATTCAAATTTATCAACTCTGATGCAGGAAATTGAGAGCATGTTGTCTCAATTAAGCTACATCCCCTCAACGCTCTTTATGTCAGAAACTTCTTATGTAGAATTCTTGGAAAGGGTTCATGCAGCCGAGCTAAAACTGCGATCAAAAGGATTGTGGGATCTCCCACACCCTTGGCTCAATCTCCTCGTTCCGAAAAGCAAAATACACAGCTTTGCTGAAGGTGTTTTTGGCAACATTTTAACGGATACAAACAACGGACCCGTCCTTGTCTACCCAGTAAACAAATCGAAGTAACAACTCATCACAACAACTTGTTCACTCAATCAATGTTTAAAGCTCCATATTTACATATTTTTAATTTTTTCAGGTGGGACAACAGAACTTCAGCTGTACTTCCAGAAGAAGACATTTTCTACCTTGTGGCATTCCTTCCCCAAGCAGTTCCTCTGTCCACAGAAAATGACGGCTTGGAACCTCTGTTAAGTCTAAACAAAAGAATTTTAGATTACTGTGTGGAGGCCCACCTGGGAGTAAAACAATATCTTCCTTATTATACCACACAGGAAGAGTGGAGGGCCCATTTTGGCAAACAGTGGGAAGTCTTTGTACGTCGAAAATCAGCATATGATCCTCTAGCAATACTTGCTCCGGGGCAGAGAATTTTTCAAAAGGCAATATCCACCTTATGACAGGCAAAACTTTAGTATAAAGGAAAGAGTGGACTTGCAGCATTTTCAGGCAATGCAATGGCTGAAAGCTCAGCAACTTCATGTGGAGGGGATGGATTTACGAAATTTAGGAAAATACAGGAGCTGCAATTAGTATATAAATATTAGTTCAATATTTCTTGTACCGTCTCGGCAACTGTAGGTATAAAGAGGAGGATCAAAAACCGGTTAAAGTTCAATCAAAATCTCATTACATATAAAACTATTTGATACCAATTCATGATAACTTAGCGGATAGCTAAATTTTCAGTTCTGGAAATAATAGGGTATAGTTTCTTCAATAGTAACTTAATTCCTAAAGTAGAATTATTTAACCATTCTCCATAGTGTGAAGGAGAAGAGGAAAAAGAATGCTCAAGCCATGAAAAAGTTAAATTGATGCGATTTGCACAAATAACAAACATAAGCGATCATCTGCAGACCATGGACACAGAAAAACAAGAAAGCGATAAGTTGAAAGAGTGAGATGAATCTTCAAGCGGCATCAATTGACCTATTGTTGGGTACAAATATTTAAACTTCATTCTGGTGAAATTGCATGCTGTGCCATGCTACAACCAATGATTGCTAGAATTACATAATGACCTCTGCTAAAAATCACAAAATAATCTCTTTTAATTCAATTGTATGAAATGGATTAACTTCTTCAGGAATTCTCCTTATACAGTATGAATTCATTGACATAATTACATTTTTTTGTACCAGATTACTGTGCTTCTTTACTTCCACGATCATCAAATAATTTGGTTCTCAAATTCGTAATGATACATTTGTTTAAGTAGTAGAAATACGAGAATGACTTACAATTTTATTTTTGATGTCTCAAGCCATAAGATGACAATTGTAACATAAGGAATATTAGCAGAGGGCAATTTGAAGCTATATGAATGAATTAAAAACTGTGAAAATGGTTGTTCGGAAGACATATCATTGTAACCCTTCGATTGACAGGATTGCCAGCTGTCATAATGTACAATGAAAGTAAGCAAAAGCTAATCAGATTAATGAAGACTGTCAATGTTTTAACAGAAGTAACAAAGTTCACCTTGCTACACCTTAGCCCAAGAAAAGGAAAGAAAATTATCGTGCCATGAGTTTCATATGCTTATTTCCACGATTATCCTCAAAACTCCTTAAATCTTCACATTTTTTGCTAGTTGAATTTTATTTGGCTCAACCTTGTTTCGTGTTTGTATAAATCCAACAGATTACAGAACATAAAAAGTTCACGAAGAAATAGTTAGGTTTTGATACCCAATGAATCACAGGCCATGATGTAAATGTCGGAATATAATTTGCCAACAACCAAGTCCAAAGGCTCAAACCAAAAACAACGTGAACCACTGAAAGTAGCTTAAGAAATTAATGTTGCTCACTGCCCATCTATATTTACCTATTGGATGGCTTTGAATCTTTGTCCATTTAACTCTATTATTGGTTCAACTAAAGCCTAACCTATTCCTATATATATATGTTGCTTTGACCTAGCCGTCTGTGTGTGAAAGAGTGAAAAAAACGTGGCTGCCATTGAGAGGAAAAAATCCAGCTGCTTTGTGCTTCCAAAACCAGTGGTTTCTTTGTGTTATTGGTCTCCACTTCATGCCTTCTTTCATTACTTTCTTCTTGCCTTTGTAGCTTACAAATCAACACCGTCATTTTGTCATTTGTAGGTGAGATTGAGAAGCAACCGAGGTGAATATACTGGTTCTGGTTTTGTGAGCCGTTTGGATTGGTTGTTTGGTAGAGAAAGTTAATGTTAAACTAAGCCCGAAAAATACCTTTTTAGAAAATCTTTGGAGCAAGCTTCCGTAACGACAAGAGTGAGCCCTTGTCAAACATAATTTGTTTTAGAAAGAACAAGTTTTTGTAAATTTTTGGAGAATGTGTAGTTAAAAAAGGTAGGAAAAAGTTTTAGATTTACGTAAAAAATATTTTATTGTGATAATTTATGATTGAAAATGAGTATGAGAAAAAAAGAGTTTGGAAAGAATGGTTGTCAAATAAGGGATCAAAATCAGCACGCCAGAACAGTTTTAAGCATTTGTGCAAATAGTTCAAAGATGGAAGCTTCTGTAAACCAATAGTGCTCTAGGAATAACAAAATGAAAAGATATATTCATACATCAACCTCAATGGTCTTCATGCATTTGTACCTAAAAGTTAAAACGATTCTGCTCAAAACCCCAGTCAGACTAGTCAAACATAGCTTCAATTCTTACATTGAATAACAGGACTTTTCACCATAATATTCATAAGGCTGGTTTTTAAACAGAAAATAATTGATGGATTTCATAAATCAAACTAACCATGGAATAATCACAGCGTAACAAAATGTGCATGTTATTAATATGTTGTCAGATTTTAACGCACAGAAATACAACCTGGAAGTTTAATCTCTTCTATCTATTGTTACCTTTGACTAAGAGTTGCTGTCTTCCTATAGAACATTTGCATCAGTTGTTGCTTTCGTGGTGACGGTATCAAATAATGTCAGTGAAATGCACATCAAAGAAAAAGCGTTGACACAATAGAAAGAGCATCAATTCAAATCTTAATCAGTGGCAGCCAGAAAATGTAAAAACTGATAAGCAAAATTCATTATTTAGTGGTTGTTTTGCTTTCAAATAATCCATTCTTGGTGCTACCTTTCCAGTTAAAGTAGAATAGCATGATCGTGCATTGAACGCCAACAAGGAAAGGTAGTTGCTTCCATGATCACAAAAGCAGGAATATTTCATCAATAACAGTGAGAAAATGATTCATGAAGGTGATAAAATCCACAAAAGAAGATCAAGTTCAACTCAAGCACTCCTCAGAATCCAATTCCCAAAGTCAATGCAAAGAAGTTACATGTACAGAACACTTTTTGACACACTTCAATGGACTACGATAGGCCAGAATGCTAAGAAGATCAAACTAAATTTTCCATTCTCTTAAACTTTCAACTTTGGTAGATTCCAATCATATTGGTCTTATCAAAATTTTATCTTTAAATTACTAGGTGACTGTGCATGTTGAATTGCAAATAGCTGGAAGATTTACAAGCACTCAATTTCATCAGCTTATAGTTCTTTAAAGTATTGAGCCATTTCAAGAAGTGATCTTCCCAAATGTTTACAATATACTCACATTCTTATGTCTTCAATTGAATTTATTTCCCCATTCAAAGATCATGGAATACCCACCCTAAACCTGTATTTATTTAATTGATGTTTCTCACCACTTACTACCATCTTGCACATGGTATTGAACAAGCTTTAATAGTTACTTCCATTCCTAAGATCGACTCATGTCCACTTTATCTACAACAAACTCTTACATGTCTAAGGTTCAATATGGAAATAATTCAGAGGTTTTCGGCACTTCGTCTGTGTCCAAAAACCAGTGCACCAAATAAGTTCCAGTAAAGAGACTATTGGCATATGTAGCATGTTGGGTTGAACACAAACATATGAAAACAATTACAAAAATTTATAATCATATCTTTCTTCGTTGATCTTTCCAATCCAACTTATCAAACATATCCACAACTAACCACAAGAAAATGTGATCAATTCTACCAGGGGCATACTTTGTAAAGACCTCCAAACATTAGCTTCTTCTCCTATGTATCCCAGAAAAAAAGAAAATCTAAAATCTGAATTTCAACAACAATATTATCAACTTTACACAACTAAATTAGCATGGACCAAAATTCAGAATCAATAATAAGAACCCATAAGCCTTTCTTTGCAATACTTCATTGCATTCAAACCCATCTCATAATTCATCCAATAAAATCGACCTAGTGCCGGCTCTGAACAAAAATAATTAGCAATTGCAATAATACGCAATGTCGATGGGAGTGAAAAGTAAGGCAGCACTTATGTATTCTCGTTTAATTATTTCATCAGAATGTGTTAATTAAACGACATCGTAAGCGACCCTAAAAATGGCACAATGGATGACATTGCACATTTGCACGGGTACTTTTAAAAACAACCTAGTCAAAAGGCGTAAATTTCACTTTGACTTTTCAAAAATGTAATATTTCCACAATGGTCTCGTTGATGGTAAAAGACAAAAATGCCCTTAAGTATATAAAACAATTACAAAATTTTGTTTTGCTTAAAGACAATACTACTCTTTAATTAACAAATAAAAATCAAACATTCTCTACGAAAAATTTCAAAATCAGCTGACTTTTCTAATTTGTTTATTTCAATACAGATAAAAATTCTCTCAACTTTCATCTGCCTCAATTTTAAAATCTAGAAAATTGATCAAACGTTGAAGACCGGAAATTTTTTTATATCACTTCGAATCAGTAAGTATATTTAAGCATGTTTAATTTCGTTCTCGTCAAATTAGTATACTTTTTAATCGATAAAATTTATTTCGACATATAATGTTAACGTAGATAAAAAATTTCAATAAATCTATAATTTTTTTAAGAATGAATAAGAGAAAAAATCATCTGCATCTTTCATACGAAATGGATCTGACGCAAAATGGCCCGACAAAAGCAATAACAACCGGTTGTTTTTAGACTGTTAGCGACTATTTTTTTTATATTGCCACTGATTTTTATCTAATAATTAAAAATTTGTTTCATCATGCAGATATAATTGTACTTCTGATTTGTTACTTTGGTGATTTCGAACTAGATAAAAGAGAACGATGTGTATGAAAATATATGAGTGAAAGGTATGGTAGTATTGCGACTGCCATAACATCAAGTACATCATATGCAGAATTGTATAATGATTTACAGAACAAGCTGAATATTGATTCATCTCAGTACGATATGAAATTGAAATTTATATTCAACGAGCATGAATCAATTTCAATTTCACCTATAAAGATTTATTCTGATACCGAAATGAATTATCTATTCCTTATTAACCAAAAGTACACAACTCATCTTTGCGTGACTTTAGTAAGGAATGATGTCGTCAAAGGTGAATACGAAGATTCAGATGGAGGGGATCACAATGGTAATGATTTTTGGATACTATGGAGATAGCTAGTGAGGATGATGTGGTTATTCCAGAGACAGATGTTCCTCATCGTGATCTCACCGTTACGCACAGAATTCTCTCCGTAGTTCACGACAATGAGAATGAGAATGAATTTACAAATGAGGATTTGATTGTTGTATCCCGTCAGAGACATGAGTATGGTGTGACCTTAGGTATTGGAATGAGTAAACCATCCTCTAACTCTTCGTGTGTGGTTCCCGGTGATGATGATATGTTTGTCGATCAATTGTTTGAAACAAAGAAAGATTTGCAGGAAGCTGTGCATCTACTTGTAATAAATACAATTTTGAGTTCAAAGTGAACAAATCAAATAAGTCGTTGTTGACAATCGTCTGCGTCGATGACAATTACAGTTGACGTTTGCGAGCGACGAAGATGGACACAAACAAGTGCTTTGTAGTTCGCAAGAATACACGGGAATATACTTGTGAAGTGGAAATTCGACGAAGTGATCACAGACTTGCCCAAGCTTGGTTTATTGGCCAGCAGATCATGCATAAGTATCCGGACCCACGGATAATCTACAGACCTTAGTGTTGACCTATGGTTGACTTCATCCTTAATGTTTTGATCATAACAAACAAGATTAATATTGTTTCTAATAATTGATTTTAAGTGATGATGTTTAATGTTAAAATCAATCAAATATTATAAATCGACTCGAAATGAAGATCAAAGTGAAAGTTAAGCATTTAAATCAAATCATTCGAGATGGGAGCTTGAAAGATTATTGCCAAGAAAAATCAAGATCAAGAGCAAGAGCACGAGCACGAGAGACGACACTAAAAAAAGATCAAGACGAGAAGTTTAATAATCAAGAGCTAAACATGAAAGAAACTTCGAAGCAAGATCAAAGATTATGCATTCTAGATCATATGTAAAGGTATAACAATTTGATCGATAGTAATGAATGACAGTAGTTCAAAAATAATTTTGCGCACGAAAAGTTATTTTCATTATCATGTGCATAAAATGTTTTAATTAAAAGTAAGATTGATTTTCAAAATGAAAACATCATTCATAAATCTATATTTTTCAAACAATCAAAAAGGAAAATTTGTATTAAAAAAAAGTCAACGGTTGACCGATCGGCGTGGCGGTCGACCAGAGACGGTCAACCGACCAATATTGACGGTCGATCAAAAAATTCGAACGGTCCAAAATTTGACCATTCTGACTGTACAAATGGTTATATTGCTCATCCGAAAATTGGTGGTCGACCGAACTGGTCATTCGGATGGGCAGAACTTTTCCGTTTTAATGGTTATAAATATCATTTCACTTTGCATTCATTACAACAACTTAAAAAGAGATTTCTTGTGAAATATGTGAGTGAAAAATCTTGTTTGAGCCTACATCTTTACATTCATTTCATTTATTTCTTCATATTAAAAAGTTTGATAGCTGAATCAAATTTCTTGAATCATTTCTCTAATCAAAGTTTTTCATCTTTCTTTGTGCTTAACTTATTTATATTAATCTTAAAAGAGAGATATATTTTTGAAGAAGTTCTTTGAATTTATATTGCACAAATTTTTCTACTTCTTCATATTGGAAACTTTAATTGATTGAATCAAATTTGTGAAATCATCATATTTATCAAAGTTTCTCATTTCTCTCTTAGTGCTCAATTTATTACAATCATCCAATCAAAAGAGAGATACATCTTGAGAAGATTTTTTGAACTTATATTTGATTTATTTCTTCATTATCTTCTCATTGAAACACTATGATTAATTAAATCTAATTATCATATTCATCAAAATTTTTCATCTAACACTTAAACTATCATTTATTATTATTCATTGGAGTGTTAGCCCCTCTTAGTACTTAAGTTGTTTGTATTATTTATCAAGAGAGAAATTACATTGTAAAATCACTTTGATAAAGTGTAGGTCACATTGAGTCCCATAAAGCTCAATAGTGTGGGTCGTGTTGAGGTCCCGTAAAATTCAACATTGTATAAGGATCGGTGCTCCTTATTTGTAAGTCACCGGAAGCGTTGTAAATGGTTGGATTGCACCATAAGTCAGTCAATATAGTGAAAAGGCATTGCTCGTGCCGAAGAGCTTGGTAACGAAGGACGTAGATCATTGATTTGGATCGAACCTCCACAATTATATCTTTTGCATCATCTCTCCCTTTTACTTATCGCTTTTATATTTGGGCTTATTATTTAAATTAATCTATTTAGTTTTTACTTGCTTGAATTTATATTAATTTACAACTTTTACATTGTGCTCATTACTTGTTATTAATTGGTTTTGTACTTGTGCATATTTGTTTAATTGTTTTATTGGATATTACATTAAAACGTGAGTTAATTTTTGAAAAAGTTTTAATAACTAATTCACCCCCTCCCTCTTGGTTAGTTACTCTTGGGTTTTCACTTCGAACATTATTAATGATGTCTGTCGAGAGTACGGAGTGGTCTTGAACTACCAGAAAGCCTGAAAGGCCAAAGAATGAACATTGGAGGATTTAATGGGCTTGGCGGAGGTGAGCTATGCTGAATTGGACAAGTATTGTCATAACATGGGGAAAAATAATCTTGACTCGACATATTTTATTGAAACGGAGGGCGATAATTGCTTTAAATTTTTATTCATGGTTCTTGGACAATGCATTCGGGGATTTCGAAATGATCTGCGACCCATAATTCTAGTCGATGACACAACTCTAAAATCTAGATCCGAAGGCAAGTTGATTATTGCTACATATCAAGATGACAATATCCAAATTTACCATCTTGCATTCGACATTGTCAATAACGAGAATGATCTGTCGATGTGTTGGATCTTCACAAAACTGAGGAAAATAATCGAGGAAGTCGATAGCCTTGCATTTGTAACTGATCGAGGTCAGTTTATAATAATGGTGTCGTTGAAGTTTTTCCCGAGGCACATCATGGTTATTGCATGTACCATATACAAGGCAACCCGAAAATCAGATATCGAGGCAAAGATATCGTTTCATTGTTTAGAAGAACAGTCGAAACTTACAGTGTTGAAGAGTGTAACATGTTCATGACAGAAATAAAAAGTAAATCATTGCAAGCATGAGAGTATCTAACAAAAATGGGGATTGAACATTAGGCTAGCTCACATTTTTCAGGTCGTCGATACAACATGATGATGTCGAACAACGAGAAGTCTCTCAATGCATTATTCAAGAAGGATTGAGAGTTACCCATCCTCGCAATAATTGAGAACATTCCTAATAAGCTGCAGCAGTGGTTTCATGATCAACATGCGAAATTACATAATTGTTTGAGTGTGCTTGCCCCAGCTCAATAGGAGAAACTCTTCAAAACTGCAGATGTTGCAAGAAAGTTGAATGTGGAACCACTGGATGAGTTGTGTTTCTCTGTGAAATGTGCATGTAATGCGGCATACATGATTGAGTTGACTGATAACACATGCACTTGCAGTCGACTTCAAAGTTGAATGTGGAACCACTGGATGAGTCGCGTTTCTCTGTGAAATGTGCACATAATGCGGCATACATGATTGACTTGACTGATAACACATGCACTGATAGTCGACTTCAGTTGGAGAGTTTTTCATGTGAGCACGCAGTCGCGGTGGCTATGTATCGAAACTTTGCAACGAGAACATTATGCTCTCATTATTACACGACTATTCTTGAAGAGCAGCATATGCGGAGACTATATTTCCTCTGTCGAATGAAACTGAGTGGGAAGTTCCCGATAACATTCTCCACCTTCATAGTTTGTTACCACCAGAAGTTGAACCACGTGGCCCTGGCCGTCCACGTACGTCTAGAATATTATCTACCAGAGAGTTTCCTTGACCACTTAGGTGCTACAAGTGCAGAGCCATTGGGCATACTCGTCAAATTTGTACTAGTCAGAATCCCCTAAATGACAATTAGACCGATGTATTACATGAATAATAGTTGCATTTATGTTACTATATTTTTCATTTATTTGTCTTACGTTTTTCTTAAAAATTATAAAAAAAAAAAAAAAAAGGAAAATCAGTCGACTGTTAAAATTACAATTTACAATGTACATACATTTTCATATATTTACAATTATTCATAATTATAAAAATTAAGAACTGTGTTATAATGTTTACATCTATTACGCAAAATAAAGAATCAATTAAATAAATTAAAAATAATGTTTACAATATTTACAATTACTTCATAAATAAAAAAATAATGTACTTGTACAATATTTACGGATAGCAATTAAATTCCCATAAATTGTCTGCTAACTTATTCCTCCAATTTTGTATCCATGATTGGTTGATGGAATCTACCTTATGTGTTATACTCGAAAACTTGATATACTTAATTATGTATAGGTCACAATCACCCCTGCAATTGCATAATAATGCGTTATGATATGATCCGGGATTCGTCACAATTTAGCAAGAACCCCCAAAGATTGTTGGAAAGAGACTAGAGCCAAGTGTAAGACTTTAAAGAGCTAATAAAGTCGTTCATTTACATGTTCGAGCAACGGAATCCATAATGTTGAAGACAACAAGCCAAAGAACAAGTTTCATGTTTGAGTTCAGGCCGGAAACCAATGGGATCAATGTGTTACAAAAAGCAAAGGAAGAAGTTCGGCCGGAAAACCATGCGACCGCTTAGTTGTCCAAATCAAGCAGTCGTCCAGGCATTTATCGAGAATTGATGGAGGCAAATTGGACTTCCAAGCGACCGCTTGATACAAAATTGGAGCCGAATTTTTCTATTTTTGGCGAGTTTTTTTTTTTTTTTTTACTATAATTCTTATTAATTCTGCAGGTTGAGATCCTATCCTTTACAACCTGAATTTGGACTTTCTCAACGTTTTTACATTAATTCTGCGGGTTTCATGCGATTCCCCCAACCGGAATCTCATCACGTTAGTTCTGTACAATGTATATAAAAACTATGTTTTAAAGTTTTAAAAAAAATAACAAACACTTACGATACGGTCTGTCTCGACGGCGGAGGTAATCGACGATCAACTGGACCGCTCTCTTACACAAATAATATTAAAAGCTATTAACTTAGTTAAAATAGGCAAACTCATACGAACAATAATCAATAAATTATATTAAATTCTCATACCCGATCTCGGTCCAGGACAAAATCGGACACTTGATCTCGTGGAGTATGCGGAACAGCTAATTCACGCACAAAACCTCGAGCCTCCTCCTCCACCGACGATGTCGGCTCAGTTATAACCTCAACCTGACATATTACCATTTCAATTAGTTAATGAACATGTGATGAAATTCTAAAACGACATACAATATAAAATTACAATGTCTAATACTAACCTGAGGGTCGTCGATGAGGGCCGATAATTGTTTGTCGGTCGGACATCTGTTCGCTCGAAATGCTCACCAGTGATGCATCTGAGAGCAATATGTCTCCCCTAGCTTCGCAAAGTGGGTACCCAATAGGGGGACGGTCTCATACGCCCATATCTGCAACACATACAATTATTAGATATAAATTTAGTAGATTTTTTTTTACATTTATTATGTTAAATATTTACCTGCACCGCCAAGAGCAATCCATAGACATCGTACTTATACACGGATCCCTTGGGTTTCAAGCGCGATCTGGTGAAGACGTATACAATGTTTTCGAAACATCTTCGACCCCACGAATAGTTGTTGAAGTCATCAACGATCTCCAAGTGGAAGAGGTTAATCGCAGTCTTCTTATGATGACACCGCAACACGTTCACCAAGATGTAAACCAACCCAAGCTTCAATTTGTCTAGAATGTGGTCACATCTCCTGACTGCGTTGATCAGCTGCAACAGAAGCACTGACCTCTATCCCTCAAAGTATGTATCGTACAGCCTGTTACTTCTCCGAGTACTGTCGTTATCCGTGATTTTTAGTCCAGTGATCATGGCAAACTCGAGCATAGAGAAACTGACGACCTTGTCCCCGAGGTCGAAGTGGATGGCATCGCCGGCGACTGGACTCAGCAACCAACATAGTAACGCATCGATGATCTGCCCCCAAAAACTGTACCTCCCTCGACTCACATAGGGGCCAGAAGAATGACTGTCGTAACATATTTGCGTGTTGATCGTCCAACAGCTCATCTTCGGTACTGAAACTGTCAAAGCTACTGTTCCAAGTAGTTTTTCCTACTATCTGTCTCAACTCCATGTCCAGATGATAATCCATCCTACAAAAATTCGAATGTTAGAACACTGTACAAGATATAATGGAATAAAGTATAAAAACATAACATTAAACTGACTTAATTATAACTACTATATGCAAGACGTAGATTCATTTTTCATTTTAAAAAAAGGACACTATAAAAATCAAGAATTTTAATTTAAAAATTAAAAGAAAAAAAAAAGAATTTGCTAATTTCGTTAAAAAGAATATTCAATTTTGGTAATTATCAATTTTAAATTCTTTATTTAATTACATACATACATACATACATACATATATATATATATATATATATATATATATAAACAAGAGGAAATTATAAAAATTAATTAAAGATTAATTATATAAATATTATTTAATTTAAATAGAAAAGATTAAAGATTACTTTACAAAGAATTTTAATTTTTAAAAAAAAAAAGAATTTGCTAATTTCGTTAAAAATAATATTTAATTTTGGTAGTTATCAATTTAAAGTTCTTTATTTAATTACATATACAAAAAATTTAAACAAGGGGAAATTATAAAAAATAATTAAAGATTAATTATATAAATATTATTTAACTAAAATCGAAAAGATTAAAGATTACTTTACAAAGAATATTTAATTTAAAAAATAAAAGAAAAAAGAATTTGAAAATTTCGTTAAAAGTAATATTTAATTTTGGTAGTTATCAATTTAAAGTTCTTTATTTAATTACATATATAAAAAAATTTAAACAATAAGAAAATATTAAAATTAAATAAATAATATAATTATTATTTAATTAAATTAGAAAAAAATAATTAAAGAAACTCCTGAGCCTACAAACAATCTCGAGACTGGTGGGCTACAAATTTAGACCCTGTTTGTGCCATTCTTTCCCCAAAATAAATAAATAAATAAATAGGAGTTTTGAATAGTGCTTTTTAGTATAATGTATGGTTGAAAAGTAAAAAATTTTAATATTTTATTATGTGAATGTATGATTGAAAATGAGTATGTAAGGAAAAAAAAAAAGGTTGTAAATGTAGGGGAATCAAATATAAACGTATTGTTTTTAACCTGTTGGTTGTCGGTGGTCCAATTTTTTATTTTTTTAACGGTCAATTTTTTTAATATAAATTAAGGGCAGGTGTGATTTCATTTGATTTTAATTTTGAGAAAATCGAACTGAACCATGAATCAATGATTTTTTTCATAATTGAACCAATGACTTTCTATTAGATGTGGAATCGTATCAGAATCGAACCACTCGATTTTGATTTGATTTTGGTTCCGTTACTTCAATTTTTAGATGATAAATGCAAATTAAAATCAATCATCATATCCATACATTAATAATATGTACTTGTACCTAAATAAAAATAAATAAACATAAATATAAAACATTCAGCAAGTGTAATGGTAGCTGTGGTGTAGGAGTGTTTGGTCCGTTTGATTGCAAGAGTGGAAAGAAAAATGAATGACTGGGAATTGAATAAAATAGAATTTGTTTTAAAAGAATTGTAATTAATGGTGTTTGATTGGTATAATTTTTCACCTAATCTGTTTGACTTTATTTTTCATGCAAATTGTTACTTTTTGGGATAAATTTTTTCACAATATGTATTAAAATTTGTTTGGATTGCAAAAAAGTAAAAAAAAAATTAAAAATTAAAAAAAAATTTGAAATTTTTTTGGTTCGTTTGGTTTTATTTTTCATGCAAATTGTCAATTAAATAGATAAAAAAAATTTACCATTGGATTTAAAATATGTTTTCATTGCCAAAAAGTTTAAAAAAAAAAAAAAGAGGGATGAAAAATATTTTCCCACCATATCCATAGAAAAATAAAAGATGGAAAATATGTTTTAAATGGTTGTACCTAGAAAATGGGTGAAAATGAATTTCATGGAAAAGTTATGCAATCAAACACCAAATTTAAGAGTTCCACCCAATTCCATCCCAATCAAACGGGGCCTAAGTGCATTTTTAAAATTGAAAATGAGATAAATGAATAAGAATTTGGATCTAGGGCTTGGTCGTTTTGTCTAATAGGCGATAAGGTTAAATATACATGTACATGACATTTTTTCTCCATTTCACACTTATAATTTTTAAAGTTAGATTTTTTGGTGTGATTTATTGATTTGCAAAAAGGATATCTATATAAATTGAGTTCGGTTTTCGGAAACTTAACCAAAACGAAAATTAAAAACAAATGGTTCTCAATTCTAAGAAACAAAATCACTATTTTTTTAATTATTTTTTTGGTAAAATCGAACCCAATCACTTGGTTTGATTTGCTACTAATGTGGTCTCGTCATTTTGTCAACCCCTAATACCTCCAGTTTACATTTTTTTCCACAAATTTTTACCTTCTCAATTTACAATAGTTATATGATCTCCATATTAAATCTTTTATTGTGCAATCTAGAGTTTTATTATCAATAAATTTACTTATTTGAGTTGTTCCTTTATAATACTAATAATATAAATTCTGTTATTATATCTCTTTCTTCCATGTATTATTCTAAATATGAGTTCAAACAATTCTACCTATGTAAGTACATATTAAAAGAGATAATTTGGAATAGGGGACGGTAGACAGTGATAAAGAATAGTTTCATAATTTCCTAGGAGTCAATGAATGCACCCAATTTTTTTCAATAATCAATGTAAAAAGTGTGATTTCGATTCAAATTTCGATGAAAAATTGGCTCAAAAATGTCATTTATGAGACTCTAAGAATTTCGTGGAGATATATTCCATGCACTGTATCTTGAACAGAGATTTTAATGCATTTTAAAAAATTCGAAGATACAGAGCTCCTGAATTAAAATAAAGTAGACAAATTAATGGTTAAAGATTTTTAAGATTCGACTTCATAATCTGTAAGCATTGTTTAATTTAATTTTCTTTAATTTTTCTTAACTTTATCGAAAAAATTCTATAAATAATATTTTGTTTGTATACAATTTTGAAATCACTAGTATTAAATACAGTCAATCTCATCTGAAGCTTGAAAAAATAATGATGATTTTAATTTTTCATTTTTTGTTTAACAAAAATTGATCATAAGATACATGAACATTAAGATCAAATCGAACATCATATATGGCCTACACAAGCCTTACTTGTTCCCTCGAACCAATCAACCAAATGAAGGTTCATTTTGGAAAACTCGTTTCTAGAATTCATCGAAAACGCGTGGAAATTTATACTGTTGAATCACAAGAAAACAAGAAATCTAGTGCAACCGCCTGTTTCCGTACAGGACAAAGCAGATTATTTGCCCTTTCCCATTTCTTTTTTTCTTTTTCTTTTTTTTTTTTTTGTGTCTTTTTCACATTCTTGGCGGTGGGCTGTTACTGTTAGTCTACTTGCGTTTTTCTCCTTTCTGCGGAGTTCTCTCTGTCTGCTGCACTCGGATGTAAGACGAATCTTCTTTCTTCGAGACGGCGATCCAATCTGAAACGAATGTGAGAAAACCCCAGGTGCGAATTGCATTTTTATTGGGTTTTTCTTGTGGTTAAGCTTGCATTTTTATTTTATTAATATTAATATTAATATTTTTTTTTTTTTTTTTTGTATTGAGTGTTCAATTTGTTCACTTCTATTTTATTGTGTAAAGGGGGCGCATAGTGGAAAACCCTTTCAAGAAATTCTAGTAAATTCATCATTTGGAATCATAATATTTGAGTGATCGGCATTCTTATAGCTCTTGGAAAAATATACGATTGAAGATAGATTGGTTGTTGAGTTGAATTATTAGATTGGAAAATTGAAGGTTGGTGTTTATTTGAGACAAGATGGTTGAAACTAGTGAGGGGATTGCTAATAATACTGCATATACAAATGGATTGGGTAGAAGTGGAAATGGTTCTATAGAGGAGAAGATTGATGAGATTCGACGATTATTTGGGAAAGCAGATGGAGATCCATTGAGGATTGTTGGGGTAGGCGCAGGGGCTTGGGGTAGTGTGTTTGCAGCAATGCTGCAAGATGCATATGGGAGTTTTCGCGACAAGGTTCAGATTAGGATATGGAGGAGAGCTGGGAGGTCTGTTGATAGAGCCACAGCTGAGCATCTATTTGAGGTGATCAATTCGAGGGAAGATGTGCTGAGGAGGCTCATAAGACGATGTGCATATTTGAAGTACGTGGAGGGGAGACTCGGTGATCGGATGCTGTATGCAGATGAGATTTTGAAAGATGGGTTTTGCTTGAATATGATTGACACTCCACTCTGCCCTTTAAAAGTTGTCACTAACTTGCAAGAGGCAGTTTGGGATGCTGATATTGTTATTAATGGATTGCCATCTACGGAAACTTGTGAAGTATTTGAAGAAATTAGTAGGTATTGGAAGGAAAGGATTACAGTTCCAGTCATCATTTCTTTAGTGAAAGGAATAGAAGCTGAGTTAGAGCCTGAACCACGTATAATTACTCCAACTCAGATGATCAATCGAGCAAGTATGAGTTCTTATCTTTTCTCTCATGTTACATCTGTTTTTCGTAGATGACATAAGAATTCTTCTGATTAAGTTCCTTAGACATAGTGTCTTACTTATATGAGTTACTAATCACTTTCCTAGTACAGTAAAATCAGCTTAATGTTCATCACTGTTCTCTTTGTACAGTAAAATTAACTTGAAAGATCTTTGTTCTTTCATATGTTTCTGAGCATGATGTAATTTGTTTTGCTTAATTTGATAAATTGATTAGTGCTTATACTCCTCTCCATCAATCCTTCGTACTTTTCTTGGTTGGGGAAAGTCAATCACGGTAATTTAACTTCTCCATAGCTGGAAAAAATTGGTCTCGCTCAGACAAGGAGAAATTCATTTATGTTTGATTGGTAATTATTGGGTAATCTTGTAAACCCCGTGTCAGGTAACTAGGTGCAGTTTTTGATTTGCTAATTGCTACTAGGTGTAGGTTGTGCAATTTTATTTCTATATATCATCCAGCTATTATTGTTATCTTTTGGTAGCACATTCATACAGATTGATGTTAGCCAACAAGTTTATCATAGTTGGTCACTATACTGACGGAGAAAGGGCCCTAAGGTTGTTGCCACTGTGATTTTTTCTTGCTATTTTTTTTCTTACTTATATGGATAACTAATGAACTATCAGAAAAAAAAAAAAAAAAAAAAAAAAAAAAAAAAAAAAAAAAAACTAATTTGAATAACTAATTTAGAAGGGATAATAGCTGGTACTTACCAAGCTGTGGTTTTGCTCATTTCATCCAAAATTTCACGAAAACAAGAAAGAGTTACGAATATATTTTTATCTACTGTAAATACAGTCCAAGAAAAAGGTTTTCTTGCTTGTTTAGTAGCCATTCACTATTTAAGGGTCCTGTTTGTTAAGGCACCCAAAGATGCATTTTAGTTTATTACACCATCTTAATCTTCTTTGTCCTGTTAAAAATTGACCAGCTATGGATCTTGATATAGAAAACATAAGGGCTTACATAATCATTCTGTGCACTGGCAGTATGAATATCCTGATTTCTTTTTTCTTTGTCGATGGTTTACCCTTTAAAACCAGGGTTATCATTTCTATAGTATTTAACCAAAAAAGCTATCACCTTTTGGTTCCCAAGCTACTGCTCTTTGCTTTTTGGAATGGTTGAAACTGTTGTCTTTTACAAGTGAAGCTGCTTCTGTTTACTCTTTATGCTATGTTTTTCCTCAACATGGGCTATTACTTATTAGACCTCTCAGATGGTATTTGTATCAGTACTTCTGCCACCCTAGTATCCATTTTTACTGATTTTTTATTTTTTATTTTATTTTTTAATTTGGAAAAGCAAATTAATTTATGACTGACTTATATGAAACAAACTGGATTGTCAATGGCTGTGTCACAGCCTCGTATATATGCTGTATGCAATGCATCATGGGAAATGCATTATTCATCATTTGGTGTGAACAGCAGCAGAATGAATTGGACTTATCTTCATTTCTTCATGTGATCTAAAAGAAATGGCTTGCACGCTCTTGCCTTCATAAAGGATTGTCTACACACCTGTAGTATTTAATGGAACATGAAACATGCTAAAAAATTCAAAACTGGAAAGGCTAGTCAATTGCTATAGGCAGTTGTTTTGTTCTTCTTCTGTTTATATTTAAAAAGCTGCTTGAGACAACACTGGAAATTAAAATAAATGTTTTGTTGCTTCTATATTTTAGTTATAGTACTGGATTATATATTAAGCAACATGTTGAGTAAGAATTCATACCACGTTCAGCTGTGCTTGAAATCACAAACTTGTCAACAATGAATTGCAATGCACACTGATGATTTCAGCATATAAATTTCATTTTTAAAACAGAATGAGGAAACTTGTTAAACAAGATAGAGAAAAAGGTTCACTTGAGATTTCATAGAAATAATACAAGACTGCATGTGCTCCTGTTAGATTATTTTCATCTTGTGCTTTTATAATAAGCCGGCTGTTTTGATTGTATAAATCATTTTTTCTCCCCAATTTTGGCTTTGAAGTGTTTTTGTCCTCTTTCTCATATGATTTTATCTTTTCAGCTGGGGTGCCAATGGATAACATTCTCTATCTTGGTGGACCTAATATTGCATCAGAAATTTACAACAAGGAATATGCCAATGCTCGGATTTGTGGAGCTGAAAAATGGAGGAAATCACTAGCAAGGTTTCTGAGGCAGCCTCATTTTATTGTTTGGGATAATGGCGACCTTGTTACTCATGAAGTCATGGGTGGATTGAAAAATGTATACGCAATTGGGGCAGGTAAGGCTCCTTTTATTTGATATTTTCCATGTAAAAGTTGAACTTTTGTGAATGATGAAGTTTAGCTTATGGATGAGAATGATGAAATTTTGGCTTCAAAGTAGGTAGGGTTGAGATTTTCTTCAAAAATGTTTGAGGGGGCTGATTTATAGCGACATCTAAGTGCTGCTTCATTTATTTACAGGTTTTTCCTTTCACAAAAACGTAGATTACTAGATTGAACCTACTATCAACAGTAAAGATTGATCTTGATTCTGCCTGTAGAAAATTTAGTGAACAGCAAGGAATTAATTTACTTTTATGAAGCTTTGTTCATTCTGGATGATCTTCTTGACACCAATATGATTGATTTTTTTATTATTTGAAATTGAAATGAACAGGTATGGTGGCAGCTTTAACTAATGAAAGTGCAACAAGCAAGTCGGTGTACTTTGCTCATTGTACTTCGGAGATGATCTTTATTACTCATCTTTTGGCAGAAGAACCTGAGAAGCTTGCAGGTCCTTTATTGGCCGACACTTACGTGACCTTGTTGAAAGGTCGTAATGCATGGTATGGTCAGAAGTTGGCCAGAGGAGAATTAAGCCTTGATATGGGTGATAGCATCAAAGGCAAGGGAATGATTCAGGTTGAATACTCTTAACAAATCGTAATTCTGCTCTGAAATGAACGAATTTAGATTAATGAAATCAGAAAGAAGATTTCATGCTCTCTTAAGTTTGTTTTCCTTGCTAATAATACTGCAGGGAGTTTCTGCCGTAAAAGCTTTCTATGAGCTACTTGGTCAATCTCGTTTAAGTATTGCTCACCCTGATGAAAACAACCGTGTTGCTCCGGTCGAGCTATGTCCCATCTTGAAGACATTGTATAAAATACTAATAGTGAGGTAATTGAATTGTGATATTCATCAATCAAAAATTTGTCAGTCTAGTAAATATCTCGACTTATCTGACTTCTGTTATTCTACAGAGAGGTGTCATCGGAGGCAATCCTTGAAACTTTGAGAGATGAAACCATGAATGATCCTCGAGAACGCATTGAGATCGCACAGAGCCATGCTATCTATAGACCCTCTCTTCTCAGAAAATAGTGTTATTACATTGTATTCTGGGATGCCCAGTCTACTATATTGATCATGGTTTGCAGTTTTAGTGTGTGAAAACGTTGAGACAGAATTTGTGGGACACTATTTTCAAATGTTGTAAAAATTTTATTTTATTAGAGTTGGCTATGATTTTTTTTGTTTCTAATTATTATTATTATTATTTTTTGTGTAATAGCTATTGTTGACCTGGATTTTTGTAGGGGTGATGTGGCCAACAGATCCTAACTCCACTCATGTCCACAGTCTAGCTCCTATACACTTGAAAAAAATCAGTAGTTGTACGTGGCCTTCTTCGATGATGAGGGAAGCAGTTGCGAACATTCCGATAGTCAAGTTTGTCAACAAGTAGTGTATTGGATGGTGGATGTTCTAAAAACATGAGCCACAGTATAAGGGTTTGGATTTGAGAGTACGTAAATAGAGAGGATAATAAGAGAGAGAAGTTATAGTTTGAGTATATAAAATTGTATTGCTTTCAAATGGCATTAAGTGTAAGTTTTTATAGTAAAAGAGATGAAATACTGATTGTTAGATAAGAAGACATGCGGCCTCATCTAGAGGGTTGATGCATCTCTTCTTCCTAGGCATCAATTCACCATTTATAGGCTAATTGACATTTAATGTTAGAGTCTTGCTGGGGTGCTAGGCCTTGTACAGATGCTCTCACAAGCAGGAGTGTGGTGAATATTTTGGGGTATTTTTTTAATGAGGTGGGTCCCGCATGGGGATCCAGCTCATGTGAGAGACTCAGCTCTGCTAGGCTTTTTACAGGCCTAGCAGAGCAACATTTCTTTTAATGTTATATGAAAAGTAGCCACAGTAGTGTTTAAGTCTGATTCTGAAACATAGACTCACGATTGGACATTTAGACAATTGTTGCAGAGATGTTATATCAATTATTTATGAAAAGATTTTGTACAAAAGCTCTCTTGAAAGATGTGAGGCGTAGATGCCTTTTATCAATCAAGAAAGTTGATTGCCTCCGATTCAATCCTTGTAGCATGAGTAGCACATTGCCTAGCCATGGAGGGTTGGCCTCTTCATGGTACCTAGACTACTTTATATATGCCTCACTTCGATCAGGTAGGATGGTGATGTAAAGTGTGGGTCTCGTTAACTTGTTAACTGACTATCACATGGTTGTGATTTGGAGTCTCATCATAAGAAGCGTAATAGTTGTAATTGCACTACTAACTTAGCAATCCACAAACAACTATTTTGACATCAACTAGGAGTATTAAATGAACTTAGTCGAGTTGTTTGGCTTGCTTACCATTGAACGGACGAGTTGAGTATCTTGGCTCGTTAATATTTTTTTTTCCAATTTGAATTGTAAATTGCAGTTTTACTTTTCAAAGTATAATTAAGATGTAAATTTGTAAAGGCGTGTTAAACGTAAAAAATTATATTTTGTCAAAAGCTAAATTAAGTTGCAAAAATATCTCTTTTTTTTAACCAGGGTCGAAACAATACAATATGTAAGGTGGAGTTGAAATTGTAAATGAATGAATGTTTTGTGTGCAGTTTTTTTAAAATAAACAAATGAAAGTCAAAAGCTGACTTTTGCTTAAGAATCAACTCGTACGAGCTATTCGTCTTTTGTTGCCCGAATTGTGTCTACTACTCGTCTTGACCTTAAGCCGTATAAGTTTGGCTCGCAAGTGGGGTGAGTCGAGCAAGCATGCAAGTGACTTGCCCATTTTTCACTCCGATCGGGTCTTGAAATATTTCAAAAGAGGAAAAATGCCTAAATGGCTACCAATTTAGTTTTACTGGATTCAACTAAAAAAAAAAAGATTAAAATTTAAGTTAAAGTTAATAATTAATTTTAACAATGCATTTTATCATGTTTATAACTTTTCAACCATACATTTTATCAATTGTTATTAAAAACTACTAAAAATATGATTCTTAGTTAACAAATTTTGCAAATATTATCACTTCTTCATTTTTTCAAACCTTAAAATATAAAAAATGGATGTCCAAACAGATTGAGTAATTTGTTAAGCCACTGATTTCATTGATAATTTGTGATATAATTTCGCTAACATATCTTGATATACTCAGAAATGATATTAACATAAGGTAGCATGTTAGATTTTGCTTTATAAACTTAAAATTAGTTTTGTAAAAAAAAAAAAAAAAAAAAAGTATTTTTAAGCGAAAGGCTGAGCCGCTTAGGCAAACAGAGGAATTCCGAGGAAGAAAAGAATCATTGGCAATGGCACTCGTTGATTATGCATCTTCTTCAGATGATGACGAGCCTCGAATCGAAGCAGAACAAGAACAAGTAAAAGGCACAGAAGAGAAACTATTCCAGTTTCAGGACAATCATTTGACTCACTTCCGCAAGTAATTCCTAGATAATTTTATTTTCTGTCTAATTTTTCCTCTAGTTCTACAACCTAAGTTTAATACAACTAAGAAATATGATTTGGAATACAAAAACATATCTAATTTATCCGCGGTGGTAATGACCTATGAAGAGTGGGTTTATTTGTATTATACAGTATTGTCCAGTCTTTTGATATTTTGGGTTTGGTTTTGAATTTTTTTTTTTTTTTTTAAAAGGACTAATTTTTGGACCTGAGGAAAAGATGTTAGGTATTGACGTATGGAATCCTTGAACATTTAAAAAAAAATATATTAATTATGTTCTGTTTGAACATTGGATATACTGGTGAAAATGGAAGAAGAAAAGGAGAAAGAAGAGCAGAACGAAATACAAAACAAACTGACTTATTTAGCATATTTGTGATACTAATTAAAATTAAGAGTTGTGCATGTTGCTACTATAGTTCTAAACTAAGGCTGAGAATGGATTTCTATAATCTCCTTAAGATAGAAATGGGTTTAATCAGGTCAGGATTTCTACTTTTTTGGCTCTATCTATTCAATATCGGTGCAGAGACTATAATTATTCAGGCTTGAATGCTCTCTGCTCAAGCTAGACCCATTGTAATAGTAAGCATCAAATTAAAGTTAAGTAACTTATTTTGAGTTGCGCTTTAAAATTGGCTTGGCAGAAGTTCGCCCAAAACATATTAGCCTGGTTTTGAGTGTGTTCATTCATGACATCGAGCTAACATTCAATGATCTGAAGTTTGGGTTGGGTACATCTTTAAGTTTCCCTCCCCCTCATCACTTATTGTTTTTTCCTCATTGTGATATTACAACAAACAATATATTACCTTTCAGATTGGTCAGTGCCAAAAGGTGTAGCATTTCAGAAAAGGCTCATGAAAAACTATAAATTGAACTCTCCTCATTCTATAAATGATTTCTTCTTTGTCCTTCTCTAAAATTCTTGTCCGAACTATATTTTGTTATTGTCAATAAATTTGGGTCAACTACATTTTTGGGTCTAAGCAAGACATATGCCTTAATTTATCCTTAACGAGTGCCACCTCTACTTGTTTTTGTGGGATAAAAAACTGTAAATCATTTTTCATGTGTTCAGTGTTTCCTTTGCTTTTCCTATGGGTTTTCTAGGAATAAAAAACAGATATTTAATCTGTTATTTTTGGTCAGTAGATATGAAGGATAATTATTTTCATGTACTTTATATGTGATTTTTCATTTCTCCAATGGGTTAATTGCTAAGTGATCTGCAGTATAGTTGAGTACTTGACATTTATTCAAACTCCGAAGGATGGATTCTTAACAATTCTGAGAAAGAGAAAAGGAGAAATTGAAGTTAGATTTATTCAGTGTTCATGCATGATTATCATTGCTATTGCAGTTGGAAGGTCGATATAAAATGACTCTGTTGTTTACCCCTATCTTTTGTCCTGTTACACCTGTTGCTTTTATGAATCTTATTAACCTTTTCATTACATGTTAAGTCAAGATTTCATTAAAGTTGCTCCAACCCTCTTCACACAGCATAAACCATTTTTGTTTATGCTGTCAGTTAATTAAGCTTTCTTTTCCATCTTTTCTCAACTTATTATTGAATAATTTTTTCCCTATGTGTAAAGCTGGTAATTCTAATTCTTCTTATTTACAAATTTTTCATTGGCACTCTTTTCACTTGGCCTCTGGTTAATATTTACAATCTGCCTCCTGCTTCTCCATGGTCTGACCCGCCAGAAAACTTCCAGAAATTTTCCCAAAAGCTTCATTCTTTCCACAATCCTTTTTTTGGACAGCTCCCATTTTTGAAGACAGGATTCAATTCCAACTTTTTTCTCTTCCCCTGTTAGTTCAAGAGATCTTAGTGGCTCTCCCTGTTACCTTGAGGTCTTCATCAAGGCTTTAGCCCATCAGTTCTGAGTGGGTATCCTTTTGTGCGTGAGAATCTCATCTTCTATGCATCACCCCATCTTCTAGAATAGTCTTCTTTATCTAATCCTACTCGTGCACCATCATAGCTAGGGATTTTTCTGAGAATTTATCATCTCTTCCTCTCTTACCCACTTCCAGATCTGGATCCTTTGATGTCACTGAATTGAACTTTGCCAACTGTTTTCATCTCGCATTATTTCTCTCAAATCTATTCAAAGTCTTAATCAATTGAGCAGTTGGATCTTCATCACACTGCAAAATGATATTGGAGAGGAAGCAAGGCATGTTTTAGACATATTTGCAATATTTTCTTTAATAAGTCACATGGATCCTTGGGAGTTTCAACGTTGGTTATTCCAGTCATGATTAAACAAAATTTAATGAGCAGGTTTCTTTGGCATTATGCATTAATGCACCAATAAACACCGAACTGAGCTCTACATTACTGCATCTGTGAAAGCACAGAAAACATGTAATTGAATGACCACAATCTGCGTTCACTGATATGTTTGAATTTCTGATATTTAACTCTATTTGTAAGTTATTTTAACTGGGGACCATTAAATGCTATATCTTTTCTCCCTTGTGCTAAATATGCTTTAAAAAGGATCTGATTTACCCTTATACCAACTCATTTAAGTTCCGTTTTGTTTCCGTAATTACCCGTAGACTGCTATGATTGCATTAAGCTACCCATGTTGCACATTTGACACTTGAGCTAGGGAAGAGATGTATATCCAACCTTTTGCATGGAGTTACTACAAAAGTATATTTAACGATGTCTTTTTGTGATGCAGCTACTTTAAATTGAGTTAACTGTTCATTTTGAGCACTTCATGTTATGTTGCACGTGGTCTCTGTTTTTCCATACGCTGTAAGAATTAAGATATATCATGTATAGGCATTGATATTCAGCAATGTCCATGTCCCGGACTTGAAAATTCAATGTTCGATGCTCTTCGTGTTTCACTCAGTGCCACTGGTCATGATATCTGTATAAAGCACACACGTAGCCTATTTTTAGGAGTCGATACTTTTATTTAACTTTTGTTCCGGGTAAATCTAAAATATGAAGCTACATTCTAGTAAATTGCAGGTGCTTTTAAGCAGTAGCTCATCAGCTTAGTTGTTATTTATCTCAACAGATTTTAAGGTCGTGAAGGGATCCTATTTCGGATCTTTTTTCCATTCTGTTTTCTTTTTCTTTTGGTTGAGGTGAGTGGGTGTGAGGGATGCAATATGGAAATTTGTATCAACACAATTGTGGGAATTTGAGTAAAAAGATGAATAAGATCAATAATTTGAATGAAGATAATCTAGTGCTGGAGAGTATTGGGGATTTTGATCAAGGTTGTGACTTTTTGTGCGGTTGGCATTTAATCTTTTGGATGTGATTGGATGGTTCAGGATTTTGACAAATGTCAACTTTCCTCTTCATTTTCACTCTTATGATTCGGTGGCGACTGATGGAGTTTGCCCCTTATGTATTTTGTAGTTTTGTAGATTGTAGATCTGGATCTTTTTCAGTTGTTTTTTATTTTTATAACATACTCCTACTTTATACATGCTAAGTTACTTTTCTGGGCATGTAGGAGTTCAGGGTTGTCATTGACTAAACAAACAGAGAAAATTTCTAATCAGCCACAGTGTTCTGAACTGAAACTTCCTGATGCCTCACTCCTCTTGGATTCACCTGCTTTGCCGTCTCATCTTGTTACTGATTCAGACCACTCATCTCGAGTTGGAGCTGCAATGGCTGAAAGCGCATCTCGGAAGAGAGCCTTAAATTGTTCTCCTGCCAGTCATTTACGTAGTAAAGTCCCAAAGGGAAACTTGCCTCCTTCCAAGAATGTTCCAGATACAGTAGGTGGCCATTTACTTCCACCTCAGCTTACTGGAAGGTGTGTACTAAATGTTGATTATTGCTAATGGTGTTATATACATTTAGCTTAGCCCAAATCTTAATCAAATTCATCATTCGTTTCTTGATACAACGCAAAGTGTAACTTATCTTCATAATTCTTACATCCGATTTCAAAATGTTTCGAGCATGTGATTGTGTGTGACACATGTTGCATTGCTTATTTTTCTGGTAAAATCAAGATCAAATTTATTAGTTGACAATGCCAGAAAGGAGTTTCTTAGTTGTTACACCACTTCAGATACCTGGCTACTTAATCTATATATTATTCCAGTCCGTATCTGAAATCTTAGTTATGTTTTTTTGGTAATGGGACTTAGATTTCTTATTATAAGTTCGAATATCTTTATCATTCGTAAGCTGTTAGCACTAAAGAAAATAATTGTCTCTGTATATTAAGATCTTTGTCGGTTTCATGTTCCTTTATGTTCTTGCCATCATATTATTGCAAAAATTAAGGGCAGAATGAACTCTTAACCTCTAAATACTCAAATATTGAGATAAGATGTAGTTGTTGATGCAAGTTTCACTTTTCAATATTCTTTTGATTTTTGATTTTGAAGTTGTGTTTTCTCGGTTTGTTTGAACCCATAAATTTCTAGCCTTGAGAGTAAATTTAATGTGGTTCGCATAGCAATTTGTTTCCCACAAATTAAATTTACCCATGATCTAATGGATTTTTGCAGGAAAAACGTTGTTACAGAGGACATAAACAAGCTCTTTGTAAGAAGGCATGCCAACACTTGATCACATTAAATGTCCAAGTTGGTGGTATATTGTAATGTTATTATTGTCTTCGTTATGTCAGTTTAGAAATGCTTTGAATTTGAGTGTCGTTCCTGTAAGACCTTATGAATATTGTCCTAAAATGTAACCAATTTGTTACCAAGTTTTTGTCTGTAAAATAAGATGCCAAAATTTGTGGGTGTGACCGGTGGTTGATACATTTGCACTTGCTGATCAAATTTTATCGTACTTTTTAATTCATTAAATTGTGTACTGTACAGTTCCTTTTTATTGAAGTTGAACAAGCATCTGTTGAGGTGATTATTTCTAACTGTAAAAATAATCTAACAGTTACTTTCTTTTCAATTTTTCCCGAAGTTGTTTGTTTCTTTTGCCATTGAAGAGTAGCTGTGGAGGGACTGTTTGGGATGTACTGCAGAAACCTGAGCCTGGTAGACAGATGTCTTGTATTGGAGGAACTTATGACTGATCGAGGTTGGTCTCAGCTTGTTTTGTAACCTATGGACATCAATAAAAGTTCTCTTTCGATTGAGTTTGTATGAAATGTATGGAATAAATTTGAGCATACAACAAATAAGGAGAAAAAAAAAAGGTGGAACATAGTGATCTAGAATACAAGCATAGGAAGAATTGCAGTGCCTTGTGAATGTCATACCTCAAAGCACTTATTTTCATGACATTGACTCGTATCATTTGATGACTCCATCGGAAGCTAAGAATAACGTTATCCAGCATAAGTGATGCCAAAACATGATGTAAATGGAAGAATATGATACATCCAATTAGGTGTGTTCCATGTTCTTACATTTACTTAGACTAGTGAACGTTGAACGTGCAACATTATGAAATACTTTATAAGTGCTCTAAAAATAATATTTAAATATGTGTGAATGTTAATTAATTTAGAATTAATACCGGTGAATATATGCGTGACAATGAATGTTAAATCATTTATATAATTTTCAATTAAGTAAAACTGGATGTTAATTAGCATACATGGACGTGAATAATGATATGTATTCTTGAACGTGAATTAACTTATAATTAGAATTAATAACACTGAAATATATAAATGAAGGTAAATATTAATTAAATGAATATGAATGCTAATTAATTGAGAATTAATAATAGAAAATTCATACATTAATAAAAGTATGTATGCGAAATGAATCTGTCAAATGTACATGTACATTGATGGTAACTAAATGGTTAAATAAATTAAATACAGATTGAAAAATGAAAAGTGTGGCATTATTGATATAATTAAATTATAGTATGGCTAGATTGTCCAAAAAAATGATTATCATTTGATGTGATATTTAATATATTATAGATAAGAATTAGTAATAGAGAATTCATACATTAATAAAAGCAAACATGTGAAATGAATATGTCAAATGTGCATGTACATTGATAATACCTAATGGCTAAAAAATTAAATCTATATTAAAAAATGAAAAGTAAGGTATTATTGAAATAATTGAATTATAATAGGGCTAGGATAGTCCAAAAAATGTTCCATGTGTGATATTTATAGATTTAACTCGACTTCTTATATTTTACCTGGCACCACTGGTTCTGAAAACCTCGACTCATTTCATTAGCATGAAATAGTCTGTGCTTCATCTTGCATAATTTGAACTTCTAGTTTCATGCTAGGTCCGGTCCTGTGGGAAGTGGTTCATAGCCATCGTGGTGCTTGACGTTTTCAGCATTATTGGAAGTCATAATGGGAATGCATTTGAGGACAACAGCAACTAGCAAACTTGCAGCTCCAATCAATATGCTAACACCGAACTTCTAGTTTCATGCTAGGTCCGGTCCTGTGGGAAGTGGTTCATAGCCATCGTGGTGCTTGACGTTTTCAGCATTATTGGAAGTCATAATGGGAATGCATTTGAGGACAACAGCAACTAGCAAACTTGCAGCTCCAATCAATATGCTAACACCCCACAGCTCAAGACTCAATGGCACTGTATCTGCAAATGTGCCTAAAAATTCTACGATAACTATTTGGAAAGCAACAGTGGAGACCATGATGACCATGAAAATCCAGCTGCTGAACATGCCGCGGAAAACATTTATCTTCTCCATGTCACGGCTGTTTATTTCGTTAAAAAACCTGGTATATTTGTGGAAGGAATGTTTATCAGAGTTTTCTCAGTAAATGTTAGGCTAGAATGCAGACGTAACCTTTTATTAGACGCCAAATTTTAAAGCAAAGTAGATCTAGCACATTCGAAGACACTTTTTGTTGTATGTGATGTGAAGTTGAATGAAAACAAAAACAAGAAGGAGTCTCATCTTGAGGGGAAAAAAGGAACCGGTTCATGAAATACCTGGCAAAACACAAAGGTATTGAAGATCAAGGTATTAAGAGTAGAAGTAGAATCTACACCATTGAGCTTCAAGAGCCGCTTTCCTTCAAAAGAGAGTACCCCAAGAGCGGCCAATTGGTACAAACTCTGGCCAATAATATTTCTCCACATAACCTTTGTAATGAAATGAGCATTCCTCCCAACAGGTGGCCTCTTCATCAATCCATCGTGTGGAGGTTCTGTAGCAAGAGCTAATGCACCAAGAGTGTCCATTATCATGTTCACCCATAGCAACTGCACAGCGGTGAGTGGCGCGGAACCTGAAGATGTGAGGTAAATTTTTGTTTCAGTCATCAATAATGCATAGATTTATAAATAAACCATTTTTTTCATTCGGTTAATTTGTGCATAAAGGCTAGCTACCTGAGATGCATGCAGAAACAAAATTTGTTATGAGAGCAACGACGTTCACTGTCAGCTGGAACTGTACGAACTTTTGAATGTTGATATAAACTGATCGACCCCATTTGGCAACATTCACTATGGTCTTAAAATTATCATCCATTATCACCACATCTGCACTTTCTTTGGCAACCTGGTGCACATTAAAGAACTCTGTGCTGTTAAGGCAATGGAAGAACAAATAAATGAGGCATCTTATTCTACTGAATACTCCATACACTGATACACAGGAGAATCACAGAGTGGTAGAAACTAGAATGAAACATACATGAAGAGACATTCTTGTTTGAACAAGCAGATTCAAATTTTCTATGTACTCTGAGAAAAGTAACATAGATGCATGAACTTGAAAAGGCTTCTTGTCTACTTGTTAATGATAGTTGAAGATTCATGAATTAATTTTCCATGATATTAAACGAACCTCGGTTCCTGCTATACCCATAGCAAGTCCAATATCTGCCTCATGAAGAGCAGGAGCGTCGTTAGTTCCATCACCGGTCACAGCCACCACTTCTTTCAATTCTTTCCTCAACATAGTTACTAATTTGTGTTTATCCGAAGGCAACGATCTTGCCATAACCTAAAAAAACAAACAATTCGAGAAATTAAAAGCTATTTTACTCAATTCAATGTCTAAATCCTTTTCAGGCCAGTATCATACCTGCAGTTTAGGTATTATCTCCTCCATTTCCTGGGTACTTTTATCGCGAAAATCTTTCCCTTCTATGGCTATACCATCATCAGTCAAGATGCCACATTCTTTAGCTATGGCCTTGGCTGTGTTTATGTTATCTCCCGTTACCATTCGCACTGTAATTCCAGCAGCTAAACAAGTCTGGACAGCTTCTTTTACACCTGGTCGAACTGGATCCTTAATTCCAACTACTGCTATAAGTGTATAGTTGTTATCAGGAATAGAATCACCAGACGTGTTTTCCATATCCTTAAAAGCCAAACAAAGTGTTCTCAGAGCTTTGCACGCAAAACCATCAATGACATTGGCAATGTTCTTTCTTTGCTCGTCAGATAAAGATACTGATTCGCCATCCTTCCCAACCATCTTGTCACACATGCCAAGAATAACTTCTGATGCACCTTTAACAAAAGCTCGAAGCCCACCACCTGGAAGAGCCACCAGCACAGACATCATTTTCTTTACTGAATTAAATGGCTCTACTTTTATTGTTTTGAACTCATGTTTTTGAGCATCGAAGTCCTTTTGAAATAGCAAGCCCAACTCCAGCATAGCTCTCTCAGTTGGAGAACCGAATATTTCAGTCTTGCCGTCTTGACCTTTCATCACTTCAGAGTTTGTGTTCAGAAATATGCTATGAACAAGAGCTCTTGTTACTTTTTCTGGTATAGAAGACTTCAATGCATTTCCCAGCCTGTTACTTTCTACGGTTTTGGATTTTCCACATATCCAAATTTGTGTCACCACCATGTGATTTGTAGTCAATGTGCCTGTTTTATCCGTGCAAATGCAACTAGCCGAACCCATAGTCTCACAAGCTGAGAGGTGCCTCACCAATGCCCTATCGTTCATTAATTTCTTCATTGCGAAGGCAAGACTTAGTGTTACTGCCAATGGCAGCCCTTCCGGTACAGCAACTACAAGTATAGTTACTGCAATTGCAAAGAAATTCAGAAGACTCAACACATCATCCATCGTCCATTTTGTGATCCCACCATGCTTTGTCGCTAAAAAACGCGTAGTGAGCACCAAAAATGTCAGCACAGCAAAAGCCAAACCAATTTTCCCAATAATGGTTGCCACTCCATTTAGCTTCACCTGCAATGGCGTCTCGTCATTTCCTCCTTCACTTAGAGTGACCATCAATCGTCCCCATTCTGTCCTCATACCGACTGAAGTCACAAGCATTTTTCCTGATCCGTCTTGCACTTTTGTACCAGACAGAAGAAAAGGTCTCCCTTTATCTATATTTACTGCCTCGCTCTCACCAGACAAGCTCGACTCATCAATTGACAAGCTGTGACCTGATATGAAAAGCCCGTCTGCAGGAACTTGATCTCCTATGGACAGGTGAACAATGTCACCTACCACCAAATCATAAATCGAAACTCTCTGTCTGTTACCGTTTCTCGTGACATGAACTAGTATATTTCGTTTTTCTTTATCAAGGTCCCTGAACTGCAAAGATTGCTTGTAGTCACTAATGGCAGTGACTAACACCACTAAGAAAACGCACAGAATTATTCCTAGCCCATCATACATGCCTTTTGGCCACCCTTCTGTGGCAATGCCAACGCCTATAGAGATTACAGCACATACCATTAAGATGATCAGAGTAAGATCTTGTAGAGTATCCCACACAAACATAAAGAAGGGCCTTGAAGGTTTCTCAACAAATTGATTCAAGCCATAGATTCTTTGCCTGTTTGAAATTTCACTCTGGCATACTCCTTTTTCAAGTGAGACAGATAATTTTCTTGCTAATTCTTCCAATCCTAAATGAGATTCCAACCGCTTGAGATCATGTGAACGAACAATTGATGCAAGGTCATCTGGATCAATGCTGAAACCAGCTTGCCTAACCTCATCGGAGATCTGGTGCTTATCTGCTGCTTGACTGGCGGCTTTAGGATAGATGCAAGAAACACATATGAGAAGGAAAAACAGGGAAATGAGTAGTATCAGTATGTTTCGTGCTAAATCATACCATCAATGAAATGCAGCGCTGCTTTTTGCACGTATAAAGCTATTCGTATCTTCTCCTGGAAAAGGAATGCCAAATTATAATCATACTTGAGAGTTTGTAGGTTTACACTACATGATATAAGATCTTCTATCCAATTCCCAAGTGATGCTTCCCAGAAAATGGTTTTTATTCTAACCATTGTTACCCACATAATGATTCTTAACACCGTCTTAGATATTAGCATATTCAGTTTTGTCTAATATTGTACATCAAACATGCATATATACTATGAATTAAGTTATTTATACCCGGAGTTTGACATTTTGGGTTACACAACCCCAACAGTGCCCTCACATGGGGTCGGCCCCCACTTCCGACAAATGTGCGGGCCCCACCCCCAATGTGAGAGAGCGGGTGGGGTCGGATAACTCGGAGTGTCAAATTTCGAATACTTGTAGCAAGATTATATATACTATTACTTAATCATAAACTTTTCCGGAGAAACCCGGAAAGTGTGTATACAGTTGGTTTTTATTTACTTAAAACACAATTATATGATATGTTAAGGGATAAAATCTCACGTCGAATAAAGATGAAAACATAGACCAATTTATAAGATTTTGGACTACTCCTCTTAATAAGGTTGACCTTTTAAGATGACCCAAATTCTAACATGGTATCAGAGCCCATTAAACTCTAATAAGCAATTCGATCCGATTAAAACTCAAAAAAATGAGCACACGGATTTCAAGATTAGTCTGCTCAAACGAACCACCATCTTGCGGGGGCATGTTAAGGGATAAAATCCCACATCGAATAAATATGAAAACATAAACCAACTTATAAAGTTTTGGGCTACTCCTCTTGATAAGGTTGATCTTTTAAGATGAACCCTCAAATCCTAACATGATACACAAAGTATCCATAATGACACGAAATAAATCGAGTAAAATTTGTTAGCATCATTCGTGAGCAATAGAGAATACGACTAAAGTTTGGTACATCGTATGACAATGTCGTACCTCGGAAAAATACATAAACTATGGCCTAACCTGCATCATGACAACAAAGAACCAAAAACGACCGCCGGGTAGACCTAAATAAGTGGCATCATCGTAGATTTTGACTTATTGGCTGCTTGATCTGACATTGAAGGCATTGCTTTGCTCATTTTTTAGCTTAAAAGTTCGAGACGAACTTACATTTGAAAATTTCTCTTTTCTGGGATTTGTGTAGAAGACCTTTCGTTGCTTTTTAATTTCAAGAGGAAAATTGTACGCGGGAATGACTGAAAAGTATGAAGAAACTAAGCCATGATAGCCATCGTGAAACATCCAAGAAAGTTCCGGGTTTTGAAATTATTCCACAGTATTCAATGCTGATCGCAATCAACGCAGCAATAGTAGAAGCTTTCCAATTAGATCTAGAACAGGAAAAAAAAAAAAAGTAGTTTGCGTAGTTGACGGGCCTTAATTTGTCGGTTGTATCAGAAGAATACGAATATAATTCAGTAATAATGACAACAAATAGAGAAGAGTCTGTACTTCGTATATAACAAAGAATGCAATAGAAATACGTATATGAAACCTGGATTTTTTGGCGTTTGCGTTCGACTTTGGCTCGTTTAGCGAGATCAGCTATCATTCGGAACCTCCGGCGCGGGTTTTTGACCAACCAAACAGCAGATCTCCATCTCCTTAATGCTTCTTCAGACGGTCTCTTATGGTCTACGTCGAAGTTCTCTCTCAAGTACTTCTCCATGTATGTGCTTTAAAGAATTGTCGAAGTAAAATTCAAGAAAAAATATAATGCATAGAAATTCTGCATGTAAAAAATTTCAATGAGGATATATTTTCATGAATTTGAGTGCAAGGAAAGTTTCAAAGTCTCCATCGCAACAGGCGGCAAGGAAGAGGGAGAGATTTGCTAATTTGTTATCATTTTCAAACAGAGAGAAAATGCACACTTGAGCTTCGGAGAAATATAATAAATACTTGAAATTGTTTTTAATGAAATTGACAATAATTCAAATACGAGAACATGCAAAGTTTTCATGAAACGGTTGGACATGAACTATATTGTCAAAATTTAAAATTACATAAGCTCCCACGTCTAAGTGCAAAAGACAGATGGTTCATAATTAGGGATGGCAATAAATCCAGATAGCCCATTGGCTAGTGATATTGTTGACGAGAACATGCATGCAATGTTTCGTATAACACGATTGGACATGAACTATTTGGTAAAATATTAAAATTACACTAGATGTTTGAATGTGAACTATATGTTGTTCATAAATCATAAACTGCAAATTAGGCTTGGTACTCTGCTTTAGTTAAAAATAAAAAATACTCTCAATTTTTAATTGATTTAAAAATACGGTATATAGACCTTTTATTGAAGAAGTGACACGGTGTGAACTGTGTGAATTTTTAATAAATGAACATAGGGGCAGAACTAGAAAATGATGTTAGGATGGGTTGAAATCTAAAAATTTTCGAATGAACTCACGTCACAAGAGGCTAAATTCATGACATTTACGACAAAGAATATACAGCACTCGATGAAATAAAATAACTCTAGATATTTTCATCCTAAGATGTCCCACTAAATTTTTTTATATTTTCTTACCAAATAAAAAATTGACGCTTACGTTAAAAAATATAAACTAACCGAACCATGATCGGAATAAGCAAGGGATACATATCCACCAATGAAAAATTAAGAAATTATTTAATGAATACCATTCTAAATAAATTTGACAACCAGTATTTTCAAAAAACTGAAAACTTTGGTCGAAGCACGTAATCAATAATACCCAAAATACTATTTGGTATGGATCACTTCATTTCATAGTGAGTGAGGAATCACATCTAAAGAAAAAAATCGATTAAGAATTATGATGGTCCAAAGAAATTAGATTTAATTCATTTCCATATTTTGCTCAGTTTCAAGAATATATTTATATATAGATTAATTTATAAATAAATAAATAAATTTTAACAATTATTCTTTTTATTGACAAGATCAAATCTAGAGCATATTGTTTATTTTGACCATAACATCTATGTCATGGTCAAAATAATTTTTTTTTTTTTATATAAGTATGAATAAGCAATATATGAAAACATACGTAGAAAGAAAAAAATTAATTAATTTTAAGCTTAGCAAAATATGTAGTGTGTAGTGTCCCTAACTATTAAAATAAGTAATTTTTAGATATGATCAATACAAATTTTCTATTATAAAAATTTACTTAATTACCATTAGTTTAGTCAAATAGGCATTAAATAAAATGCCTATTTTAAAAATAAGATACTCACGTTTCATAAATGTCATGAAAATAGTATTTAATAATTGTAGCCTCTTCAACAAGATTTGATTAATTGAGCATTGAGCTTGGATTAGAATTCAAATTAGAGTTGGGCTAACACAAATATTTGGACCAAAATTGAACAAATTATTCCTAGGGAAGAATTCATTTGTCAGGGGTATTCTTTACCCCACTTCACAATTCAGGCCTAAAGTTTTAAAATACAAAAATCAGGTATCCATTAATTAATTAAATATATTTTATTAATTAAATATTTTAATGTCATAATTGTACGATTTTTTTGTCACATTTACATAATTAAAAGTCACAACTAATTTACTGGTCACATATTATCAAATTAATTGATCACAGATTATTTCGAGGTAACAAATCAAAAAATTTATAGGTTGCAAATTATTTCGAAGTCACAAATCAAAAAATTTATAGGACACAGTTTACCGACCCATCACATATTTTCAAATTTGTTGATCACGTATTATCGAATTTTATAGTCACATATTAATAGATAGTCACATTCACCAACCTCGTCCTCAATCCACATCCAATACTTGGTCACAAAAATCGCCAAACCCATCCCATCTATCCCCGACCACCACCCGTCACGGCCATCGTCATCTCACCAGACTGTACAAAACCACAGCCACAGCAACCACCGCACAACCGCATCAATGCAAACCTACCACCAAATCAATGCAAAATCACCACCACAGTAAGTCAGTAACCATGCTACCACTACACACCAAACTCCGTAAGCATCAATCGCGACATCACCAACACTGCACCCCACCGTCACCGCCACCGCCACCACAAACACCATCACCATCACCACCACACAAAACGACTGCCACCATTGCCAACCGACACCTCCAATAACCCAACCCACAACCTTACCAACACTGCACCCCACCACAAACATCATCACCACCACACAAAACAACCGTTAGATCCACTCAAAAGCTCACAAAAATAGACACCAACAAAAACCAACCACTACACCACCACCATCGCCGCCGCAGCCTCCACAGTCAATTCACAACCTCAACACAACACCGCAAAAAATCACTTAGATCACCACTATAACACTTCGATTCGAAGGCACATAGGCGAGCTTCGAACAAATAAAATCATCGAATGGTGTGGTTGTGTTGCAGTCGAAGGTATAAAAACGTCGAAGGAATAGAGACAATTGTTAAATGCTGGAGTCGAGCTACAGTCGTAGGCGTGACAACGTCTCCGGTGTGGTATCGTCTCCGACGGGGATCGTATAATAAAAGGATGAGAGAAGGGAGAGGGATGTACAGAGAGAATGAAGAGAGGAAATAATTAGGGTTTGGGGGTGGGGCTGTTTAGGGTGGGTGGTTTTATAATTAGATTAATGTCTTATATTTGCACAAATAAATTTTATACCTGATTTTTGCACTTGGTTCTTGAAACACCTAGTGGGGTATAATTTTCTTTTATTCTTAATTTTTCATATGGG
This sequence comes from Osmanthus fragrans, assembly GCA_019395295.1. Classification (NCBI taxonomy): domain Eukaryota; kingdom Viridiplantae; phylum Streptophyta; class Magnoliopsida; order Lamiales; family Oleaceae; genus Osmanthus; species Osmanthus fragrans. The sequence continues at coordinate 8,002,082 of CM033356.1, forward strand.
CTAGGGGATTGGGTTGGGCTACAGCCCCCCAATACCTCCGCCCCTTAATGAACATGAACTTCGTCAAGGGCATAGCCGTGAGAATTTAGGAAAGTTGGATTGGTCGTAAGCAACTCTACATAAGAAAAACAAAACATAGTGAGAGGTTGGAGTTAGGGAAAGGAGTCAAGTCGATCGAGCTCGATGATTGAGAGAAGCAAAATGAATATACTGTTAAAAAGTCAAATTACACAGTACGTGACATTTTCATTAAGAAGTTACACAATGTTACTTTCTAATATCAAACTTTAATACAAATTTAACATAACAAAAATTAAGTCTAATAGCTAAATATTGGTTTGAAAATTCTTATAATCACATTGTAACCTTAGGAAAAAAAATATTTTTGTTTAAAAACTAATGTTACACAATGTGACAAATAATGTCACTTTTCTAATGCAGAACCTTAATTATTTTCTATCACAACAAAACATCAATTCCCTCAAGTTCAATACCTACATTCTATTGGGACGGCAATTTAGGTCATTTCAAAATCTATGTATTTGTCATATTTTTCCATTTGTCATGGTAAATGAAGACATAAATTTTATCGATATTTACAAAAAAAAAAAAAAAAAAAAACCTCAAAACACATTATTTAAAAAAAATGACACAACCATATTACACCATGTGACTTTTTAATTAAAAAGTGACATTTTATGTTACTTTCAAATGTACAATTTTAATCCATATCCAACAAAAATTGTAGGGAGTACTTACATTGTCTTTTTATAAGAGATGGTTGCAAGCTTAAGCAAAAATCTCCTATTAAAAACATTAAATTACACGGTCTGTGGCATTTTAATTAAAAAGTGTAACATCATATCACTTTGTAATTTTGGAAAAATATTATAACATAAAAGAAAAATGAAATTAACACTGAAATTTGAACATATACACTTTCGAATACAAATTTTAAATTTTTGTAGTGCGTTAAAACGTTTGGAGAAAAATATTAATAATTCAATGATTCAATAATATTAGTTTTAATTCAAGCCTGGAAATTTAAAATATTTGGGCGACAGCACATTACTGTCCAAAATGATAAATAACTACATACTTTTTTATTTAAAAATTATTGTTTTCATGTATTTTTATCGTAAATAGAAATCAAAATATATGAGGAATGTAAACTAGGAATATATACTTCATATATTAATGTTATTACAAAAAGAATGTATTTGAAGAGGATTAACTAAGGGCATTGTTGCCATTTTTTTAGTACTTTTCTTGCTTTATGTGCATAAATTATGGTTATAAATTCAATCTTTTTACATCCTCAAATTTGCTGATTTGGTGATGAGCGAACCATGCTATGTGTACAATCGAGGTTGACAACCTCACATTTGAGGGAGCCCATGATGAATAAAAAAAGCGTGGATCGTCCATGTGAGGGTGTTGTCAACCGGCGTTGTCAAGTCCAGTTGTACAAATAGCAAAATTCTGATTGGAATTGTAGTTCTTTGAGAAGATCGGAGTTGCTATTGTAACTGTCAATTTGAGTTATTTCTGGATTCTGATGTTAAATTGAGTAATTGGAATAATATTACAAATTAGGGAATGAGATTATTTAGTTTATCTTTTCAAGTGTTTTTCCAATAATGTGAATTATTACAAGAAGTTTTCTAATCTTGTTAAAGACTAGAAGACTTGGTGACATTGCACATGTTAATGGTATAAGCATAAAAAAGTCTGAGATTCATAGGAGAGTTGGAATGATCATTCATGCAAATTCTCGAGAACTATGGTTCTTTTGATGTGCAAGACTTATTTTCTAAGCTGTAAATTATTAGAAACTATGTGTCGAAAGAGATGTAAAGGCAATCGAAACGTCAGACTACATAAAAATAATAGCATGTTGTTTATCAAATTTACGAATTGCTTATAGAATATTATTGACCGCACTAGTTACAATTGCATCTGCCGAGACTAACTTCACTAGTATTTATAACTCGAATTCCTAGATCCATCACTGACCACATACATTCAATTACAGGATCTAATCCTCCATTAAAAGTATAAAAATTTGTCTATTTTGATCAATTCAAAGTTAAAAACGTTCACTAAACTCGAATAAAGCTGAGCCAAAATCTCATGACCTGCCTTGATCCTTAGTTTGCTAATGTATGTGTTTTGAACATGAAACGCACGCACCCTTGGTCACACGTGTGGTGTCAAATACACTTTGAGATATCAATGGCTCATATTTCACCTCTCTCTCTCTCTCACCCACACTCACACACACTTGATGTGATGAGATCTGATCTGATCTGATCTGATCGGAGGAGGAGGAGGACGAACAGTAAATCACATGGGTTTTTGGTGGTAGGGTCCCACATTGTCAGTCAGTCCCCCATGTGATGTTGTCATCCTCCATCAAATGCAGGGAGCAAAAAGACACACTCCACCCCTCATAATATAAACAAAAGTACAGATCTTCAAATATTCTAATCTTGGATTTTCTTGAATCTGGACCTCTACAACATGTTAGAAATGGATTTCTAATTTTCTTTTTTGGGATTATAAAATGGGAAATAGCCATCTCATCAATACATAGAAAAGGGAAGAAATTACAGACCCTGATATTTACTTTAGTTCTACACAGATATTTCTTTGATTTTCACTGTTAACTATTTCCCTTTTTACCTGTCAGTCCAACAACTTTCTTCAACTACAGAAATGAAAAGAGACATGGATGGAAGTCTCTGTCCCACTTTCTTTACTGCCTTTTAATGTGTGCCTTTTAATTTAATGTATGATAGTAAGTAGGTATAGTATTTCTAACTACTGCTGGCTGTTCACACTGACTTGGAATTTGATTTAGCAGATCAAATCAATCTTCATCCTGTATATAGATTCAACACAAAATGCCAAACAAACCACAGTAAATGAACAAGTTCCAGGATAGAAGTATTTAGCATAAGTGTAAATTAATTAAGCATCAACTTATAATTAAGAGACAACAAATTATTATGTTTACTTACCTCCATTAAGAAAGCTAAAAAGCAAAACAAGATTCTAGGCCTACATTCCAATGGCCTCGTGACCAGAAGCAAACCTGCATTATTCATGTAGGTATTTGCTTATATATTACAATAAATGCGTCTAATTAACGGTAATCGAACGAGTAATCATACCTAGGCACTTGGAAGTAACACGATTTGAATGGAGCCACGTCTAGCGAAGGACTAGCAGGAAATAAAGACGGACTGATCGAGTTATTGTTAGCCGGAGACGACGCAGAAATCTTATCGAACTCTCCAGTCTCCCTGGAGAAAGCTGTCGTGTAGTCTCCAGCAGCTTTTGGAGATGCAAAGGGACTATCGGGGAGGTTGTGCTCCAAACTACATTCAAATTAATGAAGAAACTTAAGCATACACCAAATAAATAGATGAATTAGAGGTCACACATCAACATTTAATATGCATTCAACAATGCTAATTAGGTAATAATGAGTTTTCAATTCAAGATGAAACGGGCAGAAAACAATGAGAGGTGCAGTACCTTCCTTTCAAATCACTTTCTTTATTGGGATTTTCTGTGTCTTTGCTAGTTTCATCCTTGAGAGTAGAAGACTGTTTCTCTGTATCAGTAACATTTACTGGATTTTTCACTGCCAAAATTGAACCATTTTCTGCAACAGCATAATTCCAAATACAAGTCTTTATCCCCATCTTTCAAGAACCATGAAACTCAATGTCGAATGAAAACTGACATAAATAATAATGGCACCTTCTTTAGATTCCAGGCTGCTGCGATCACCAGGTAGAACGACATTTTGGTTGAAAAAACTCAGACACTGTGTCGGGGATGAAAGAAGGCCACTGGTAGAGAGTGTTCGGTGGTGGCTATTCCTCTTGATGTCAAGAAGTTGTAGACCCATAAGTCTCCTATTTTGAAGCTCAATTGCTTGCTGCAAATCTGCTTGCTCCTCTAATTTTCTTCCCCATAACATGTCGGGATTGTTGTAGAACATCCCCCCGCCTAAAGCCGAAAAGAAAATACCATTTTCATCAAACATTAAGTATAACATCTTCAAGTTTAAACCGGTCAAACTTAGGAATTTGCTATTTTCTTTTAGAAACCAACTGAATAAAGGCATGAAGCATTGCTGTTTACTTCATTAAACCAAGAAATTGTTAGTGCACGATGCAAGGGATGAATATTTACTTACCGAGCCGAAGATCATAAGAATCTTTCGACTCCAGCCCAGTAGGGCTATTACATCCCGTGTACTCTCCCCTGTCCATCTGAGGCTGTTTTCTGTAAATGTCATCAATTATAACATTAATAATCCACAAGATAATTGGGCTGCAACCCAGAAAGGCTTAGAGAGAGATGAACTAACCTGTGTTTGTCGGGGATTTTGCCCTTTTCCTTGTATGGTTTGACGAGTACACGAGCATCACACACAAAGTGGGGATTGCCCTTTGCAAGAATGAGCTTTACAGTCTCTGGATAAACAAATGTGACAAAACCAAACATCCGTTTCTGCTGATATGGAATCCTCACATCTTGAACTGGCCCGTAAATACTTCAAGATGAAGCAAATTATTTAATAAACTCAATTCCTCAGCTCAATTAGCTAAAGAAAGGTATAAATAACCTCATTCAAGCTCAACAAGAAATTCATGCACCTGAAATAATTAGACACGTCTTCTTCCTTGAAAGTACTGTCAGCTGGAAATGTCAAGTAAATTTGCCTCGAACCAGGATTCATCATACCAAAATCACCTCTTTCGAGCCGAGATCGACTAAATTTGTTCATATCATCACCCAAAAAGGCTCTACAAGATCAAATCCAAAATTTTTTACTTCAACAAAATTATGAACCCAGTAAAAAGATCAAGTTAAAGTGTTCATGCCTTGGACTCTCAGCTTGCAGTTGCTGCTGGAGAAGCAAATTCATGCATCTATTTGTGGCGCCCGGGGAGTAAGGGAAATTAGTAGAAGCCATGAGTTGAGAAGCTGCGGCCAGCCTTTGTTGTTGCATAGACTTGGATCTAAGCAGCTGTTGGCACTGCTCCATCATCTCAAACTTGCTCGGCGAGCCAACCAGGGCGGCATCATCCACCCCATTCTCGCCATGGACAAACCTGCAACTGGTGCCATTCTTGCAGTACCCTCTAGCAAAGTAAAGGCAAGGTTTCCATCCGAACCCTCCACCAAGATCATCAGGGCACAAACAGACATCACTCGCTGAGCAGCTGCGGCGGTTAGGTAAGCCGTCGAATGAGTCACCACCCCAGTTATCGGCGGCACCACCGTAAGAAGGGAAGAGCATTCCTTCGCCTCCTCCATTTCCACCTGGGCTAGAAGCCAAATCTTGCTGTGGGTAGAACATATCAGGGCTTTTAGGCATCAGTAATGGAGAGCCATCGTTGAGGAAAGAGAGCTGGTCTTGTAAATGAAGCTCGTCAATCAGATCAACCTCTCCAGTTGCATAGAAAGGAGGCGCAGCAGAATTCATAGCAGATGGACTGGTTGCATTATATGCAACTGGTGCAGAACCAGGACTGATTAAATCATCTTGGGTTTGAAAATCAGAGAAGCTTGAATTAGCCCAAGAAGAAGCTGAAGTTGAAGACTGGTTAGGCATACTGAGAGGAGAAGGAAAATTCCCACCACCAAGTAGCCTAGAAGAAGAATTAGTACTTGACAGAGATAAAGAGTTGCTGAATGGTGAAATAGAAGAACTCGAAGGGATTGAAGGAGTATTTGATGATGCTAAACCAAAATCTTTTCTAGCTTTAAGAATCACAGAGTGAACCAAAGATTCGGGGCCAAAAGCCAAACGGATCATTTCTTTCTCACCATGGTCTTGTAACAGGAGAATTCCCATGATTTTAGAGGCATTTTCAGGGTACAAACTTTGGATCCTTTGAAAAACAATCTTTGTTGCTTCATATGCATCCATGTTCTTCTATTTCTGGGGTTGGTAGTAGATTCCACTCCAACCCTCCAAACCTACCTTTTTCTTACAATCACTAACTACTCTTCCTTTGAGTAAAGAAAGACTGAAAGAATCAAAGAAAAATCCCTTATTTCTTGTTCCAAACAAATCTACCCAACTAAAGTATAGCAGTAGCCAGTAGTTCACTTAATATTTTCTCTTGTTCCTGCAGAAAACCCCGTAAGGTAAACAATAGGAAGATGAAAAACAAACAAGCAAAAGTATGGTTGTTGAATTTCTCTGTAAAGAAAGATTAAAACCAAAGAAAAAACAAGAAAAGAAAGAGAAAAAGATGGTATCTTTCTCTTAATTTTCTTTACCAAATTTAAATAAATAAAAGAATTTGCTGTGACTAAAGTACTACTTACCCATGAAAGATCTCAAATCCTTCATCTTTGTCAACTGTAATCAACTGAAAATAATCAATAAAAACCCACATTCAACATTCTGTTTCAGTCTATATTATTTTTTTCCTCTTTCAACGTTAATTTTGAGCAAGTTACTGGAAAAGCCAAAGCTCCATCTTCTTTCTATGCAGCCTGCAGGATTTTGCAGCAGTTCGTTTGACAGCAAAAGCAGGGAGCACAGGAGGACCATCAATAACGAAATTATTTCGAAAAACCCTCCATAGTTTACCGTTTATTTTTTTGGGTGTTTGTCGTAAAAGAAAACCTAAAGTGGAAGTACAGAGCAGTAATGTCCGATAAAAGTGGGCTTGATTTTTAACCTCGCGTCTGAAAGAAATTGTGCCATTTTACCAAAAAAAAAAAAAAAAAAAACACAGAAAGAAAAAGACCCAAAATGTTTGGTCAAAAATGTCCAATCTTAACTTGATAAATCATAAAATGTCAATTATATTCTTTTGAAATGATTTTTTATGTATTTAGATCCTTTCTTCTTTTATGGGTTGATCATTGTTCAATTTTACTGAAAAAAAAAAAAACATTTTGATTAATGTCATCACCTTGTTGTCGACTAAGAGCTTATGTAGGAGAAATTTTTTCTGTAAAAATATTTTAAACCACACAATCTACCACTTTATAACATTTTCCTACTTTACAAGTATGGGGCTCAACAATATCAAATGAAGGAATTATGGCAAAAGAAATTATTTTATTTAAAGCTTTTTATGGAAAGTGTTAATAAATAATTTAAATAAAAATGGTTGATGATGAGTAAATAATACTTGTAAATCTTAAAAATTGTAACAAAAAGTGATTTGATCATTTATAAATATTAATAAATCGTAGGCTTAATAATGGGAGAGGTATTATCAAAAAAATAAAAATAAAATAATGGGAGATGGAGAAGCTAAACTACATTGTGTGAAAGATGGTGACTTGAGCATGTTTTGAAAATGATTAAATTTAAATTTAAATAATTATAACTCGTGGATCAATATGTTAATAAAAAATATGTTTGATCAGAATTTGATTAAATTATAATTACAAGGATAAACTTGAGAAGGGACAAGTAGAATTATTGAATGTGAAGATGATATGAAGGTTCATTCTATGAGAATTATGAGAAGGCGAGACATGGATACAAATTGATTGTAAAAATAACAAGTTGTCGACTTGAGAGTGAATTTGAGAATATAAGGAGGTGCATTGTTATTAAAAGATATTAAACCATGTTTGATCCACATTCTAATTTTCATTTTCATTCTTCTATTTATGTTTAATCATATATTTTTCATCACATCAAAAAAATTTCATTCTTTTTCAACCACATATTCGTCATCACATCACCAAAAAAATGTATTCTTTCCATTTTAAAAAAGGTTTAACCACAATCTTGAGGCTCCCCCACCATCCCACCCCTAGAACATTGTGGAGAAGATAAATCGCGGGATATGTCTCAATAGGCTAGGGTACAATAATTGTCATACTGTTGCTCATAAAGAGTTCAATTACAAACCTTGTAAGAGGCAGAAATCGAACTCTCACACGGCGATTATTAGCTCAGGTATTCTTTCCATTTTAATGTGCATCAAACAGGGGTATAAAGATGACAAAATTCTTCGTCCTCGGCTCCTCATGGACTGGAGCGAGGAATATGGTCATCTGCTCGAAATTTTAAATTTAAATTATATTTAAAATAATAATAATACGAGATGGTAAATGAGAATTTATAGTTCACATCCCATTTCATAATTTTTTTTTTTTTTAATGACGAGGGAACTCGCAGTCGCTACTATTCGAGTGCACACTAGATAAACTCTCGAGCTGACGCAATAGTCTGCAAACCACGTCAATTAGGTTAATCATATTCCAGTGCAACAGATTTGACCAAAAAAGTATTGATATGAAGAATCGAACTCATGATCAAAGATTTTCACGTTCACCTATTCTACTAACTCGATCATCCTATAAAGGTCCCATTTCATAAATCTTTCCATGGGGTCAAGGAAAAATCCTAGCGTTCCCGGTCCCTGTCCTATCCCGTTCCCGTTTCTAATTCGGGTAGATAGAGCACACTCTCCTTTGAATATGACGCGTCCGCGGGTAGTAGTTGAGAATATTTATGATTACAGATCTGTGTGAAAATTGTGCACGTTCTCTCTTCAATTTTTTCTCACTTCTTTTGAGCTATTTGAGGTGATGAATCCTAGGCGCGGTTGGGGTGCGTGTATCCACTTCGGTGTGGGCCCAATGTTTGATCCCGACCATAGGATTTAAGGATGTGGGTTTGATAGGTTCATTTCAATAGTGCCATTTTTGACTTCTTTATTTTAATTTAATTTATTTTTAATACTCATTTTCATTCATACATTCATATAATAAAATATTTTTAAAATAAACTAAATTTTTTTATTACCTTTTAACTACACGTTCTTCAAAAAATACTAATCAAAACTACGTTTTCAAAATTTTAAGCATGTTAAACAGTGCCAATATTTAGCCACTGTCCGATGAAAATTAAAATTAGATTTTTAGTAAATTTTGATAATAAAAAAATTAAAAAAATTATAAATTTTATAAAATATATATAATTAACTTTTAACTTTAAATATAATTAAAATAAAAAATTTAATTCTTACCCAACAAGGACCTGATAATTACAGTCAAATGAGTGTACTATGATTCCACCCTCTGGTTCAAAGGGAGCAAATAAAGCAAAGCAATTATTCTACAACCGATTAATGATCATCCAAGTGAACATGTTACCTGCATTATTGTTGAATATCATGTCTCTTGTCTCTATTGGGGAGGTTGTCAACCAATTCATGAGAATTTTCTTGCAATTTTGTCCCAAAATATTATCACAATATTTTTTGTATTAAATAAAAAATCGACGTATCTTATATTTGCATTTGTGTGAATAGGCTACCCGTGTTTTAAAGTCGTTTCAACTTTCAATTTATAGATTATCCTCTATGCTAAAGTAATTAATAAATAAATAAATAAATAATTGTTGTACCTATTAGCTTAGTCCAATAATATTTTAGTCCACCCCTAACTCCCTACAGACTTTACGTGGTACCAAATAACCTACTATATATACATATAGATTTGATTCAAGAGAATCCCGCGCTTTTTTTCTTCTTAAATTTAAAGTAGAATTTGAATTAAATTGTGCTTGATTGCGCCAAGTCGACTTAATCACGAGTTTATATATGCATGTGTGTTCATAATTCAATCAAGAATAAATTTGTTGGAAAATGATGTTTTAGCTCCCATCTTGCCGTATGGTCCCCTTTTTAGATACGTAAATAGTAGCTTGCATGTGCATTTTTTAATCACGTATCAATTTATAGTTCATGAATATTAGTCCAAGTAAAACTTCAATAGCAATTGAGTGAGTATTTATAATGGTTGATATGACTTAATTGAAAATCACTTCTTTTAAACTCGTATTCAATATTACATTCTTCAAAAAAAAAAAAATAATAATAATAATAATAATAATTTTTTACATGAATGATCAATTTATAATATTTATTTATTTGTTCACTAATCATACATTTAAGTGATTTATTTAAATAATTGTGTGACATCATTAAGATAATGATTAGTAAAAGGCTAAAGAGCACAAACCCTTCCTATCTATTGGGTAAATTGTCGAAAACCCCCTACCTTTTGAAAATAGCATAAAACGTCCATGTTTGAACGTGGAACAACCCGCTATTGTCCATTTTCTCAATAAAAATTATGAAATGATGAATATACCCTTTTCATTTAAATAAAACAACGCGGGTAGAGAACAAAAATTAATTACAATTATAGTCCCAAAATTTTCAAAATAATACAAATAAGTCACAAATAAATTAAACAGAATTCTTCTTCTTCCCTAACCCACCCCGTACCCCATCCCACTCCCACACACCAAAAATCAGACCCACAACCACCGTCGCAATTAAATATTACAACCAATCTTACCATCTTTTTCCAACAACATAACAAAAGTACAAAAAAAAAAAAAAAAAAAACCCCCAAATTTCACAAATCCAGAATTTTTTAACTACTTAAAAGAATTGAAAATAAAAATGGTAGAGTGACATTAAAGGAACGAAAATGAAGAAGAGGTAAGGGGAATGGGCTTATGATGGAGGATCTAATTTGCCATTAACTGGGAATTTTTTTTTTTCCCTTCGATGCATTCTCTTTTCTCCTCTACCAACCAATACCCATCGGAGGATTTGAGGGTATGGTACTTTTCCTTCCATTTCAATCAAATTTTCACTTGAAATTTTCTGTTTCTACCTGTTCACCCCATTTTTTGTAGTGATCACGTGTACAATAGATGTTGGGCTTACTCACATTTATGCAAGCAAATTTCAACATATTTTGATCGAAAATTTGAACAGAGAGGGGTGACTTTTTTGATGTGAAAGATACTCTATGACACGAGACAAAAATATTCAAACACCGGTAATATGAGTATAGGCAGACCCAACCCTCCAATTTTTTTCAGATTTTTTTTTTTTTTTGGTGAAATTACAAAGAATTGTCTTAGACGGATCCCCTAATTCTTAAGTTGCATGTCCATGAACTTGAGCAGACCCTCCAGCCTAAGTTTTAAAAAAAAAAAAAAAAAAATTAGAAACCCAACTCATTTAACCCAAGTAAAATGAGAATTCATTTTTACTGTTTTCATTCTTATCTTTGAGTTGTACTGAGTTTATTTATGTTACATTACATCATCAAGATTAAAGCTTATAGATTGTGTCAGATTGATTTTGTAAAAATATTTTCTTGCATCTATCTATTTAATTTATTTGAATGTTTTGTAGTGCTTATGAAATGCACAAATTGTATAGGTTCTTTAATCATTATGAACGTTTGTGTTATACATTCAGCTCTAAAACAAATTCGGGGGCAGGTGTTCTCCCCTCCTTCACCTAAATATCTTCCATTTTATGATCCCCAACTCTAACATCCTAGTTCCGCCATTGAATATCAGCGAAGATAATTGCAAACAATCACAAACAATTCGACCAAAGTAGAAGTAATCTAAACTTAAGCAAATAAATATGGAATAAGCACGAGAGAAAACTAAATGTAGTTTCAAATATATAAAGTTGTATCCATTCAAATGACACAAGAGTTGTTATTTATAAAGCTTGGGCCAACGTGGTAACCATTAGATCAGGACCACATGGCCTTATCTCACTAACCAAGATCTAACACCACTTTCTGCCATACATTTAATACATTGACAATGAGTCAGCCGCACTACACCCTAAGTAGATAATTCTAACATTCATTAATATAAACGTTACATCAATCATTCCTAGAGATACTCTGCAGATTCCTTGAAAGACAGCAAGTGCTTCAGCTTAAAATAGGTCTTTGAATGGAGAGGCGGTACATCAGTAGAAAGGCTTCAGAACGATGAGATAGTACTTCGGCACTAGCTTCTTTATGTTGACCGATTAGGTTTTCGTTGACTGTCAGATGTCTCCACATGGCTTTCGCTAGGAGCTTTAAAATATGAGATGTAACAATACTCTTCTAAGTCTAAGCATGATTATTTATGTAATGCATTGACTTATATTTTTATATTGAAACGAAGATTTTGTTGGGGTGGTTATTTTTAACCATCATATAGTCCTCCAAGTCTAATTGTGAATATTTATATGAGAATTAGAATTTGAAATGAGTGGATTATTCAAGATACCTATTGAGGTTATTTTTCGAAACTATGTGTTTTGGAGCTACTATTTATCTTGAAAAAAGGTTGAGCACAGATGAGGTTCATTTAACTAAGGCTGTTTGCTTAGTAGTTTTGCATTTGTGAAGAATCCCAAAGCTATACAAGTTGAGACTGAGGCGATGCAATTCGTCGTTTTACCGAAGCTGTAGGGCAATTTTTTTTTTTTGAAGACGTCATTTCATTGCGTCAAAATGATTTGTCTCGTGTGTTTTCAAGAAAAGACAGGTGAGGCGGTTCATGTTCCAATACACGCAACCATCGTTGCATTTAATGAGCAATGATGATTGTTGAAAGCGTGTTTTACGGTATTCAGTCGTCTTTAGTGCTTGTGATTCAAACGTTCTAATCTGGACCATAGGAGACGAAGCGACAGACGTAGTGGACGGTTCAGATTAAATCTGGAATGAACAATTGGATGGTCTGGATCTACATCTAATGGCTAGGATCGATGACCTCTGCCTATAAAAGGAAACAATTTTGGGCAAAAATCACTTTGCCTCTACAAATCATAGCATTCAAAATTCTAAGAAATTTTCCTTTATTTTCGCTTCTTAACTTACTACTTTTCTTCAGCATATTTTTTTTTATTTTAGTAAGTACTTCAAACTTTAATTTGTATTTTGATAGCTTCCTTACATTTTGATGGAGGGATTTGGGCATAAGCCAAGTTGCTTCTAAGATGTGGGTCACCTTAACTAACACAGCTGACCTTGTAAGAGCATTAGGGCTGGTCAGAGTGTTTTACCTCCTAGGAAGGGTCGGGAAGTTGACGAGGCAAACAATGAGGGTATTTGGCATTACCACAGAGGCTGAAGACCTTTTTCAAAACTTTCAAAATAAGAATAAGAAATATGTTATTAAGACCTCTCAGGCAGCCAGAAAGGCTAAAGCTGATACTGAGGCCATCCGGAAGCAGCAGGTCAAAGAGTCAGTGAAACACGTCTCCGCCTTAGAAGAGATTGAAAATTGTGAAAAAAGAAGTCAACTTATCCTAAAGTGAAGTGACTTTCATAACCAAGCGAGTGGAGACTTCTGATGCCCATTAGAAGTTGGCTGCTGAGGTCTTGGAGAGGTCGGATAAAGAAAATGGTGCATTGAAGCAGCAGGTGGGGGAGCCTTCCTCGTTGCATCTGCGGAGGTGGGAGTCCTCAAGTGGCCCTATTTCGATGGACTTTCATTTCTTCATTGATAATTTCACGCCTTATCATTTCTAGCAAAGCGTTGTAGTTGGTAAGGTCCTTGTTTTGTACGTCTCTCTAAAAGAGAGAATTCATAGCTAGCTCACCTCTTATGACTAGCAGTATCTCCTTTTCAGTAATTTGTACGCAATAAGTCATTTCATCAATGAAACAAGATAAGAAGTTTTTCAGTAGTTCTATCTGTTGTTGCCTCATGTCCTACATGTGCTGTATTAGCCCTTCGTTTTCTTTACTAGTAGTGAAGTACTTAAGAAAAGTCTTCTTGAAGTTTGGCTAACTTCATATGCTTTCCTCCAGGAGTCTAGTATACTATACCTTAGTCGTTCCATTTAGGGTCAAGTGGAAGGCTATGCATTTCACAACGAGAGTGGAGCCCTTTAGGCTCATGTGGGTTTTGAAGCTGTTAAGGTACTTCACATGATCGACTCTTCCATCATATTTGGAAATTTTTGGAAGCACGAAGTGGCTCGAGACTGGGGCATCTCTAATCCCTTGGAAGATGGTAGGTTGTCATATCATGATCATCATCAAGGTCACAAGATCTTTGTGGTTCGTCAAAATCTTTAGGGTGTTTCCTAGTCTATGAGGTGCAGACTTTTCTTATTTGAGTTCATGGTAAAACCTCTTTTCAGTTATTTGGGCTCCTTGGTACTAAACGATATTTATTTCTTCAAAAAATGCACCTGACTTCAGAAAAAAATGGTTCCTCTTGGAGTTCTTGGTTGTTCTTTCTTAAAAAACGCAGCCTTTTCTTCAAAGGCAACAAATTTCCCAAAGAGTGTCCTTCTACTGGTCTTTTTTCAAATTGAATTTTTGTGGTTTAGAGTGTGGTTTCCCACGGAAGACATCAATCTATTGACTCCATTTTTTACAGTGATCACTTGGACAACAGATGTCGGCCCCTTCACGTCCACGCAAGCAAATTTCAACACGTTTTGATTGGAGATCAAACGAGATGGATGACGTTTTTGGATGTGGGAGATGCTTTATGACACGAGAAAAAATATTCAAGTACTGACAATATGATCGAAGATGATTGCAAGCAATTCAACCAAAGTAGAAGTAATCTAAATTTATGAAAATAAATATAGAATAAGCAAAAGAGAAGACTCAATGTGGTTTTAAGTATATAAAGTTGCATTTCTTCAAATGTTACAAGAGTTGTTATTTATAGAGCTTAAGCCAATTGGTAACCATTAGATCAGGACCACGAGGCCTCATCTCACTAATCGAGAGCTCACATCACTTTTTGCCATACATTTAATACATTCACAACGGGTCAGTGTCTTACACCCTAAGCTGACAATTATGACATTCATTAATATAAACATTATATTAATCATTCCTGGAGATACTCTGTAGATTCCTTGAAAGAAGCAAGTGTTTCATCTTTAAAAAGGGCTTCGAATGGGGAGACAGTGCCTCGGTAGAAGGGCTTCGAAACGATGAGACAATGCTTCGACAGAAGGGCTTCGAAATAGTGAGATAGTACTTTATGTTGACCAATTGGGTCTTCGTTGGCTAGATCTCTCTTTGAATTTTGTAGGTATTTTGGAAATGAGTTAGATATGTGTTCTTAGCTTGTAGGGAGCCCTTCATTTTACAATGGGCGGGTTCAGCAACAGTACTTCGACGGCACAATAGGTAGATTCGACTGATAAATATCGATGACTACTTCATCATTCTTCCATTCCTTCATCTGGGATCGAGTTGGAAGTCTGCGCACTAATGTACGTGGTGGTGGAAGATTTAATGTTGGTGGTGAACACTGTAGAACTGCTGGTGTTTGATGGTTTACAATTGGTAGCTCAAATGGTGTCGATTCTGCATATCTATCACAACATTTTTGCAGACCCTGATATTGGGGAAAAGAATTTTGATAATTGCATTTTATTTGATTTTTCTAGTTTACTTATGAACTGCAAATTCGTGTATCTACAAACTACAAATTCGTGGTTGTGGGGGTGGTGTAGTGGGAGAGAAATGAGAGGGAAATTGGAAGTTTCAAACGGCCACTGGCGACTGTGATGGTGGTTGTGAATGGTGTCTATAATTGTAATTAGTTTGGGACTTATTTGTAGTTTTTTGAAAAATTTGGAGCTATAATTGCAATTAATTTTTTTCCTTCTATATTCATCATTTCATATTTTTTTTATTGAGAAAATGGACGGTAGGGAGTATACTACACTAAACATTTCAAATAGGGATGTTATGTGCTATTTTCAAAAAACAGAGAGTTTTCGACAGTTTCTCCAACACGTAGAGAATGTTGTGCTATTTAGCCATTAGTGAGCTTGTTTGATTTCTAATTTTTTTTTTTCGAAATACATTTTTCTCTACACTTTTTAA
Organism: Osmanthus fragrans; assembly: GCA_019395295.1. Taxonomy (NCBI): domain Eukaryota; kingdom Viridiplantae; phylum Streptophyta; class Magnoliopsida; order Lamiales; family Oleaceae; genus Osmanthus; species Osmanthus fragrans. The sequence continues at coordinate 8,017,781 of CM033356.1, forward strand.
CCACACAATTTTTCAATAAAATAATATTACATATAAACTCAAAAAAAATTAATCATATATCCTCCATCACTCTACTAACTTTAATTCCTTTTTTTTTTTTTTTTAAATTTAACCAGGCTCAAACAAGCTATTAAAATGTCTAATTACATGAAGTGGAGAGATAAGGATAGTTTGTTTAGTAATACTCGGGGGATTTTGTGGGTGAGGTGGGGACATTGTGTAGCGTGATTGTTGCTTTATGTATTTTGTCGTTCCCAAGATGTCTGTCACCACAACTCATAAATGATGTTGCCTCTCTGTCTGTGTCTAGCTTTTGCCATTCTTTTTCCTCCAAAATGTATTCAAATAATTCCATTTTGAAATTGTTCACTAAGCCCCGTTCCGTGAAAATTAAGATCAAAATTTAAATTTAAATTTAAATCAATAATTAATTTTAATAATATATTTCATGAGATTTATCATTTTTTAACCACATATTTCATCAATTTCTATCGAAACCGGGGTTAAGCTTAAAAGGAAAATTATTTTATTTTTAAGCTTATTTGATGTAAATTAAAATTTAATTGTTAATAAATTTTGATAAAAAATGATGAAATATGTGATTGAAATGCTGTAAATCCTATGCATTGTTTGATTAAAATTAATTGTTAATTTTGATTTAAGATTTTAATTAATTTGATTTCAATATATATCAAACACGACTAAGTATTTTTAATATATTATTTGTTCCCCTGTTTATAGTGATAATTATGGTTTAGGCCTATAAAATTATTATTTATTTTGAAATTTACTTATTTATTTAAAAGTAAGTTTTGAGCTTAACCAAATATGCTCTAAATATCATATCCCCACCTACAATTCAACTTAATTAAAAAGTTCAAAATATGAAAATTGAACTTTTCAAAATATTTAAGTGTTGACAATTATTATTATTATTATTATTATTATTATTATATCGCAATCCCCCTGGATCTCCTGGATCACATTAGTGAATCGAAAGTTGATTCTATATTAGATTTCACCCTAATCGCTCCATTTATCCTCTCGAGGAAATGTTGGTTTCAAACCTTTGGTTCGATCAAAAGGAGTACACTTTGTTAATGTGTCTTAAATGATCCACATCTCAAGATTAGACCTGTAATAAATTTTAAATATATTGAACACGATTAATACATTATATTAGACAAGATAATGCATAAGTAGAAAAAATAAAGATTGAACCCCAATATTGAGGGTCCCACACCATTCCTGTCTTGAAATATCGTGAGGGAGATAAATTGTAGATTATACTTTTAAGAGGTACATGAATGAAAAACTGTTTGTACACTTGTATTTATCCAAGAGCCAAATTCATATTTAAGGATTCGAATCCTTAACGCGACGGATGAATTATTCACACTTTGCAAAAAGTTAGAAAAAAAAAAAAAAAAAAAAAAAAAACAACAACAACAACGTATAAAGCCTGCTTTTTCAAACATGGACGGACTGATGGTGATGGACGTGGGCGTGTGTCTGTGTGGACACCCTGCAACGAGTTTTCCCTTTCACTACTAATGAGAATCCTTGTGATGACCCTACAGATCTTGCTTTGACTATGTGCACGTGCCTAACGCGTGCATACTTATATAAACATTAATTTATGTTTTTGTACGGTGTCTTAAACATGTTGTAAAGTTAGATCTTACTCAATTTTAAATCAAAGCTCAACATTTAGAATTTGAAATTTAAAAAAAAAAGTTAGTTCAAACAATTTTACAAATGGCATTTCGGAATCGTTGTTCGATAAATGATAATTATCGCTAAAAAGAATTAAAAATAGAATTTTGCTGCTTGTACATTCGAACATGACAACCCGAATGATAGATGCGAGGCCCCCTTGCTGTCATGCTTGAATGTACGTATAACATAACCCTTAAAAATATTACAAACATTTATGTTTGAAGATAACCAAATAATAAATTAGGATTAACAAGCAAAGTATAATTTTTTTCCCGATGATAAGTTAAAAAATTATTATTTTAATAAATTTAATTTATTAAAGTAACAAAATCATCAATAATTGTCAAATCTTATTTTAACAACACATTCAAATGTTCCTACAATTACTACAATCATTTTATTTATTTATAAATAAAATCATTTATAAATTCTTCCAAAACGTAAATCAATATAGTAATAAGAATATAAAAATTAAATATCAATGACTAAACGATCATCTGTAATAATAATATTTAGAGTGTGTTTGAGAGAGATTATTGGAGAAGAATGAATTTTGAAATAGTGATATGATCGAAAATGTGTGGTTGAAAAGGGAGGAAAAATTATTGATGTGATGAAAAATATTATTTTATTAAATAATGTGTGGTTGAAAATGAGTAAAAGAATGAGAATGTGGGTCAAACGGGGTTTTAATTACCTATAAATCTTAATTATACATTTTTAAAAAAGGTCAAATATTTATTCTAGACTCGCGAATTTATCGACATTCAGTTCGTAAAAAGAACCAAATTCTTATTCGTAATTTATTAAAAGAACTAGGAAAAATAAAGAAACAATAAACTTTTATTCGATCACCTCGACCGAACAAGCATAATGATCACTAATGTTAAGGCAATCGATAATTTCATTAAAATCACTTATAGTTAACTTTTCTTAAAATAAACGACAATGACGAAAAGTTTGTCTAAGGTTTCTAATTTTTTTTAAAAGTCATCTTTGTATATTGGACTAAAGAATAGAGATGTTAGCCCCTAATGTGGTTGCTGCGTTAGTAGAGTAGTTGAGCGAAAATTTTTGGTCACGAGTTCAATTCTCCTTACCAACACTTTTTTGATCGAGCTTGTCGCATCAGGACTTGTCTAGTGTAACTAACTTGACTGGCTTGATTTGTAAATTATTACGTCAATTCGAGAGTTTATCCAATCCGAAGAGTAGCAGCTGCGAGTTTTCTCGTCCCAAAAAAATTAAAATTAAAAAATAGAAATGTTTAAATGAAATCTATAATTTTTATGCATTTGAAAATTCTCCAACATATGAATAAGAAACTGTTTAGATTAGCTAGAAAAATGAATTAGCAAATTTTATAGCTAAAATATGATATTTTTATTCTCAAATTAATTTATCATAATCAATTTTTATGTTCTATAAAGTCGAGGATACAAGTTCCTCTGACCAGAACTAAATTTAAAATTCATTCAAATTCTCAAATATTATAATATATGTGTTTAATTTAATTTTTTTCTTCTGTTTCAAAACTATATGACATCTAAGGAATTAATAATAATTCCAATTGATTGTACTCATTCTTAAATATCCTATTTGAGATTTTTCAATAAATTCTTATTTTAATAAAATTGAATACTTATAGGTTAAGAATGAGGAGAAATGTATTCCAAAATCCTATGATGCTTCTGATTTACCGCATGTTTGATTTAGATTCTTTTGAGAATAAATTGTGTGAACAGTGATTTTTTAAATTAATTAATTAATTAACTTATTTTGTTGTAAAAAGTGTCAGTAAAAATCACTGTTCTAAAAAGTGTGCCAAGGCACCGTCTAAGTGCGATGTGTGACATAAACGCCAAATCAAGTGGCTTAATGCTTTATTTAGTGGTCAACGATGGTCAACCATTGACCACTAATGAGTGCCTTTATTATCTTTTTTTTAAAATTTTTTAAGTTAAAATGTAAAAGTTGATTTCTTCATTTTGTGTGCCCTAAATTCAAAATAACCTTTTGAAATCTTGAACAAAGGAAAATTTTCAAAAATTCCTATTTATTTACCTTTTAGACCCCGTTTAGTACCCATTTTTCTTCCATAAAAATGAAAAATATGACCGTTATTCATCACATACAGCCACCATTTTTTTTACTTTTCATCTCTTATGTAGGGCTCATAATGATTATATTTTTCATTTTTATTCTTCAAAGAATGAGAATCAAATGGACATTTAGTATTTACATTTGAAATTTATCCTCTTGTTGGAAATTTTGATAAAATATATAAAAGTTCCTAAAAATCTATTTTAAATGTTTGGTAAATATTATTTTTAATTATTAAATAATTTTTTTGATTGATTAAAAATTAAAATAATATTAAAATAAAAAAAAACGCATTTTTACGCATTTGCCTCGCTTAAGCTCGCCTAGCCCATAGCTTGGTCTCCACGAATTACGCTTTTTAGAACACTGCTAAAAATAGAAAAAAGTTACGGGTTTATGTGGAAAATTATTTTATTGAGAAAATGTGAAGTTGAAAATGAGTTTAAAAAAAATGAATTTTAAAGAATTTGGATCAAATTAAACCATGGCTAAATAATATTACACAGTATAAATGTATAAAATACGCATATTAATTAACTTTTTAAAGTAAGATAACTAAAAAGCATACAAATTATCGATCGAAGGTTTATCAAAAAGCCGACTTAATAACAAGAAACAACAAGGATCATAAAGAAAGTCATAAATAGGCAAGTATGATTGAGGATTATACAAAACACACTTGAGCGAAACAAGGAACTAAATGGTTATTTATCAACAAAAAAGCTGATTGTATAGAAAACAATTCATAGAATTTTTACAGATGTGAGATAGAGGTGGGGTCCATAAAAAAAATGTCAAAAAATTCATCACCCATCCCATCAATGTGTGTTGTCTGTATAAATTCTGTCAAAAGTATTTTTGTACATGTAGCATTTCTGATTTATCAAATATATTTTCCCAATTAAAATAAATTAATATAAAAATGAAAAAAGTAAAAAAAAAAAAAAAAAAGCATTTGCTTTAGAACGTCATGATGAAGATACCTCGAACCATATAAATGATAAGAGAAAAAAGGTTTTTCGATAATGACTTTGTACATAAAAGCTTTAGCAAAGTTTGCTTTCTTCTACTTTTCATCATGAGTACAAGGCACTTAACAATTATTTGGAATGATATTGATACCTAAAACATGAATGTTACATTATTAAATATAAATGATTACAAGAGTAATCTAGCAAAATTCAATAGTGAATTGAACATATTTCAGAATTATATATTTAGACGTCAAGATTAATTTTATATTTGTGCTATTTGTTGGTCTACAAGAATCTAAGGTTCTTGAAATTGATAAAAACTTATAGAATCTCTTGCTTTTACGATTTTCTTACATGGGCCCTGCTATACGGACCAAATAGGGGACGCCACATCATCCCCTGTTTGGACATGACCCTGTCCAAGAAAAATAATATGTGTTAGACTAGATAGTTGTTCTTGTCATTTTTAGTCCTCCTCCCACAAACATGCACCCACACTGAGTGATGGAGGTGTGGATAAAGACCCAGAAAAGCTAGACGATGCTGAGGTTGGTGTCTCTCGAGACCCGTGGCCTGCGTGGGTTCCTTTATATTTTTTCATAACAAAGTTATTGTAAAAATAAAATAAAAAGAATTGTTTGACCTGTTTGCTCGGCCGTTGTACACTCTATCAATCGGTCTATCAACGGCACAACCACCAAAAAAGGTAAATCGAATCAACAAACAAAAAACGAAAAAAGATGTATGGATCTTAGTTTTGATTGCGATAAGTTGATCATGTTCAGTTTACTCGGAGTTTGCCTTGACATAGTGGTTCAGGTTCTATGATAGTTTGCTAGATATATCAGTTGCTTTTTTTTTTTTTTTTTTTTTTAGTTTTTTCGTTTTCTAGAAAATTATGCATGCTTTATTACGGCTTGCTTTGTAGTTTTGGCTTTTGGGTACGCCGTACCAATAGTGGATGTTGTTTTAAATTAGGGTTAAACCATTTGTACACAATGACTTACACTATGGTGTATTGTCCCCTCACATGTTGAGGAGGTCCCCATAAATAAAAAAATTGTAAGCCCCCTCATTGTGAGGGGGTGTAAGGGTGTACAACTTTTAATGTTGTACACAAGAAAAGTCCTTTAAATTATCAATTTTTTGGCATTTATAGGGTGTCCGACTTTAGGTGATTTTTAGTAGCAATTTTTAAAAAAAATCTAACCCGTGATTTGGAGTTTATTCTTTAACGATTCTAATTTTTTTTTTAAAGAATAAAATTACATACACCCACCTTAGTGAATTTTTTAATTTTTAATTTCTTATATGAATTTTTTACATATAAGTAATATATATATATATATATATTTTCAATTTTCAATTAAAATATTAATTATAAGTCAATATTTTAATTGTAAAATATTGACTTATAATTAATATTTTAATTTATAAATAATTTTTTACTTATAAGTAAATTAATTTTACAATTGTAAGTTAATTTTGCACATTGAAATAATTTTTTACACGTGGGTGAATTTTGTATATTTTATAAGTGATTTTTAGTCCTACTAGTAGTATTTTTACTTTATATAAACAAGTGTATTTTTTTTATCTTATAAGTAATTTTTAATTATAAAATAATTTTTTTCTTATAAATAATTTTTTGAGTTAGTTTTAACCAAAATATGTGGATTCAGAATATTTATTTTAAAGGGGTGAGATTAAAAAATAATTTAAGAAACGGAAAAATTAACCCATTTAAAAAGATGACCAAAATTAAACTAAAAATCACTCAAAACAAATACCTAAAAAAATAACAAACACTAATTTTTCAATCTATCATAAATGGTATCATCCAAAAACGATCAAACAGGTGAAGAAAACATAACAATGTTATAATACTTGACGGGTTTCCATTGGAAGATGAAAAAAAAAAAAAAACTAGCAGAGTGCTGACACGACAACACACTGTCAAAAACTTGTGAGAAAAAAAACTCCCAAGCAGGCCCTAGTACACTTTCCAAGTGGAATTCTAGACTCTAGAATTATAGTGAGCAATCTATGACACACTATATTCATTTGATGTAATTTTTCGCTCGAACATAAATGCAAAGTCAACCACAGCACTAGCAGATTGAATCCACAAGAACATAAAAACCAGATTTTCATTCTACAGTGTACAAAACAAGCTGTGTAGTAACAAAACATTAAAAGTTTCCAGGAGTATTCTTCTGTATATAAAATTTTACAGGGACTTTCTTTGTTCATTAGATTAAGCATAGACTACTCTACATACACTATACATAAACAATATGAAGCGTGAAAATATATTAGGGTTAGTCTGTGTGTACAGAGGAGGGGCTTTGTCACAATACCCACATGAATGGGCCCCATGTGAGTTAAATATTTCAAAAAAAAAATCGACCCACCCCCTATTGTGTGTGATCAGGATGTACACACGGACTAACTTAATATATGATTGTTAGAGTATGGTGACCGGAATTCTATTTGGCTCAACCCGAAAAACTCGCGATACGACATATGTGGTGAAACTCAGTTTATGAGAAAAAATGGACTCTATTATGGTAGTGGAGGGATCGGGCTGGGACCTATTTTATCATAAATATGATGTATTTTAGGATTTCACATTAACATAGTTATTCGGAGTTGTTGCACCTCTTGTACTCGTCTTTGATACAGTGAATTTATTCTCATCTGCCCGTGATTATTTCCCTTATCAGGTTTCCACGTAAATCTTGTATTCTTGTTTTTTTATTAATCCTTTTTTATATCTTGCTTATTCTCCTTTTTGCGTTTTTAATGGTTTGTTTGGTAAGGTGGATTGGATCATAGTGCACTTCACTACTGTGGTTACTGCTTGAGATGCAGATGACAACAACGTTTCCATCAAGCCTTCGAAGCATTTTCTGCACTTCCCACATTGTGTTCATTGGCTTGGCAATCAATGGTGGCTGGCAATTTTTTTCCCAAGCAGTCAGCATTTTTCCACATCCACCGATATTATCGATTAGTATCGATGAACCAGCCAAACATGGCACATCACTCTCACTAGAAGATTGAATCCCACAATTCCTTCCTTATTGCACTGTTTTTGCAAGGGGAAAGTCCCCAATTCATTGTCAATCTTTCCTCTAAGATCCAAAAAAGACCCCCTAGCCCCAAAATCTCAGTTTCAAGAAGAGCCTGCCATTGGAGTTTCTTGATGAGTTGCTGGTTCACAATTCTCAATTTCTTAACTCCTTAAAACCCTATTACAGTGAAATTTTCTTGCTGGACTTCCCTAAACTTGAGAAAATTAATGTAAAGAAATGCCCATTTGCATGCTTAAAAGCTAAGTTATCCTAAATCCACAACCAATTTCCTATCATTTCAATCTAGAAATTAGATGACACATACTAAAAAATTTCATTTAGGAATATATGCAAAGAGATGATAGCCATAAGAGCATAACCTTAGATGTGCCCATAGCATAAATTCAACATAGAATTTAAACCTACAAAGCAACAAACAAGCCAATATCAATCATCAGAAGAAAAGCAACTTTCTTGAGCAATAACAGAAATTCCATATTGAAATTCTACACAGAAAAATGAAAGTCAGTCATGAAGACAGGATCTTATGCTTCAAATCTTTCCAAGTGAAGAAGAGAACCAGAATTTAAAGAAGAAAAGACACGCCGCCTGAAAAAAAATAAAAAATATGGTAGGTATCCCAATATATATTTGTTTGAATCTGTGTGAATAAGATTTATGGTTAGATTCTGTGTCACAGAACATATCTTTGAGCCCTTTATTCTTGTTTGAGAACTGAGAAGTTGAAGCACTGTGTACACGTTTCAGTGATCTTAATATGTGGGTTGAGTGAGCCCAACATATCAACCCCCTGTTGAGATTTGAATGTGCAAAATTAGACTTGTGACCCACGTGTCATTTTTACTGTGAACAAGTTTAGAATCTGGATTATAAGAATCCCACCACCACCCTCTTTGCTTCCTCTCTGTTTTTTAAATTTTTTTTCCAAAAAAGTTGAAGCATTGTTCCCTTCAGTAACATTTGCAGTGATTAAATACATTATCATCCAGAATTGTCTTCAATTTAGAAAATTGTCCTCAGTAAATAACCAGACTTGTACACAAGATATAAACTTACTCGGTCTTTATAAATATATATATTCGAGTGTATTCTATCGTTAGACACAACGTGTATCTAAACTGGCCTCAAGAAATTCTATCTAGCACCTTGAATGAGAGACAAATTACTATTCAGTAACTAAAAAGGGGAAAAACATTCTACACACGATAATCATGAATGTACAACATATTACAGAATCTAAATGATCTTATGAACAACAGCACAGAAGGTCATTTGATTGAGTTGATTAGTCCCCTTTCAAGTAGTGGTTTGAAACGAGAGCTCAACCAACTCCACAGAGAGAACCTTGAGCCATGGAATTGTACCCTTACTGATTTTCTAGACCTTTCTCTTTTAAATTCCAAGTCTGCGACAACATCATAATTGACATCATCCGGGTTATCAAGCAGAGGCAATGCAATAGAATTGTTTGACTCGAGGTTTCTGATCCAACCACGCAGTAGAAAATTCACAACCTGTCAATATAAACGGCATATAACAGAACATTATGAAGACGAAAAGGCTAGCAAAGAGTCCCTTAAGTTCATTAATAATCATTTTCTTAAGCTCTTTGCATTTTTAGAGGTTCGCCATGGGAAAGAAGAAACAAAATTTTCTTATTCTCTCGAACTACCTCAATGGTAAACTATTTCCACCTGGAACTTGTAATACATGATGCTTCAGAAACAAGCCAGAAATGGTGCTTAATTCAATATGACAACTCAAAAGGGAAAAAAAAATAAAAAAATAAAAAAATTTCTATTTTCATAATTGAGTAGTTTCATGATTTTCTGCATCTGGTGAACCTAAGATTCACTGTTCCAGGACATTGAATAAGCCAGCTAATTTTAAACAAAAACCAAGTGAGGCCCAAACAAATTAAAAGATTAAGACAATATATGTTCATAGAAGCAAGATCAGCGTTAGCAATCCTAAACCCTGGACCATCTCAAACACCAGGGAAACGTGATAACATATATGAAGCAGGTTAAACAATTTAAAATCTTAATCAAAGAGAAATGTATCAACCAAAGATGAGATGAATTAAGAAAAGAGTACCCCATTTCTTCATATTCTACAGCCGCCATTTACATTAGTCGCATCTCTGATCTCCCTAATCAGCATTGTGCTGAAGGCATCCAACCACCGAAGTGAATGAATGAATGCTCTTCAGCCTCAACCCTCAAGAAGACTTGGACCACTTTTGGGATGGTCAATAATTAAAACAAGCACGCAAGATCCCATCATTGACATGCGCTCTCTCCCTGGAAGCCCTTATAAGCCATATCTCATTCATAAATATCTAACATTTTCCAGAATTCAACTCAAAATAATTACAACACAAACATCACTTCAGATTTTTTATTACTGGTGGAAAGAACTTGAATTTCCAGATTTCATATCAATTATATCTTAGTAGATTGCATATGACCTTCCTTACCATAGGAAACATGGTATGCTTCATGTTTATGCATCGCCTATTTCTTCCTTTCCATCGGAAAAATAGAATGCTTATGCATCAACAATTCTATCAAGTACTTAGATTATATCCCCACAACATACAACCGATGTATGTCTCACTCACCACTACAAGATGAATTCATACAAATTGACCCGACAAAAATCTAGACGAACTCCCCTTGTTTCTCCTAGCCTGAATGATTTGACAATTACATAATTATGACCTCCAGTAAGGTATGCATTTGTTAAAGCAATTGGTATTTAAATGATTGTCAAATTGCAATATTGTCTACCAAATCAATGAATAGAACAGAACATACTCAAAGAAACATTTAAAATTATACTCTACATCTCTTAATAAGAAAAGACGATCAAATTATGACACATGAGAACTCTTAGAAATTGGATTCTTTTTCTTTGCACCATTGTTCTTCATGCTTTTAGAATAAATTGACAAAGGTGCAAAAATCTAGGATGCATCAAAATAAAAACTTTTTTCGTGTATATATAAATTATAACACATGAGAACTCTTAGAAAATGGATTCTTTTTCTTTGCACCATTGTTCTTCATGCTTTTAGAATAAATTGACAAAGGTGCAAAAATCTAGGATGCATCAAATAAAAACTTTTTTCGAGTATATATAAATGCTTCAGATGTTAAGTTATGGATAGTTGCTCGATTGTACCCTCTCTATTTGTTTTTCTAGTTTACAGAAGAAACTCATGGGACCTACAAAGCTAAGAACTATAAGTTATATTACTGGTGATACCTAAACGAGCCCCACATTAATAAAATAAATAGTCCTTTCAATCTCTTAACATTAGGAGTATTTCCTGTAGTGTTAACTTTTAAAGAAGAAAGGAAACTATCCATTGAATACCAATTTCTACACCATGAGATCAATTCTGAAAATAGTTCTCATTGTTCTGTAAACATAAAATAACTGACTCAAATTATGAAGTCTAATTCTAAATCATCAGTATCAAGTTGCTTACCTCTGGAACTTCATCATGTGGGCAGTGACCAGCTGGGCTAATCTCATAATATGGAGCTTCCTGCAGTTGAGATTTTACCTGAAAACCCCAGATAGGAGTCACCCAAGGATCTTCCTTCCCATACACGAGACAAATGGGTATATCATTCATCTGACACCTACACTTATCAACAAGCTGAAATTCCTTAGCTTGGAAGGACATTTTAGAATTTTACTTATCATTCATCAGACACAATGTGTGCTTCTTTGGCACCTACCTAGATAACGCTTCCTTGAAGGATAATTGGCCCTGAGGAGCAAACATGATAGAGGCAAAGGATGCAGCAGCTGCTGGATGTTGTGCTGTCTCGATTATACGAGAAAACACCTTATCGACCTTGGTTGAATGATCTGCATAAACTTGCTTAAGAATTTCCTCAATACTTCTTGGATCACTAACTTTCTGCCACCTACAATGAAAAAAAGAAAAAGAAATGATAATAATTGGGTAACACATGGGGGCCAAAAATAATGGATTTTGAGAGGTGATCAGTAGCTTTTATCCGCCAAAAATATCATTAAAGCCAAAAACAGGGGGGAAAGAGCGTCTCTGTGTGTGGCCGGGGAGGGGGGGTTCCATAATTCTCTTTCATATGGATAGAAGTAGAACATGAATTAAATCTTAACATCTTAAAATCAAACCCATAAAGGAAAATGATTATTCTAGTGTCTGCCTTATTTTCAAAAGTGAAAATCTATTGGAACGACTTCATGCTGTGGCCTAATAAATGGATAGGATCATAGAACTTACAGAACTTCTATTAACTTTCTGATACTGGAAGGAAGAGGAAATGTGCCGGCCCATGGAAATAGTCTTGATAATCTTGGAGATCTTGCAGGATTAGGGAGAAATCCCCAGAAAGGCGTGGAGTTGAGCAAGGTTACACCCTTCACCAATTGAGGGTAGTATGCTGCAAAATAGAGTGCTACAAACCCTCCAAGCGAATTTCCCACAAGATAAACTGGTTCCTTAATGACCTGAAACATTAGCAGAATATTGATTCATCTCTCTTCCAAATTGTTTTAACAATTTTATCTGTAAAATATCCAAAACAGCTATACAACAATATCCTAGGATGATAATTTGCAACCCTTGCAATGCAGAAGTAATACAATGGAAATGATCGCAATATGTGATTCCAATAATCAGCACTACAATATAATATTACTGCTAAGCTAAATAACACCACTAGAGCTTGTGCCAGAGGCAGCTCAAAAGACAGATGCTAACAGCCATAAAATGATGAATGTACAATACAGGTATCCACTTACATCAAAAATGCCAAAATGATGGCAATAACAAAATATCCCTTCAAAACTTATGCTCTTATGCCACCTTATTAAGTTAGAGAACCATGTTAGGAACACAAGTCTTTGTTACTTTAAATTCATTGGTTATGTTTCAGATTTCTGACATATCATCTAGAGAAAGGGTCCATTCTCCATTGTGTATAGGATGATTAACAACAAACTTTTCCTTGGAGAATAAGTCCTGATGAAGTCATGGTGAGTTAGTAATGAGGAAACCGTTACACAAAACAGTCACTTGCACGAATTCAAAATATCAGATATAAGCATTGCGGTTTCATATGGATGGGAAACCGTCCTTTAGAAAACAAGGAGAATAAAAATATTTTGAACACAAAAGGTGATGTTGCCTTGGAAGTTTTAGAATGAAGATTTGCAAATCATTCATCACCTATCACCTTCAAAACTAATATACACATCCATTCCGAGTTTCTTCAGAGAACAATCACTATCATTTCAATTTTCAAAATTTTAAACGCCTTGATTATCACTTCTCAGGGTTTTCAAAGTTAATATTTTGGGACTGAGGCTAAATAAAAAAAATTGGCTCTTTTCATATTTTTCAGCAGATTCTGAGAATCAAACTACCATTACCATAATTACTGTGTAAACAGTAGAATACTATGTACCATTAGACTAGTTAGAATTGATAAAGGACATCAATGTAAGAGCAAGACTTGCCTCAATATACATGCAAGAAACAAATAAAATGAAGTACAAAAAGCTGTGGGTATGAACAAGATAAGCACGAAGTTTTAGTGTACCTCTTCTACAAAATAGCGCACTTGGTCCCTCCACAAGTCAACTGAATAAACAAGTTCTTCTGCCCAAGTTTCACTTTCGTCTCCAAAACCCCAAACATGATTTTCTCCATCTAATATAGATTTGTTTCCATCTTTACGCCGCAAAGTTGGATCTTCAGATGGCAAGGACATGCCCTGACCCAGAAAATCAAGCGCCCATGCTCTATAATCGCGTCCAAGATCCTTTAGCTGCTTTTCATAATGAAAGGAGCCCACGCCAAATCCAGGAAGGAAAAGCACTGGAGGGGAATCTAGATTTTCAGACCCCGATTTCTCATAATGGACATTTAGTTTTGGCTTCCACTCCCAATAACAACTGCTAACGGGAGCTACAGAATCTCCGTTTGAATCGTCTGGCAAACCAGGAATCAAGACCTTAGGCACTGACTTGCCACGACCAGTCACACTAATCACATCCTCTTCCCCATCGAGTACGTAGGAGTTATAGCTTTCACTTAAGAAGATTGAATTAACATTTTCATCGCTGCTTAGTGAACACACAGTTCTAGAAGGTTGATACCTGTTTAATCTCTTTAACCTTAAAATATTGGAATGACAATATCTTGAAGATCCACAACCAGGTCGAACCACAACATGGAATGGCAATTTTCCTTTTACAATGGGAAGCTTGGAACGATGCAAATTTATGTCATCTATACCACCAAAATTTAACACATGAGAGCAGCGCGCAGAATGGCAAGATATAATTTCCATTCCCTGGAGTAGACTTCTGAAAGAAGTAATCATATGAAGAAGTTAAAAATGACAAGTGATTATCAAGCTCACACTACAAAGATCCCCTAATATATGCAGTTATATATTTGTTCTGTTTATTTGCTTACGTTGTTCAATTAAAATCATTTCGTCAAACCAACACTTTTACTAGGAATTAACCGACTGTTTCTTGATTGCCTGCGTTACAAGGGGTTTGAGAGAGACCAACAGACCGATTTAGAAAACCCTGCTGTAGACTAGCTTGGAAGGGAACAACAGTTGACTCGATGTACATAAATCACAAGCTGAAATGATAATATTCAGTCATCAATTTTTCCTCCTTGACTAGGGTAGTAAATAGGCTCAAGCAAGTGCAGAATCAGTAGGGGTTCATCCGTCCAATGCTCATTCAAGACCAGTGTTTGACAGTTCGATGAGTAAAGCTTGAATCACTCCTAGTCTCATAAACTTCTCCAGCTTCAGTCAAGCTCGACTCAATTTTATTAAATTCAACAAAATACAGTGTGAAGAAAGTACTCGAACTCGTGGTACATAAAGGCTTGCTCAAACTCAGTTCGAATAACATTAGTTACACACGAGTATTCTTGAAAATTCATTTATAAATCAAACCAAGTTGAACACCTCAAAGCCGGTCATTGAAACTCATCTCTCTATAAAAATAAATTTATGATCAGTTGGGACAAGGATAACAAACCTTCCTCTTCTTATAAAAATAAAAAACGTGAAAAACTGGGTTTCGATCAATTGGCTCGTTTGCTAATAATTAATATATTTTGAACTAAATTAAGAATCTTTTATCAAACTCCTACTGAAAAAATTAACTAAGCTTCTTTTTTACATTTGACACTTCACTATGCCAATGTTTCGTCCATATTCCCATACATAATTCAAGATTCGGTGCCAATATATATATATATATATATAGAACTTAGTAGTAACTGTTTAGCTAAGATTTCTGTACAGAAATCATTTGCCCTTACAGCAATTAAATTATTTTTTCCACCGAATCAAATCAAAATCAAGAGGCATGGCCAAGAACTACAGAACCATATAAAATTAGCACGGAGATTGAATCGCTGAAGTAACACAGCAAAAGAATTCAAAAATATATTACCTCTAAATAAAAATTCAAGATTTCATTGAATGAACTTCCAAGATTCCAGGACAGAGCGGCTGTCCCCCTTTTCAGTAAATACACTAATAATAAATTAATAAACAAATACGTGTTCTATTTTTTTTATTCGACAAGACTCCAGAAAGCGAGAGATGATAGAACACATTAGGTTGCTTACAACGTGGGCATTCTTTAAAATCCAAGAAAATATCAAGTATAGAAATTGTCGTTATCTTTCTTTTTCTATTTCTTCGATTATTTAACGTGGAAAAGGTGGAGTGCACGAAACGATTTGAAGAAGCGAACATTATGTGGCCGCTGACCGATCGCTTTTAGAAACTGTAAAATTATACTAGCCGACCTATGACTTAAGGATGTTCTTCCAAAACAAGAATTGACAATTTGATCTGATAGGTTATTAAAATAAACTTAAATTATTGCGAATAATCCGAGTAATAAGAAGTGGACCTGGAGCACTATTAACCCAATTAAAATTGATTTCAAATTAGTAGTTGTTTGCTAAAAATTACAAGGTGGAAGTGCACGAATCGTGTTCAAGTGATAAAATGAACTTTTTTGATTCTGAATTGTCGATAATTCGATGAATGTTTACTTTCGATTACAGTTCTTTAGTCAAATTGATTCAAGTAGTAAAACATACATTTGAAAATTTGATTTGAAAATATGGAAAATAACTAAAAACTTTACAAAAACAAGAAAACGTAATAATGGAGGAAATTTTGGAGGATAAAATGATTGGAATTCATGATTTCGCTTAATCATGGTCTAATTAATTTCTCTATAAACAAATTAACAAATCACTCATTTACGATATTAAATTCGATTTTAGCTAATTACCAATGTTTTAAAATCTGACCCGGGCATTGAAGCGAAATAAGAGAAAGGGTTAAGGGTTAAGGGGCGAAAAATTCAACCCGGGTCGGGATCAACCGAAGGTAATAAAATAAATAAATAAATATTTGTAAACATTTTAATTTTATTTTAATAATTAAATTTCCGTCCCACCAGATCAAAATAAATACAAATATGTCATGCTTTTTTAAATATAAAAACTTACTAATTTTTAATTTATTGGATCACTTAAAACTCATTCAAATTTTAACTAAATAATTTGTAAGATTAAACATAAAAAATATTCAACAATTTGAGTAATTTAACCCGTGTTTGGTCTCCACTAAAATTTAATACATTTTTCGCTCTCCTCATTTTAACCACATATTTTTCAATAAAATAATATTACACGTAAACTCAAAACTTTCATTTTTTTTTCAACCACACATTTTTCAAAAAAATTCTTATTTCAAAATACATTATCCCAAAAGAACTCATTATAATAGATCAAAAAAAGAATTTAATTTTGGAGTGATGCTACACGTACATAACGATGTACATAAAAACTTACACTCTAAAGTGTACGAGTATCATTTTCCTTAATTTTGTAGTCTTGCACCATGTAGCCATAAATAATATTAAATAATGTGCATCATTTAGGTATGCCAAGCCCACGCTGGAAGTGTATTTAATGAGTGTCAATCGCACATTGGGAGTTTATCTATTGTGGGGGTGAAGAAATGGACATAAAGGGCGCATAGGGTAGGAAAATGGGTTACCATGTAGATTGCTAACCTTTTTATTATATAATAATTTTTTTTTTATTAAAAAAAAAAAAAAAACAAGTTTTGGGATCGGCCAAACCTGAAAACCGTCACCGATTTTTGGTTTTATTTGTCATTTTTTCGGTTAATTTACTAATTTTTTATTAAAAGGTTAACCAGTTCTAATCGGATCGGAATATTTGTTCGGTTCCCATTTTTTCAATTGAACCGATCGATCTGATTTGATTTTAACAACATTGTTAATTACCTCTATCGAGTGGAATTAAACCTAACTAATTAATTTAACTTACTACATCTCTATATCGATTAAAATCAAGCAACGACATTTAATTTTTTCCACCTAAGATTAGAGGTATGTTTTATATCCCCTACATGAATCTAGAGTTTGTACTCCGTGCTTTAAAATGCACAAGAATTTCTCAATAATCACACAAATCACTTGACACAAAACATTTATTGGCCAAATAAATGAATAACATGAAAATCAATAGTTAATACACCTGAAAAGTATTTTAACATCAAGGAGCAAATATTAAAATCAGTTAATGCAACTTTAAGCCACTACCATAAATTCCAACACACAATTTAGCTTATTTAATATATTTGATAACAAAAAAAAATATTCATACAATGTATCACGAATAGAAGAAAAAAAATGAAGAGACTACATGATAAAACCTTTGTTTGGTTGAAGTTGCAATTGATGAATATTGCGTTCCCCAAATATTTTTCCCATTTCTTGATTGATTCTCCTCTACTTGCTCTAAAAGAAAATGAAAGATGAAAAATTAAGGGTGCGTTCTCTTTGTTATTTTCGGGTCGTTTTTTGTTTTTAATTTTCCAAAACATTGAAAACGCGTTCTCTTTCCCATTTTCAAAAGCGAGTTTTTGAAAACGATTGAAAATTTTGTGAAGAAAAGAGAAAACAACTTTTTTACGTTTTGACTGTTTTCTTCACAAATTTGCCAAAACTCGAAAAACACAGATTGAGAAATATTTTTTCAAAACGACAAAAAGAACGAGTTTTCAACAATCTCAAAATGGACACCCAAAACACAAAATACAAAACGAATTCAAAACTCAAAACACAAAACTGAAATACGAAGAGAACACCCCCTAACCGTTTGCATTTTCTCCCACATCTAAGCCTAAAGTTGTCCAAAAATTGCTAACAAGCCCCCAAATTTTCGATTGAATATTAAAAAGGCCCCAAAATTCTTTTTTAACGTTGCAAGGTGGCGCATTCTTTGGGTTAAATTCACCAATGACTACCCAACTTTATACTTGTTCTCACATTAGCCACTCAATTTGATTTTATTTTATGACCACCTATTTTATACTTAGTGTCACTTTGACCACTCAATTTGATTTTGTTTTACCATGGTCACCCAACTTCATACTTAGGCCCTGTTTGATTCCCATTTTAATTCTCATTCTCATTCTTCTACTCATTTTCAACCACACATTCTTCAATAAAATAATATTTTCTATCACATCAATAATTTTTCCTTCTTTTTCAACCACACATTTCCCATCATATCACTATTTTAAAATTCATTTTCCCCAAATAATGCCTATCAAACACACTCTTATAGTGTTACATTGGTCATCCAACTTCATACTTACTGTCACATTGGCCACCTAATTTGATTGTGTTAAATAAAGTTACCGATAGCTCGATTGAAATTAAGTATGAAGTTTGGTGACTATGGTGAAACAAAATTAAATTGTACGGCCAACGTCACACAAAATATGAAGTTGAGTGATCATGATGAAATAAAATCAAATTGGGTGACCAATGTAAAACTAAGTATGAAGTTACGTGGTCGTTAGTGAATTTAACCCTCCTTTATGCCAACAATTCAATTGTTTTATAGTTCATTTTGTAGTTAAAGTCCCCAAATAATTGCATGTTAGGTTCCTTAACTTTGATCTTGTGCAATTTGGTCATCACATTTTGACTTTCATGTTAATCATGCCTTCCATAAATTGCATTGTAGTCCTCCAACTTTCTATACTTGTACATTTTGGTCCACAACTTCACATTTTTTGCATAATTTCGATCATGTTTACTTCCTTTTGGATTGTTCTATTTCGTTGGGTGATTTTTATCAACAAAAGTAATCATTACATAATTGTAAGTAGAAAATCACTTCTTTAATCAATATTTAAGCTTATTTAGGTTTTAAAAATCTATGTAAAAACACACTTATCAGTAGCAAAAGTGATGAAACAATTGATTATTTTATTCTCATCTATAAATGTAAAGCAACAAGAGTCACATGTCTCATCTAAAGTTAAAAAGTGAAATAATATCTCGCAAAGCAGAACCATCTGGGGGCTAGGTCACAATACATAATTATCACATCCATGGGGAATTGCTTTTGGAGTCCCATGAATTAAAAAAGAAAAATTGATTATGAAAGAATCAGTATCATTTTGAGAAGCTGCAATTATATACATCATTAAAATATTAATTTATAAGCATCATGAATAAATTTAAGGGTGAATGATATTCATACCACGATTTTTGTTAGCTGTAACGTATTTTCATTGAAGTGAAGTGCCCGAAGTTTTGGGTCATTTTAGCATTTACATCTCCTACTTTTTCCTTCACGTTTTACCTTTAACATTCACTTAATCAACATATTTTGTCGCTTACAAAGATTTTTGTCCAAATATTGTGTTAACATGGAGAAAATACCTCGTCAAACTTATGTATTAGTTGTTTATCTTGTTTATTGAAAATCTGAAGGGCAATGATTTTTGTACTCTACCCTAACAATTTTTTTTACTGTTATCTGAAACAA
This sequence comes from Osmanthus fragrans, assembly GCA_019395295.1. Lineage (NCBI taxonomy): Eukaryota > Viridiplantae > Streptophyta > Magnoliopsida > Lamiales > Oleaceae > Osmanthus > Osmanthus fragrans. The sequence continues at coordinate 8,037,616 of CM033356.1, forward strand.
GATGTGCTACTTAAAATAAATTTGAGATTAAATATAACAAAAATAAGTTGGGAACATAAGTGTAAAAATGAGTAGATATTTGAGCCCATTTGACCTCCATTCCATTCTCATTCTCATTTTTATTTTTTTCTTTCTTCATTTCAACCACACATTTTTCAAATAAAATAATATTACACACAAATCTAAAACTTTTCATCATTTTTTCACCACACATTCTTCCATCAATCACTATTCCAAAAATTCTATTCTCATTAAAATCAACATCAAACACACTCTTAATAACTTTCACTGTAGTTATGGTGTAATTAATAAGAAACGTGGTGTGAATATGAATATTAAATATTTCAATCCTTTTTTTGGGGTGGGTTGGGGAAGGTAGGGATGTCAACGAGTTGAGTTGAGCCGGCTCACGAGCCGAAACTCAAGGCTATGGGAAAACGAACTGAGCTTTTTTCGGGCTCGAACCCAGCCAAGAAAAAGCTTGTTAAAAAAACTCAAGCTAGGTTTTTCTCTTTTTTTTTTCCTCCCTTGAATGCTGCCTTTGTGTGTGTGTGTGTGTGTGTTTTTTTTTTTTTGAGTCACACGCCGGCTTAGGCTCGGTCCGTCACCCCACAATGGAGCTCGGCGTTCTGAGTAGCAAGCCGACCCCGACTCGGACTTTTCACGGGCCGAGCCTCAGCGGCCCAAGTCGATGAGCATTTTTGCCATCCCTAGGGGAAGGGGTTCTACAAAATACACCACGTGTATTGTTGTATTTACGTATTTTATAATTTTAGGTTTTACAAACTATGGTAACAATTTTTAAATTTTTTTTTTTTTAAAATACTTGCAAAATACCATTATAAATAGTTGAATGGATCCCATATTAGAAATAACAAATAACAATATTTCTATTATATTATTTAACGCTTTCTATTAAAAAATTAACAGATTTCCCCCCAAAATTCCATTATTATTTACAAATTTAACTTTTTCTTTCTTTCTCCTCCATCTATTGCTCCCTTAACATTCGTTGAGTTTTTCCTTACAATATTAACTTATTATTATTATTATTATTTTCCAATTTCATATTTATCGTAAAAAAAAAAAAATTATATATTTACTAATTTTATCTATACACTTGTCTGAAGCTTTATCAAATAAAAGAAAAATTAAAATTGAGCATTCAAGCTTGACAATTTTTAAGTTGTCAAATTATCACATGTTAAAATAAATAAGAAATTGGTTTTTAGCCTGAAAATAACAACTAATATACTTTTTTTTTTGCTTGAATTGTTTTTTAATTAGAAGATAGAGACTAGGAGTTCTTATTGATTTTTACAATGTTGGAAGAATTAAATAAAGTATTTCTATATTTTTCAATACGTTTTCAACTAACTAAAAAAATATTTTTTAATAGTTTGATATTGGAGTTCAGGAAAAGAAGACAATAAATTTTATGAATATCACAAAAAAAAAAAAAAAAAAAACTCATTTAAAGATAAAAGAAGCATTTGTTGATATATGGTGTGATTTATTATTTTATTTAAAGATTTTTTAAATATTTGCAAGTATTTATAAAGTTATATTTGTAAACTTTACTATTTCGTTTAGCAGCAGGTTTTTTTTTTCTAGTCTCACTTGACCTTAATAGTTCCTGTTTGATGGTCATTATTGTGTAAAAATGATGTTTTAAATAGTGTTTTTTTAGAAAACGCGTGATTAAAAAGTGAGAAAAAGTTTGGAGTTTACGTGTAAAATATTTTATTATGTGAATGTATGACTGAAAATGAATATAGGAAATAAATTGTTTTGTTTTAAAGAGAATCAAACATGGACTAAATTTTCATTGAAAAATCCAATGCTAAATTTTCATTTTTCTCCACTATAAATGTTTCAACTTGTGCTAAAACATTGATGTACGAGTGAGAAATGGTCTCATGATCCAAAAGGAGAAGAAACACATGTGAAAGGGCTTTTCTCCACTGTAAATGTTTCAACTTGTGCTAACACATAGATGTATGGGTGAGAAATGTTCTCATGATCCAAGGAGAAGAAACACATGTGAAAGGGCTTTTACTTTACCTGTGAAGCTTTGATTCAATCAAAAATAACACATTTTTGCTGCCTTTTACTCAACTGCTCTAACTTTTGCAGTTTCATATCTTCTGTGCCTACAAACGTCTCTTCAATTTTTAACTCAAACTAAAGATTGCTTTCAATGTTTGGTGTACAAACAATGAAATCAAAATATTGTTTATCGTACTATTTAGTCTAGTAACTTTATTGTACTAGACTTGCTGTTGGGAATTTACTTATCATGCACAGCAGAAAATTAAATATATTTCAATTCTCATCCAAGGATCTGCTTTGTGTTTAGATAGAAACTATACCTTTATTCAGATCTGCAAACTCCTTTGCTATTCCTATAGTTCTAGCCATCCTGATCTGCCTCCCACAACTGTCCAATTGTCCAACCTCCAATGGAATCCACACAGGGAACAAGAATGAGAGAAAATAGGGTTTTTACTTTTCTTGTGCTAGCAAGAATAATGAAAATCCATCAACTGTTTACAAACCCTAGCGGCTTATTTATATAAGCCCAAACGGGTTTGGCCCGTCTCTTAAACTTACGGTCCAATATTTAATTAATCCAATTAATTAAATCCGGTCCATGAATCAATTAATCCAATTAATTAATTTGGGTCTATTAATAAACAATCCAATTAATTAATTATACAACGTTTGTCAATTAATTAATTAGCGGATCTCAATCTTCTAGTTCTCCTTTTGTGTGTGACTCATTAAGGTCTCAATCACGATGTCTAACGACGTGAATTATTATTTTGATCTAATCAAAATCGATAAATCAAAACACTCTTTTGATTTATCACTAATTCACATCCGTCGTCCTAGATTGACATCTAGCAATGTGTCAGGGCAATACATGTGACGAAAAATGTCACGTGGTATGACAAAATCAAACTCGTTCATTTATCGTGTAACTATAATCCCTTCGTCAATATGATACGATCAATTACGAGATATGGATTGTGTCAATCTCGATTATCGATCATATCTTTCATTCCACTTATTAAGTCAATGTAAGTCGAAAACTCCTTTTCGACTTATAGGTACATCTTGGCCAATGATTTCGTTATCAACTTAACTGGATGAAATGTAGATCATAACTCTTACTATCTAAGAGCGACGAATCCTCTATTGATCATTCACAACCTTCATATGATTCTTGACATACCCGAACGATGCCGTAGCGGCCCTTGATAGAGCAACTTCCAGCATCACCAAAGCATGATTGTCCCCACATAAGGTACTATGATGATCTCAAGTCGAAGGATCAATTCCACTACCGAACATTAGAGATTAACCACTGACACTCAGATAGTTATCCATGTGAATGTTTTGTTCTATAACAAAACATTCACGTGTTCATTTAAGTGTCTCTACACTTTAGTTTGTGAGATCAGTTACTTATTTCACAAGTAAGGAATGCCACACGTGGTGGTCTATCCGTAATAACGATATCCGTATCTCGTTATTACTTACGATCACGGATGATTTAAGATTCAATCATATGTAATTTGTATCTCACAATCACAACTCCTTGTGATTAACAAATTTCCGAGATTTGAATCTACGGACTCTATTTTTAATATAATAGATCTTGTCATAATAAATGCATTAAACATATATCAAAAGTACTAATGCCCAAAGTTGATTAGGCCTAGGGCATAATACTTACACTTGTAACTTTGATTCGCGTTCGTTCACCTTACAAAATTGTACCAACTTCAAGATATTATTCCATTTCAAGAACTGGGCTCGAGAAGGAGTTCATAAATACCACAATCAACTGTTTGTGACAACAGATAACAATACTTGCAGTTGACATTTACTCATAAACAGAGAATTATTCATTCCATACTACTAGACCCAAAAATCTCAACAAATATTGACAACTTGAGTTTAAAATTGAATCCGTCAGGATTTTACTACAGCTAAGCTGTTCAAATCTCACTGTTTATGTTGAGAAAGAAAGATATGAATTCAGTAAACAAAACTAGGAAGAGGCAAAATGGTATGATAAATAGATCACAAGAAACGACAGCATGGAAGCTAAATAGCTCTGCCAAAATACATTGTCTCACACTCTCACTCAAGATTCATGCTAGAGAGGATAAACAGATTTAGTTAGTTAAGTTTGCTTCAAAAGAGAATCTCAGTTCATTAGAGTCATTGATTAAGAAAACGTTAGATGGTGAATCTTAGATTTTATACAACACTATGGACATTGTTAGGTTTTTATTGTATTGATAATTTTTTAGATAAAATGATTATTATTAAAAGAGTGGTAAAAGTCAAGGAATCAGTTGGGTTATTGTATGGATGAAATAGGAGTCTCAGGGTTCGAATATGGAACATGGAGAAAGAGTCACTGAAATTACGCTAGCATATCGTTAAGTTAATGCTCGACATTCAAAATGAAATCGTTGTCGCTCACCTGTCGCCTGACTATCGCTCGAGCGACACACCTGTCACTCGCCTATCACTAGCCTGACGCTCGAGTGACGATGTTACGCGTAAAATCCTAGTTTGCCTTTTTCAAGAGTTTTATCCGATCCATGCTACCTAAATGTCTTCTACTATATATGCCCAAGTCTTGGTTGCTCATTATATTATTTCTTCATAACATCATTCCAAAATTCAAGAACACATTCAAGCATTGAGATTAATCATTTGATTCTTGAGATCATTCAACCACAACTTTGGGAAAACATCAAATTCACCTAATCTAAAATACCCACTTCCCATGCACATACATGAATGTACTTTCTCAATAGCTTTCAGATGTTGCTGAAGATTGAGAGATGTTGAACCAAAAGCCACAGGAAGAACACAAGAGTAAGGTGTTCTTGGTGATCCATATGAGATAGACAATTCCAGAAGATCGATAACAAGTGTGAGTGAAGCACGTTCTAACGGACCTTAGAGATTGGAGGACTTAGACCAGCGAGTCTAGTGGATTTTCTAGGCTAGGTAATACCGTAAGTTCATATTATCTATAATGGAGGTTATTGGTTTGGTCCCGAAATTTTTACCCAATTTGGATTTTCTCCGTCAACATATTTTATGTTGTTTATTCATTTCATATTATTGATTGTGACATTCAAACTATATGATAATTTGACGTGATTGAATAATCATCTAGAAACAATTAAAAAGTGACTTATTTATTTTAATTGTATAATTTTGCACGTTAGGTCAAAATAAATTGGTTAAATCTAAACTTTCAAGTGGTATCAGAGCCTAAATTCGATTCCTGAGCCTAGTTTTTCTAGATGAGTAGTTTATTATCTGTCCCGCCATATTTTGATGGCAGTAACATCGCTATTGGAAAGTTAGAATGAGATCATTCCTAAAATTGATGGATGAACATATTTGATTAAGCGTAGTGAATGATTGGACAACCCTTTCTAGTTCCATTAATGATGTCATCATCCCTACTCCTATTGCTAATTGGTCGAAATCTAATTTAGATGAATGTAATTGACATAGAGTGTGTTTGATAGGCATTATTTGGGAAAAATGCATTTTGAAATAGTGATATGATGAAAAATGTGTGGTTGAAAAAGAAGGAAAAATTATTGATGTGATAGAAAATAGTATTTTATTGAAGAATGTGTGGTTGAAAATGAGAATTAAAATGGGAATCAAACAGGGTCATAGTAAAGCCCTACACGCTTTATTTATGGCATGTCCTTTGAAGAATTTAGGCGAGCATCTATGTGTAAGGTTGCTAATGAGGTTTGTGATATTTTATAGATCACACATGATGAAACTCAGGCAGTTAAGAACTTTAAATTATAGATGTTGACTACTAGATTTGAAGATATTAGGATGAAAGAGGATGAGACATTTGATGACTTCTATGCGAGCTCTAATGACATAGTTAATTTTAGCTTTAACTTAGGTATAATTTTAATGAGTCTTCTGATTCAGAGTTACTTAATGATGATGAGATAGCTTTTTTTGCTAAGAATTTTTGAAAAATGTTTAGAAACAAAAAAAAGCCTCAAGAGAGGCATAGATTGCTCCTGGTGAGTTTAGAAAGAAATCACAATCTGTGAGATGTCATAAGTGTCAAGGTTTTGGCCATTATAGGAGTGAGTGTCCTAACAGTAAGAGAAATAATTATAAAGCTATGAATGTTACTCTCATTGATGACGATTCTAACTCGGATAATCAAAGTGAGATGTCCACTCATGATGAGAATAGAAAATATATGACATTCGCTGCTAGAATTATGAGTGAATCTGATAAAGCAAGTGAGCTGGTTGAGGATGTAGAGAGTGATGAAAAATTCTGAAGAGGAAAAAGACTTACATGAGGCTTATGATAAATTGTATAAGGAGAGTCTTAGGATATTGACTGTCAATAAAACCTTATGTATGAAGGTCAAAGACCTTGAGCTAGAAAAAAAAAACTAATAGTTGACCTTCGGGAATCTACCTCATCCTTGAGTAAGTTAAACTCTGTGAATGAATTCTTAGATACTCAGGCTAAGAATCTTGTTAGTGATTTTGAGGAGTCCTCTAGGAGACTTAGTGAGTTGAGTGATGTGAATGAGTCTTTAGAAAATAAGGTTAAGACCTTTATGAGCGATCTTGAGGATTCCAACACTCAACTCCTTGCCTTCTCTAGTGGTTCACTAAACTTTGATAGCATCTTAGGAATGAGCAAACCTGCTAGTAATAAGGGAGGTCTAGGATATAAGGAGAATGATCACAATACTGCTAGTACTTTCAAGATCATCTTTATCCCTTGCCACTGACCAGCCTAAGTACGTTCCTAACCCTGAACCCAAGAATAAGATAACCGTAGGACAAAAACCTACTAGACAGCATATGATCTACTAACCTAGGATTAGAAAACAGTGACCACATAACTTTGGTCCTAGGTTTATCACTACTTGTTTCAATTGTGGTGAGTTGGGACATATAAGGCCTATGTATCATAAATTTCTGAACTGAAATAGAAATCGGAACTTCAATAGAAATAAAAATCGGATTTTGACAGTCAGATTGACTTCTTACTAATCAGGTGAGTCAATTGACTGAGTTAATGATAAAATTTACTAGAATTAATTCTTCTGCTAAGAAAGTTTGGGTGAAAAAAAGTGGTCTGAATTTTTTTGAAATAGATCATGGTGCTCTTAAATATAAGAGCGTTTGTATACCTAACTGATTAGGTATTCTGGTGCATGCTTGTGTTTATTCATTGTGATTTATTCATTATTACATGCATCTCATTTTTTGTATTTGCTTTATAGATTGTAATAGGTTCATGTATGTGCATCTTCATCAGGTTTGCATTAACACATGCATATTATTATTATTATTATTATTATTTTTTTTGTGTGTTAGATATTTTTTATTTTTTTATTTTGTGTGATTGGAGTATTCATTTAAAAAAAGGAAGGGATATTTTGTAAACTACAACACGATATATGCTATCGTTGAACTTGTGTGTTGTGACCAAGTATGAGTTTAATTGATGTGATGTAGCATATTTTTCATTACTTACTTAAATTTTTATGGAGTACTAGTATATGTTTCTTCATGTAAAAACTGCACTGTGCACACTATGATATTGTGAATGAGACTTGACTGCATGTGTGAGATTTGATATGGCAGTCACATGTTGGTAAAATGACTTTGAATATGAATTGACCTTATTTTAGGAGATCTAAGCTCAAGTATATTTTCTTGAAAGAAAAAGCTCAATATATTATACTCTTTTTCGATACCTATTTGACTCGAGCAATTAAACTTGAGGGATTTCTCGTAACTTGGTGTCTATGGCCAACTGACTTGGTTAACGACCTAAAATTCGTTACATGGGTAATCTTAGTTTAATAGCACCTACATAAGATGTGAAAAATTGATGAGCTTAAAAATTTAGAAAATGTGTAAACTATATATATATATATATATGCTCAAAGTCAGAGGGGAAAAAAATAATATACATGCAAAATGAGCTTCTTTTATAGGTCATAATATGTTATTATTGATTTGACTTTCATAAGTAGATGGATAAACTTATTAACAGAGATGTTTAATATTTCATTTCTCATAAAATTAAAGTTTTGAGTTCTGCCTACAAATGATTAGTGACATTTTACACACATTTGTCACTTATATAATTTACTCCATTTTAATTTTAACTGAGTATGTAGGAAAGTCTACTGATCATTAATTATGCTTGTGCATGCTATCAACTGCATCTTTAGGTTATTATATATTAATGTTTATGTGTATTTGATATAGTTTCCTTAGTCATTTGTGACAAAAAGGGGGAGAAAGATTTGATTGTAACTTTGAGTTGAGAGTTAGCTACATTTTAGGGAGAGTTTGAAGTAAAAGATAGAGAGATGGTAATATATTTCTTTCATAGCATTCCATTGCAGTAAAGGGGAGATATGATAATATCTTTCATTCATGGCATTCCATATCATAATGCATAACTTCATTGAGTTTTGATGTTGGGTGAAATTAATGGTTCAGTTAGTATTTTAATTAATATTAGTATTACTTCTCAATCTAGCTAGCATATTTATGTTAGTAGATTTTAATTGTTACATTTCATGTATCACATGCTTTTACACTTGGTATGTGAGTTGTGAATTTCAGGAAACAGATTAACATGGAATGCAATAGATGGACATTTAGTTTGAGTTTGGGTAGATTATTTTTTTTTTTCACTTCTTTAACTTGTATTGTATTGTTTTTTTATCACGGTATGCCAAATGGGGAGTTTGTTAGGTTTTTATTATATTTGCAATTTTTTAGATAAAATATTAATATTAAAAGAGTTGTAAAAGTCAATGAATCCATTGGATTGTTGTATATATGAATTAGCAGTCTTAGAGTTCGAGTATGGAACATGGAGAAAGAGTCGTCGAATACGCTAAGCTGATACTCGAGCGTCCAACACAGAATCGTTGTTACCAATCTGTCGCCTAACTATCGCTTGAGCAACACATATGTCGCTAACCTAATGCTCGAGCAACGGTGTTACACGTAAAACCCTAAATGCCTTACTTCTTCATAACGTCTTTTCAAAATCCAAGTCTTAACATGTTTCTATGGTGGTTGTTCATTATATTACTTTTTCATAACATCTGTCTAAGAACCAAGATCAAATTCAAGCATCGAGATTAATTCTTTGATTCTCGAGATCATTCAACTACAACTTTGAGAAAACATTAAATTCACGTAATCCAAAACACATACTTCATATACACGCACAGGAAGGCATTTTCTCAATAGCTTTCAGAGATTGTTGAAAATTGAGAGATGTTGGACCAGAAGCACAGGAAGAGTACAAAAACAAGGTATTTTTGGTTAGGCCTGGGCACGGGTCGGTTCGGTTCGGTTCTGAAGAGAACCGAACCGAACCGAAAATTTTTCAGTTAAAACGGAACCGTCGGGTCCAAATATAATTTTGGAACCGTTCGGGTTCGGTTCCATTCGGTTCAGTTCGGTTCGGTTCGGTTCTTTTCGGTTCCATAATATAATTAATTTTTTTTAACATTTATAACAATACTACAGTCTGACATGTTCAATCTTAACTTTTACAAATTAACGTATTCCAATTTAATAAGATATAAATAACAAATTGTCCAATAAGATTAATTTACCAATATATACAAATAACAAAAAATAGATAGTAAATTAGTAATACTAAAATATCGGTGATCCATATAAATTAAAAGTCATAGACTCGTAGAAATAAAATATTTTAAAGTATTACTAATACAGTAGTACTTACTTAACAACTATTTGATTTAACCATCAATTACTTGACTTGCCATATTAGATACTAAAAAAACTCTACAAGAAAGATTGAAAAATCACAATTAACAAACATAAATAAACAAAAAATTGTTCAACTAATACAATTTAATAAGAAAAAATATAATATATTTTTTATTACATGTCTCAATGCCATCATAGAACCCAGTCTTTTCATTGCAAACTCTATATATGTTAATTTTTTTTTTTAAAAACTAAATAATTTGATTTTTCCCATATATAAAAATTAAAAAATTTTAAAAAAATTCGGTTCTTATTCGGTTCTTCGGTTCTGGGTCTAGAACCGAGAACCGACCCGTACCCGTCGGTTCTTGATTCTGATACCCGTTCGGGTATTTCACTTACGAAGAACCGCTCGGTTCGGTTCGGTTCGGTTCGGGTCCGGTTCGGTTCAGTTCGGTTCGGGATATATGCCCAGCCCTATTTTTGGTGATCCACAGGAGATAAACAATTTTAGAAGATCGAAAACAAGTGTGAGTAAAGCACATTCCAACGGGTCTTGGAGATTGAAGGAATTAGATTAGCGAGTCTAGTGAATTTTCTAAACTGGATCATACTGCAAGTTCATTTTGTCTATAGTAAATGTTACTTGCTTAGTCCCGAAAATTTTACCCAGTTAGATTTTCTCCGTCAACATATTTTGTGTTGTTTATTCCTTTCATATTATTGATTGTAACATTCAAATCAAAGGATAATCTAACGTAATTAATTAATTATCTAGAAACAATTAAAAAATGACTTATTGCTTTTAATTGTATAATTTTGCACGTTGGATCAGAATAAATTGGCTAAATCTAAACTTTCTAACATGTTGGGTAGGTTGAAAAGAACAAAACAATTAAAAAGGAAAGTTATTTCGACTATCATGTCTAGTCATTTCAACTAATGTGTACCAAACATGTCTTTAAAATCAACGAACATGACAAAGAATTATGATATTTGGAATGAGTGTGCAAACTATATCTGAGCATAGTAGGGACGATTGCAATTTCCCGAAGCTCAAATAAGCAAGTGCAACAATCCACAAATTACAACTTTTTCATATGAATTCGAGACAATTATAGTTTGTTAAACATGAGTATACAAGCGATGCTAATTTAGTAATCCATTTAACAGCAAGTCGTATCTGTTCACACTGATTGTGATCAAAACGGAAGGTAACAATGTTCATAATTCAACAAAATCGGAGAAACATGCTTGATCAGATAAACAAACAATTCTCTCTTGAAAAGAACAGTAAAACTGGACTAATTTAGCAAACATTGTACTTTAGGTTTGAACATGTTTGACAATTTATACAGAAGTAAAGGTACATCAAGGATGCACAAACACTCAAACGGGCATTTTCTCAAACTCTGAACATATTCGTCTACAAAGATTTTCTTTGCTCAAAAATTAGAACAGCAGCATTTTCGGTTATTCATCAGCTCTCAAAGAAAACACGAAACTATATCGAGAATGCACCAGTGGTACATCTTTGACTTAACAAATGACAAATAACGCAGGCCATCCAATTGAATGCCAAAGATAATCTACAACAATCTTAGATAACAGAACGAGAAGCTCAGATTAGTGAACTTCGCTTGGACATCAAATCAGCAAGAAGTCCAAAGAACTATTCAACACAACATTAGCTTGGATCAGCAGACATAGAAACAGAACTTGATCGAGCAATCTTGTAATCTCTTCTAAACAATGGATTAGAATTCTCTCCAACAGAGTCGTTTCTCTTAATGCAAGACACACTACCTTTACTGTACCCAAGAACCTTAGACCTATTACTTCGTCCATTGAAACTCCTACTTTGAAATCCAAAACGGTATTCCAGTTTAGGTTCTATCCCATCATTCTCACCACGAAACTCAGACTCCTCATCAGGGCCAACCATTAAGTCCAACAAATTGCTCCTAAACCCCAAGTCCGAGTACACTCTCCGCGAGTTCCTCAATGGTAGTCCTAGTTTGGCATCCCCAACATCCAAATTCCGGTCTTCAGCCCCCTTTCCCTTCGAATTCACCTCGACCCTTCTCGACTCTACTGGTCTCCCCATGGTATCAACCATCAAACAAGGATTAGCAAATCCATTCCATGGACGGATTGGAACCAGCCTACTTAATCCACTCAAACAGTCTACTACCTCCTTCATTGTTGGCCTCCTCTCCCTACAAGACCTCACACATTTCGCAGCTACCACCGCCAACTGCTTCCTCACAGAAGCGTACTTGGGTGGTTCAATCCTGGGATCATAAATGGCCAACAATTTTCCTCTCCTAATCAATGGAATAGCCCAATCTATAACAGAAGGCGGCGAATGCCCCATATCAATAGCTTTCCTCCCACTAATTATCTCCAAAAGCAATATTCCAAAACTAAACACATCAGTTTTGGTACTCAGATTATCCGGGGTTACATAACAGGGATCTAAATACCCCATTGTGCCTGCTGGGGGAGTTGATCTTAACCTATAATCATCCACACACCTCAATGCCAGACCAAAATCCCCCAACCTTGCATTGAAATTCCGGTCTATCAACACGTTGGCCGACTTGATATCACGATGAATTACTGGAGGACTTGAAGAATGGAGGGTATCAATGGCTTTCGCAGTTTGTAAAGCTAATTTTATCCTTCTTCCCCAAGTGGGAGGCCGGGAACTCGAATGCAAAACATCATAAAGCGTCCCATTTCTCATGAACTCGACCACTAAAAGGCTATCTAGGGAATCATTCTTACTGAATCCAACAAGATTAACTAGTCTTGGGCTCTGCAGCTTTGACAATATATCAATTTCATTCTCGACTTCATTTGGGTTATCCGTCATCGACATTTGTGCAGCTCTTGAGGATTTCTTTATGGCCACAAGGCGACCTTGGAGAACCCCTTTGTAAACAAGGCCATGGCTGCCCCTGCCCAGTAGCTTTTGGTCGGAAAAATTGTTAGTGGCTGCTTGAAGATCTTTATAGTTGAATTCCTGGATTTTGTTGGGCTTTTCTTTTTCTTTTTCAGAATAATAATGGGATTTCTTTGAGAAGGTTGAAGTTGGAATCTTGGAATCGGCTGTTGAGATAGCCGATTCTGCATTACAAGAAAGATAACCCATCAAGATTATTGTGAATCCTATGTATCTATACAATAAATTTATATCCTTGTCTTTGTGACTGTGTGTGTACTACATTTGGATTATGAATTTACACGAGATGGGGGTTTTAATAGGTTCGAGAATTGGAGTTTGGCGATTGTGGTGGATGGTGGTGCGGAAATGGAATCCGAAGATTTTTCTAAAAATAAAAAAAAAAAAAAAAGGTTAAACCCCAATTTTGAGGTTCCCATCACCGTCTCATCCTTAGAGCATTATGGAAAAAGTAAATCACGGAATGTGCCTCAATAAACCAGGATACAAGAGCTGCTATACTGGTATTCACAAAAAATCAAATTTTAAATCTTGTAAGAGGTAGAAATCGAACCCTCACACTGTAACTGTCAGCTCAACTGTACCTCATTTCCTTCTTTTTCACCACTGAACTATGTTTCAGGGGGCGAAATCGAAGATTTTTGGTTTTGCCAGCATTTAACGCAAGGAGTATCTGGTCAATACACAAGACAATTGAAATGAGTGAGTGGGGGCATCGATTATATTTATCCATTGATTTAAAACTCCAATATTGTCGTTTTGAAGGGGGGGAATAATCCTTAAAGTTCTTTTTTTATTGACTTTATTTTTCATAAAAATGTTATTTTTCACCCAAATTATTATTTTTGAAGTCTTTGATTGACAATTTTTTTAACTTTTGATTATGTGTCCATATTTTCTTCAAAAAAAAAAAAAAAAAAAAACTTTCTGGGTTAATTTTTATTTTTCAGACAAACACACTAGCTATTTCTCTCTCTCTCTCTCTACTAATAAAAATAGACAAATTTTTTTCTAAGTTAAAAAATATGGGGCTGTTTGAGCTCTATTTTTTTCAAAAAAAAAAACATTTTGTAGTGTTATGATGAAGAACGTGTGGTTAAAAAATAATATTTTTTTTGAATTTGCTTATAATATTATTTTATTAAAAAATATATGATTAAAATGGGAATACAATCATTGCTCAAGAATGAATTTTGACGAAAAATGGGCTCAAACAAAATCAATCAAAACATTTAATTAATAATTCTCGTATAAATAAATTCTAGACAATTGAATTACCTACAATTTATTTTCTATTCATGCAAATTTCATATCGCAATCAAATCCACTATTAGAGATATTGAATATAAATAATATAAATATTTAGCCTCAGTTTGATTAAGATTTTTTGTGAATAAATTTTGTAAAAAATAATTTTTTAACAATGTATGATTAAAAATGTAGAAAAAGATTATAAATTTTAATGTAAAAATTATTTTATTGAAAGAATTTTTCTTAAGAAAAATAAATTGTAAAAAATGAGAGCGTAATTTAAATGTGAACGATCACTTCATTTGAAAAATCGATTCCTCAAATAGTATGTGATTAGGGTTGTGCTATTTGTACGTCCATATTTTACAGAATTTTTGGCAGTCTTCTTATTTGTGGGAGGACTGTCAAAAATTCTGTATATTTGGGTTGGGCCAATAGATTTTTCTGATTATTTATGCATTGATAAAGTTGACCAATTTCGAAATTCGATGCCTATTCTGCAGTCAACATCAACGCTACTTTTGAGCCATGTGTTTGGCAAAAGTTGAGACAATTTGCCAATAAAAAGCCATGTATTAGGGAAGCCTTTGTTTAGGCCTTTTTTTTATTGATCAGGTTCTCAATTTTTATCAAACGACGCAAACGTTCAATGTAAAATATTTGAAAATTTTCATAATTAACTCTAACTTGGATTTTAAACCCACGTTCAACAAAATGTGCCCTAAAAAATTTTTATTGATCTTTTCCGACATCGTTCAATGTAAAAATAGAAAATTTTATAATTAATAAATTTTTTTTTTTTTTTTTTTTTTTTTTTTTTTTTTTTTTACCACAAGTTTTCAATTTTAATGCAGGGCAAAGAAATATCGTTTTTTAATTATTAGGGTCGGTGGACATTTATTTAAATAAATAAATAAAAAAGTATAGTTTTGTAAAACGAAATCAACAAAATTATTATAAGAAGTAAAAACGAACTCATACATCATTGAAAAGAAAATTTCTTACCCGTGTTATGTGGTGATTTCTAACTTTTTGACTAAGCCAATTCATTATGAACATCATGAATTCCTGTAACAATTGATTGGCAAATTGGAATGATAGGTTAGAATTGTCCTCGATCTCTTAGATCTTAAGTATCAAATTGATTAGTAGGGTAGGACATTTAATCCATGGAATTTATCCATCCGAGTTAATTTGAGTCGATTTCTGATGTTTTGATTTGATTTGGTTTCTCGTTAGAGGAACTCAATCGATTCGCAATTTTATTGAAGAAACTCAATCTAAACAAATCTAAATCACAAAAAAAAAAAATTTAATTATAATTATAAACTAATATAATTTTGCAGATCGACCATTCCTCTCTCATATTTTTGTGTTATATATACACTTTTTTTTATTATTATTATTATTTTTTCACTTTTTTATGTTTACGTAAAAAAAACCTTTTTAAGGTCTAAATAATTTTCAGTTTTTAACAAATACCCACCAAAATCGAACGAGACCAAGATTGAATGGATTGGCGCAAAACGTCCATATCTTTCACGTTTATTGTGTACACATCAATATTTTTCATTTTTTTAAATTAAAAATTTCATTTTCAAGTGGATTGTTCGTCATTTGGTTTTGGGTATTAGAATCTCATATTGATGTGGATAAAAATATTTAGACCAAAATATAAAGAATTTGAAAATACTCAAAGTGCAAATAGACCAACCTTTTTTAAAATGGACCCCCCAAAAACTTTAACATGGTATTAGAGCCCATTAAACTGCTAACGTGCGATTGGAGATTCTTGTAAGACTAAAAGAATCCCTTCATCATGAAGCTCAAGATTGGTCTGCTCAATTCTCAGAAGTATTCCATCTTGTGGGAAAAAAAATTAAAAAGATATACCATATCCTACATCGATTAAAAATGTAAACATAAGCCAATTTATGGGGCCTCTGAGATAGTGGGGATCATTTTTGAATTTGAGGGAATCATCTTAAAATGTCAACCTTTCTAAGAAGAGTATGTCCTAAAATTGCTTTATAAATTGGTTCATAATTTTCATCATCTGCTAATTTGAGAACTTTAATATCCTGAAGATAGGTTTGTCAAGGTTTCTCTTGTCGAATTACCCGATCAATCGTACTGATGCCCTTTGAGAAGTGTTCAAAATAAAATTGTTCGGGAGCCGACAAGTTCTTTTCTGGAAAACAAAAGTTAAATTTCTATTAATATAGACGACACTAGCGTTTTTTTCAACTGTTTTCAGTTTTTTTTTTTGAGCCGTCTTATCTAGAAAAATTGTGGAACAAGTTAAGGGTTTTTTCTTTCAACACCAAAAGTTGAAATATCATCAATATTAATTAATAAAATAGCAAACGTATTCAAACTATTTCAACTGTGAACGACCTCTCCCGATCGAACCCAAATTTGAACCAGATTGGGTTGAGTTGTGATTTTATTGAAGAAATCCAAAAAAATTTGGCCTAAAATTGCAAAAAATAAATTTATTTTTCATTCTATTTAAATATGAGGGTATATTAGTTGTCATTTTACGTAAAAATTTTGTGAAAATGACTGCAAAGAAAGTAAAAGTATGGATGTTTTGTGTTAAAATAGGACTAATTCAAACTTTTAGATTAAATAAAATGAAATCTAATGATCGTGATAAAACGAAAATAGCCACTCATATTTATGTCATAATTTTTGCTTATTGACCATTCCTTTCATGACTTTTGTGCACAATAACCAATAATTAAAATCTTGTTTGCCAAAACCTAGTGGAATGAAAAAATCAACGATTTTTAAGGTCTAAATATTTTTTTTAAGTTTTTAACAAATACGTTTGAATTATTATTTCAAAATTGTTCATGTTAAAATTAGGTTTTAAAAAATTAATGAAACAACGAACCAAGATTGAATGGTTTGAGTTGAACACAATTTTGGATTAGTTTAAATAAAAAATTATTCAAATGGATTGTTCGATTTGGTTTTGGGTAGGTTCAAGGGTCAAAAATCGAATTACCCGATCAATGCTCTCCCCCATTGAGAAGTGTCCAATTCAAAGTGTTCGGGAGCCGATAAGCGCTTTTCTAGAGGCAAAAGCCCTTTTTTTGTTTATGTTCCATGTCGTCTTGTTATAGTTCCTAAACTATAAATCTTCATACAATATATTCATCTACCCTTATATGATGATAAAATCAAAACATATCTTGTTTTGCTCTTTTAAGGGTCTCGTATGCAATTTGTAATATACCAGAGTAAAATCATTTCAAAACGACCTCTGTGAGGAACCCAAATTTCTCGTATTGGGTTGATATTGTGATTATATTGAAAGAATATGCCTCGTTAAAATCTTATTAGTAAAAACCATGTGTGAAAATTCATAATGAAAGAAAAAAAATACATTATTATTTTGCATATGCTATGAAAGTTGCCTAATTAAAACTTTGTCAAAAAAAGATTAAATAAAACATATCTAAGTATTGTGATAAAACTAAATAGTCACCAATAATTATGTCATAATTTTACAACACCCTATTTTTGAGACTATTTGCACTTCACCCCACGTTAAAATTTTTTGCCAAAACTTATGGAACGAAAAAAATGTTAAAAGGCATGAGTACAATTAGTTGATTATAATCATATTTATTAGACCCACGTTGAATTTTATGCATCGTTTGGCTAACAAAATATAGAGTTGTGATTGTATCACCGCATGATAAATATCTATTTTTTTATATATTTTTTTGTGAAATTTATTATGTTAAGACTCATGCATTACATGTCACGCCTTTATTTTTCTCATTTCATTTTTTTACATAAGTATACATTTTTGGGTGTTTGGAATGTATGTCCAAGAACTTGATATTTTTGTATAACAACCTAATTTACTGTGATATATCTATTTTTAATATTTTAGGTACCAAAATCTCTTAAGGCATTTCACAGGTAGTTACGTCCACATATTCACCAAGAGTTTAAGACCTCCTAACAGGGACCATATTTATAATTTGCGTCATTTATTATTTTTTTTTTTTGAAGATTTTTGTCTTAAAATCAAATATTATCACATTTCAAGCCTATAATTACTTTATGGGAAAATGTATAGTTGAAAATGAATTTTGAAAATAAAAATAAAAATAGGACACAAACAAGAGCATAATGTTAATATATTGTTCTCCCAAGATGTCAATTTGAATTGGAGCATTTACCGTGGTGTGTGAGATATCATCAATCTCATAGATTGGTATATGTATTTAATTGAATTATATTTCAAATTATCTTGAACGGAATTCTAGATAATATAATGATGCATAATAATTATTTCCAAAATTTCTAATTCCTTTCCCTAAATGTTGAGGAAAATGTCCAATTTAAAAGTGAGTCAATGTACCACGTTATAAAATGTCACCCAATAGAATTTAAGACATTTTTTTTTAATATAAAGGTTCGAACTAAACATATAATTTCAGCGTTCTATAATATTAATCTTAGTGCAATGTGATGAGGCTATTATACATTTATTACATTATCAAAACATTAATGGAAAATATTATGAAGCGTTTGATTTACTGTTTTCAAGCTATTTTTAATTTGGAAAAACACCCAAAACTTATTTTGTATGATATTTTTTAAAATAAGGTTTGATTAATATAATTTTCCACATGAAAAATTAAAACATATTTTTGACTTTTTTAGTGTTTTTAGAGATAACATTCAAAACATGGGAAATATGTGTTTAAATAAAAATCTTGAAAAATTAAAAACTCTAAAAACACAATTTAAAAAAAAATGTAAATCGTTTGAAATTTTACGTGAAATTTGATTAAAATAAATAGTTTTTAGCTTTTAAAAGTTATTTCTGTTGCTTAAAAAAAAAAATGAAAAAAATTCCCACTAAAGTAAATGAAAACATTTGAAATAAGAAAAAATTCAAAAGTTGAAAAACATTTTCCATGGAAATTTTTTTAATTAAACCAAAAGTTTTTCAACTCAATTTTCAGTAAAAATTGTTATATCATTTTAATGTTTTGTAGCGAAAATTACTGTTTTCAAGCTAAATTTAGTTTTGAAAAACACCCAAACTTTTTTCGTATGTAATTGTACAATATTTACTTATAATATAAAACTAGTATAAATATTTTTTTATTTTTTATCCGTTTGATATAATCAAATTTTTCATTTAAGTGAAATAAAAATTCATTATAAAAAAATATTTTCCATCAAAATTTCAAATGAAACATGTTTTTAGTTTTCGATTTTGAAAATTATTTTTTTAGAATGATAAACCAAACACGTTTTCAGTAATCTTAAAACAAATAATCAAAATAGAAAATTGAAATTGAATTCAAAACTCAAATAAAAAATTGAAACGCAAACCAAACATGCCATTTTTGGTATAAAACAAACTTAATCCATTTGACTCCACAAAAAATTGACAAAAATAAGTTAATTTTTTAGATTAATTAGTATATAGACAAAAAAAAAAAAAAAAAAATCTCACATTTTTTAACCAAGTAAATAAAACTAATTCAGTAAATGCCACACATTAATTTATATTAAGCAAAAATACACCAAAATACGAAAGCAATTGGATTGAACAAGTTCGTGGCACATTTATTATGAAAATAAATGGTTAAATATATCCAAAATTTGTTATCTGAAAAATATTTAAAGGTAAAAAGAGATTTGTTATGATCCAATATTTATTGCGTAAAGGCTTTCCTTATTCTTGAACTCGCCCATTGCCTGATCAAAAGTGATTCAAACATGTTGGCAAATAAGCATTAGATCTTAGCATGAATCTGATAACACTTCACTTGCTACATCACCAGCAATTGAATCAAGAAGTAGATGTTAACGAAAGTAAAGCTTTTAAACGCTTAATTCTACCAAAGCAAAAAAACTACTACTTCATACTCATTTGTAATATGATATTGTCATCCGATTTGATATAATATTACTTTTAAACACGTATACAATAAACACAAGTGATAAAGTTGAATGATATTTATTTTATCAAAGATGCCTATTTTCAATTTCTTCACTTTTCGAACATGCACATTAGTGAAATAGAAAAAAAAAAAAATAGTTATTTAGGAATACTGATTAGGATACGACATATGTATATATCGAACACATGATGATCTTCGATTCTAAAATATTAAGTCTAAGTCTATCTTGTACAAAGCAAGACAAGATTTTGATATAGAATTCTTAAAGAAGTAAAAAAATATTTGATAAAAATTGAGAATTTCACTTTCTATTTGAATATAAAAAAGAATTGGGAGTTCAATAAAGGAATGATTTTATGATTTTATTTATTTATTTTTTTTTTTTGGTGAAAGATTCAGGGAGATATTATGAATTTTTGTTAGAGTGAATTTTGGGGATTGTTCCATAAATCAAGCTAATTTGTGTTATTTATCTTTATTTTAATTTTTAATAATTTTTTAGGTTGCACAAATTTCATTTAACTTTAGAAATAAAAAAAAGGGTGTGTAGTAAAAATGGAATTAGAATTTGTATAATAGTACCTGGTGTAATTTTCACTTTTCCTTATTGAGTTGATCGGTTTGGTTTGGTTTAATTTTCAGATGGAGAGAAAATATTTTAAATTGTTGTGGCAAAAAAAATAAAAATAAAAAATGTTATGCTACCCATGGTTATATTGGAGATGCACTTTTGTTCAAATTTATTTTTATCCACAAAATTTATAATTTTTATCTACTTTAAAATCACATATTTATTGGGACTCGTGGTTTATAGGCACTTATAAATTTAGACACAACTTGTAAGATTTGGTTCAAGGAAACCCTGAGGAGTAGCTCAGTTGATCATGTTTTGAGTTTGCTCTCTAATGGTCACCAGTTCAAGTTCCTTCAGGGCCACTAATATGAGTATCCGACTGTAAACTTTAGGATCCCGTGGGATTAGTCGAGGTGCACTTAAATTGACCCGGATATCCACGGTCAAAAAAAAGATTTGATTGAAGGAAATTTTTATTAACAAACAAATTTTAAAAAGAGTAATGTTATTCATAGTAAAGACTACTGATAGTCGTCTTACGTGATATACATGTGACAAATTGTTATTTGATGTATTAATGTGATAGTTTTTTTATTGTTTAAAGTAAAAAAAATAAAAAAAAATTAAGTTAACTATTTCTAACATTGATCAATAAAAAAAATTTTTTATTATAAAAACATAGTATCTACTTATACGAATATATCTAATCGTAATGCACGTTATACATTATTAGGGAATTTTGATATTTAGCGTGGTTTACTTTTTTTCGTGATCTAATTTTTTCATGAATAACCTATTCTCTCGACTAGCATATTATTTTCTCAAATGTCCTATCTTTTATTCACTTAGGTTTTTGAAGGGGATCACATTTTTGTATTTGTTGAAATTAGTCCTTTAACACGGCAAAATTATTTTTCTCCTCATTCCTCCTTTTATTGGATAGATATTAGAGTGGATATTCAACGTTTTTCGAGAAAGGGCACTTGGCTAGACTCAATGTCAGGCCCTATAGCAAAACCCATGTTTTTTCCTCACACATGGTTCAAATCCATTTCTCAAAAGACTTTAATGTGTTGACTCATCATAAATAGTGACAACAAGACTTTTACTGAAAAAAATTTATCTAGTTTAAATCTTATTGAACAAATTTCTCTGAAAAAATAATCTTCCCCCTTTTTATGCTGAAAAATGAATTTGTCCATGCCCTCTCGGTCTAGCTCGATGTTTGGAGGGTTTGTCACATCCACTAGCCCTAAAGAGGATGCGCCAAAAGAAAGAGACAATTTAATTAACGAAAAATGACGTGTATAATATTTTCTTAGTCTTACATCTCATCCAACAAAAATGCTACGTCCATTCGCCACGTCAATACTTGTTATTCAGTCAATCACATTCATTTGTATTGGTAAACATTTTACCTTTTCTCTTAAAAAATGTTAATTTTTTATCATATGAGTCATAATGGGAGTACCTCTTCCTTTAAGCACAATTTTCTTTTGCTTATAAAATTGCTGCATTGTACAGTACAAGGCAAGATGACGCCCTGCAAATGTAAAATCCTCATTGGTTAGATCCCAAAACCATTTGTTCTCCCCTCAGCTATATGATCCCACAGCCCACTCCCCCACTCCAATCTGCTGTTATCTATTTCTCCAACGTTGTAATAACACAATCTCAAAATAACATGGGGGGCACACAAGGGCATGTGTCGGTTGGATTTGCTTTCTTTGTCATCGGACTATGGCACCTTTTCAACTGTATCAAACTCCATGCTCAACATCCTAAATCTTACATAACTATGCCATGGTTCCCATTGTCGAAAACAATGAGGTACTTGGAGCTTATTTTGATCATGGGATTTTCCGCGGGCTTCGTCTCAATGGAGATACTTATTGGTCGACAACCATTGGATCCCGATGGAACCATTCGGGCCAAGTATCTTCGCCACTTTGAGCACTCCACCATGTCCATGTCTTTCTTTGTTTATGCGTTTTTCGCCATCCTTTTAGATAAGATCGCGCCCCCGGCTCAACATGGCCTAATGCATTTTTTGCAGGCTATTGCATTTGGCCAACAACTACTCATTCTCCATCTTCACTCCACTGATCATATGGGAATTGAAGGCCAGTACCATTGGCTGCTTCAAATTGTCACATTTGTGTCTCTATTTACCACAATTTTGGCCATTGGCTACCCCAACAATTTCTTGAATGGCTTTGCAAGAGCTTTCAGTATACTTTTCCAGGGTGTTTGGCTAATAGTTACAGGAGTCATGGTTTGGACACCAGATTTGATACCTAAAGGTTGCTTTCTGAGGTCGGAACCAGGCCGTAATGTGATTCTATGCCATGATGATCGCACATTGGAACGCGCTAAAGCATTGGTGAACCTTCAGTTCGGCTGGTACGTGATTGGATTAACGATGTTTTCTATGTCATTTTATTTGGTTCTGATCAAACTATGTCCTGGAGAAAAGGTGGAATATCAACCATTAACAAAATATGAGCAAGAGGAGGAGAGATGTAATGTTGAGGCTCAAAAGAAAAGCAAAATCTGCCAGTCAAGAAATTCTCTTCCATTCTAAAAATTGAAACATTTGTTCCATTAGGCATGGATTATTGTTGGGTTGGTGAATATCTTGGCAAAAGGTGTTATTACATGTATTATTAAAGGATAATCATCATTGTTTATGGTATTGTTTAATTATTTCTTTCATTTATCCAAGAAACTCTCTCTCAAGAAAATTATACCATGACAGCAAAAGCTTTCCAACGATACATGTAGCGAACATGGATGGATTCAATCGACCTCAAATTTATTAATCAAAGTTGTGGCATATATATATATATATATATATATATATATATATATATTTTATATATAATTATTTTAATGAGGATATTGCACCAAGTAGCATTTTTGGCTAATGTAATTACCAAAATGTCACATTTTGAAACCATGTGCAAGAATGCCACTTATTTTCTTTTTTGCCCCTGCAGAGAAAAGAAATTCCCGATAAGATCAAACTTGGTCAACTGTCGAATTCGACAGTTAAATTGTCTATCCCGACAGTTTCAAAATGTCGGGTTTCGACATTTCAACTGTCGGGACTCGTCGGAAAGGATGACATGTCAAAATGTGTTTACAAGGGATAATGATGACTTTTCACAACATAAAAGTGACATTTTTGAATAAGTTATGTGCAAATGAAAAAAAATTGTGAATTTTCTATTTTTGTGACATTTATGAAAATTCCCCTTTTATTATTGTGACTTGACAATCAAAAATTCAATGACCCAGATTCATTGAAAATCAGTTTCACTAATTAAACTTCACATAACCACCAAAACATCATCTTTTTCTCTTCTTGTAAACAAAGAAAGGCCCACCTGCCGTGCCTTAAACTCCAAGATTATGAATATTTATAGCAAACTGAAAGTATAAAGGTACAGTCAATTCAAGATAATTACAGCGATCGATATGCTTCCTGAAAAAAATAAAAATCGATGGCAAAATTATAGCCACTTATAACTACATTCAGCATACTACATCCAAGACATAAATCATAAAACCTAATCCTTTATTAACAATGCACAAAAAGTAACAGTCGAATCGATGGCAAAATTATAGCCACTTATAACTACATTCAGCATACTACATCGAAGACATAAATCATAAAACCTAATCCTTTATTAACAATGCACAAAAAGTAACAGTTGAAATTCGAACTATAGTATTAGTATATATCATGGCAAGGAAGAGAGTAAGAACAATAATGACTTACATATTGTATTTGAATTAGCTACATGTCTAATGTCAATTTATGTCTCGTGACTATAACCTTCAAGCACCATAAAGAGCTTGTAAGACACATAATAATTGTTGGAAATTGATTTAACAATTCGAGAACATCAGTTAAGTGTTAAAAATCAAACATTGAAAAGTGTGACTTAATGTCAATTTTGGCTAAATATTCAGACATGATTTGTTTATGCAAATAATTTATCTCTCCGAAATGGGGTTTGACACCCTTGTGGGGGTGTTGCCCCCGAAATGGAATTTTAATTTCCGTGTATATTTGGCCCGTCGAAACCAATTTCGGGTGAATGAGAAATTGCAGTCCAAGTTTGAAAGGAAATTTAGAGGAAAGTTGGATTTCGCTTGAGCGACGTCGAGCCAAGAGCGAGCGACGAAGTCTTTGCAACCCTTGCTCGAGCGAGAGTTTGACGGAGAGCTAGCAACAGTACAATGTCACGTCATTTTGAATTATTGCACGATTTGGATCCACACCACTTCGTTCCCAACTTTTCATCATCTATATAAAGGATACTAGGGACGTCCTATTCCTCACACCAATGATATGTAAACATAAATATCATTCTCTCTTCTTCTCTTGAACCAAATTCTTGCATTCTTGTTGCATAAATTCTGGTTTTCTTTTCATTTCATTTTGGAGTACAAAAATCATTATTCTGGTTCATTGTGCTTATGTTTGAAGTGCTACAAACATAAGTGGTAGTAGTTGTATCTTGGGAATTGATTGCCATAAACCGTAGACACTGTTGTAGGGTAAATTCGACTTAAGGACAAAGTGTTCAACACTTGCCTCGACTTTGCATATTGATCATTTCTTTTGCGATTTTCTTTGCTGTTACTTTGTCCATTTGTTGGCAAGGGTTCTTACATATACATTCTGATCTTTTGGTGTCACTGTACAAAAAATTACCCAATAATAATATGCTAATATCGAAGAAAAACAAGAAATTTGAAGGGATGGAATATAAGAGGCTGTTTAAACATAAGATATTCTCTATTTTAAATAGTTAGTCCTTAAAATTATAATACAAAAGATTTTTCAAATTAATATTTTAAAATAGAGAGTGAGTATGACTTTCCAAATTTAAAGAGTCAAACCCACTTTTTATAATTAAATGCATTAAAAGTATTTCAATTTTCAATCTAAAAAAAATAATATAATAATTTGGAGGAAAGTTAGTGAAAATAAAATATAAGAAACAACAACAGACATAGTTTTTAGAATCGGACCGGACCGGAACCGAAAATCGTTGAATCGGACCCTAATCCGGTCCGAGCTAACTTAATATTGCACAATGCAACTGGCCCGTTATAGGCCTTAGGAAATCGTCGGGTTTTTCAAAAATCGCGGCCCATTAAGTGTAAAACCTGTCCGGTCCAAATTTATCATATTAAAATCATAGTTGTCAGACCCGACTTGGACAATGCAGTGGGTCATCAGGTCAGTGGTTCAACCGGGGACTCGGTGGTTCAACCAGCGGGTCAATCCCTGTCAAAAATATTATTAACTATTTCATTGATTTTTTTTCTACTAATAACTAAATTAACCTCATATTGTTTTGTTAATTAAATATCAATTTGTATCCCAATTTCACAAATTCTAGATCATATATAGTGAAATATGAATTTCAAACAATAAAAAAAAATCAATCATATAATAAAAATATACTTTATATGGCGAAATTTAACAAGATAACTTCATATACTTTAAGAATATTCTTGCAAAAGTAAAATCATCAATCAAAAGTTAAACGTGGATAAATATCATGTTAACAAAGTAAATTATTTGAAAGAAGTCAATATCTTCTCAATCAAAAAGAGTTTGGGCGCATCCATGCTGGAGTCTCGGACTTTATGAACATTTTAACAAAGTAAACTTTTTAAAATAAACAAAAGCCATAGTTCTATGGAGCCCGTTTCGCAAAAATAAGCTCTCGAAGCGGTTATGATGTTGATTAATTTTTTGTTGTAGTATGAGAAAATTATACCTGAAATTCTTACCATGTCAAGAAAAGTTAGAAATGAGATACAAGATGATATCAATTACGAGAAGAAACAAATAATTATTGAATCATATTTTAATAAGGCCTCACAATCGAATTATAAGCACCATGAATTAAGAAAATCTTAACAATGATTTAAACAGATTAACATAACTATATAATTTATCAAATACCAATCAATTTCAAAACCCACGTACAAAGTGGAAAATAATTAAAATTAAAACTAAATCAAGAATTTCGTAATCCCAATTCCCAACGCACCATTTGGATTATGTGATTATGTTCTATTTATTTCAAATTAAAATAAAAAATAAAAAATTATAATACTGGAATTCCAATTAAAGACTGTCCATTAACGATTTTTCATATTCATGCACTACAACTATCGGAATTTAATGTCTACTCTATTCACAAATTCTCGAGCAGTGGAGAAGATTTTCGTTAGAGCTATCTTGTGCATGATTTTACTCGATGTTTCGATGAATTTTACTACTGCTGTTGATTATGATAATTATTTATATATCTCACTTTTTCATGTGTTTGCTTATTTACTTCAAAACAATTAAGGGCCCGTTTGATTGTAATGGTGAAAAATTAGTGGAAAAAAAATAAATGGCAGGGAATTGAATTGTCTAGAATTTGTTTTACAGGGAATTGTAATTAATAGTGTTTGATTGGTATAATTTTTCACCTGGCAAATTTTTCGTTTGGCTTTGTTTTTTTACTCAAATTGTCAGTTAAATGGAATTTTTTTTTATCATTGACTTTGGAATGTGTTCCAATTGCTTAAAAAAAAAATTGCCAAAAAATTGGAAAATGTTTTCCCACCAATATAGTGAAAAAAACGTTTTCTAAATTTTGTGCATCAACCGCTTGTACCTTGGAAAACGTTTTCCCTAGAAAATTAGTGCAATCAAACAGGTGAAGAGTAAAAAGAAGGAAAACGTTTTTCATCTTCTACGAAAAACTTGGCCAATCAAACAGGCGATTGCCTAGAAAATGGCATGGAAAAGAAAACGAATTCTTACTTTATGCCAAAACTATTGTTTGATAGCCAAAAAGTTGACTAAAAAATATTTTCACCCCCTCCCCCCCAAGCGCACGTATTCCTGTAAATTGGTGAAAATGATTTCCCACCATATAGGTGGGAAATTCATTTGCAATTTTTTTTTTTTTTTAAACACATTCTATCTCTAATGGTAAAAAAAATTATCCATCTAATTGACAATTTGCATGAAAAACGAAGACAACAAATTTTCGAAAAAAAAATTTTTAATTTTTTTTTTTACTTTTTGGCAATCCAAACAAATTTTAATACAGATTGTAAAAAAAAAAAAAAATCCCGAAAAGTAAAAATTTGCATGAAAAACAAAGTCAAATGGATTAGGTGGAAAATTATACCAATCAAACACCATTAATTACAATTCTCTCTAAAACAAATTTTAGGCAATTCAATTCCCTGCAATTCGTTTTTTTTCCACCCAAATTCCATCCTTGCAATCAAACGGACCCTAAGAAAAATGAATTATTTCATGTAGAGAAACTATAATAATCTTAATCTCACGCTGCTAATATAACAACTAGCTTATGGGCTTATTATCCATTGTCCTCTTATAAGCCGATTTAACTTTTATATTTCAACTAAAGTGTCAACCAACAAGTACCAATAACTTAATTCTTATATAATTGTTTGTATAGATCAAGAGGATACAAAGGATCCTAGGGAAGCCCAGTTAGCACATGTTGAAACTATATTTCAACTTGAATGTCAGCCATCAGACCGGTCGCAATATTGCCACACAGCGCAGCTTATGATAACAAAGTCGGCGTGTGAATAAAAAAAAGATATGTTATTGTTAGTTTTCATGTTTAGTGGTGCAAATGGGCCGAGTTTCAAGCCCAATACGAGGTTTCTTGATTTAATAGGTCAAATCCAATTGAATAGTCGATGCCACATCAACATATACGAGATCTTTCATCACGCACATGTCACGTAATTTATAGATGTAACAATAGTCCCCCAATTCTAAATCGTATATTCATGTGCGGGTTGGACTTAGAAATATAAGTAGTAGATGAAGTCTTACAGATAGCCTAAAAATATATGAGTAATTTCAATAAGCGAGAACTTATGAACTGCCTTGAAAATATGCATTGATCCCAAACACGTGATGACTTAGGAATTGCCTCGAGAATATAAACCTCTCCAATAAGTGAGGAGTTACGAACTACCCCAGAACATGTGTACGAGCCTGAATAAGACTAAACCAACCTGTAATACAATACAAAATGTCCACTGCATATGTACAAAATAAATTTGGGGTCCATTTGCCCCTACAAATAATGACAATAAAGAGAAATAGTGATAGTTAAGATTTCTCCAAAATATAATCACTACAACAAATTGTACTTTATTGCACGCTGTAAAAATCACTTTACGCCTTAAAAAGTCATTTTTTACTTTTTACGGCGTGCATATCACCAAATTTTTTTAAAAAAATGTTCATTTATTTGATTACCAGCATTCCTATTATAATTACAAAACAAAATTCTCTATATATAACCAGGTTTTCCATAATTTCGATAAACGTAAATGTTGAGTATCCAAACCAGCATTATGATAATTTAAATTCTGGCAACACATGCATAATTTCTAAAAAGAGATGAAACAAGCTCCCTAGCTTTTAATAGAAGAAAATATTAACAAGTTATTGGGACAGTGTACTTATATCTATAATCTATTAGAGGGACTAGGAAACTATGACCTTTTCCTGGCTGATAATGTTCCTGAATTGATGGCTTACCTTCTTCAAATCTGCTAGAGTTCAAATCAACACCAATGATTCTTCTTGAAGCACCAGCCAATCGGGATCCTTCTACAGCCTAATTAGCACAATAATTCCATTATTAACCACATACAGTGGCGGACCCAGGATTTTAGAACTGGTGGGTCCTAAAATGAAAGATATTGAGATGAAGGAGGGGGGAGCACAGGGGTTCGGGGGCAACGCCCCCGAAAATTTTTTTTTGGAGGCGGGTAGCACAAACATTCATAATTATGTACAATTAAAATGATAGAAGTTTGAAATACATATTATTTTCCATTCTTAAATTGCTGTAAAAATGAAAAAATTATTAACTCGAAAACGCTCATCCGACCAATTACAGCAGTAAGCTGACAAACTGAAATCAGAACTACTTTTTAATTGTGTTAGACTGTTCGAAATCAAATTCAAATATGTAGACAAGAATTTCTATCCAATTTCGAGGTCTCAACCCATGCTACCAAACAGTTTCTTCAACAATTAAACGGATCTACTACAAGAGGTAAAAACACTTCGTTGCTACTGACAATTAACAACCTTAGAAAGAACCAAACATACAACTAAACCAGCAAAACGGACAAAAGAACAACACCTTAATATCAAAATAAATCACAACATTCAACAACTCTCTAAATTCAAATCTTAATTAACTAAAATTCATTTTCAAAGCCAGATTTCTGATTTTTCATCTAAATCTGTATTTATATCTAACATGTTATAATGAAAAATTACAATATACTTTATAGATGTTATATCCCAAAATCTGTACTTGTATCTAACATCTAACATGTTATATCCCAAAATTGTACAGTATTTTAAATAAAAAAAAATTGAAAAAAAAAAAAAAAAATTTTTTTTTTTTTTTTTGGTGGGTCATAGGACCCACTAGGTCCTAGGGTGGGTCCGCCCCTGACCACATATTCCACAAATAAATCTACAAGTTTATGTGTACCAGAGTTTGGATACTCACACCATGACCTACTGCTCCCAGACCGAAGACAGCCACCGATGATCCCTTGGTCGGTTTTGCAACATTCAGTGTGGCTCCAAGACCTATTTTTACAAGCAACCAAATGTTACAGACTAAGCCCGAATCTCTAAGTAGAGTGCAATAATAAATTAAAAGTCAGATAAAGAGAACCATGGATAGATTTATGGTGGTTCGCCCTCCATGCTACTACGAGTCTTTTCACTATGATAGTGAACAAGAATACAAATTTTCTCCCACACATCTCTTGCCATCTAATAAATGGCAAATAATATCCCTTATATAAAGAAGAATATTAGGTCAATTCACAGTCGACAGGATAGGCAAGAATTATTAGGGTCCAACCAAAAATTCATTTAACTAAACAATGTACCTAAAAGAAACTACTCTTATGTCTCTTAATATCAAGAATTGATTATCATTCTTCACCTGTGGAGATTCCACAACCAAGGACACAAACTCTGTCAAGAGGAGCAAGAGGGTTGATCTTTGCCACACAACCAACATGTACCACAGTGTAGACGTCCTAACGAAGTGGTACATCGGTTTGCTGTTAATAGAGAATCGAGTTTGGCCATCGTTAATCATCACTCTCCATTCATTCCTTTTGTGTAAGTGTAATAGCACGATCACTGGTGGGGTATCTAAGCAGACAAGGGTTCAACAATCATCTATTCAACCAGCTTTGAGGGTCAGAAATTTTTCTCTACTTGTGGGTTTCCATTTTCAAATTTTTCCTTTTCATTTTAGCGAAACACTAGCTAAGCCTAGGCGAGATTTCATTATTTTTTTTTCCAAAAATCTATTAGATTCTTTAGCATATTGAACTTGAATTCATATAAAATGTTTGCTATAATCTTGATGCAGGTAAGAAAAGAGAAGTTGGGTGATAGAATAACAACTCTTCACCAACTTGCACTACAACAAAAGTTACCTTCGAAAATCCAACACCATTCGAAATATAAGCTAAGATCACAGTGCTAACAGAGAAGCAAAAAACAAGAAAAATTTTCCATTGAGTCAGAGGCTGCAATATTTCTGAGTTTTCTTCTAAGTAGAACCGAAGAGGAAAAATATTGAGGTCTAGGGTCATCTCTCTCAAATTCTCAAACTCAGTGATATTTACACACACAGAACAAGTCACAAATTCTCAAACTCAGCACTGGAAAATGTTGGAGCTGCCAAGGAACCAGACTGGTCAGCTATTATAACAAAAGAGGGAAGGACACCATATGTAAATGCATACCTTGTATGGACATTGATACTACTTTTCCTTAACCAACTTCCATTGTCAAAGCTCATGCTTTTAGATTAGACAAAGGTTTTCTTAATATGAACTCAAATGCAAAACTCGTGCCCTAGTGGTGCAAATTTACCAGTTCCATACTATAACAAAAGCAATCCCAAATGACATATCACAAGTACATTTCCAGTTCCAATTTTTCAGATAATAAGATACTATAACGGAAGCAATCAAGTAAGCAAAACAGTCCAGGCAGATACAGTCGCAATGGCGGGGAAGCAAAACTGACCTTTCGACTTTGGGTTATGGTTCGAAGTTAAAGAATGATGTGGTATGGTAACGGGAGCAATCAACAACTCAACGACAAGGATTAAAGATGAAATTACAAACTGAAATTAAATTAAAGGGAGGTCAATTCACACAAACTGAAATTAATTCATACAAACTGAAATCACAAAAAATTAATTCAAACCTCAATAAAGGGAAGTTTCACATTTGTGTAAAGTACCTGGTCGAATCGAAGGAGTTTTCCAAGTGCCGTCTAGGGCTCGAAAATGAAAAGGAATGGCAAGAGATTTGACGAAGGCAACAGCTGATGAGAGTTCATGAGAGGTTGGGAAGAAATTGAGAAGTCGAATGGTGGAGCACGTCGTCTGTGTAGGTCGAAAAGAAGGGCAATGGTGAGTACGGGTGAGAGTTGGAATGGATTAGGAACTTCATTCTTGGCTTGGCTAGGCTGGGCCTAGTTTAGAACAACCACGGCATCCAATAACACACACCGTAGATAAGGGAATGAACAAACACGGCGTGCATAAAGCACGCCATAACTACTGTTTTACTACAACGTGCAGATTATGTACGTCTTAAAAACTTATCTATTACGGCGTGCACAACATGCACGCCGTAAATACTTTAACTCACTGATTTTTAACGGCGTATATTTATCGCACGCCGTAATTAGTCTTTTTCACGGCGTGCACTAGATGCACGCCGTAAATGAATGCCGTAAAAAGTCAATTTTGCTGTAGTGAATGTATACATGATTTGTCATGCATCATAGTAAATCATATGCTTGCACAACTCAGTGTAATGATATTGCAAATGTGAAGCAAGTAACATGTTAATAATGTAAATAACGTGACATGCAAAATGGTAATAGTGAAAATAGTGACATGCTAGCAGTAATAATAATATAATGATACTAAGATACTAGTATCACAATAGTTTCTAAAGTCTATGTATAAATATTTATATCATGGTTGGAGTTGAGAAAATATGACATTTCATGGAAAGCCTTTAATTTATTTAGAAGCCTTAATTTGAATGTTGAGTCGTTCTAAAGATACTGAAGTGATGCTTCAATTTTGCTGAAATTTAATGTAGAGATGAGGCTCTGAAGTGCTGAAGTGAAGATGGAGCATTTTTTAAGCTCATTTTCGGAGGTTTAAATGTAAGCTACTTTTTCGACACTTGGGAGGCTTCTCCCATGGCTTTTTGTACATAGGAAGCACGTGCTACGCTTCGATAAATTAGAAGGTGGTCACCTTTAGGATCCAACTCTTCGTTGAAGTGCACACGCTTCCCTGCATGATGGATGGTTCATCCATGCAGAAGCTTCTCACATGACTTTTGTCAATGGGAGGATGTGTTGTCCAGTTCAATGAATTAGGAGGTGATCTCTTTTGGGATCTAGCTCTTCGTCAAAGCGCTCACGCTTCCCTACATAGTGGATGGTTCATTCATGTAGAGATTTTTTCATGACTTTTGTTAATGGGAGGCATGTGTTATCCGCTTCGTCGTTAAAGCGCCCACGCTTTCCTACATGGTGGATGGTTCATCCATGCAGAGGCTTCTCCTATGACTTTTGTCAATGGGAGGCATGTATTATCTTTTTGGTGAATTAGGAGGTGGTCCCCTTTGGGATCCGACTCTTCGTCGAAGCGCCCAATCTTCCCTACATGGTGGATGGTTCATCCACGTAGAGGCTAATATAAGCTCTATGAAGATAAATAAGTGTGACATGGCAGAAACAGAAGCAAGGCTCTGAAAGATGGGCTGTTTTAATACAATCGATGCAGAGGCATGAAGGGCTCTCTGAAAATAGGTGTATATGTTATGCAACAACTCGTATGGTGAGGCATCTCGTAGAGCGATAAATGAATATCTAGTTGGTGACTTTCTAGAACTATTAGAGACTTATAAGTAAGCCTCGAGTGGACGAGGTCTTACAGCTGGACTCAACGATAGTTAAGTGGCGAAGAATAAATATCTCGCGAAGTCAGGAATAAACATCTGATGAAGCGGGAATAAACATTTGCAAAAAGCTCTCGAACTATCGAAGTCTTATAAACTTGTATTGGAATGACGAGGTCTTATAGCTAGGCTCGACAATAGTGAGAGGCGAAGAATAAACATCTCATGAAACCAGGTATGAGCATCTAGCGAGGTGAGAAATAAACATCTCGCGAATAATTCTCAAACTATCGGAGTCTTATATATTGGCCTCGAAATGACGAGGTCTTATAGTTAGGCTTGACGATAGTGAGAGGTGAGAAATAAATATCTTGCGAAGCTAGGATGAGCATCTGGTGAGGTGGAGAATAACCATCCAATGAATAGCTCTTGAACTATCGAGATCTTGTAAACTGGCCTTGAAATGACGAGGTCTTACATCTAGGCTCGACGATGGTGATGGACGATGAATAAACATTTTGAGAAGCCAAGAATGAGCATCTGAAAAAGTAGGAATAAACATCCCGCGAAAAACTCTTGAACTATCGGAGTCTTATAAACTTGCCTCGGAATGATGAGGTCATATAGTTAGGCTTGACGATAATGAGAGGCGAGGAATAAACATCTCGCGAAGTCAGGAATGCGTATCTGACCAGGCGAGGAATAATCATCCCACGAATAGCTCTCGAACTATGTGAGTCTTATAAACAGACTTCGGAATGACAAGGTCTTATTGCTAGGCTCGACGATAGTGAGAGGTGAGGAATAAACATCTCACTAAACTATAAATAAGCATCTAGTGAAGTGGAGAATAAACATCCTACAAATAACTCTTAAACTATCGGAGTCTTATAAGCTGGCCTTGGAACAATGAGCTCTTATAGCCAAGGTCGACGATAATGAGAGGCGATGAATAAACATTTTACGAAGCCAGTAATAAGAATCTGGCGAAGCCACGAATAGACATTTGGCGAGGCGGGGAATAAACATCCCGCGAAAAGCTCTCAAACTGTCGTAGTCTTATAAGATGACCTGAGATAGATGAGGTCTTATAGCTAGGCTCGATGATAGTAAGAAGCGAGGAATGAACATCTTGTGAAGCTAGGAATAAGCTTCTAGTAAGGTGGAGAATAACAATCTCGCGAATAGCTCTCGAATTATCGAAATTTTATAAGACAACCTCATATAGACGTGATCTTATAGCTGGGCTCACCGATAGTGAGTGACGAGGAATAAGCATTTTGCAAAGCGAGAAATAAACATCTCGCGAAGACACAAATAGACATCTACGAGGCGGGGAATAAACATCTCGCAAACAACTCTCGAACTATTGGAGTCCTATAAGCTGGCTTCGAAACGATGAGGTCTTATATCTAAGCTTGACGATAGTGAGAGAGGAGGAATAAACATCTGGCGAAGTTAGGAATAGACATCCGACGAGGCAGAAAATAAACATCCTGCTAAAAGCTCTCGAACTGTTGAAGTCTTATAAGACGGCTTCAGATAGACGAGGTCTTATAGCTAAGCTTGATGATAGCAAACAGCGAGGAATATACATCTCGTGAAGCTAGAAATAAACGTCTAGCGAGGCGGTGAATAAACGTCTTGCGAATAGCTTTCGAACTATCAAAATCTTATAAGACGACCTCGGATAGAAGAGATCTTATAGCTGGGCTTGTTGATGGTGAGTGACGAGGAATAAGCATATTGCAAAGCCAGAAATAGGCATCTAGCGAAGCTAGGAATAGACATCTGACGAGGCGGGGAATAAATATCCTGTGAAAAGCTTTCAAACTATCGGAGTCTTATAAGACGGTCTCAGATAGATGAGATCTTATAGTTTGGCTTGTTGATAGTGAGTGACGAGGAATAAACATCTTACAAAGCCAAAAATAAGCATATGGCGAAGCTAGGAATACATCCGGCGAGGCGAGGAATAAAAATCTCTTGAATAACTCTCGAACTATTGGAGTCTTATAAGATGGCATCGGAAAGACGAGGTATTATAGCTAAGTTCGACGATAGTGAGAGGCGATGAATAAACATCTTGCGAAGCCAGAAATAAGCATCTGGCGAGGCGGGGAATAAACATCATGGGAAAAGCTCTCGAATTGTCGGAGTCTTTATAAGACGGCCTTGGATAGACGAGGTCTTATAGCTAGGCTCGACGATAGTGAGAGGCGAGAAATGAACATCTCGTGAAGCTAAGAATGAGTGTCTAGTGAGGCGGGGAATAACCATCTCGCGAATAGTTCTCGAACTATTAGAGTCTTATAATACGACCTCTGATAGACGAGGTCTTATAGCTTGGCTTGTCAATAGTGAGTGACGAGGAATAAGAATATTGCAAAGTAAAAAATAAGCATCTGGCGAAACCAGAAATAGACATCTGATGAGGCGGTGAACAAACATCTATTGAATAACTCTCGAACTATTAGAATCTTATAAGCTGGCCTTGGAACAACAAGGTATTATAGCTAAGGTCGACGATAGTGAGAGGCGAGGAATAAACATCTCGCGTGACCAGGAATAATCATCTGGCGATGAGGGAAATAAACATCCTACGAAAAGATCTCGAATTGTCGAAGTCTTATAAGACAGTCTTAGATAGACGAGGTCTTATAGCTAGGCTCGATGATAGTGCGAGGCGAGGAATGAGCATCTCGTGAAGCTAGGAGTAAGCGTCTAGCGAGGCAGGGAATAACTATCTCGTGAATAGCTCTCGAACTATCGGAGTCTTATAAGACGATGTCGGATAGACAAGATCTTATTGCTGGGCTTGCCGATAGTGAGTGACAAGGAATAAGCATCTTGCAAAGACAGAAATAAACATCTGGCAAAGTCAGGAATAAACATTTGATGAGGTGGAGAATAAACATCTCGCAAATAACTCTTGAACTATTAGAGTCTTATGAGTTGACCTTGGAACGACGATATCTTATAGTCAAGCTCGACGATAGTGAGAGGTGAGTAATAAAAATTTCGCGAAGCCAGGAAATAGCATCCCGCGAAGTTAGGAATAGACATCTGGTGAGGCGGAGAATAAATATCCTGCGAAGTTAGGAATAAGTATCTAGCGAAGCGATGAATAAACATCCCTACAAATAACTCTCGAACTATTGGAGTCTTATAAGCTCGCCTCAAAATAACGAGGTCTTATAGTTAAGCTCGACGATAAAGAGAATCTCAAAGTAGAAGCATAATCACAATCATCTAGCATAGCGAGACATCTCGCAAAGCGAGAAATAAACATCTTGGTTGCGAGACATCTCGAAGAGTGAGGAATAAACATCTCGCATGGCCAATAAAGGCTTCTTTTGCAAGGGTAAAACAATTTACTTCTTCCTTTTTTCTAGGAACGAAGATTTCAAAAAAATGCCGCCTCTTCATTTATTCAAGGAACTAGGACTCTAACATACCGCCTCTTCCTTTATTCAAGGGACGAGAGCTCCAAAATACCGTATCTTCCTTTACTTAAGGAATGAAGACTCCAAAATGCTGCCTTTTATAATAAGAAAATCAAGTGTAGTCCTGCCTTTAATAAATAAGAAATCATGAGCTATGACTTGCCTTCAAAAAAAAAAAAAAAAAAAAAAAAAATCACAAGCTAGTGCTCGCCTTGAGCAATTGGGATTATCAATGGAGTCTTTGAACAAGAGAAATCCAAGCTAAATATTTTATCGAACACTTTGCTTGCACTTGCTAAAACTATTCTTTGGCATGACTAAGATTTAACTCCTCCATCGATTAAGAGTGATCACTCTAAAGAAACATGAAGAGTGTGGTTGTGTACAATACATTAAAGGTCAATCATCTTGTGAAATATTTTAAAATTCAATAAATAATGTATGATATGGGTATAAATTTAGGCCTTGTTTGATTCTCATTTTAATTCTTATTATCATTCTTTACTCATTTGCAATCACACATTTTTCAATAAAATAATATTTTTCATCACATCAATAACTTTTCTTTCTTTTTCAACCACATATTCACCATCATCACATCAAAGAAATACATTTTCTTCAAAATAATGTACATCAAACGGGCTCTTAGTGGCTAATGAAATATTTAACTCCTCCATCAATTCACAAGCCCTTCTATTTTTGCAAACATCCCTTAATTAAGAAACTCGAACTCTCGAAGAGTCGAAGTGAAACTGCTAACGTTAATGACGTCTAAAATAGTACACCGTGCTCGGAGAGTTGTACATGCCCTGATATTTCAGCACTTACAACTAGGCAAACGCAGACTTTACTTCTACTCCCCCACAAGAATCCTCAATCTCCCACTGCCAATATAAACCCCACACCCACCGCCGCACAGCAGAATCCAACCACCATCGAGACAGCGGAGCGGAGGAACTATGTTCAGGGACGTGTCGGCATGCAATACATACAACTATGGCGACGCCCTCTACTGGGACGCCCGTTACATCCAAGATGCCAACTGTGGTCCTTTCGATTGGTACCAACGGTATTCTGCGCTCCGCCCTTTTGTTCGTAAATACATCTCTCCTACTTCCCGTGTTCTGATGGTGGGCTGCGGCAATGCTGGTACTTTTCAGTTTTCCCCCAACTCTTTGCCTCATTTCCAATTTCAATGTGCAGAAAAACTTGAGCACTACATATTGAATTCCTCTTTATCATTAAAAATAAATAAAAATGCGCAGCAGCTTTTCACAATTTATCTTTTTCCTTTTTACAATTGATAACGGTTTAACTTTGTAGTTTTTTTTATCCTTTTTCTTTTCTGTTTGGCATAATGAATAAATTTTTTGTTAAAAGGGAAAGAGATTTTGAGAAAAGCTTTAATTGAAGATTTGTGGCGACTCTTCTGATTTTTCTGGTGAACCAATTATCTTTAGACTCTGTTAATTAGAATTCAGTGATTTCTTGCCTTTTGGGGTTTTGGATTTAATCTTAATTGCAATGTTTTATGTCAAACATTGAGATTGCTTTTATTGTCACATATTTTTCATATTCATTATTTTCCATTATTGGTGCTATAACAGCTTCTTTTATCTTCACTCTTGGTATAGATCCAGCCATTTGTCATGAATCATGTATTCGATTTGTATATGCATGACTTGCATTTTGGTTTTAAGACATTCCTGATGGGATAGGTGATTTTGCTTTGCAGTTATATCAGAGGACATGGTTAAGGATGGTTTTGAAGACATTATGAACATTGACATATCGTCAGTGGCTATTGACATGATGAGAAAGAAGTATGAGAATGTCCCTCAGTTGAAATGTATCCTCATTAGGATTTTTTATTAGATTCAAGGGTATTTTGTGGATCATTTGTCAATTTTTTAGTCTTCTTGACACTGGTCCAAATGTTGATTTAGGAAACATCAAATGCTTTTGCCTATATAGATCTTATAAGTGTTTTTTTTCTGTTTATATTTGGTAAAAAGGTGACATAAAAAATACTGTAAACTAACTTTTTGATCACATTGCATAATATGATTTTTGTTTCTTTGACAAGAGCGTCGCTGTTAGAAAAGCTCTAGTTCAATTATTGAAGCCCTACATAAAAGCATATTTACATGTTTTTATTGAGAGTTCAAGTTCAAGCAGGTCTTTTTTTCCTTTTCCATTCCAAATATCAATTATTTTATTGAAATATTTCCTTATGTAATTCAAAAGACATGCAAATGGATGTTAAAGATATGAGTTTCTTTCCTGATGAATCGTTTGATAGTGTCATAGATAAAGGTAAGTGGCTGCCCTATTTAGTTTCTTTGTAATTTGTAATTGGTATATTGTAATGTAAAGAGGCAATAAATATTTTGCCTTGTATGTTTTGCATGAACCTGCTGCTTTGCATGACAGGGACTCTTGATTCATTGATGGTGAGTTATATTTTAACTTTGCCTCTATAGTAGATTTTATTCTTTAATATGTTCTAATTCTTTTTCTTCTTTGTTCCTTTTTCTTATATGCTCATGGATTTGAAGTGTGGCACTGGTGCTCCAATTAACGCAGCTCAAATGTTGGGGGAAGTAAGCAGGTTGCAGGCACAGTAATATTTATTGTTGTTAATAATATTAATTTTTTATGGAGATGTGCTGTATTTTCTGTAGTTGTTTAGAATCTACTTTTTTGCTTATAGTTACTGTTTCCAATGATACATATTATGATACTTTTCCACTTGTAGGCTTCTTAAACCTGGAGGAGTTTATATTCTGGTAAATTTATGCACGGGAATGTTCTCTTGGCCGTTCTTTCCATTCTTGTAAGCCGAAATAAAATTTTCTTGTCTTCTTGGCCGTTTGCAGATAACATACGGTGATCCTACTGTGCGGATGCCCCATATAAATCGACCAGTCTACAATTGGAAAATTGAATTATACATTATACGTAAGTGCTTTTTGCTCGTCATGGAAGGTTATTCTGTTGCATTTTTAGATTTCAAGATATTTTGGATTCTCTCCCATTAAAAAAAGGTGTTGTAACTTGTAACATTTTCCATATCAATCATCTGTAAGGATGAAGTGCTTGCTTGGATTGAGTTTATGTTGTGATAGGAGTATGTGAAAAATTAGAGTTAGATTCTGATCTTCTTGTTAGTCTATTCATTATGTTCTAATTACAGTGTATAAGATTCTACTGAACTCCCTTAGCATGATTTTGCCTCTTTATGATAGTATAATACCCTTCGGATGTGAATGGTGCTAATTTACTTAGTAACAAGACATTTTTTTCAATTCTTAGCGTAGTTTATTAATATCTCAGCAAATGTTATTATAAACTTATTCTACGATTCTATTTCTTTTGCTATCTTTTCTGCTTATAGGAAACAAGAAGCACTTAATAAATATGGACGTTATGCAAATTCACTGAAATGCTAAAATATAAATTAATTGAATTAGAATTTATGGGAGAACAAGTGTAACACCCCAAATTTTCATAAACCTAGAGTGTTACCAAAAATCATTTTTCTTTATGTTAAATGCGGAACGATAAAAATAAATGATTTTAAAATAGAATATTTGAAATATCCATAAATTTAAACTAAGTATGAGAATTATATCTTTAAAAAACAAACATAATCACCTAACTAATGAATTAACAAGTCTTAAAATGAATTTAAACTAACTAATAAATTGAAATGTAGAAAAACTTAATGTTTATTTTTCCTTCAGTCCACTTGGCAACCCGCATCACTATCCTGCCACAAATTCAATCGATCCGAATTAACTTGTAAATTTTTTATGAGAGAGTATTTAAAAATACTCAGTAAGATACGTGCAGTTTTCGTAGAGAATTATATAATAATAAAATCTACACTTCATATCACTCTTCTCTCATGGAGTATATTTCTCTCGTGGAGTATATATGTGATCAAGTGATACATCCATCTTAGATCATCTTAAATTTTCATAGGATTTTATATCTCTGTCTAAAGAATTCGAATGTTCATTGACAATTCATGCATATTTAATTGAATATAAAAGTATACGGAAACAAACCACTTGCACAAAAGTATCTTACCTTGATTTTGAAATGTTAGAAAGAATAAAATCTTGCACATAAAAGTTCTCCTTTTATTTTTCTATACTTCTTCCTCTCCTCTCTCTACAGGCTCTCTTTATTTTCTATGGTGAAATAATTGAAATTCTTGTAGTATTTATAGTTAAAAATCTCAATTAAATTTGTATACAACTAGAATTTAAAAACTGTGTAATATAAGGAATTTTGATAAGAATTTGTTTCAAATGGTAGAGTTATTAGTATACTAGACTATTGTGTTTCCTAGTACAATCATTCCATTGAAAATAAGACATTTGGCCAACTTGGATTTGGTTTCGAAAAGTGATATTTGAATTGTACTATACTATTGGTTTCATATCAAATAAAAATCACGCGTGTTAGGAATTAAAAGAGGAATTTTTTTTATTTAATTAATATTGCAAGCTCTCACAACTATATTAACCTATTATTCTTTTAATTTGACTTAGCTTGATGTAATCTAATCCAAAATAACTTTTTATCGTGTTGAAGTCTTTTAATTAATTACAAGCTACAAAAAGAGTCCAATATTGATATACTAAAACTTGCTCTATCAAAAATATAATATATATTCCAAAAATATAAGAATTTAAAACATACTTCACTTTAATCCCTCAATTTCAAAATATAAATATATAGCATACTAACCTGTAAAATTTTTATAAGGGTGAGTATTTAAAAATACCCAGTAAGATACGTATAGTTTTCATAGATAATTATATAATAATAAAATTTACACTTCATATCACTCTTCTCTTATGGAGTACATAGGCGACCAAGCGACACACCCATCTTAGGTTATCTTAAATTTTCGTATAATTTCATCTCTCTCTAAAGAACCTGAAGGTCCATTGGCAATTCATGCATATTTAATTGAATATAAATGTATACGAAAACAAACCACTTGCACAAAAGTATCTTACCTTGATTTTGCAATGTTAGAAAGAATAAAATCTTGCACGTAAAAGTTCTCTTATTTTTTCTTTACTTTTTCCTCTCCTCTCTCTCTACCATGGCTCTCTTTAATTTTTATGGTGAAATAATGAAATTTTTTGTAGTATTTATAGTTGAAATTCTCAATTGAGTTTGTATGCAGCTAGAATTAAAGAACTATATAATACAAGAAATTTTGATAAGAATTGGTTTCAAATGTTAGAGTTAGTAGCATACTCTACTATTGGTTTTCTGGTACAATCATTTCATTCAAAGTAGGACACTTGACCAACTTGGATTTGGTTTCAAAAAGTGATATTTGAATTGTACTATACTAAACCTGAGGGGTAGTTCAGTGGTCAGATTTTAAGTTTGCTCTTCAATGGCCATTAGTCCGAGTCATCTCAGAGTCACTGATGTGAGTATCCGGCTGTAAGTTTTTGGGCCCGTGAGATTAGTCGAGGTGCTCGTAAGTTGGTCCAGACACCCACGACCACAAAAAAAAAAATTGTACTATACTATTGGTTTCATATCAAATGAAAATCACACGTGGTAGGAATTAAAAGAGGAAAATAATTTTATTTAATTAATATTGCAAGTCCTCACCAACTCAATTAACCTATTATTCTTTTAATCAGACTTAACTTGATGTAGTCTAATCTAAAATAACTTTTTTTCATGTTGAAGTCTTCTAATTAATTACGAGCTATAAAAATAGTCCAATATTGATTTACAAAAACTCGCTCTATCAAAAATCTAATTATTTGACCCAAAATATAAGAATTTAAAACATATTTCATTTTAGTCACTCAATATCAAAATATAAATATATAGCATATAGAACAAATGAATTTCATTCTATAAAATTTTCGGGGCATTACAACAAGAGTTACTGAGTTTACCATAATCGTCAATATTCTTATTTTGACTTTTAGAATATCTGAAGAAAAAAATGTTCTTTCAAGTTTTATTGCTGCAAAGTCTCGTCTCTTGTTTTCAATAGAAAAAAGTTACTTATGTGAAGCTGATGACATGTATGTAGGTTGACAAAGGTGATGTATGACAATTCTATTCCAAATTGGATTTCTGATTATAGTAGGGTTTTATCTCTTTTTCAGCTTCTTTCTTATTTAGCCTCTGTTTGACATACATAATGACTTCGTTTGATCCATATTATTTATAGAATGAGAATGAAAAATATAGCCTTTATGGCCCCACATAAAAGATGAAAAATCAAAAATAGTGGTTGAATGTGATTGATAACGGTCATATTTTTAAATTTTGTGGAGGAAAAATGAGAATCAAACGGGGCCTATAATGAGTTTATTATTATTATTATTATTTTTTAGGGACAAATGAGTTTTGGAATAGTGATAGTTTTTGAGAATGAAAGTTTTGAGTTTCATGCAAAATATTTTATTGTGTGAATGTGTAGTTAAAAATGAATTTGAGAAAAAGAGTTTTGATTTAATGGATGTCAAACAAGGCCTTAGAATATGATTTCTTCTTCTTTCTTGATTATAATAGGATTTCTTCTTTCTTTAAGATTATTATTTTGTTTCTTTTCAGGATTTTAATTTTA
The DNA here is from genome assembly GCA_019395295.1 of Osmanthus fragrans. Classification (NCBI taxonomy): domain Eukaryota; kingdom Viridiplantae; phylum Streptophyta; class Magnoliopsida; order Lamiales; family Oleaceae; genus Osmanthus; species Osmanthus fragrans. Next base: position 8,081,314 of record CM033356.1, read on the forward strand.
TTTTCTTTAGCATTTTAGTTTAGTTTCCTTATATCGGTAAGATTTAGAGAATATTTTGCCTATATAAATAAAGGCTTCGTATATTTTTCAAAGAATCAATTCATTATAATTAAATTATTCTCTATATATTTTTGAATTTTTCAACTTGATTCTTGTTTCAAGAATTTTAATTTCGCTTCCACACCAAAATTGATATTAGAGTAAGGTTTGCCCTTGACTGATGGTAGTCTTTTCTTCGGTCAAATGAACCAGAGCTGGCCACAAAGGCTTAACCACCAACAGATGCGGATGAATTAGCTTACCTATGGTGGTAGTGGTACACATTATCGCAATGATCAGAGTATTGTAAAATTACCAACTTTGGTCCAGAACCTGGAATAAAGGATGGATATGCTTGAAGACACAATTGACAAAAAAATTGCAGATTTTGACTATAATGAATGCTGGTTACTTCAACAAGTCTACAACACGGCAACATGTGACTAGAGAATTTCCTTGAGTCTTATCTAAGTTTGAATACTCATAAGCTACCTAGGATTTTGCGAAGGTCTACTAGGGAGATATAAAGGAGCCTAGTTTTAAGCATGACAAGATTTTTAGAACATGATGTAGTATTAACAACAAAGTATGGATTTGATAATAGACCATAGGAGTAGTGAGAAGATAGAATCCAAAGCATTGGCGAAAGCTTTAAATTTGAAGAGTGAAAAAAAAAACTCATCTGGCTATTAAGTATCACTAGTTAAAGGGGTAAAAAATTCAAAAAAATGGAGGTATGCAAAATTTTACTTTCTATTTACAAAGATGAGATTGTATGTAACGTTGTAGGGATGGACAATTGTCATGTACTTTGGGAACAACTATGGTACTATGATGTAGATGTCACTTACGTAGGTTGAGATAACATGTATGTGTTTTGGTGGTACGATAAGAAAATTGTTGGTGTTGTCATGTGATGAGCATTTGAGAAGGAAATTCTATGACATAATGGAATTAAAAGTAAAAAAACAAGACAATGAAATTTATATAATGTTTAGGTTTCCTTGCGCTGCCTGTGTCCCTCTGAAGTTAGTTCTGATGAAACTACAAACTCGAGAGTGAAATTCAAGCGACTATAACCATAATTATCTTTTGTGTGAATGCTTTGTAATTAAAAGTGTATAAACGTGCACAGACACATTGGGTATACATACACAGATATATTGACACGGGTAGAAGAATGCTCCATGTGAACATGTATCCCTCTGAAGTTAGTTCTGATGAAACTACAAACTCGAGAGTGAAATTCAAGCGACTATAACCATAATTATCTTTTGTGTGAATGCTTTGTAATTAAAAGTGTATAAACGTGCAGACACATTGGGTATACATACACAGATATATTGACACGGGTAGAAGAATGCTCCATGTGAACATGTAATGCGACGAAGATGTGATTCCTTGTTCTCTATTTATAGTTTACACCACCTTGGTTGAGCAGAGATATATATGTGCTGGAACTTTGTACTGATTGTTTTGCTGACAATAAAATATTCTTAGTTGCTATAATGTGGATGGGCACTCTGCTCACATGTTGCTGAGGAAAAAAGACGGCTTCAAATTCAACTTAGTCTTGTAGAAAAGCACAACATGAGATCCATGGAGTTAGAGGCACGTACATATACATATTTGTCTACTTTTGTTCACTGATTATTCATCCAAATTGCTTTATATACATTTAGCATTAAACAACCAAAATATCTACTTTAACAAACAAGGGAACAAAGATGTACAGAATCAACCTATGAGCCTCCTGATGCCTGTCCTATTTTGAGGAAGAGAGAAAATAGAGCGCATATGTTTTATGAAGTATGTAGAAAAGGGAGGGAAGTTGGACATATAATACGTCTGCTTGAAGGTTTAGTTCAAAGAAGGAAAATGTTTTTTCCTTATTAAAAAGAGAAGAGACGGTATTGAAAGTCTGTAGAGCAACTGCATGAGGCAAGATTTAGATGAAGGCAATTTTAGGAGAGTTATTGGTGTTATTCAAGAGTGTAGATTATTCTTGAAAGTACAGGGGTAACTTCATGATCATGGAAGAGTTTTCCTTCTTTTTTGGTGTCTGCTGTAACTAGATGGTCTAAATTATTATGTATTTTACTGTGAGATTCGAGAAAGACTGTTTAGGCAAGGTTTGTGCCAGTGTTCTGGAAGAGAAATAAGCTAAGATCCTTTCGATCCATTTCAGGATGTTTTAGTAGGAGGGAAAAATGTCTGGAACCTTGTAAATTGAACTGCTTCTTTTTCATTACAGTTTGTTTTGCTGAAAGAATCTGAAATGAAGTATACCATTTCAAACTAAATGGAATGATGTCCGGACAATCTTGCTCTACTTTTTTACTTCAGAATTCTTGAGTCCATCCATAGATCATTTTTATTTTGGCAACATATTGTTGGAGGCATTCTGCTTACGCAAAATATTCTCTTAGTCTAAAGTTATGTGCTTGGACTACTTGTAGCTTATTTTCTATCCAATAATTTTTTTCATGTTAATTTATTGGGATGCTCCAACCTTAGCTGATTCTTTGTGGCTGGAGTATGTTCAGTTGCGAGTTTGAAATTGTAAGTCTTGCTGCACCTCGACTAATCCAATTATACTGTTGTGGACTGATCTTATGAAAGGAAGGATTCGCTAACATGCCTAATTAGTCCTTTTCCTAGAAGTAATAAGTGTTACCCTTTTACCATTAGACGGGGTTCATTTATGGTATGTTCTCTGCCATACTTTGACCAGAGCCGGGTTCTTTCAACATGGCTTTCTTAGGTGCTCCCCTATACTCTACTAATTCGCCTAAGTAGTTTAACATACAGTCAAGTCAATGCGATGATTGTCCTCCTATTCGAAGTTTCAACCTTGTTGACTATAACTAGAATCATGAACAAAGAGACTAGTGATTATGGCAGGGCATTGTGCTGTGCTTTCTCACAACCCTTGCTCCAATCGACTTCCGCCACCAAAAATTAGTTGCTTCAATATGCTTGACAGTTTCATCTTTTATAAGGGCAAGAAGCAATTAGATATGGCTGTGGTCATAATTAACTGTCCAATCTTTTGTTACTCGTGCTATGCCTTGACTTCAGGAAACTGTCATAGAGTTAGAGTTGGAGGTTCTGGTCCTCACTCTTTAGTTAAATTGCATTAGTTGCTTCAATCAGTAGATCATGAATTCTTTTTTTGCCATTCTCACCTTGAAACCTGACTTATTACTCTACGTGATTGAACACAGCTGCTTCAATTCAGGATTTTTTCTCTTCTGTGAACAATGACTTGTATTATGTTCAAACTTTTAAGCTGTCCTGTTTTAAACAAAAATTGTTAGTTGCGTGTTTTTGCACCAGAAAATAAGTGCTAACAGTTTCTCCATTTTTTACTATGTTACTGTCTGGTAATTGCTAAAAAGAGACGGTGTTAACAAAATTATTATTTTTCCTTCCCATTCTGCAGCCAGACCTGGATTTCAAAAGCCTGCTGGTTCTACTCCAAAGTCATACTTGGAACCCATTCCTATGACAGAGAAAGGTCAACTCCCGGCAGATTATACTTTGGAAGATCCTGACTCCCACTTTATATACGTGTGTAAAAAGATTGATGAGCCAACTCTTATCAGTGACAGATCTACCGATAGTTTGACTGATGATACCCTACAGAGATAAGAGATAGAACTTGGTTATGTAAGTTTTCGTACTCTATGCACTGATTTTACTTGTAAACTACTGAAGCATGTCTAGCCAAACTAGTCATGAGATGCCTTGACTCGTATTGGCAGGCACACTGACGAGGATGATTTAGTTCTTGATAATTAAACTGAAAGTTATTGTGGTCAAAAGGTTTTATCTAAGCAAAGAATAATTGATAGTTGGTCTGTACCAGCTTAAATTTAACTCCTATTCTGTTATATGTACATAAATGAATTAAATAAAGGACTTAAACATACTTCTCTATAGTCAATGAATTGCATTATTCCTTTTAGATAATTATTTTGTGATATACATTTGTGTTGATTTTGCTAGGACAAGAAATGATGAAGTGAATCGTGTAGGATAAGTCGAGGAACGTATAAGAAGCAAGTTGGTCCTCAACATTTCATGTGTACAGTCAGGAAACTTTTAATAGAGGTGTTTTTTAGCTGTTCGTTTTAGTTCTTCATCGATCTTAATAGTTTGACTGATTTTTTACTTGTGCGCCCACTTAGTCTCTTTCGTTCTTGCGATGACTGACTTGGATTGTCTCGATGGAGATCTACAAATATTATGTGACAAGTAAATAATGTTTCAAAAGGCAATTACCACAAAACGTCATTATCTTTCACTTTTTGGCATTTTCACTTCTGTTTTCACATTTCATTGTGGAAAATGTTATTTTCATCTAATTTCTCAATAGAAAAATATAAAATGATAATATACTCTCATATTTAAATAAAATAAAAACAAATTAATTAAAAAAAATGTAATTATACTTTTAAACTTTAAAAAAAAAACTACAAATGAGTCCAAATAAATTGTTAAAATGGTAATTAGAACAAAATGCTCCTACCTTTCAATTTATTGTGCAAAACATTCATACCTTTCATTTTTTGGTATTTTAACCCTTATTTTTATATTTCATTGTGGAAATCATCATTTTCATTTATTTTTTTTAATTAAAAGCTGTAAAATAATAAATACACTCTCCTATCTAAATAAAACAAAAAGAAAGAAAAGAAAAATAAAGCACAAATTACAATCTATCCCAAATTTTGTAAAAAAAGTACAAATAAATAATTAATAACAAAAAATTAAAAAATCACTTTCTTTTTTCTTTATTTTATTTGAAATTTATTTGTATTTTTTTTTTTTTTTTTAAAATTTTGGAAGTATAATTGTAATTTATTTTTAATTTTTGTTTTATTTAAATAATAGTGTATATTTGTCATTTTACAGTTTTTTACTGAGAAAATGGATGAAAATGATTATTTTCGTAATATAATTTGAAAATGTCAAAAATGAAAGGTAGAGACGCTTTGCACAATAATATTGAAGTGTATGGATGTGTTGTGTTAATTACCCTTCTAATAATTCATTAATATTCATTTGTAGTTTTTTAAAAAGTTTGGGAGTATAATTACAATTTTTTTTTTAATTTTTTTTTTTTAAATTTAAATATGATAGTATATTTATTATTTTACATCTTTTTATTGAGAAATTGGATGAAAATGATATTTTTTTTGCAATGAAATATGAAAATAGGGGTGAAAATGTCAAAAAATGAAAGATAAAGATATTTTGCACAATAATATTGAAAGATAATGACATTTTGTGCTAATTACCCATGTTTCAAACCAGTAAAAACATACGTTTGATAAGTGATTGTACGTGACACTCCCTGGCATCATTTGTGGATGGTGAAATGGACAGCCATTGAAATTGACACGGGCTTAAGAACAAAGATGGGAGCTAGCCCTTTGATACGAGGTTGTCCATTTGCCCTAGTTTCTAGACTCTTAAGCCTAGTGCTGAAAAATAGAAAACAATCCATCCTTTGTTCAAGGGAAAATTCATACAAATAGCACTAACTGGTATCAAAAAAAAAAATTTCACTATAGTTTTATTTGTAATTTTTACCTTGCTCGCCACTTTTTGCACTTTTTCTACTTTCTTATAAACCGACTTGCTATCCGAACTTCATACACAAATCTAGTTTTTTCAACGATAGGTAGACTAGTTATCAATACATTGCATATTCCAAGTTTTTGCCTTTTTCAACGCATAGCTTGGATTTAATCTCATCATGTTTGATATAGGTTCAAACTCAATCATCCCAAACCTTCTTAGATCATTGTCATACTTTGTTGGCGTAGAAATAGTCCATCTCTTGTTCTTCGCATCTCAAGCCCACTCTTCAAACTCTTTCATTTGAATCTCAGTGACTAATTCTTTCTTTCTTGTTAGTTAGATTTTGACATCATCTCCACCATTGACAATGAGAGCATCCAAGTACACTAGCATTATTGCTAAGTTTAACCAACATGCTTTAATGAAATAAATTGGAATTTTGCAAGTGATAATAGTGCAATTATCACGTTTTTAATCCACTAATAATTGCATTTTCATGATTTATTGGCATATATATGTTCTAAGTACACTTATATTTTGGTTTAGGTTGCAAATGGACGAATATGGTGGAAATTAGAAGAAAAGAGCGAAAAAGGACCAAAATGGAAGAAAGTGAAAGTTCAGGGACTAAAGTGAAAATACTCTAAACTTGTTTCTAACCTTGTGATGAAGATTCAAGAGTGTTAGAGGTCAATTGGATGAGGAAATGAGTCAAATTGATGAAATATAGTCAAAATATTATCACATATCAACTTTCAAGTTGAAAAATTTTGCATCGATTTCCAGCCTCATATTGAGACCCTCTTTGACATGGTAGACGATAGAAATTGGAAGTTGACATCTGAAACAAAGTTGTAGTCCTTTGAGTTGGATTTCCAACTCATCTTAAATCACCTCAATCAGATATCGGTAGAGGAAGATATACTCAAAATATTGAAAACTGTCCGGCAGAAAAATATTATAACTATGCGATTGCATAGTTAAAAATCCATGCGATCGCATGGTTATTTACCGAGAATTCAAGAACAACCATTCTTTGTTCCATGCGACCGCATGGGTTTATACCTTGCGGTCGCATAAGTCATTTCTGGGCGAAAATTTTATAATTCCGGAATTTATTTTACCACTTATGGAAACACGTTGTGACGCGTTTTTAAGCCCTATTTCATCCCAGAACGCAGCGAAGCAGTATCATATCACTTTTCTCTCAATATTTGCTCAAGAACATCATGAAAAACTAATTTCCTTGGTGAAGTCACGAAGGAACTCGATTCGTTTTGGAGAATTCAACGTCCCATCACTTTATGTAATGTGATTTTTATTGTTTAAAAAATTCCATGATTTAGGTTTCTTTTAATTATTTTGTTTACGAGTTGGCTTATCTTTTATTAAATTTGTTATGGATCTAGCATTGCCTTTTCCATTGATTAATTGAAATAATTGTTTGAGTTTCAATTATTGATTTATTCTATTGGTGTGATTCAATTACTACTATATGTTTGGTATTTATAGTTTTTATTTGAATCTAATATCAATACACAATGTGAAAACGTGTTATAGGAAATCTATATTTTAGGGTTATTGTAGAATTGATTCAGTATTTACTGTTATATCTTCCAATTAGAGTATTGGGATTAAAATCTCTAATTGTGTAATATGAATACGTGATTGACGTTGATTGATCCAAACTAATCGAGGGAATTCCGATGCTTCACTATTTTGACATTGATATATTTGATCCGATAAACAATTAAATTCTTACAAATTGCAAGAAGAACTCTAAGCTTTTGATCATTTGCGTTAATTTCCATCTCCCTATGGAATCAACACCCTAAATTTGTACTGCAACTATCCGCATTATTCTTCGGGCGTAACCAAACTTTGGAGCCGTTGTCGGAGAGATAGTATAATAAGCTGAATGATTTTCTAGCAAAAGGGAGACTTCTTCCCCCCTCTTTTTTTTTTTGTTTTTCATTTTTTTAGTTTGTTTATTTTCTTCATTGTTATTTCTTATTTTTCACATAGACCCATTTTTTGTTGGTGTTTATGAACAGGAATCGAGAAGAGCGATGACGATTCACTGCAGGACTTTTTTCCAGTGTTTGAATCTCTTCCTAACCATATTTTTGATATTGCATCTATTGGCACAAATACCACACCAAACAACACAATGAGTAAAAGCGAACATGATGATGCACCTTATAGGACTTTACATGATTATTTTCACCCCACACGTACATCTACACCATCTTGTATTATATTTTCACACAATATACCACTCATGGATCTTAAACCGGGAATGATTCAACTCCTTCCCAATTTTCATGGATTTGAAAATGAAAACCCATATGTACAATTAGGGAATTTGAGGAGGTGGTAGCAACTTCCACAATCAACATGGTACAATAGATGCAATTAGGCTTAAATTCTTCCCATTTTCTCTTAAGGAAAGGGTAAAAAGCTAGTTGTATTCATTGAGACCACGTTCGATTGAAACTTGGGCTGAGATAATTCAGACATTTTTTAGTAAATACTTCCCACATCATAAGACCAATGCCTTGAAGAGACAAATAAACTCATTTGCCCAAAAAGACAGCGAAACCATATACCAAGCGTGGGAAAGGTAAAAAGAGTTGCAAGCTCTTTGCCCACACCACGGTTATGAAAGCTAGCGCATTTTGAGCTATTTCTATGAGAGGTTAACTCCTAGGGAGCGTCAGTTTGTTGAAATGATGTGTAATGGAGATTTCCTACAAAAAGATCCAGATGAGGCTATAGAGTACTTAGATAACTTAGCTGAAAAAGCCCATACTTGGATTGGACCTAGTGCCACTGAGAGTACTAATAACTCACGACCTGCAAGTAACCCCACTAGCACATGTATCTATCATCTTTGGAAGGAGGATAGTCTTAGAGCAAATGTAGAAGCCCTAACTAAAGAACTTGAAACCCTACGTACTAAATACTCGAAACCTATAAAGAAAGCATCCCGTGTTGAGTCTAGCGGTAATTGTTTTATGTGTGGTGGAGCCAACCATCCAGCGCAAGAGCGTACTACTTACGTTGAGATGAGGGGAGTGTATGATGAACACTGTAATGCCTTAGGCATGTACTAAAAGCCATATGTTCCTTTTTTCTGAAACTTACAATAAGGGGTGGCGGAATCACCCTAATTTTAGCTAAAAATCTGACAATCAACAACCATCCCAACCAAATAGAACCTACACTACACCCTCATATCAACCTACATCTTCTAGGAACTCCTTAGATGATACATTACATGCTTTTATAGAGGCACATGGTAAAATCAATTACAAGTTTGAAACTATGATTATCGAGGTTGTCGAGGAAAGCAAAGAGATGAAAGCCCACATGTCCAAACTAACCAATGCTTTAGTTGTAGAAGAGCGTAGGAAAATTCCAACTCAGGCCCAACAAAATCCTAGGGGACAACATATGGCAAAAACTTCAGGCTCAGAAGAAAAAAAACCTTAATGAAGTAAATACCATAACCACTAGGTCCGGAAGGACTATAGAACCTACCAACAAGCCTAGAGACGAGAAGAAAAACTCTAGCAATTCGGAAGAGGATAAAGCTAGTGATGATGTAGTGGAGATCCCAACTACAGTATCTTTCCCTCAAGCTCTCAAGCTTACCTTGAAAGCAACAGGGCAACACAATGAAATTTTGGACACCTTAAACAGGTGAAAATCAATCTACCACTTCTGCATGTGATCGCCCAGGTTCCTACATATGCTAAAGTCCTTAAGGGCTTATGCACTGTGAAGATGAACAACCATGTTAAGAAAACCACTTTCTTAACTATGCAGGTAAGTGTTGTAATTGAACGAAGGACCCTACCTAAGAATAAGGATCCCGGTTGTCCCACAATTTCTTGCATCATTGAGAGCCATGAATTTGTATAAACCCTTATTGACTTAGGAGCTAGTTTTAACCTCATGCCTTATGCTATCTACTCATTTTTAGGCTTAGGTGAGATAAAACCTACATCTATAGTCTTACAACTAGTTGATCGGTCTATTGTTAGGCCTAGGGGAGTAGCTGAGGATGCTTTAATTCAAATTGATAAATTCTACTACCTCATCGATTTCTTGGTACTAGATTTGAAGGTTGATGTGAATATTGACTCTAAAATCCCCATAATTCGTGGTAGACCATTTCTTGACACTGCTAATGCTCTTATCAATTGCAGGAATGGTCTAATGAAGCTATCATTTAGGAATATGACTTTAGAAATCAATATCTTCCACATTACCAAACAACCACGGGAGGATAATGAGTGTCATCAAACATTTATGATTGATGCACTCATTTAAGAGGAGACACCTACAACTACTACATCTGATTCCTTGAACTCATTTCTCTTAAATTCTGAAATTTCATCTATTATTGATTATGGAGAGTATACTAATATTTGTGTTGTTTTTCCAAAAATGTAGGATTATGGAGCATCACCATGGCAGCCCAAGTTTGAAGAGCTACTAGAAATGATTGGAAGACAGCAACCATCAAGCATTGAAAGTCCCAAGCCGGAGTTGAAACCGCTGCCTTAAGGATTTAAACATGAGTTTCGTGGACCAGGTGATACCTTTCCTGTTATTATATCTTCATAATTGAATGCATCATAATGTAAATAACTTTTACATATTCTGAATGAGCACAATTCTGCATTAGGATGGACTATAGCTGACATCAAGGGTATTAGTCCCTTAATTTGCTCACATAGGATTCATCTAGAGGAAGGAACTAGTCCTAAAAGAGATCCACAACATAAGCAAAACCCCACAATGAAAGAAGTAGTGAAAAATGAAGTGCTAAAATCGCTAGATGCAAGAATCATTTACCCTATCGCAGATAGTAAATGCGTTAGTCCTACACGGGTAGTTCCTAAAAAGTCAGGAGTCACGGCGGTGAAAATGAACTAGGTAAAATGGTCCCCACAAAAACAGTAACTGGATGGTGCATTTGCATAGACTATAGGAAGTTAAATGCTGCCACTCATAAGGACCACTTTTCCCTTCCATTTTTAGACCAAATTCTTGAGCGTGTAGTTGGCCATCCATTTTACTATTTTCTAGACGGCTATTCTGGTTATTATCAAATTGAAATTGCCTTAGAAGACTAGGATAAAACCACATTCACTTGTCCCTTTGACACTTTTGCATTTCATAGGATGTCATTTGGACTTTGTAATGCTCATGTTTAGTGATATGGTAGAGAATTACGTGGAAGTATTCATGGATAATCTAACTATTTTTGGAACTTCATTTGATGCATGCTTGTTAATTTTGAAACGAGTTTTAACCCGATGTGAGGAAAATAGATTAGTATTGAATTGGGAAAAGTGTAATTTCTTGGTACTTTCGGGAATTGTCTTAGGGCATGTAATTTCTTCTAAGGGAATAGAGGTTGACAAATCTAAAATTGAATTAATCTCTAAATTGCCTACACCTAAGACATTGAAAGACGTCAGATCATTCCTAGGTCATGCAGGTTTTTATAGGAGGTTCATACAAAACTTTTCATCTATTGCTAGACCACTGTGTAACATTCTCAGTAAAGATGTGACTTTTGATTGGACCCTTAAGTGTCAAGAGGCATTCAAAACGTTGTCTGGCAACCTAATCTCAACACCCATCATGCAACCACCTGATTGGAAATTACTGCTTGAAATTATGTGTGATGCTAGTGATTATGCGGTAGGTGCTGTACTTGGACAACGAAGAGAAGGTAAGCCTTTTGTAATCTACTATGCTAGTAGAACTCTAAAAAGTGCTCAAATGAATTATTTCACAACTGAAAAAGAATTATTAGCTGTAGTCTTTGCTCTTGATAAGTTTAAATGTTATTTGATTGGCCCTCTTATTACAATTTTCAAAGATCATGTAGCCCTTAAGTACCTTCTTACCAAGAAAGGTGCTAAGACACGATTAATACGGTAAATTTTGCTATTGCAGGAGTTCGATATCATTATCAAGGATAAGAAAGGAGTGAAGGATGTTGTAGCAGACCACTTGTCAAGGCTAACCTTTGAAGACAACACAACCACCTTGCCAACCAGAGAAGAATTCCTAGATAAGAGTTTATTTTCTGTTTCTTCTCTACCATGGTTCGCTCATATTGTACATTACTTGGCTACAGGTGAAATTCCACGAGAGTAGAGTGCGCAGGATAAGAAGAAGTTCCTAGTTTAGGTACGTAATTTTTATTGGGACGATCCTTATCTATTTAAATACTTCCCTGATCAGAAATTGAGAAGTTGTGTCCCTGATGAGGAGATATCTAGCGTACTCGATTTCTGTCACGCCCAAGTATGTGGAGGCCACTTTTCTATGAAAAAGACTACTGCAAAATTTTTGCAATGTGATTTACTGGCCCACTTTGTTTAATTACACTAATGTCCATTGTAGAGTTTGTGAGGTGCCAAAAGCTTGGTGCTATGTCCCGACGGAATATGATGCCCTTAAACCCCATTTTGGTAATAGAAATTTTTTATTGTTGGGGGTATTGACTTTATGAGACCCTTTTTTCCTCTTTTGGCTATCTATATATCATTGTAGCTGTGGATTACGTGGCTAAATGGATAGAGGCAGCAGGTTGTAGGGCCAATAACAATAAAACAGTTGTGAAATTTCTTAAGGAAAATATTTTGTCTCGCTTTGGCACACCACAAGTGATAATTAGTGATAAAGACACAATTTTGCAACCGTCCATTTGAAGCCTTAATGAAAAAGTATGGGATTGTTCATAAAATTTTAACTTCTTACCACCCCCAAACTAGTGGACAAGTTGAACTGGCTAATAGGGAGATTAAACAGATCTTGGAAAAAATGGTGAACCCCAATTGTAAAGATTGATCTTTAAAATTAAATGATGCACTTTGGGCATACCGTACAGCTTTTAAGACCCCCTTGGGCATGTCCCCATATCTACTCATCTTTGGAAAATCGTGTCATCTACCTGTAGAGTTTGAGCATCGAGCCTATTGGATTATTAAACACTTTAACTTTGATCTAGAGGAGGGAGGTAAACTTAGAAAATTTGAATTGACTGAGCTAGAGGAATTGAAGAATGATGCTTATGAGAGTTCTAGAATCTACAAGTAAAAAATGAAAGCTTTCCATGATAAAAATATTTTGAGAAGAACCTTTGAACCAAATAAAAAAGTATACTGATATGATTCTAGACTGCACAAGCACCCATGTAAACTTCGTTCTAGTTGGACTGACCCCTTTGTTGTGAAACATGTCTTTGAAAATGGGGCAATTGAAATTGAAGACCCTAACGACGGTTGAGTGTTCAAGGTGAATGGACATCGTCTCAAGATACTCTATGGGCAACAAGTACCTGCAGTGGAAGAAATTCTTCTTGCAGACACTGTTTACCACCCTTGAAATCCTTCAGGTATGTCGTTTACCTTGCTTTTCTGTATATTAGTTTTTGTATTCTTCTTTTAGGTAGGTAATTCATTTCTTTAAGTTTCTTTCCATTCCCTAGTTTATTACATTGAGAACCTTCAGATTATCCATTCTTCGAGCTTATGTTGACTCACTCCCGTATTCAGGTGATATATTTCCTTCTCTATTTCGTATTCATGTTGATGCATTGAGGACAATGCAAAAATTTAGTTGGGGGGTCAATTTGGATTTTTGTTGAATTGCATGTGAATTTTGAGAAAGTTTTTGTTTGAGTCTCTAATTTGTTGTATGTTTATGCTCTTGAATGACAACACATGTCATCAGGAATTAATTTTGTTTGTGGAAATCTAGATGTCATGACACTTGCTAAACTTTTCGTGCACACAAGTCTTGTGGTATGATGGTAGTTTAACACATATAGCCAGATGAGTCTCTTGTTAAAGTTTTCTTATGTGAGAAAATTGGTGAGGATAGAGAACCACAATATACTAAAATATGGCAATAAGCGTTCATTGATCTTGTGAATTGGAAACTCCTTTGAGAATAACACTACATGGTTTGTGGTAAGATAGTGGATTACTTGGGAAATGATAAGGGTCAATTTGGGATCGATATTTGAACCTTTCAAACCTGTCTTTTCAATAAGTACAACCCTAGTAGCCATGTTGAGCCATACACAAATATATCTAGCTTTTTCTTCATGCACCTACGTTATCCATACTTCTTCATATTGGAGTATATGTTTGATTTCCCATATTTTTACTTCCAGGTGTGTAGTAGTTATTGGATGTTTATTTGTGAAGAATTGAAGCGATGAAACAATAATAATTAGTATATGCTCAAGTAAGGCGCCCAAAATAAAAATAAAAATCGAAAAAATAAAAGAAAAGGTGAAAAAGAATTGACTGATTTTGGGGTTTGAAAAGCCAAAATAGGTATTCATTGGAAGTTGTGATCGATAGAGATATTTGATAAGATATCTAACTATGTGCTTGGAAGTATTTGAATTTTTATATCCGTTCTTCTCATACGATCCAACCTGAACTTCATTACAACCCTTTGTATTGACCGTTTTGATCCCAAGTAGGTTGTGGTAAGAAGTTGATGAATTCTCATTTGGTAGTATGTCTATCACATAATCAATATTTGCTTGTTGCTTCTGCATAATTGTTTAAACCTCCAAATTTGAGCGTTCATCTTTCCCAGCTCTATAGAGAGAAACTCCACACTAAACACTTTGATACCCGTGAGTTATGAAGTTGCTTTAGCCTGAGACATACTTGATATTGCATGTGTTAAGGTTAACGGTAAGATTGTTACGGCTTGGCACACATTCATACATTTAACACATGTCCTTGACATCCTAATCATGACACTATTAATTTCTTTGTGGTGTTAAGTTTGAAAATAGCATGAACTGTGGTTAAATTAGAATTTGATAATTTAACTTGCAATATTAACTAGTCTTTGATCATTTTATTTTGCATTAAATTGTTAGGGATTAGCAATAAGCAAGTTGGGTGGTGTGATAATAGTGCAATTATCACATTTTTCATCCACTAATAATTGTATTTTCATGATTTATTGGCTTCTAAATGTTCTAAGTACAGTTATATTTTGGTTTAGGTTGTAAATGGATTAATATGATGGAAATTAGAAGAAAATAGCGAAAAATTACCAAAATGGAAGAAAGTGAAAGTTCAGGGACTAAAGTGCAAATACTCTAAACATTTTTCTAACCTTGTGATGAAGATTCGAGAGTGTTAGAGGTTAATTGGATGAGGAAATGAGTCAAATGGATGAAATATAGCCAAAACATTATCACATATCAACTTTCAAGCTAAAAAGTTTTGCACATGTTTTCAGTTTCAGATTGAGACCCTTTTTTGACATGACAAATGATCGAATTGGAAGTTGACATCTGACGCAAAGTTGTGCCCGTTGAGTTATCTTTCCAACGCATCTTGAATGACCTCAATCGAATATCGTTAAAGGAAGATATGGTCAAAATATTGAAAGTTGTTCGGCGGGAAAATACTATAACTATGCGGTTGCATAGTTAAAAATTCATGCGACTGCATGTTTATTTACCGAGAATTTAAGGATAACAATTCTTTGTTTCATGCGACTGCATGAGTTTATACCTTGCGGTCGCATAGGTCATTTCTGGACGAAAATTTTATAATTTCGAAATTTGTTCTACCACTTATGGAAATACGTTGGGATGCATTTTTAAGCCATATGTCGCCCAGAACGCAGCGGAGTAGTATCATATCATTTTTTTTCAATATTTGCTCAAGAACATCATGAAGAACTAATTCCCTTGGTGAAGCCACGAAGGAACTCATTTGGTTTTGGAGAATTCAACGTCCTGTCACTTTTGTAATGTGATTTTTATTGTTTAAACAATCTCAAAATTTAGATTTCCTTTCAATTATTTTGTTTAAGAGTTGGCTTATCTTTTATTAAATTTGTTATGAATCTAGTTTTGCTTTTTCCTTTGATTAATTGAAATAATTGTTTAAGTTTCAATTCTTGATTTATTCTATTGGTGTGATTCAATTACTACCATATGTTTGATATATATAGTCGCTCTTTGAATCTAATTTCAATAAACAATGTGAAAACGTGTTATAGAAAATCTATATTTTAGCGTTACCGTAGAATTGATTCAGTGTTTAATGTTATATCTTCCAATTAGAGCATTGCGATGAAAATCTCTAATTGTGAAATGAATGCGTAATTGACGCTGATTGATCCAAACTAATCGAGGGAATTCTGGTACTTCACTATTTTAACATTGATATCTAAACCCAATTTGATCTGATAAACAACTAAATTCATACAAATTGCAAGAAAAAGTCTAAGCTTTTGATCATTTGCGTTAATTTACATCTTCTTGTGGAATCGACATCCCAAAACTGTGATGCAACTACCGTATTATTCTTTGGGCATAATCAGCAGGTGCCACCAAATTCTCTTTTGATTAAAAAATTCTGACATGAGCCGATATTGTAACCCACAATAATTTTTGGGAATTATTATAAGTTCCTTATAATTTAATGATCAAAGTTAAATATTAATTTTAATCACATATGTTATAAGAGACACAACTAATCCCGTTTGGCCCCCATTAATTTTGATTTTGAGGGGAATTTTTTTATTTTTTTGAAAAATGAAAAGTTGTAAAAGAATGAAAAATTTTCGATTTACGTGTAATATTATTTATTGAAAATTATATGATTGAAAAGAGGAGAGAAATTTTTTTAATTTAATTTGATTAGATTTAATGGGGGTCAAACATGGATAATATCCACCTATTATTATTATTATTTTTTATCCCAACAAGGAAAACGGGCAAATAATCTAGAGTAAAAGATTATGTACTTTCATGGACAAGACATAAACTAGTACACAAGGTTAATATACTAGGACAACACAATAAGAAAAAGCCTTGAAAATCGTGCTGTTTGAGGTAAATTTTTTAAAAATAAATTTTGTGAAAGCAAATTTTCTAAAAGTTTGTGGTCAAAAGATAAGAAAAAACTATAGATTCACATGTAAAATTATTTTATTAATAGAATATGTAATTAAAAGGAAATTTGAAGAAAAATATAATTTTACAAGAAATTTGTATCAAACAAGGCAAATTAAAATTTTGAAACAATTGATATTGTTCAAAAGCAAAAGTGAAAAAAGAAAAACCGTAGTGTCATAACTCCAAAACGCAAACATGAAATTACAATTATACCCACATTCCATCCATTCTTTTTCCATCAATATATTTATGGCAAACCCTTTAACTAGAAATAATAAATGCTATAAATTTCAAACAATTGAATTAGATTTCAAAAATCACAAACAAGATGCTGTAAATAACAATTACCCTTTTAATGAACAGATAAAGATGTCATAAATTAACAATAAATTAGGAAATAAACAACTTTCTGACCCAAAAAAATACTCAGAAGAGGACGAGGAGGAGCCAAATTACAGAAATAGATGCTGGGATTCTTCAAGAATTTACCAAATCTAGCAGATTGTGATACTGTATATATAGTATAACTCTTATACTCATAGAACTGTATATAACATGAAAAGTGGAAAGTGGGTCCCACTGTGAAACCCAATAAAAGCAAAGCCCGGGCTTAATCTGGCAACGATGAGTCGGGAAAAGAGTAATACACTGTATAAAATAGCCATGCAAAAGATTGCCGTTTCAGTGCCATATAAATTACGCCTCTCTGTATTCTTTTCCTCTCTCTCTCTCTCTCTCTCTCTCTCTCTCTCTCTCTTTCACCTTATTTAGCAATCCCTTTTCTTTTTCCTTTTCTAGTCAAAACCGCTCTGAAAACTAGTCCCTCTGTATCCATTTATAAACATGCATGCGTAGATAAACTGTTGTGCGAGAGAGATTGAAAAGGATTTACTCTTTTGAGATTTTGAATCAGTTATTTTTGTGGGGTTTTGGAGAGAAAAAATGGGTCGTGGAAAGATCGAGATAAAGAAGATCGAGAACTCGAATAGCAGGCAAGTTACATTCTCCAAGAGACGTCAAGGACTGCTCAAGAAGGCCTATGAACTGTCTGTTCTTTGTGGAGCAGATGTTGCCGTCATTATTTTTTCCAGCACTGGGAAGCTTTATGAGTTCTCCAGTTCAAAGTAATTGCCCTTTTCTTATGGTTTTTTCGATCTTTCTTTTTCGGTATATTTTTTTTAATTTTAATTTCTTGGGAGTTTATATTGATGACTTTAATGGATTCTTGGATGTTTTATTAATCAATTCTGACGTGGATTTGGTAATCCTCAACATTTCATGTAGATTTTTGATTGTTAAAGATTGTGGATTTTGTTAGAATTCAGCTTTGTTTAATTAATTTATCTAATTTTATTTTTTTCAAAGAATTAAAGAAAGGGGGGTTTTTTTTTTTTTTTTCAGTGCATGTGCTTTATAATCAATTCTTTCGAGTGTTGATTCATTGGAGTTAATTTTGAATTAGAGAAATAATCTTATTTTTCAAAAGAATATTTCTTTTGAGTTTGAATTTGTGAATCTTGAATATTGGAACTAGAAATTAGTCAATTAGAGGTTAGAAAAAGCAGAGAGGTAATGAATTTGGAACATTATACACAGAGATCAAGAAGGCCAAAGTGCCAAAGTTTCGGTTGCTACATGAATTCACGTCTCTCCTAAATAAAAGAATTAAACAATTTAATTTCTTTATCTTTAAGAAATAAATTAATTAAAGCCCTCACGATCTTGATGTTTTTGCCTATTGATATGTGTTTATGGTGCAGCATGCAGACCATACTTACAAGATACAACAAGAGTAAGGGCTCTTCACAGGTTTCTACACCGGAAATGAAGCCGAAGGTATGCTACTCTAAATTTGCCTAATTTTGGCCTATCTTGGCCTGCTCCTTTCCCCCACTCTGTTTTGCTACCTTTCTCTCTCTCTCAGCACAAAACTGATGATACTAAAGTCTATAGTATTTTTGCTACACACACGCACGTTTGTGCTAACACAATCCACTTGTAAATTTATATTTCCTTCAAATATGTAATTAGATAACACAGAGTAACGTAGCAAATTCAACCTTGTGAATCTGTAGTTCCAATTAGTTACAGAAGTTACATATCTTTGAAGGTAATAATTGGATGAATTTGACAAGAGGTAGCTTGCAAGGCTATTATGCTGACCTCTATGCATTGTACCAGTAACTTTATTAACAAAGTGTATACCTTAGTTAAAGTAATTGATTTTCGGTCCATCTTTGTTGAGTGGTTAATGTTGTTTAATACAATTTATCAAATGAGTTGAGTTTTCTCTGTAATTTCTCTTTAAGTTTTACCAGAAGCAGGACTCAAAGGAAATGGATGTTCTCAAAGAGGAGATAGAAAAGCTGCAAATGAAGCATTTGTATGATTTCCTTTTGTTATTTCAATGTCAATCACTAATAGCATGTTCTGTTGGGAGGATTAGATAGCACGGAATATAAATAAGAAAAAGAAGTTAAATCTTGTTAAGTGCTATCCAATACTCGTACCAAACATGCACTATATGTTTAGGAAATCTGAATTTCATTACATCTATTGCCTGTGTTCTTTAGGCGATTGTTGGGTAAAGACCTTACTGACGTAGGCTTACGAGAATTGGGAGAGCTAGAACAGCAACTAAATGAAGGGCTCTTAAGCATAAAGGAGAGAAAGGTTAGTCATTTATCGTTTTCTTTTTTCTCATGTATTATTTTTCACCGAGCACAATCTCCAATTCTGTATTTAGTCCGCAATATGTCTTGAGTTCTGAAGATATTTTGGCTCCATAACAGGGTGTTCTACATTTTCAGGAACAAATATTGAAGGAGCAACTTGCACAATCAAGACTACAGGTAAAACCCAAGTCCATGAATTTCCTCTTTTTCACCAGTGGATGAGAGTGAACTATAAACTAAGAGGGCAAGAAAATATATTTTATTGAATTTGTAGTGATGACAAATCCTCCTGCAAATTTAGACATATTTTCCTTTGTGTAAGCAGTTTCTTTCCTATGCAGGAACAACAAGCCATGCTAGAGAATGAGACTTTATGCAAACAGGCAAACCGAGTTTTTGTTACGCAGATGAATAATTCCAATAGCTTGCTCTTTCGTTTATGAATTTTGCCTGAGAATATTACTTTGGCTTAACATTAAATGTAGGTTGAAGACCTTCGAGGCTTCTTTCCATCCACCAGTCCTAGTCAGCCACTTTCTATTGAGAACCACTCAGTGGATTCTGCCATTGGAGTAGGCTCTATAAGTCCTGAAACAGTAAGGAATATTGGACTTGTAGATGACGATTCAGACACCACCTTGCAATTGGGGTATTTTATTTCCCTTGAATCTCCCTCCCCCACCTCCCATGCGAGTGCATTATTTTCTCTTATTTCACGGTATCCTGCACTATGAATATATGTTGGAGGATATATGGCAGTCAATCTAATTGAGACCTTTCTGAGTATAGGGTATATCTAGCTTTGCACCCAGATTTAATGAATTTCTTTAACTTTATTTACAAATCATTTTTTGTCGATTCTTTTTGGTATTCACATCTACCTTTTGTTGTTCAGGCCCCCGACTGGGGTTTGTCGAAAGAAGACAAGGATGCCAGATGGAAAACACAACTAATCAACTGAAAGACACAAACCAGCATACCGTTATCCTTCTTGTCTCCTTTCATGTGCATTAGGACCAGTTCGGGAGATATTAATCCTAGGTACTTGGATGAAGCTATGTTGAAGCATCATTCATAAGTGTATTATCTTTTCATGACTTCAAGATGATTGAAACACCGGTTTAGTTTTAGACAATGTAATTCACATTTCTGGTTTTCAGGAGAAAAAGAATGTTATAGTGTAGTGCCTGAATGGTTTTAATAACTTGTGCTTGCTTTTTTCTAATTGTGTCTGCACAAGAACATTGAAGGTAGCCCAGTGTTTTGCCCCAACAGTAGAAGACTAAAATACAATTTGAATTTTGAAATGTTTTATTTTCATTATAATATACAAGAATCTATTTATCATATGTACAACGAATCATATAACTCTACCTATGGCTCATGTCTCTTAAATCGAAAGTTTTCAAGCAATTGATTTCTGGTAGCTAAAAGTTGAGAAAACAAAGATTGTGTTTGTTTTGGGATTTCCTGCAGTGAATTCTCTAGCACGACCAATCTTCTCTTCAGTTCCTCGGTGGCCTCTTTGCATCTTCCAGTAGATATTTCCGCTGCAAGGTGCATGGCTGCATCATGTACCTCTCTCACCTCTTTCATGGCACCTGATTTTTCATTAATCTCTTCGCAAAATCTTGAATTCAGGCAGTTTGTGTTGGATCCATTGAAGTTCTCTGCTGCTTTTCTTGTTTCCATGCCCGATAATATCGCATCAAGCACCCAAAATTCAATGCTCTTCATTGCTGAGATAGCTTGAAGAATGACAGATTCCTTCCCAAAACAAGAATTTTCTTCAATCCCAGATAATAACCTTTCCACTTTGAAATCCCCTACAAGTTTGATACTACTACATTTTGGTTGGATTTGCAGCAGATTTTCCTTTGCAGAAGAAGGGGAGTTTTCAACCAGGCTCAAAGCATAGAAAAGGGAAATCTTAGCCTGTATCGAATGGGAAATGGAAGAGGTAATAGAATTCAACATGTCCATGTCCATGGACTGTAAACTGTATTTGAAAAATTCTTCAGCGGCGGCTCCGCCCCATGCCGTCATGGGGTAGTCTATTTCCACCTCCAGCCTAGCAAAATCCTTTTTAATCATATCCAACACCACGAAACATTTCTGAACCCATTTCAAGGACATAAATTCTGGTCCTTCCACAGGCTTCAACAAGATTTGGGTCGTATAATTCGCTATTTTGGATCGAAACCCGTTTAAAGAAGCCGATAAGGCTCCGGGATTTAAGGTGTGATTTCCCAGCCTGATGGGAGATTTGAGTGAACGGCCAAACCTTTGTACCAAGAGTACTACCAACGCAAGCAAACAAACAGAAAACAGAAAGAAAGATTTGGTATAAGTTGCTCGTGACATTATTATTCTTATACCATGTAAACGAGTGGGATAATAATTTCTGTTAAATATATTAATATTTGATAATATTTTGTACTTACATTTTATATATTATATTTGACATGGAATCTTTTGTATTTAATTATGCAAGTTTACGGCTATTTATATCCACAGTTTTTATATATTTATCCCACTAAAATATTACAATTTTAAAAAATTCATATTGTCATCCACGTCACATTCCAATATTGTTCTTTTTGAATTCATTTATTTAACATTGTATATCCACACAAATTTAATATATTTATCGCCCTTTAAATACATCCATAATACAATTTTAAAAATCACTATATTCATCCCCGTTAGATATAACATCAACCTTCTTACAATTCAATAATTAATTCTATAGACAAAATATTATATTTAAAATAAAACTAAATGTCTCATAGGTGTGTAATTTATCACATGAATTGGTTTGTTATATTTGATAGACAAATATTCATTTTTGTATTCGATAAAAATCAACTTTTTGAGGTTGTGCATAATTTTCAAAATAAAATAAAATTTATATATAAATTTTGAAATAAAATTCACTTTGTCATCAACTGATGTATAATGGGGTAAAATCAGATACATAAGTACAACTTTAAAAATCTTATACTTAATGTCCCAACCCAATGGAAACTTAAGGTCATGTAAAGATTCTTCCCCTTATTTAAGTCTGCAATGGACTTATTATTGTACCCATAAATAAAGTATAATCCTAGAATAAGAAGAACTAGAAAAAACCTAGAAGGGTTCAACTATTGTGCTCGACGGGAGTTGAATATATTATTTTCATCAGCTGATACTTAGAATCTATGCTCACACGCCCTAAAAACAACTTCTTGGTTGAACATAACGCCCAGATTTATTTTAAAAATCTAAAATGGATTATCTTTTCACAGAAATAAGATTTTTATTATTTGTTGTGGTTGTTGAATGACCATATGCTCCAATGAGCTACAGTGTAAACATAGAATTAAATCACAGCTTTCATCTTTTGGTCTAAAATAAAAATCCTGTAATGGTATCTCTTCCATTGCTATTTTGATATCAATTGAAGATAATATTTGATGATTATTAATGTTTTATGATTTTAGTGGAGAAGGAAATTTTATGATTATTAGAGTTTTAGTTAAACACAAATTTTAAAAGGATATAAAAAAAAAGTTCAAATATTTATAATGAAATTAAGTATGAGTGGATGAATTTAGAACGATATATTTTTATTTAATTTTATATATATCTATTTAGGTACATTTATATAAGATTAATATATAATATAATTATTTTTTAAAAGTGGATGTAGATGTAAAAATCGTGGATGTAAATAACGCCACCCTATATAGACATCTTCTTGTAACTATAAAAGAGAATTCTCTTTTATCTTGTGAAGACATAAAAAATAAAAAAATAAAAAAACAATTCATTCTCTAATATTTTTCTACCATGTAGGGCAGAACGTGAGTCGAATTGGATCCAACCCAAAGCCGACCTAACACGTTTGATTTGATGACCAACATGTTAACGGTTGAAATTAGACCCAACCCAAACCAACCAAGCTTGGGTCAATTTGTGTTGGGTGGGTCGATTTGGGCTTGTGCCCAATTCAAGTTAGATTCGTCTATTCTTTGTTGGACAATTTTTTAATGGCCCAATGGTCGGGTACTTTTTAGTTGAATTTAGACAGCTTTTTAAAGTCCAAAACCTCTTAAAAATCAAAGTTGTTTTAAAACTATATACAAAGGAATTATTTTTGAAAATAACATATAAATAAGTTCGAAATTGTGGAACATTTTACTTTACAAGTTTTTTGGGATTCATTTGTATCAACATCATTTCCTTAATTTTAGTTACATTCTAAGTTATTTGTATTAGGAGTGTAAGCGATCCGATTTTATCGATTTTTGACAGATTTTCAAACCAAACCGTTTACATTGGTTTGAGAAAAACTAAAACCTAAACCTAACGATTTGGTCCGGTTTTAAACCGTCGGTTTCGTCGTATATATATATTTTTTGCCTGTCGTCCGATTTTAAACCGTCAATTTCGTCGTATATGTTTTTGTCTGTCTACTTTTATGCTATTAATTTAGGAGTGAACATTTTTTTCTAAAACTGGTGGAACCAGACCTGAACCATTTAGAAAAATAATTTGATTTTGGGACAAATTATTAAGAACCAACCAGTTCCGGTCCAGTTCTCGGTTCTAGTATGGGAACTGTTGGGAACCGGACGATTTTCATAAGATTTTTTTTTTTTTTTGATAAAATATATGATTCAATCTCCAATCACTTTTATAAAATAATAATAAGATTCCTTCTTCATTTTAGACCTCAACACTTTCCTTCTTCTCTTTGATTCTTTTCTTCTCTCTTCTTATAATTATTTGATTAACTGATTCTCAAGCCAAATTAGAATATTGGGTAAATCTATACCTAAATAAATTTATTTACAATATATAATTTCATTTCTAAGATCCAAAATTTTTATTTTGTTTTCACTTTGATTACATAGTTGTTGATTCAATCAAAACTTTTCATTTAGATTTCTATAAATTATAATCGACAGAACCAGAAGTTGCAATAATTTTTTAAAGGATATCCAATTCAATGTAGGATTTTGATTTTGATTGAAATTTGTTTAATTATTGGAGTACTATGCAATTTATATAAATTGATGATTGTTTGATGATAGTAATTTATATTGAATATAACGTGGGATTGCTTGATAAATCGTTTCAGACTTTCAGTTTAAAAGCATATGAAATATATAAGCCTCATTTAAAAATAAATAAAAAGCTCAATACAAAAGTTTTACAAGTTACAATCTAGAAAATTTCGTTTTTTAAAATTTTTTAATTTTTATATATTTTTTCACCGGTTTGATTTGATTTTAAATCGCAATAAAATTTCTCAAACCTAAACCAAACCGTTTTTGACCGGTTCGGTTTGGTTCAAAATCATTACGTTGACGGGTCCACGTGGCACCAAACCGACAGTTTTCAAAATGCGATTTTGATTTGATTTTACGGTTTGACGATTTTTGCTTACAGCTCTAATTTGTATTCACTATTGTCTCTATTTATGTTTTTCTTTTTTAGGCATTATTTTTTTAAATATTCTAAATTCGTCCGGGTTGGATTTTAATTTATAACTTAAGACCCGACCCAATCCAGTTGAACTGAAAAATCAACTCAGATCGATCAGTTTGAATCGATCGATTTAGATTGATTTTTGCCCGCCCTTTACCATATGTATGAATTCGTGTTGTTTAGGCTAAGGATCATTTGTAAAATTAAATTATAAAAATCATTTTCAAGAGAATTTCTATTTTTAAAAAGTATATTTTGTAAATTTAATATTATTTATAAACTTAGAGAGAAAAAACTTTTAAACACTCAACGGACTCTTTATCTTTAATAATTAATTTTACCACTTCCAATATATTTTTACCTATTTTTTTTCATCAACTTTCCTCCAAATTATTATATTATATTTCCCTATTTTCTTTGTATATACTTATATTGGATCAATATATGAAATATTTTAAATGCATTTAAAATAGCTATTTTAAAATATTAATTTGAAGGATCTTTTGAAACATAATTTTATGATTATTATTTAAAATGGAGAAAATTTCACTTTTAAAGAATAATCTAAATTTTAACCATTGTTTGGTGAATATTAAAATCTAGATTTTAATCTATATTAAAATCAATAATTAATTTTAACCATATATTTTATGTGATCTACAATTTTCAATTTCACATATTATTAATTTTTATCAAAATTTATCAATCCTATTTGTTTGTCATTTTTAATTGAAAACAAGTTTTGGAATATAAAGTTTTGAATTTACTTATAAAATATTTTATTTTGAGATGTGTAGTAGAAAATAAATTTGAAAAAAAAAAAAGAATCTTAAAATAATGACAGACAAACGTGGGATAAAAGAAAAAGAAAAGCAAGTGGGATAAAAATATAAAAGTTTGAAGCAAAAGGATTGGATTGGTTGGGTGATCAAATAGCGTGTGACTTTTTACTTGGAAAGTTTCATCAATTCAAGTTGATGCTTCGTTTGCACGTTTAGAAGCAGAATGGAAGATTAGCTCATAAATATTTGGGTGGTTATATTATCATCATAAATTTTATTTTATACATAATATTTTAAGGATTTTGTTACATGTACCTTTTGACTTACCCTTTGGTTTATTCGATCCCACTTTCCTTCTCACATAGAGGTCGATCCCACGCATTTATTGAAAGTGGGACCCGACTTTCATGTGAGGGGGGAGGTGAGGTCGGGTAAGCTAAAGGGTACTAATTTCTTAATCCATATTTTAATTATAGTTTAAATTTCTCAATTTTTGCTTATTATAACAATTATTTCCTTAACTTTTTTTTCAGTCAAATTCCTATATGTCTCGTCTTTGATGATGATTTATATTGAAATATTTTTTTCATACTTTGAAATGAGGAAAAAATATTTTTTCACACTTTTTATTTATTTATCTTTTAAAATTTGATGAAAAATAATTTGTTTTCCACACCATTTCAACGGACTTTTAGACATAAAATAATGATCAAATACAAAATGTGTTAATTAATGGAAAATTTGAACATAAAAATGACATGACAAATCGATAAGGACATAACTATATATAAAGACACCAAATTGGATAATTAAATTGATCGATCACTTTAAATGATTATTTTTTTTTCATATAATTAGGTTGGAGGATATACACAAATTTACAAATTAACTTAACATTAATTTTGCTACCAACCTGCCTGAGCTCTTTCCCCAGTGAAGCACTTCCTTTTGGGGACACAACTCAGGGCCGACTTTGAGATTTTGGAGTCTTAAACCAATTTTAAATATGGGATCCCTATATATATGTAAAATATAATTTTTATTAAATAAAAATATTCAAAGTTATAGTAATAATAATCTAAAATTTTCAAATGTTTAGATTAAATTTATTTTTTTAGAATTTTTTGATAGAAACTCAACAACTATATTATTATAATCAATCTTGTCACATCAATACTTCAAACAATTATAACATACAATTTGCAATTTTTTTTTTTTTTAAATCGAACAAAATTTCAAAAGTATTTTCATATTTTTAAAATAGTTCAAACCTCAACCTAGGTGAATAAAAGGCTTAATCAACTATAAATAATAAAAAATTAACTCTAAAAGATTCTTATAAATATGAAATTGGACTCTTTGTGGGCACCAATATGACAGCTCTTGTACCCTGGTTTGCGAAGTCATATCTCGTGATTTATCTCCTCCACAATGCTCTAGGAGTGGGACCGTGAGGGACCTCAAGGTTGGGGTTCAACCTTTTTTTTTTTTAATAAACTCTAAAAGATTTTTAGCATAATATTTACGTCATCATTAATATTTTGATCTAATCCTTCTTTCTATGAATAATACATGAAATATAAATTCAACTTCCACTTGAGCATTAAATACATTAAAGACTTAGTAAAGTAAATAAAATATTAGTTACTATATTATTTAGAAACTGTACATCAAAAATAATAGTGAGGTTTTGATTTTAGCAAGCTTTTTGTTTCATGTCTTTGCTGCTAGCTTAGTATTTTTTTTTTTCCGAATTAAGTTACTTTATCATCACGATTGACACCGCTCTCATATAGAATATGTGGGTCTTATGCGAATAAAATAATCCCGATCACATGAGTGTGGTATCATCCCCACGATTATTTGTGCAGATTGTGTAGCCCAATTGTATTTTTTGAGTCATGCTACAGGAACATCATGGGTGATCGCACACTCACATGCGAAAAAATATTATTTTGTTCACATAATTCCGCACACTCACATGCGATCATTTATATGATCATCTATGCGTGTAAAGTATCAATTTTTTTTTTTAACTATGACATCACAGAAAGAGATATGCATGAACCAAAAATATGATGGGCTGAATGACATCTGATAAGAATAAAGATAATGCCCCCGTTGGCCCGTTTGGTTTCCATTTTCATCCAAAAAAAAATGCGTTCTTTCTATAAACATAGGTTCCCACATGCTGACATGCATTTTGAATTGTCTAGTGCAATTTTTAACTTTCCCAAAACATCCCCATTTGCCTTCAACAGCCCAACATTTTTGACTTTTTCACCTCTCATAATTTTTGCTCACTGTAGAGGGTAATAGAGGAATTGTGGTGTAAAAAGCTATTTGGGTACAGTAACAATCATGTGCATTTTCAATGGATTAGACAGGTAACGATTGAATTTTTTCTAAAATAGGAGTGCAAAATGGGCAACAAATATATATTTTATTTATATCAAATTTATCTACGTGAGTCTAATTTACCATACAAAATATTCTCAAGACGTAAAATATGTGTTGCATCAGTAAGTTTGTTTTGTGTGGGGAGAAAAAAAAATTGAATAAATTTATAAGTATTATTTATTTATTTCTATCAATTTATAAATTGGTCTACTAATTATTTTTTGAAACATAAGCTAGAAGAGTATGCCCTGCGTACAAAGCATTAGTTCACAGAGGGCCTGTATTGTGGGACAGATCTCATAGTGTATTAGAAAAAAAATTGTGAATTCCATCATATGTGTGTCCTGACAGGAACCTGTACTTCTAGCATCTCTCAATATAGAAAGGTACAAGCAAGAAAATTAATTTGTAAAACCACCTTTCATTTACGAGTCAAATTCGGATTCAAATCTTGAAAAGAATATTACAATTTCAAGAAGCCACCTTGAAACTAGCAACTCTATTTTTTAATGACAATACAAGTAAAATAAGGATAAAAATCCTCAAGTTGATTCTTACAAGAGTGCATTATGCATAAAAGAATATGACCACTTCATGAAATAATAATAAGCTATTCCAAAGTAAGATCATGACAAATAATGTACTGGTGAGAAAGACAGCATCGTATATCCCAGAGCATATTTCCAAATGAGGACGCTCTTTCAAATCTTATTGGAGCATTCTCATTAGGTGGTCTTCATCCCCATCCACAAATATAATTTAATATTGGACGCGAAAATTGACAAATTTTTTCACGTCTTTCTTCTTTAATCGTGTTCAATCTTTTTCAGTCCAATTATTCGTGTATGCATCATGACTTGACTACTCATGTCTGGCACTTCGTATAAATTTATATGTATCCGAGCCCATGTAGCGTAAGGCGTATGCCTTGACAAACAAATATCATGTGTTCAAATCTACACTCATCTAGTGAAACGTCGGGGAACTCGAGGTGTCGGTACTGCAACATCACGACCGGATTTTAGCAACTGGATACGGTCTGGTATCATTTGATCGAAGAGCCTGTTATCCGGATTCTCGGCATAGCAGACATAGTAACAACTCACACATGCATGAGGTAGTGCCATTGCAATCCTAGTCTACAAGCACATTACCAGTACAATTATGTTAATCAACTAACCACCACTAAAGAAATAAAATATATCCAAGTTGATCACCTGATTTGAATTTAATATTGAGATGTAACAAGGATTAATTTAATTATTGATGATAATTGGAGAGAGGGCACCAACCATTAGGTAACCGATGAAGGCGGCTAGGACGGAGAGGGTGGCCGTGTAGCGGTGGTGCACGGAGGCTGTCCAAGCAGCCACCATAATTGTACACATCGAGCCACTGCAAACTCCCGTGAGAAAGCAAATGGCACTTGTAATATCAGAATCAACAATTCCTTCCATTTCTCTCTTGAGAAAAAGCTCCCATGTATCTTGTGATGCCTTCACAAAACCTTTTCCATATGCAGCAATCTGCAAAAAATATGTATCACATACTTCCATCCTATGGTCAAGAACGTTTTAGCGCGAAAAGATACGTCAATTCATTTTTCTACGCCCTTCTGCCTGGTGTTTCTGGCAGAGCCTTGAGCATATCTAATCTTATTAAATCTAGAACAACACAAATTGAAAATTGCAAAGAACACAATTAGAATTCTTTTCAGATGACTAAATAAGATTATACCTGAACATAGGCCCAACCGTTGCCTCGTTTGAATATCGTTTCCATGACACTGAGGCAGCAATGAGCACAAGAAAACATGAATTCATCCTCACCCTCAATCAAATTCAGGCCGCGTGCCACAATTCTCAGGGCTTCGATTGCAGGCACAAAAAGGGAACCAAGGCAAGCACTTCCAAGATTGTTAGATAATGCACGTTGGAAGCAAAACTTAGTACTAGATTGCATTCCTCTTAGGTAATACAGAGCAATCACCCTACTCACAGTTAAATTAGCCACATTCCTCATTACTTCAGCAGTCCAAGCCAAGCTCAATCCCAATGCAAATATAATCAATGGAGGAACATAAAAATTCAATGATCCCATAACAGCTAAAATCCAAAATGACATCCACAAAAATCCAGCACCAAGCATTAAATAAGTGGGGTGATTTAAACCAGGAAATTTCGACGCAGGTTCAAGAGCTTTGATGAAAATCTTGGAGCAAAAACTAGTTCTTTGTGTAACCCAACAAGCGTACAATCCATTACCAATGGCGAACGCGATAAAAATAACTCCAACGCCACTCGTTGCAGGCCTTTGGAAGCAAATTAAAAGGATTCCGGCCGATAAAGTAAGGCCAAAAGAACTCCAGATTATGAAATGAACCATGAATTTAGGCCATAACCTCACTGCCTTTTGCCAAAGAAATGCTAATGTGATGCTAAGAAAAGATGCAGCCTCAACCTGTGGCAGAAAATACTTCAACAACTCTTTCTCTTTTCTTTGAGCCCTCCCTTCTTCTATTAGGCCTTGCACTCCTTTAAATATAAGAAAACCCACCAGCCCAATTGCAATAACCATATGCACAAGGAACACAAACAGAGAAATCTTGTTTGTGTATGATCTTGAATTCAGTGTTACAACTGATTGCTGGTCAAAAAACACAAAATCCCAGAAACTATTTTCCATCAAAACTGAAGAAAGACACAAAAAAAAATATTGTTGAATGTTGAAACTTACTCGAGGGGTAGGTGTAGAGCGAGGCACAGGCTGCTGCACAGCCGGAGGAGGAGGAGGGGAAACAGAAGGAGAAGGGCGAGGTGGAGGGTGCTGCAAAGGAGAAGGGCGGCGAGGCGGAGGGTGCTGCAAAGGAGAAGGAGAGGCAACTCTTGTTGAATTTTCTACGACAAGTCTTAAAGGATTTGTAGCACTCAATCTTTGCATCCTTGACATATGAAATTCTCTTGGGGGATGAATTTGAACTGCTTGTTCTTGAATATTCATCCCACCTTTCTCCAAATCCTTTGATTCTTCAACATATTCTTCTTCTTCCACTGTTTCTTCTGCACTTTTCTAGGGACTACCTGCACAAAACCACACCAATGAAAGAATATTCAAGAACAAATACAGGAAGAAATCAGCAGCGGTAGTGGAGGGTTGATGACATACAGGTTCCAAGGCACCCATTGGTGGCGGCGCGTGTAGCTGACGGCACTAACAGGAGGTTTGGATTCTGGTGGACGTTAGATTTCGTTTTTATGTGTTGGCTGATGCAATTACACTCGTGCCAACCATTCTTCTCATTTTCAATTTTTCCACGACATCCGTGGGATGTATATATCTTGACAACGCGCGGGTAGATGGTTTGTCGCATACGTTCCGGTCAGCCAGGTTGCCAGGGCCCAGGGTCCACCGTCGATCTTTGCCTGCTGATTCACGCGTGGTGAAAGTGAGATTCCGGATAAGGAAAATGAAGTTCAGATTGTTGTGATTGGTGGATTAAATTGTTGAAATGTCAAAAATGCATTACTTGTGATGCCAAAGATATATATTTTTTTAGGATTAAACCCTTTGGACAGGATAAAAAATAGGGTAAAAAATAGAGGGTTGAGGTGATAGCACCTCAGCCCTAGATCTGAATTTTTTAATTTCAGATTTAATCAGATCTGAGGCTGATGTGCAGTCATCTCAACTCCCTGTTTTTTACCCTATTTTTGTAGCAATGTTCTATTTTTTACTAGTTTAATAAAGTAAAGGGTAAATTTGACGGAAATTTTTCCTTACAGATTTTTTTTATGCAGCACCTGATTGGTAATATTTTTTTCCAACTGTAAATCAAATCTGGACAAGTGTGCATAAAAATTCTGGTAAAAAATTTCAGTATGTGTAGCTTAACTCAAATTTCACTGGGGTCTCCAACCTTTGTTAAGAGTTGCATCTAGGTCTCTGACATATCAAATGTGGTACTTGAATGTACAACCTTTTAAAATAATGCCAAAAACATTCTAATTGTTTGACAGTCAAATTTTGTATTAAAGTGACACGAGCAAAAATAAAGGAGAAAACTAAACACTCAAGAACAATACCACCACCTACTGTCTAAAGCTAAAGATTATCAATCCCATAACAAGTCAGTCCCAAAATGTTTATCGTTGTTCCTGAATCATCATCCAACCCAAAATTTGCACCATCTCAAAACCCAAAACAATGCCATAATCAGCAGATGACTAGCCGCAGAGTATATTGGGGACGAAGGCTATAGATTATTTGTTTTGAAGTAGTAGAATCATTTTCTTTTATCTTTTTTGACTTCTCATTTTCTTTGATTTTTCTAATTGAATAACAGGTGCAATAGTCTTCGAACACAAATTTTGACTCTTTAATGGTCATATGAACAATTTCCATTAAGTCTGGATTGCTCTGGCACAATTTTGCAATTTGAGTATCCTAATGCCTAAATTCATAGATTGGGAATTCAAATGCCACTATCGGTGTTGTTTGCTGGCCGTGCAAGGCATTATATAATAATGGATCTACTTTATGTCATTTTATTAACGATTAATCCCCTTATACAGGGGGTGACAGACCACTCATTGTAGAGCGGGCCCTCCATGTATTAAAAAAAAAAAAATTAGCGGGCTCCACTCGTGTGAGTGGCCTGTAACCCCCCATCACCTCCCTGTACATGAAGCCTCTCTCTTTTATTGAAGGGGACATAAATGTGACAATGTAGTTAATGGGTGTTACGGACTTACAATTAGCCTCTGTTTGGTGAAAATTATAATTCAGACTTTAATTTAAATCAAAATTAACAATTAATTTTAATCATATATTTCATAAAATTTACAATTTTAGCAATACATTTCCTAACTTTTATTAAAATTTATTAAAAAATTAATTTTAATCTCCATCGAATAAGGACTTAATGTCCTATAATTAATACAAGAATCGACCAAAGATATGTTACATCAAGCAGTTATTATTGGAAAAGTACAACGGCTAATATATTAAATATTACGTGTAACTTGATATTTTATTTGGATCTCATTTGGTCCACATTATTTGTAGAATGAGAATGAAAAATATAGTCGTTATAAATTTCACAAAAGAGATAAAAAAAAAAATAATGACTAAATATAATCGATATTTTTTATTTTTATAAAAAAAAAATGAAAATCAAATGAGCCTTGGTGTGTAAATTATATCGTCATATAAAATTTTATTGTATGTATAGATAGAATATAAGGAAGAAGTTGTAGTTGTATGAGTTGGATCCACGTCAGATACTTCGATAGGTTGTCAGTATCAGAATTGCAGTATTGCGTGCATGACCCCAGAAGTTTTGATAGTATAATCTTATACAAAGGTGGTTCATTTAAATCACGTTTTAAACCTCGAGCCACTTAAAATATTCCACATCACATTGAACACCCACTATGTTTCTCTGGTATGACCTTGGACATCAAGGTGTTGAAATTTAAGTGACTCGAGGTCCAACATATTGTGTATTTTGAATAGATAGTCATACCACTTGTATATATATTTTACACACACTTGTGTATATGGGATTCAGTGGTGAAATTAGCACCTGACGAGTTCGCGCGGTCAATCGTGTTGGCTCTGTCGAGATCTTCTGTCCGCTGCTTGTCCGCTAGGAAGGGAGTTAGCTAGGAGGAAGAAAGAAGACGGTGAGATTGGATTTCAATTTGGGCCAATCCTTTTTTATATGAGAAATTTTCATAAGTAAGAGTATAACTTTGGCTCATTTCAATAATAAGAAAATGGGTTAATTTCAGAAATAGTCACTGAAGTTACATGAAAATTACAAAATGGTCATTGAAGTTCAAAACTTTCATGAACGGTCACTCAAGTTTCAGGTGCTTTCAGAAATGGTCACTGAAGTTTAAAATTTTCACCAACGGTCACTGAAGTTTAGGAGATGTTTCACTAACGGTCATTGAAGTAACAAAAAGTTTCAGGAACGGTCACTGAAGGGTCATGCATTTTTTCAGTTTTTTGGGCGACTTTTTCGACCACTTCCGACCACCAAAATCGCGGGATTTTGATACATTTGGAAAGCCCACAATCTCCTCTTCAATTACCACCCAAAATCTCCCCCAAACTCCAAACGATTCGACCGGAAAATCGCCGTAAAAGTCGCCCAAAAAATTGAAAAAATCTTAGCACTTTGCGGCGACTTTCCGGCAACTTCCGACCACCAAAATCACCGAATTTTGATACCGTTGGAAAGCCCACAATTTCCTCTTCAATTACCACCCAAAATCTCCCCCAAACTCCAAAAGATTCGACCGAAAAATCGCCTCAAAGTCAGCATGAAAAATATGGGCAGATTTTCGACATTTTTGGGTAGCTGACTTTGCGGCGATTTTCCAGTCGAATCTTTTGGAGTTTAGAGGAGATTTTGGATGGTAATTGAAAAGGACATTGTGGGCTTTCTAACGGTATCAAAATCCGGTGATTTTGGTGGTCAGAAGTCACCGGAAAGTCGCCCAAAAAATTGAAAAAATTTGGGTAGATTTTTTCAATTTTTTGAGCGACTTTTGCGACGATTTTTCGGTCTAATCGTTTGGAGTTTGGGGGAGATTTTGGGTGATAATTGAAGAGGAGATTGTGTGCTTTCCAAAGGTATCAAAATTCGGCGATTTTGGTGGTCGGAAGTGGCCAAAAAAGTCGCCCAAAAAACTGAAAAAATGCATGACCCTTCAGTGACCGTTTCTGAAACTTTTTGTAACTTCAGTGACCGTTAGTGAAACTTTTTGTAACTTCAGTGACCGTTGGTGAAACATCTCCTAAACTTCAGTGACCGTTGGTGAAAATCTTAAACTTCAGTAACCATTTCTGAAAGCACCTGAAATTTGAGTGACCGTTCATGAAAGTTTTGAACTTCAGTGACCATTTTATAATTTCCATGTAACTTCAGTGACCATTTCTGAAATTAACCCATAAGAAAATAAGTTTCAACTTTCAAAAATTAGATTTTTATTAATTTTTATTTATAATTTAATTAATTAAATATATTAAGGTCACAGAGCTATATAATTTGGTCACAGATTCACAATTTAGTTAGTCACATATTATTTTCGATCACAAATCTGAAATTTTAAATGTCAAAAATTATTTTACGTCACAATTCAAAAATTTTATAGGTCACAATTTGTTAATCGGTCACAGATTCACAATTTAATTAGTCACATATTACTTTTCGGTCACAAATCAAAAATTTTAAATGTCACAAAATTTTTTATGGTCAGAATTCAAAAATTTTAAAGGTCACAATTTTTTTCTTGATCACATGTGAAAAATTTATAGGTCACAAATAATTTTCGAGGTCACGGATCGAACTTTCAATAGGTCATAAATCATTTCCGAGGTCACAATTAAAAAATTTTACGAGTCACAATTTGTTCCATTGGTCATATATCAAAAATTTACTCGTCACAATTTATTTATAGGTCACAATAAGTCACATATTAATTTTTAGTCACAACTTATCAAATTATTGGTCACAATTGAAAGTCACGGTCACAATATTCAGGTCACATATCCAATTTTCACAGATCGAACTTTCAATAGGTTACAAATCATTTTCGAGGTCACAATTCAAAAAATTTACGGGTCACAATTTGTTCAATTGGTCACATATCAAAAATTTACTCGTCGCAATTTATTTATAGGTCACAACAAGTCACAGTTTAATTTTTAGTCACAACTTATCAAATTATTGGTCACGGTTGAAAGTCACGGTCACAATATTCAGGTCACATATCCAATTTCGAGTCACGAGTGGAAGTCACAATCACACTTTTTCTCACAGCCAACGTCACAGCAGTCAGCGTCATCTCCTCTACAATCACCGCAGCCACCAGATCTAACAAAAATCTCGCCACCTCAACCACCCAAAATCATCGCGCCACCGTCGCGCGCCACACATCACCACTACTACTTGCATTTTCCTACATACCACATCACACAGATCATCACCGCAAATCGCGAGCTACTGCACACCACCATATACACATATCACCAGCGCCAGCGCCAGCGCCAGCACCACCCCGAGCTCGACCCCCAAAACCAGATCCAAAACCAAGAAATAATGTCTCTGTGGATCGCCTCCACTGCACACCACCATATGCACTTATCACCACCGCCAGCAACCCCCAAAACCAAGAAATAATATAGATCAAAAAAACCAAATCCAAAATTACAGATCCAATATCATCGGCCCACAGTACCCATCGCTGCAACACACCTCTGGTACCGTCCCCCAACGATGCCGGAAGAAACACACCACTGCCGGAAGAAACACAGTCGCGGCGCGGCGCGACGTTGCCTAGATCTGCTCATCACAGTAGCTGCGTGAACCAACCCTACCTCTGATGTCGCACCTCAACGCCGGATGTGCCATCTCTCCGGTGATACACCTGTCGCCGGTTGTCGATTTAGGGTGGTGACGAGGGTGGGGAAAAGTGTCACCAAAGAGAGAGAGAGAGAGAGAGAGAGAGAGAGAGAGAGATGAGAGGTAACTGATTGGGGGAAATGAGGTGGGGTAGTGAAAATTACATATTACTCTACTTTTCAAAATCTTAATATATATATATATTGTGTTTTGGGCCTTATTTTTAAAAAGAATGTCAAATGGACAATGGCCCAATGAGTTGGATGGATAAATTAAGTGGAAATTACAGAAAACCCTACTTTAAAAATTGATAGTTCTAAAATCAGATGGGATGTTTCATTGTTCAAAAATCAAATGTTTATTAATTAATTAATATTAAATAATATATTATTATTAGATAAATATATTAATAATTAAATTACTTTATAAACCTACCCCCACCCCATCCACCCCCACATCATCCCCCTCAACCAAAACAGTTTCTCTCTCTGCCTCGCGTCTCTCTCCCTCCACAGCAGCCCTTCTCTCTACCTCTCGACGGTAATTTTGGATGATTTTATGGATAGTGTTTGCCGGTGGTGGTTGTGGAGGTCGTGATGGTGGCGACGATTTGGGGATTTTTAGTAGAGGTTGCGAGTATGGTGGTGGATTTGCTGTGTCATTGATGCGATGACGATTTGTGGAGGTCATGGCGGAGGCGACGGTGGCGGCAGCATAGTGGTGCCATTTTTTTCCTTCTAATTTTGTTTCTGATTTTCATACTTTGAGGTGTTGGTAGTGGATGTTTGTCGCGAATGTGAACGTCGCGGTGTGATGGTGGTAGTGGTGGTTTTGTGGGGTGGATCTGGAGCGTGATTTGAGATATTGGGTTGATTTGAGTGATTCAGCGCCGTTGTTCGTGTGACGCTTGTCGCGGTGGTTGTGGTGTTACTGTTGGTGGTTGTTGGTTGTGATGTCGACGGTGGTGGCGGTGGGCAGAGTCGCTGGTGGGTGTTAGTAGTGATGCGGTGCTTTGGAGGATGGGATGGGGTGGTGGGTGACGTTGTTGTTGGTGGTGGGTGAAGTTACAGTGGTGTGGTGGATCTGGTAATGGTTGGCGGTGGCAGTAGCGGTCAACAGTGGTGGTTGTGGCAATAGGTTGGTGGCGATGGGTCTGTCGGGTGGATGTGATGATTTGTGTAAGAAAATGATTTACACCCATTATGTTTCTCTTGTATAACCTTGGACATCAAGGTGTTGAAATTTAAGTGACTCGAGGTCCAGCATATTGTGTATTTTGAATAGATAGTCATGCCATTTGTATATATTTTACACACACTTGTGTATATGAGATCCAGTGGTGGAACCAGCACCTGGCGAGCTCGTGCGGTCATTCGTGCTGGCTCTATCAAGATCTTCTGTCCACTGCTTGTCCGCCAGGAAGGGAGTTATCCAGGAGGAAGAAAGAAGACGGTGAGATTGGATTTCAATTTGGGCCAATCCCTTTTTTATATATATTGTGTTTTTGGCCTTATTTTATAAAAATGCCCAATAGACAATGGCCCAATGAGTTGGATGGAAAATTAAGGGAAAATTACCTCAAACCCTAGTATACAAGATTCAATTTCACAAATCAGGTGCTCTTAAATTTCTTTCAAAATCAGCCCCCATCCCAACATCTGACAGCAAAATTCCCTAATTTTAGGGAACTTCCCAGGGAAGAATTTCAGAACCTTCTCTCTACAGGGCTTTCTCTCTCTACATACATATACAAACACAAATTTCTTCACTCTTATGAAGTTCAGAAAATTAACTGATGATGACACCTTCCCTCATCTCTTGCGTCGTCAAGCCCGTCACTTACAAGTGTTTCCCCAATCTATGACGACAATGGATAAAAATAATTAATGTATATGATATTATAATTTAATATTTAATAAATTTATTTACCACCTGATTTTTAAAATAATTTTACAAGTTTGTTAGTTTTGAAGAGTAATTTTACAAATGTAGGTGTTACGTGGTATTCCCATAAATTAATTGAAGAAGAACCAATTGACAATTAATTGGTCTAATAATCCAAAGTCCAAACAATTTGGAGGAGAGTGGGAGATCGTGGAGACTGGAGAGGAGACGACGGCTGCACCACAAGCGGAGTCGAACAGCAGGCCAGTAGGTGACTGAGTATAATGCGAATTGTGATATACATATCGGATTTGACTCGTTGCATCAGCTTGTTTAATTTGAATCTAGCCTTGAATGCTGGATACCAACTGCACGTTTCTCACCAGTTATTATCCAAAATAATTTCTGCGTCTTGGATATTCTTGATTGATTTGAATTGGGCATTGGATATTTGACTGCTTTTTCGTCTGTGTAACGTTAATTTGCATGATTTGATTTGGGTTGAAACAAAAGAAGTAATAGTTGTATTGTTTAATTGACTTATTGGGTCAATCTTCCAAGGATTTTGGATTTAGGTTCAATATACATTGTTTACAGAGTCATGGGGGTATATTGTTTAGATTGAGATGGTGCTAATTTTTTTGTTTTTGTTTTATTGAATTTAGATATTTGATGTATCTTCTTTCTACTGAAGATGGGGATTGGCTTGTGATCATTGGTGTGTTCTCGGGCCATATGAGATCTCGTAGAATTCAGTTGTCTAAACTTATAGTTACACAGTAAGATTGTGTCTTTTTAAAATTTTTTTAAAAGTATTTTGGATTGTATTGAATTATATTTTCATATGTATAGAATTTTTACATGTTAGTGCATTTACATATATATTGAAGAATTTTTAATATTATTTAATTAAATATTAATAAACAACATCGTTATTACGATTGTTGATTGTCAACGATCAACGGTCAATCGCCCTAACTAAACTCTGGTCCTGAATTCGCCATTGACGGGATCGTTCTTCATACTAAAAAATTTAACACAATTAATTGAAAAATTATTGTAACTTTTAATTTAAACCAATTCAACATTTAATATCTTAAATTTAAAAAAAAATGAAATACCATTCAATTTGTTGCCAGTGATTTTCCCTTGTCCCATTTGTTAAATAACTAAGCAATTTTTTGGACTCAAAATTCTAAAAAAAAAACTACAAGGTGACAAGTCCAACTTTTGGATAGTTCAATTCAGGGGCGGAGCCATGAATTAGTGATACGATGGGTGAAATTTGTTGAAAATTTAATGTACGAATAAAATTTATATATAACAAGATACTTATTATAGTTGCACTGCACCCGACGAGGTTTTACAACATAAAATTCATCTATAATAGAATCTAGATCTAAATTCAAACTAATTCTCGTTCAATGTTTAGTGTTAAACAATCAGCAAGAAAACTATCATCCATCTTGTTACGAATTTCCGTTTTCACATGTTTCATTGCTGAAAATGCTCGTTCCACAGTTGCCGTTAAAACAGATAGTGTCAGTACTAAACAAATCAATTTAGTCAAAATGGCGTAACTCTCTGACCTTCTGCTTGCAACCAATTCCTGACATAAATCAGAAAGTGTAAGTACTTGAAATCGAGGTTCAGAAATCACATCATTCTGATAATGTTACAGCTCCACTTTCAAACAATAAATATCTTGTTGTGTAAAATCTCCAGGATAAAACTTCTCTGCAAGCTTGCAAATATTATCCATGATTCAAAAGAATTTTTTGGATCCAAATATTATCCTTTTATATGCCAATTGGCCCTTGGAATGAATCAATTTATGTTGCCCCAAATTTCTCATCTAATTCTTTGTCATTCTCAGATAATTAATTATAAAGTCTTGTTTTGCTCTGATGGTAGAGTTCTATTACTGGCGCAACTGCGCCATTACGCAAACTTGAACTTATTCAAGCAAACACAAATTAACTACATAGATATGCAACTATATAAAAAATTAAAAACCCTAACCAGTAACCACAGTACATTAACTCAGCAATTCAATTATTCAAGCAAACACACAAATTAACTACATAGATAGGCAACTATATAAAAAATAAAACCCCTAACCAGTAACCACAGTACATTAACTCAGCATTTATTAATAAGAAGTTAACAACTAACAAGTCAAAACCTATGCCGTAAAAATAAAATATGAAATATTCAAGTCATAAATTTTCGCTGTTCTCTCTTTTCATGTACTATATATAATTATATATACACAAACATATCTCCAATTTGTATTTATTTACCAGAATTAGTTCTTCTTTGCTTTCTGAACAAGATGAGGTCGCCAAATAACAACTATAACTATGTATAGAAAGAGGCGAGCAAAACAGTAAAAATGTGAGGTTAAATTGGGTCGGGAGCGGTGACCGACCAATTGCTAAGCATGAAAATACTTAAAATTTAAAATAGGTACGATCGGCACCTCGGCGGTTGGTGGTCGACAGTCGGCAGTGGCGGATCCGGGTGGAAGATTAGGGTTTAAAGATTTTGGGAATTATTTCAATTTTGGCTTTCCAAATTCCAAATGACGTGAAGTAAATGAAGTTAGAAGAAATGGGTATTGATTAATTGTTCTAAAAATTGGGCCTAAAGTTAAATAAATAATTGGGCCAAAGATTAAACAAAATAAAAATAAAAATGAGGAAATGAGTTGGGCTAGCCCTTTGAAATTACTTGTTGGTAGACTAATATATTACAATTAAAATCAATTTTTTTTTTCATTTTTAGTGTATCTGGGCTTGGTTGGCAGTGCGCTGCAGCCAAGTGCAGCCCACTGCCAAATCCGCCCCTGGTTCAATTCCATAACTTCTCCATGTAAACATCACATAAATTGTTCTCACTTTATTTTATTACTAGAATCAGTATTCTTAACTTACAATGTGTTTTACATGTAAATAGTCGAGGAAATACTCAGAAATAGTCATTTGACCCGGCCATATTTCCAAAATAGTCTTTGATCATTTAAGAAAAAGATAAAAATTAAAATAGATTTGTATATACCATTTGCCAAAATTATCCACATCTTCCACAAAGAGATAGAAGAGGAGAGGAAAAAAGCAAAAAATAATAATAAATAAATAAATAAAATTCACACAGTCTTTATAGTCAGATCTGGTCGAAGTTGCATCCTTTAGTTTATACAACACCGACCACCACAAAGCTCGATCATTATCTTCAACAATATTAGTTTTTTTGGGGGATTGAGAGATTGATTTTAAATTTTGCATGTTATGTGAATTTGTGTATTAAATTTAGGTTTGGGCACAGTCCAGTTCGGTTATGAAGAGAACCGAACCGAAAATTTTCGGGTAGTAAGTAAGCGAAATCGTCAGGTCCAATTATAATTTTGGAACCGTTCGGGTTCGGTTTCGTTCGGTTCCATACTATAATTAATTTTTTTAACATTTATAACGACACTACAGTCTGACATATTTAATATTAATTTTTACAAATTAACGTATTCCAATTTAATAACATAGAAATAACAAGTTGTTAAATAAAATTAATTTACTAATGTATACAAATAACAAAAAGTAGATAGTAAATTAGTAATACTAAAATATCAGTTATCCTTATAAATTAGAAGTCATAGACTCTTAGAGATAAAATATTTTAAAATATTGCTAATACAGTAGTACTTACTAGTTATTTGATTTGACCATCAATTGCTTGACTTGTATACTAGATACTAAGAAACTCTAAAAGAAAAATTGAAAAATCACAATTAACTAACATAAATAAACTAAAAATTGTTCAACTAATAAGATTTAATAAGAAAAAATATAATATATATTTTATTACCTGTCTCGATGCTCTCATAAAACTCAGCGTCTTCAATGCAAACTCTATCTTTACTAATTTATTTTTAAAAAGTTAAAATAATTTAATCTTTCACATATATAAAAATTAAAAAAATTTAAAAAATTCGGTTCTTCGGTTCGGGGTCTAGAACCGAGAACCGAATCGAACCTGTCGGTTCTCGATTCAAATACCCGTTCGGGTATTTCAGTTACGAAGAACCGCTCGATTCGGATCGGTTCGGGTCTAGTTCGGTTCAGTTCGATTAGGGAGATATGTCCAACCCTATTTAAATTGTTATTTATGATGTTTATTTTTCATTATTTACATGGATTATTGGGTTTATGATGAATTTTGGCCCAAAAAAACCTTTATCTTGTTGGAAATGACGATTTTTCGCCATTTTCGACGACGATTGTGCAACATTCAGTAAAAGCTAACTGTTTTACAGTCATATCAAGACGACTCTTAAAGTTGGCCCATTTTTGTTCTTGTTTTTTCTTTTTTATTTGGTTTTTTATTTTGTTTAGTTTATTTCATTTTTATTATTTTTTTAAAAGTTTTTTAATTGTTTTGTTCATATTATAAATAATTATTTTTCGATTTAAAAATCGTTTTAATTCTTTTCTTTTTTATGATAAAATTTAATTTTTATTTTAATTAAATAATATTTATATTCTTCATTTAATTTTCATAAGTTTCTTTTGTTTAATTTGTTTTGCTTTTATTATAATTTTTTGTTCAATTAAAATTAATTTTTTTCTTTTTATGATAAAACTTAATTTTTTCAATTTTAATTAGATATTTTTTATTTTTATTTTAAATTATTTCAATTTTAAGTAAAAAAATCTTTATAATAAATTTTATTTTTGCACTTTTCCTTTAATTTATTAAATATTTATTTTTTTATTAGTATTGGCGTAAAATGAATCTATGTTTTTAATATAGTAGTTACAATTCGATTTGCTTAATTTTCTCAAATTATGTTTTATTCTATTATTTCTTATTAATGTTCTAACATTTGCATTTTTGCAGGATGAACTATCAGTGCTCTAAAAGGCGTAATGCGTGAGGATGCGTAAAAGCCAAGCTATGAGTTAGGCGAGTTTAGGTGAGACATAGGCGTAAAAATGCTTTTTTTTTTTTTAATTCTTATTTTTAATCAATCAAAAAATTATTTAATAATTAAAAATAATACCTACCAAACATCTAAAATAGATTTATAGAAACTTTATATATTTTTTCAAAGTTTCCAATAAAAAGATAAGTTTCAAATGTAAATACTAAATAGTAAATAGATAGGAATTTTTGGGAGTTTTCCTTTGTTCAATGCTTCAAGCGGCTGTTTTGAATTGATGGCAGACAAAGTAAAAAAAAAAAAATTAGCTTTTAAATTTTAACTTAAAAGAATTGTAAATTTTTTTTTTTAAAAGACAATAATGGGTACATAGGCGCCCCTAATCACGCCTAGGCGCGCATTAGTAGTTAACAATTTTCGTTGACCGCTATATAAGGAGCAAAACCACTCGGTTTGGTGTTTCCGTCGCACATCGTGCCTAGACGACGCATTAGCGCTGCCTAGGCGCCCCTTTTAGAACAATGCTTGAAACAGTAATTTTGATAGTTTCACTACTATATTGGAACTGTTGGATTATCAGCACGCATATATCTAAGCTAGTCTTTTCCTTTGACTACTGTATCAGTTGAGAAATGTGTAGTATTCTGAGTAGGTCATTAATGCGCTACTATGTCGACTGCTTAGGCTAATCGATGGTGATGCTTTCCACTTCGACCTTAGGGGCAATGTTGCTACTTTCTTCATGTTTAAGTTTACCTTGATGACTGGACTGAAGATTATGGGCGATGAAGTAGCTCATGATAGTACTCAAAGAAGCAATAGGCTGCATGACGCGCTTTTTCAAGGACCAGGAACGGTGCTTCTACTGCAGTTGATTGACGTAATCAGAGTGCAACCAGATGTTAAACAAATTGAAATTAGGACTGGTCTATATATTTGAG
Organism: Osmanthus fragrans; assembly: GCA_019395295.1. Classification (NCBI taxonomy): domain Eukaryota; kingdom Viridiplantae; phylum Streptophyta; class Magnoliopsida; order Lamiales; family Oleaceae; genus Osmanthus; species Osmanthus fragrans. The sequence continues at coordinate 8,125,432 of CM033356.1, forward strand.
AGTGTGGTGAGGTATCATCACAAGAAGACTGTGATTGACCTTATTTGGAAGTTGTTGACGATATTGATGCATTCAACAACTATCCGTGGGGTCGAAGATGTTTTGAGGACACTGTACACGTCTTCACCATATCACACTCGAAGTCCAAGGGGTCCATGCATAAGTACGATACTTATGAATTGTTCCTGATAGTGCAGGTAAATGTTTAACATAATCAACTTTAAAATATTTTTTATTCTAAATTTACACATAGTAATTGTATGTGTTGCAGATCTGGACATATGAGAATGTCCTCCTTTTGGGTACCTAGTTTGCTAGGCGAGGAGAGATACGCTACCATCAGATGCATCATTGACGAGGATCCCGAGGAGACGAATGTCCATTTAGTAAACAATTATTAGCTCTCATCGACGACCCTTGAGTGAGTATTATACATTTGCGATTGTATTGTACATAGTTTCAAAATCTTATCACATGATCATTAATTAGTTGAAATGTCAATATGTCAGATTGAAGTCATAACCGAGCTTGGGTATGCGAATTGAATATAATTTATTGATTACCGTTTTGTATGAATTAGCCTATTTTAGTTAACTTAATAATTTTTAATGTTGTTATTTGTGTATGAGCGCGGTCTAGTTGATCGACGATCTCTTCCACCCAGGGGATCACCTCCTCCGATGAGATCTCACTCTCCCCAATCTAGACACCTCCTCCGTAAATCTCCTACGCTTAGTCAGAATCATTATTTCAATGATCTATAGGTCCATTTGACTGGATTTATAGCGAATGAGGTGGGTGTGCTGCGATGAGAGTTGATAGGGAAGTTCGACGATTTATCCCATGATATTGGAGTGCTTTGTCGCCACTTCATAAACCTTCAGGATGAGGTGGCAGCGCTCTGGGACGTTATAACAGGCAGACGATGAGGTGATAGGCTGACAGATAAGATGACGGAGAGGGTGATGGGGTCATCTACAGGTGTGGACAGATAATGTTGTATTAGAATCATTTTTATTATTTGTGGAGTGGGATCGGGGGACTCTGATGGGAACGGGAGATGTGACAGAGGAGGACAGGACGAAGTGGGTGCTTTGATGGGGACGGGAGAGGTGGCTGAGAAGGGGGTGACCTCGATGACGGAGAAGGTGGCGATCTCCGAGACTGAAGAGGTGGAGGTCTCCGAGGCGGAAAAGAAGAGGACGCCCATCGTGACTGAGGGTAAGAAGCGTATTGTTGACGTGCTGGAACAGATGGTAGGCAAGAAGTCGAGATTGCCATCACAGTACGTCGTTTCTCCCTTCACGACTGAGCGAAAGAGGATGACGTACCCTAATCTAGGGTAAGTATTGTACGATTTTAGTAACTACACTACGGTAACTCATTAATGCTTCTTTTAACATTTTTTCTATTTTTTTCAGAGCTAGCCACACGATAGCTCAAAAAACGATCACAAACGCTCACAAGTGGTTTCATGATATCACCACTTCAAGAGCTTTGCTTGTCGATGATGTAAATGAAATAGTCATTGTTATTTATTATGTATGCATGATTTTTTGTTTATTAAATAAAATAATCTTTTTTATTGGTTTTTTTGATGTGGCACATCGACCTAACCACGGACTTGTTGCTCGATCAGACTAAAAGATATCCAAAATCATTTGACATTTTTGGTCCAGTCATATTGAGCACCGAGTTCGTACTTGCCATTACCATTGAGCATCAATCAGAGTACACAGTACCTGAATATATACTCAAGTGGGTCATAGGGATGTGGCCGAGTATCGAGGAAAATTCATAGAAGAGTTGCACGTATATGTATATATTGTACATTTAATTTTTTATTTGTTTATTTAATTATGAAATACTTGTAAATATTGTAAAACTTATGTAAATATTGTACATTCAATTTTTTTTATTTAATTATGAAATAACTGTACATATTGTAAAATAAATTATGAAATAATATTAAATATTATAAATGAATGTAAATATTGTTCATTTAACAGCGATATCATTACACATCGGTATAATTGTCATTTAGGAGAATCCGACTTGTACAAAATTGGTCTGAGTATGCCATGTTGCTTTGCACCTGCCGTACTGTGGAGAAAACTCTCCGGTAGACGATATTATAGACGTACATGTTCGTCCAAGATCATGCGGTTCAACTTCTAATGGCAACAAACTATTAAGTGAGAGAATATGATCGGGAACTTCCCATTCGAATTCATTTGGTAGAGGAAATATAGTCTTAACATACGCTACTCTTCAATAATCAGTTGTGTAGTAAGGAGAGTATAATGTTCTCGCTGCAAAGCTTCTATACTTAGCCACCGCGATTGCATGCTAACATGAAAAACTCTCTAACTGAAATCAACTACAAATGCATGTGTTATCAATTAAGTCCACCATGTATGTCATATTATGTGCACATTTCACGAAAAAGCGAAATTCATCAAGTGGTTCCACATTCAACTTTCTCGCAACCTCTACAGCTTGTTATGAATGTTCTTAATTATTGCGAGAATTTATAACTCTCGATCCTTCTTGAACAATACATTGAGAGACTCTGCATTGTTTGATGTCATCATGTTGAATCAATGTCTTGAAAAATGTGACAGTCCCCAATGTTCAATTCCATTTTGGTTAGATAATCTCATGTCATGAATGTTTAACTTCATATTTCGACTATGAACTTATTACACTCCTCAACACTGTAAGCTTCGACCACTCTCGTGAACAATGAAACAATGTTTTTGCCCCGATACCTAGTGTTTAGATTTCCTTGTATATGATACATGCAATACTCATGATGTGTTTCGAAAAAAACTTCAGCGATACCATTTATTTTAGACGGTCCTTGATCAGTTACAAAGGTAACGTCTTTGACTTTCCCGATAACTCCCATCAGCTTTGTAAAGAACCAATGCATCGATAGATCATTCTTGCTGTCGACTATAACGAGTGCAAGAGGGTAAATTTGGATATTGGTGTTTTGACATGTAGTAATAATCAACTTATCTTGATATCTATCTTTCAGAATTGTACCATAGACTAAAATTATGCATTTCGAAATCCCCGAATGCATTGTCCAAAATGTATGAAGAAAAAATTTAAAGCAATTCTTGCCCTCCGTCTCAATAAAAAATGTTGAGCCAGAATTAATTGTCCCCATGTCATGGCAATATCTAGCCAATTTAGCATAGTTCTCCTCGGTCGAGCCCATTAAATCTTCCAATGCACATTCTTTGGAATTCTGATAGCTCATGACCACTCTGTACTCTCGATGGACATCGTTAATGATGTCTAAAGGTCTATAGATCGTTCGTAGGTCCTAATACTTGTGCATTATCTATCGACCAGTAAGCTATACTCAAGCTTGCCTGTGATTGTTTTGACGAATTCCCACTTCACAAGTATGTTCCCGTATATGCTTGCGAACTACAAATAACTCATTTATGTCCATCTTAGTCCCTCGCAAACGCCAATGGAAATTGTCGTTGACACAGACAATCATCAACAATGATTTCTTTGATTTCTTTACATTAAGCTCAAAATTGTATTTTAATGACATTCGGTGCACAGTTTCATGCAAATCTTTCTTTATTTCAAGTAGTTGTTCGATATGCAAATCCTCATTATTGGGAACCACGTGCGAAGAATTAAAGGACCATCCACTCAATCCAGCCCCAGAGCTCCTATCCCATTTATGTCTCTGACGGGATAAATACAATCAAATCATCATTTGTAAATTCATTTTGATTCTCGTTGCAGTGACCGACAGAATTTTGTGCATAATAGCGAGATCACAATGAATAACAACTGTCTCAAGAATAACCACATCCTCACGATCTATCTCCATAGTGTCCTAAAAACCATTAGCATTGTCATTTGCTCCATCCGAATCTTCTTGCTCATTTTCGATAACATTCTTTCTCACTAAAGTCACACAAAGAGGAGTCGTGTGCATTTTGTTCAATTCAAATAGATTATTCACTTCAATATAAGTAACCTTCATAGGTGGAATCAAAATGGATGAATGCTCGTTGAATAGAAATTTCAATTCCATGTTGTACTGAGAAGGATTGACATTCAGTTTGTTTTGTAAATTATGGTATATTCTCACGTATGATGTACTCTATGTTATGGAAATTGGAATACCATCACGTATATCACTCGTCCATTTCTGTACACACTGATCATTTTCATCCAATTTGAAATCATCAAAATAATAAATCGAAATTACAACCATATCTGCATGACGAAACATAACTTTCAATTATAAGAAAAAATATTTAGAAATTCGACTCAACCCACTGGGCAACAGGAACTTATTTATTTTAAAAAAATTTACTACAGCTACCGGTCGGTAACAGCCGGCTATTACGGCCGATTGGTCTCAACATGCAGATGATTTTTTTCTTGTTCATGCTTAAAAAAATTATAGATAACATTAAAAAATTTATCTATATGTTAATTTACGTCGAAATAAGATTTATCGACTAAAAACGTATACTAATTTAACGAAAACGAAATTAAACATACGTAAATATACTTATCAATTCGAAGTGATTGATATAAAAAATTATTTTCTTGATCAACATTCGATAAATTTATAAGATTTTGAGGTTGAAGAAGATGAAAGATGAGAGAATTTTTATCTGTATTGGAATAAGCAGATAGAAATGTTTGCTGATTTTGAAATTTTAAGTAAAAAGTGTTTGTTTTTCACTTGTTAACTAAAAGTGTAGTATTGTCTTTTAAACAAAATAATATTTTGTAATTGTATAATATACTTAATGAGATCTTTGTTTCTTACCATTTAAAAGGACATTGTGAAAATATGAAATAATTGAAAAGTCAAAGTGAAAAATATGGAGTTTGACCAAGTTATTTTTAAAAGTACCCCCAAATAGTCCATATATGTTGTAAGACAGAATCAAACACCTCTAATCATCGACAAAGAATTTACGGTCTATCCCTATTAAAACTCATGCATCAACCCAAGAAAAATCCACTTTAAGCTTATTGGTAGTCCATGATCAACTCCCTTGAGTAGGTCCATAAAGGAAAATCCTAGTTTTGGATTCACTTACTGCTCTTGCAAATAGAGATTGGAAAATGTATCAATCAGAGAAGGATGTTTAAGGAGACTGTACTCTAGGAAGGATGACTAGCAGGAGATTCATAGGCTTTCCATAGAAAGAGCTTATTTTCTTATAGTTCTAACTCGATTATTTCCTAATAATTGTTGTCCATCACGAGTCACATTAATTGCTTGACCAACACAAATCTTTTTTTTTTTTTTTTTTTGAGACGTATGACTAGAAAACTTTCTATATGTTTCTAGGGGGTATTGTTCAAATACATTCAGCACAATTGAGCCGTCTATTGAATTGTTGCGTCATTGATGTTCAACCCTGAAGAGGAGAAAAAGATGTCCGAAAAGTGAATTTTTATGATCGAATATACATGCCCAATTGACGTGATATGATTGCATCATGATATCTAAGTACACGATATAATAGATCTTTGTATAAAGTAATTAGATCAGTCTCTTACAATAAAATGGTTGCATGTGTAGCAGCACTAACTATGAGAAATCCACCAAGAAACCTCTTGTATTACTACCAAAGAAAGGGATGGGATAAGTTAAAGAAACAAATCTATGGTACGGAAATAGGTAGATCCACTTCACTGTACTATATATGTTCGATACACTGTTGTCAATATAAATATTGAGAAAAAAATACAATAAAAATAATAATAATAAGAAATTTCATTGAAATATTTTTTTTCACTCTAAAAATTTTTCAATTTAACAATGAAATACTATTATCTTCGCTTCATCACACGAGATAGAGATCTGTTATTTCATTAGGGTAATGATCTATCAACTTGCTAGTTCTTTTTATGAGACACAAATGAGAATTTATCTTGAAATTGGAAGAATTGCTGAAACTACGCGAAACCTCACAAAAGTTTATGTACAAAGAACGGATTATGGCAATACAATATAGTTGGACTTTCGTATCGATCCAAATGAATCCATTCACTAAGGTCAATTTTTGCCTACTAGGCAAGAAGAGAGCCCAAGGATAGATTCTTACACGTTACACATCTACCACAGGAAACACCACTTCTTGTTCGACTTGCACTAGTTAAGGAACAACGAGAGATTAGATCTCATAAGAGTTCAATTCTTGTTCTCAATCCATGAGCAATATGAGTTCAAAATTTCCTTCGTAATCTTGAGACATTGAAGAATATGCAGAAAAACATTTTCAGAATCCGTCTGATTTTATCTCTATTCTTTCCATTTGAAGAAATGAAGCGTCCCAAAAAATTGATATTTCTCTTAATTGTTGAATCTCTCTTCGATTGAGCGCCGAAGAATGAGCTATTACCCACGCCACACACTCTTTCAGGGGTGTTTACTTCTAGACAAACCTCCTGGCTATCTGTGCACTCCTACATCCTTTATCACCTAGTGATCGTTTAGGAACCTTAATAGGTGATCTGGACCATTCGTTCTTGACAATGAAGCTTATCCCCCCATCATCTCCCTGTCCAAACTTATTCATTCTTTTGTGTGTGTGTGTGTGTGTGTGTGTGTGTAGGGGGGGGGGGGGGAATGAATAGATTATTATAGAAGAAAAGTATAGAAAACAAATGATTATTCAAACGAAATTCAACATTTTTAAACTATGAAACATTCGGTTTCCATTTCAGTTGTAGATGTAACCAAACCTGCTATTAAGGATATGGCAAAAACAGAAATAGTAGAAACCACATTTCATAAAAATTCGGAACAATTTTGCAACAAAACTTTTAATCTCTTTGTACTTCACATGAATGCTAAAATCTGTGGTGGCAGTTAAAACGAATGTGTTTTACTAGACAATATTGCAGAGTACAGAGAACAAAATTTTATCATTTTTTGTTCCAGAATAGTTGATACTATAGATTCCACCTGAGCAAGCATGCACAAATGTATACGCGCAATTTAGTGAAAACCACAATTGCAATGTACCAAAACAGACTTCTCTAATATATGGGAACGGTCAAAATTCTGCATCTAATACATTAAGCAACATCGTCCTCAGCAGTAATAGCCTCGAAATCTATTTCTTTGCACCGCTTGATGAATCTTGTTGCGGTTTAACAATAGCTAACTGACCTCCATCTTTGTTAGCAAGAGTAGCAGCTTTAACCTCATTGCAGTGATTAATAAACTTGCTCAGCTCCTGATCAGTAAAAAAATCCATAAACATCAAACAACCAATATCAGTTTCACATAAGAGGACAGGAACTCAAGCATCAAAATATCATCCATAGTTAGCTAAAACTTAAGTTCAGAGATTGAATTGTATCATTATTCATTCTCAATTTCTCATACTATTAAAAGAGAGAAGCTCTTCAGTGATTTTGTTGGCAAAAGATGGCTTGCTATCATAGACAAAACCATTATTATCTGCTGACTATCAATCCACCTTTACTACTCTATAAAATATCGTTGCCAACAGGTTAACATATATTTATGCCATATGTACTCATGGAAAATAAGACTTTCACGAAGACCGTCAAATATAATAATTATTAGCATGCTGCAACTAAATTTAATGATAGTCATATTGGATTAATAAAATAATAGTCAAATTGTGAAGTGCAAATTGGAAAAGAGAATTTCTTATATCACACATATGGTTCAACCATATCAGTACAATGGGCTATAAGGATTTTTGAAGACTCGTGTTAAAGCAAGATGTATCCTCCAGTCTAAGGGATTGAGACAGTGGACACCCATTGAATCTATCATACACGTGTGGTAAAAGAAAGTAAACTAGGAGAACATGATGAAGGAAAATGTATGTCACACTTGATAATTATCATCTGTAGTAGTTCATAATATTTTAATCGCTGACCATTCTCCAAATCTCAGATAAGAACGAATCAGAGAAACTAGTCCATAATCTAGTAAAAAGCTAGAGAATCCAATTGGCATGGACCAGGTGGCCTGTCCTGGGCAACACTGTGCATGGGGTGTGCAAGTTCAGTACCAAGTTGGTACACCATATGGACCTGGGCCACCTGGCCAAGCTAAACTTTCTAAAATAAATTTAAGCGACCCAAATGAAAACTATTTAAAGATGCCTAAGCTTAATTATTTATCAGGATTACACCATTACACATTACAAATTATCATGTGGTACCTTCCTATTATTTTGAGTGCCACAAATTGAAGAAGTGATGAATAAAATTACAAGTTCTATGGTATTTCTTATAGTTTTGAGGGGAAAAAAAAATGGGGTTCATGGTTTCGTTTAGAGGGGGAAAAACATTAAAGGAATATTGGTCAACGTCTCAATTCAAACAATTAACTCAAGAAATTAGTAGAATTAGCCAATCAGGATTGCTTACAATTCAGTGATATACTTTCCTATATCAGGAGTCACTACTATACTCAAATCTATCAATATCCTAAGCATGCACGGTACATGATAAAGCATCAATATAAATTTTCCTTCAACCATTTTCGTAGGATCTAATAGTAGTATACTTTCAAGAATGAGGACTTGGAAAAGTTGGAAGATTAAGTTCGTATTCACAGGGAAATTCAATGCCCTTCAAATATAATCTATTATATAAATGAAGAATCACTAACTATAAAAAGACATTAGCTAATACATATCAAACTTCAAAGGATTGTTTCAATTTTCAAGATAACTTCAGCAAGCTTAATATCCTACTCTTCATCATCGTCATCTCACTTATTATTCTTTGTTCTCCAAAATGGAAAATTCGAACTTGTTCTTTAATTTCACTATAACCAACCCTTAACTCAAAAGGTAATGATTCTACTCATGTGCAATCATTCAGATAATTTAAAAATTGTTTCCATTTTCCATGGAATCACATGCAACGGTTCACATCATGAGCAACACGAGAAAGAGTTCAATATATAAAACTCTAGCCTCGCAAAACATCTAATCTCAGAAAACAAATTTAGACTTATGTTTCACATCTAGGGATGCAACTTGGACAAGTTGGCCCACACTACCCCAGCTTAACTTGTAATCTGGAAAGTGCCACCCCACAGCTGAATTAAATCTACCTTGATTCACCATTTTTCAACCTTATAAAACAGTTGAAGGCCACAATTTGCCAGCCTTCCCTTGCACACAGTCCATTTGAGCTGGAATCTTCGTACTCTCTTTGATTTAGGCATTGACAATTAATAACATGGGAGGGTCATTGTCAGCCAAATCATGCTTGCATTTTAAGAAGCTAAGCAACAGTTCCTCAGTTTTTTCCCAACATCAAAACTATAATACTAATCCCTGACCATTTTCTTCACTTTCAAAACAATAAAACAAAGATCCTGCGGTAATCTTATTCATCGCTGATTCACTTCTATTTATCAAGTTCAATTGTATTGCTTATGAAGAAAAATTGGGAGAAGAAAGATGTTACCAGTAAACTGTAGTGTCTACAACCCGTAATTCCAATAAATTATAAACTTAAAGTATTTTTCTTAATATTTTCCATCTTGATAGCTTGAACATATTTTCAAAAGTTTGGGAGAAAAAGCCCAATCCAGCTGGGCCCACGAAGGGGTTTATTTCTTAAAAAATCTAGCAGATTGTTATGTCTAGTCGAGTATAGGATACAAAAGATGCCCTTATGTTGTCATTCAGGGAGCATGTAAGCCCAAAGCCCAGCCAAACATACAGCTAAAATTGTAGGATGACTAATTTCTCAGCCTAAATCACAATAAGTCATAAGTTCAGCCCAGCCAACTTATCCAAACCTACAAGTAAAGTTGACCAATTGATTTACCAATTTACCCTCTTATACTCATTTATCATCCAATCAACCTAAAATAATTACCACTTAACATCAGTATTCGTATTACGTGTTGATCCTTATTTGTAATTAACATACGAAAATGACCCCAAATATTACATTGTAAGATGGGTAGCTATATTGAGTCCACAATTTCTTTTAAAGTCTACAACATTTTAATTGCATTTAAGGACCTTAACTTTTTACTTATTGACATAATTATGTCCCCGCTTTTCTCATCGCATTGTTACTATCAATCTTCCATTAATTAGCACACCTTGTCCCCCTGCTAACAGTTTACATCCAAAAATTGTGTTAAAGAGATTATTAAAAAAAAAAAAAAAAAATGGTTGTTCTCTACTTATAAGCAAGCAAATAATAATAATAATAATAAACGAAAAAAGAAAAGCGAAACTAAATATTTGCCCTTATTTTAAAGGATACGAGCAGCACTTTTGGACAAAAATTATATTCGAGGATAGTATGTGCTAATTATAGAAGACTGTGAGTAACAATGTGATTAAAAATAGTTGGAGACATAAGTGTGACAATAAGTAAAAGTTAGGGACATATAATGCAATTATAATGTGGTGTGAATATAATTAATTTAAGGATGGTTCAATAGTTTTAATTTATGGTACAATTATAATTTTTATTCATAAAAAAGATTTGGGTTTTGCTTTATATTTTCATTTAAACACTACGCAGGTATAACATGTAATTTGACAACTAATAACTGCTTATAAGCAAACACAGGTCATCCCAAACAAATGGGCTTATTGCACTTATGAGCACATGACATCCAATTATGTAAACTTCTAAAAAAAATAAAATTATAAGACCTAGCCAAACATGCTCTAGACAATCCGGCATAAGGCAATCATAAATTATGCGGAGTCAAATTGCACAATAAGACCGCTTTTACTTGAAAATCAAAGACGAAACACCTGAACCGTGAATTTGGCGAGGAGCCCGACCAATTTGCGCAAAAAATTAGGAATTACGTGACTAAATTTCAGTGAAGGTTCATAAAGTGTTTTCTCCACAGCTTTCTGAACACAACACAAACATATTATGGCAGTGCAATCATATCTCACACCGTAGAACGAAATTCAGAAACCAAAACAAAGTTAATTTCTTTACTCTAATTGCCAAAAATTCTATACTTAATCATTTATGTAATAACATAATTTTACTCATCCCGCTTTTTGTCTCATATACATTTACACGCACTTTGGCTCCACTCAAATCGATTTTTCTTATGGAGATACAAGGTAATTGACAGAATAGATTTTTTCTTTTAAACTAGACACATAAACTACACAAAATTAGAGACTTAAGAACTTCAAGCAAGAACTTAATACATATTTTCCAAAAGTAAACAAAAAAGAAAGCGCAAAGCTTACCCGGTCAGCATCCATCTCTTTTGTCGCCTTCGAGGGCTTCACCACTTTCTTTCCTTGAATCAAATCAAAACAATACATTAAAGACATACAAATTCAATCCCACTATAATTCTATGCGGGATAATGAAACTGCGTTACCTTTGCGAGTTTGAGAGGACTTTCCATGGCGATTTGGAGGGATAGATTTCTTTTTATGTTGGCCTTTGAAAAGATTTCCTTTTTGCGTCATTTTTTGTTCGTGTCTGCGTCAATTTGCCCTTCAGGAAGCTTTTCTTTGAGTTCTAGGGTTTTGATTGAGGAGCCCTGCTATAAGTACAGGCCCTGCCAGGGCGCACACACAAAGGAGGGGCCTCACAATTATTTTTTTATTTTTATTTTTTAATACACCGTGGGGCTGTGAGGTAAAGCCGTTAAGCTCTCATTGAAGTTTGAACAGATATATTTATTTCAGTATCAGTCCACAAATTATGGCTCAAGTAGCAAGTTCATTCTCAAACTCTATAGATGCAAAATTAATCCCCAAGATAAGCATTCAAATCTAAGTTAAATGGTAAGGAAATATATACAGAATTGGTACAAGAATTCAAATTGAATGAACAAGATTAAAACATAGATGGACACAGATAAAATACAGATGGGCAGGAGGCTTCCAATTTGAATTCACGTATAAATTTTGTAAAATTATCTATACTTAGGGAATAATTCATGGTAAAAAGTATGTCTCACTTTTACGAGAACTCATTTAAGTTGAGAAATAAGATCTAACTTTCGAAAGTTAAAAGTGTGATGATCATACCACTGAAACTATCATGTAATTATTATAATAAAAGGTTGAGAAACTTGAAGACAATCTTATAGATAGACCCTAGAATCGAAGTGCTAACAGGACTTTGGGAGTTTTATGTCGATATTAAAGATTCTTTATTTTTAAAAAGTATCTTATTATAAAAGATAGATATCTTTTAAATATATAATTTTTTTATAAAATCCAACAATATTCTCTATTTTGGATCTTCTTTTCACTTTTCTTTTTTCAATAAATATTTATTGATTTCTTTTCCAATTTCATTTGACATATTGTTTTATGGGTTAATTTCACAAATGGTCATTGAATTATCACAAAAATAACAAAACGGTCACTGAATTACCAAACTTGCACAAACGGTCACTAAATTACCATGCGCTTTCACAAATGGTCACTGAAGGACCTTTCTGATTTAAATCCAAACTTAAAGGACAGAAACACGTGAACATAGAACCGTGAGGACCAGAAGTGCAAATTTCATATAAAACTCAAAATCATTCACTTGTCAACCCCCACCTTTGGACCACCATAACTACAACCTCCGACAACCAAAACTTCTAAACAAATACACCAAATCGAAGCCCTCGCTTCCCTCTACACAACCAATCCAAGAATGGCCCCTAAGTCAGCCGGAAAGTGGCCGGAATTTTGTCCCAAAGTCGGCAGGTCGCACAGCACAAAGCTGCCAGCCACCACTTTGTGACGGAATTCCGGCACTTTCCGGCCATCAAAACAGCGGAACCAACACACCACCTCGAAGCCCTCGCTGCTCTCTACGTAACCCACCCAAGAATGGCCCCTAAAGCCGCCGGAAAGTGGACGGAATTTCGTCCCAAAGTGGCGGGGTCGCACAGAAAACAGCTGCCTGCCCCCACTTTGGAACGACATTCCGGCCACTTCCGGCCACCAAAACAAGCGAACCAACACACCATCTTGAAGCCCTCGCTTCCCACTACGGAAATCACCCAATAATGGCCCCTAAATCCGCATGAAAGTGGCCTGAATTTCGTCCCAAAGTGGCGGGGTCGCACAGAAAACAGCTGTCTGCCGCCACTTTGGAACGACATTCCGGCCACTTTCCTGCGGATTTAGGGGCCATTATTGGGTGCTTTCCGTAGTGGGCAGCGAGGGCTTCAAGATGGTGTGTTGGTTCGCTTGTTTTGGTGGCCGGAAGTGGCCGGAATGTCGTTCCAAAGTGGGGGCAGGCAGCTGTTTTCTGTGCGACCCTGCCACTTTGGGACCAAATTCCGGCCACTTTCCGGCGGATTTAGGGGTCATTCTTGGGTGCGTTACGTAGAGGGAAGCGGGGGCTTCGAGGTGGTGTGTTGGTTCCGATGTTTTGGTGGCCGGAAAGTGCCGGAATTTCGTCCCAAAGTGGTGGCTGGCAGCTTTGTGCTGTACGACCCGCCGACTTTGGGACGAAATTCCGGCCACTTTCCGGGGGATTTAGGGGCCATTCTTGGGTTGGTTGTGTAGAGGGAAGCGAGGGATTCGATTTGGGGTATTTTTTTTGGAAGTTTTGGTGGTCGGAGGTTGGGGTTATGGTGGTCCAAAGGTGGGGGTTGACAAGTGAATGATTTTGAGTTTTATATGAAATTTGCACTTCTGGTCCTCACGGTTCTATGTTCACGTGTTTCTGTCCTTTAAGTTTGGATTTAAATCAGAAAGGTCCTTCAGTGACCATTTGTGAAAGCGCATGGTAATTCAGTGACCGTTTGTGCAAGTTTGGTAATTCAGTGACCATTTTGTTATTTTTGTGATAATTCAGTGACCATTTGTGAAATTAACCCATTGTTTTATATATCAATGTCTTGATTCAAATATAATTTTAATAATTTGAGGAATAAATTTCTGAAATTTATAATTCATTAAGTATAATTATTGCATACTAATATATGGTGAGTTTGGTTTTGAAGAATAAACTCAGCTCCTTATTTTAAAAAACAGAGGGTCTCTTAAAAGATTATTTCTATGCATTATATTTATAGAATCTATTGGAGGTGTTCATTGTCCCAAGCTTTCTTTTCACCATATTCTTATCCTTAACTTTTTATTAATTAGCACAACCTAACTCTGAAGACAGTTTTTACTCAAAAATTTGTGATGAGGGTATAAAAAGACATATTTGCCCTTCTTATTTTTCAATAATAAATATAAAAAATTTGACAACATTTCAAAATGCAATAATAAAATACTTGGGAAGAAACAGTCATTGGGACAAAATATACTAATTGAATATTAAGGATAAGAAGGCAATGAAAAAGCTGACAACATAAGTGCCACAATGAGTCTATACTAGGAACCCTCATTGTAAAGGAATCTCTCTCAATATATTATTAATGAATACATTGGTAGTATTTTTATACACAGAATACAATATGTGATAAACATAGAAGATACAGCAAAACTATTTACATGATAAATACTAGTTGGAGGTGATAGATATTGGTATGCTAAGATAAGGATAATGCTTTCTAATATTCATCAATATCTTCATCAACGGGTTCTCCTCCAATACCCCCCTTCAAAGTCAGTGTGGTTGAATGAAGTAAAATGCACAACTTTGAACGAACCAATAAAAATTGAAGCTTTGCAATTCCTTTTGTAAAAATATCTACGAGTTGGAACGAAGAAGGTGCAAAACTGAGGTGTAGAACCCAACGGGCCACAAGCTCCCTAATGAAGTGATAATCAATGGCAATATGCTTGGAGCGAGACTTGGTGACCTGGTTGGAAGCAATAAACATTGCACTCTTATTATCACATAACAAAGTTGGAGGCGAGGATAGCTTGATATGTAGATTGCGAAAAAGTTGAAGTGTCCAGGAAAGATCAGCAGCTAGAACGACAAGTGCTCGATATTCTGCTTCAGTAATGGAACGAGAAACAGATGTTTGTTTCTTTGAACACCAGGAGATCATATTTGAGCCATAATAGACTGCGAAACCCGTAGTAGAACGCCTAGTGTGTGGACATCCCACCCAATCGGCATCTGAATAACCAAGTAACATAGAGGAAAAGTTTCGTGAAAATTGAAGGCCAAAGTGATAGGTGCCTTTAACATATCTAAGAATACGTTTCAAGGCACAAAAATGATCTGTAGTAGAAGCATGCATATATTAACAAATGGAGTTAACGCTGTAAGATAAATCTGGATGGGCAAGCGTCAAATATTGCAAAGCACCAGCAAGTGACCGAAATTGTGAAGGATCAGTATGAGGCGCAGCAGCTGCAGTGAGATGAGAACCGACCAAAAATGGGGTGGACATAGGTTTGCAATCTTTCATAGCAGCACAATCCAGAAGATCCAAGGCATACTTAGATTGGCTAAGAAAAATCTCTTTATCATTTCGAATGACCTCAATGCCCATAATATAATGGAGATTACCTAAATCCTTCATGGAAAATTCTGTGGCAAGTTGACCAATAAGGATATGAATCATCTTAGCATTACTACCAGTAATGACCATATCGTCGACATATAACAGCAAATAGATGACACCAAGAGAGCCATTATAAACATATAGGGATAAGTCGGCCTGACTAGCAACAAAGCCAAGTCGAAACAAAAAGAAGTTGAACTTCTGGAACCATGCTCTTGGAGCCTATTTAAGACCATAGAGAGCTCGCTGTAAGCGACATACATGAGTAGGATATTGAGAATTAATATATCCCGAAGGTTGTTCCATAAAAACTTCTTTCGAAAGATGGTTGTGCAAGAAAGCATTTTTAACGTCAAACAGATGAAGAGACCAATTATGCATAGCAGCAAGAGAAATGATGATTCGAAAAGTGGTAGGATGAAAAATTGGACTGAAAGTCTCGTCAAAATCGATGCCATGTTTCTGAGAAAATCCCTGTGCCACTAGACGATCTTTATGGCGCTCTATAGTACAATCTGCATGAAGTTTAGTTTTAAAAATCCAACGACAACCTACAACATTATAATTAGAAGGTCGAGGTACCAATCACCAGGTGTTATTTCATCATCCATTGCAGTAAGCCATTCCTGATGCTTTAAGGCTAACTTAAAACCTCGTGGCTCTTTAACAGCAAGATGTACCGAAACCATGGAGGGGCTGACAAAGCAATTAACGAATGAATAGTACGAGGCTTAACAATACCATTCCTTAAACGAATAATCATAGGATGTTGAGTTGGTGGTGGTAGTGATGAGGAAGAAGTAAGTGAGATGACATCCAAAACAACCACAGGCTCGGATCGAGGAATATCAGATGTTGTTGAAGGAGATACTGGCTCAAGAAGAGAATGAGAAGTAAATCATGGTCAGCACATGGAAGACGCGGAGAAGATGCCTTGTGATGCTTTAAAGTCATATCTGCAGGGTCATTGTGTTCACAAGACAAAAAAGAATCAATAGGATCTAAAAAGGTGACAAAATCAGTAGAAACCTGAGATGGAAAAGTGGAGTTTTTGTAAGGAAAATGATCCTTAAAAAATTGCACATGACGGGAGATATAAACACGGTTAGATTTTGTATCCAAACAATGAAAACCTTTGTGAAGTGAACTGTAGCCTAGAAATATGCATGGGAGAGATTGAGGAGAAAGTTTGAGGCATATAATCACGAAGAAAAGGAAAACATAAGCATCCAAAAGTTCGGAGAGAGGAATAAGAAGGAACTTTACCGTACAATACTTCATGAGGTATCTTGCCACCAAGAATCGAAGATGGGAGCCGATTGATGAGATAACAAGCTATAGAGAAAGACTCGACCCATAATTTTAAAGGAACATGAGAATGAAAGAGCAAGGTGAGTCTTGTTTAAGTGATATGCCTATGTTTACGCTCGACAATACCATTTTGGTTTGGGGTGTAAGGACAAGATATTCGTTGAACTATACCACACTCATGAAGATAAGAAGTGAATTTGTTATTAGTGAACTCAGTTCCACCATCACATTGGAATGATTTTATGTTCCGATTAAATTGATTTTTGACATAAATGACAAAACGTACAAAAATATCAAAGAAATCTAATTTGAACTTGAGAGGAAAAATCCAACTAAAATGAGAAAAATCATCAATCAAGACACAATAATATTTATATCCCGACGGAGAGGTAATTGGAGATGGACCTCATAAGTCATAGTGAATTCGTTCAAATAAAAAGGAGCAACGTTGATCTAAATTAGAGAAAGGTAAGCGATGATTCTTTCCCAATTGACAACCAATACATGGATCAATATTAAAATTGTTCTTATTAGAAAACAAAATATCACCATGCTTATTTAAAGAAGACAAAATCCTAATAGAAGGATGTCCTAAACGTGCATGCCAAATGATAGAGGTAGCGTGATTATTACCAACTGAAGACAAAAAATTTGCATGGGCACGATTAAGCACATAAAGGCCTTTCTCACATCGGCCAACTCCCAACACCGCTCTTGTTGCTAGATCCTGTATGACAAAGCCAGTGTAAGAAAATGTTATTGAACAATTGTTCTCTTGAGTGAGCTTACTAATGCAAATAAGATTTTTGGTAATGTCAGGAATAAGAAGAACATTAGTTATAGGTAACGAATGGGAAGTAACAATAGACGAAATGGAACCAACACGAGAGATGGGTAAAGAATGAGCATTGCCAACAAACACCCTTTCATTACCATTGTAAGGAATGGAGGAGTCAAGAGTCGTTGCATCATTTGTCATATGCGATGTTGCCCCTGTATCTATGTACCACTCGATGTCAAGAGAGTCTGGAAGAGAGGTCGCTGAAAAAGCTTCAATAGGACCACCATCTTTAGCCTTTTTCAGCAACTTACCAAGTTTGTAACATTTCTTGGCTGTGTGATTATCTTTTTCACACCATTGACATGAAACAGTAGCAGATTTGGAAGAGTTACGATCGTCCATTTTTGAAGAGGTGTAATTTTTATTCCGGCCAACAGAAAAGGTAGAAGAGCCATGATTGTCAATGAAGGCAGATTGTCACGGTTGAGCATCACCATGAAGGGACAGAGAGAAGAGCTCATGACTAAGTGCTTGCGGGATTATGTTGGCGAAGGAAGGCAGAATAGTAATATGAATATAATTACCTTTTAAATACTTTTTTTGTGGCATTTATGTTTTATAAATGATTAGTTTCTAAACTTTTGCTTATGCATAATTGAAAAAAAAAACTAAAAATAAAATAAAATTGTATTAGATTAGACAGTAATTTTTTTATTTTTTATTTTTTGAAGTTTTATTCCAGATATATAATGTTTTGGATGATCTACAAAATTGTTATGGCAATCTTTTAACTTCTCACCGAATCATCCAAAAAATTTCATATGCTATAGCTAAAAAATTGCCCTACAAATAATGAATAAAGGATGGTGTTTGGTTGTGACTCAAATTCCATGTGATTTGGAATTGTAGTTCATGGAGGAAGCTTAGATAATTTTGGTTTAAAAGTCTGGATAGATGAGGGATTAAATTTCATCATGGATTGAGAGTTTGAATGGGATAAGGACTTCGTGATTAAGGATTCTACTTCATCCATAACTTCAAAATTTGGCTCCTATAAATACAACACAAAGTGTAGACTTTTCAAAAACTCAACATAATTATTAGATCATTGTTGTATATATTAGAAACTTGGGAGAATTGTTTAGATTTAGGGCATGTCTGTTTCCGATTTTTGGCTGGATTTAATCCAATTTTGGACCGTTGCAGTGGGTCCCAGTGCTGCCATTTTTTTGAATTTGTAATAATAAATTATCACCTAAGAATCCATTTGCGAATATATCTTCTAATATAGTTAAACATGGTGACTGACAGAAATGTGTACAAGTAATTAAAAGTAAAAATAGGGGTGATATAGTCTTTCCACCACTAAATTTAAATTTGCACTAGTTGGTATAGTAAAAAAGACGACAGAAGTAGGTCCTTTTTTCATTTGCAACGATTAAAAAATCAATTGTTTTGGGGGCAAAATTCCTCCCAGACAGGCACTTAGATTTACAAAATTGCCTGTTGTGTGATTCATTATTTTCATATTACTTATATTTCTCGTTCTTTAATTATTTGGCCGGATTATCAACAAATTGGTATTACAACTATTCTGTTTTCAACAAAGTGGTTTCAGATCTAGTCCGGATTATAGTAAGTGGTATCAGAGCTGAAGATTTTTTAGCTGGTTCTTAGAAGGTCCAAATTAGATATTAAAGAGAGGTTAAAGCAATGTCAATTGTTTCAGGGATGACAACTATGAAATTCAAGATTTCGCTTTTGAATTGCAACAGTAGATTCTCTTTGTGATAGATAAAGATGTGAACGATTCTAGCTTAATTAGATCTCAATGACGCTTTGTTGGAAATAGATCAAATGTCCGCAACAATGACTGTAGAGGAGAAGCAATGGAAGGATCGAAAAGCCATATCACAGATATATCTTCATATTTCTAATCAAATTTTTTAGGACGTGGTAAAGGAGAAAAGTGTAGCTAGATTGTGGTTAAAATTGGAGCAACTTTGCATGACAAAGAGTTTGATAAGCAAGTTACACTTGAAGCAATGATTGTATTGTCATCGCTTGACGGAAGGCGGATCTTTGGAAGATTATCTATCAATGTTCAAGAAAATCGTCGCTGACTTAGAAACCATGGATGTTAAGTATGATGAAGAGTATTTAGGGCTGATATTGTTATATTCATTGCTGCATTCACATGTGACTTTTAGAGATACTATTCTATATAGTCGGGATATTCTTACTATTGACGATGTATATGATGCGCTTTATTTCAAGGAGAAGATGAAGTATATGATTGTCGAATCTGAGGCCCAGGCACATGGTTTTGTCATTTGTGAGAGGAAGACAAGTGCTCATGGAAGGGACAGAGTTAATGATAGCAACAGTGATACAGTCTGTTGGTATTGCAACAACAAGAGGCACATGAAGAGTGATTGCAATGAGTGGCGGAACTGTTTACTACTACAAATCAGAAGGGACAATTAGGAAATTTCAGTGATGCCAGTCTTGCAGAAGAAGATTGCAGTAATGGAGATATTTTAGCAATTACTGACGGTGACTCCAAACCTGACGATGGTTGGATTCTTGATTCGACTTGCACTTTTCATATGTATCCAAATCAGGATTGGTTTTCTTCAAATGAAACAATTGCAGGAGATTCAATGATGATGAAAAATAATAAGCCCTGCAAAATAGCTAGGATTAGTAATATCAAAATCAAGATGTTTGGTGGGGTGGTTGGGACACTTGGCCAGGTTTAAACACATTCTAGGATAAACATGAATGTAATCTCTTCGAGTACTCTTGATTCAAAAGGGTACATGTATACCGATGGAGGTGGAGTTCTGAAAGTTAGCAAGGGTGCCTAGATTGTGTTAAGGGAGCGGAGAAAGTCCCGATTATATGTATTAGAATGTTTGACGGTCACTGTAGATGTAGCTACAACTTATGGTTTGATAAGTGGTGACTCAGGTGGAGTGTATTGTGATCGGGTTGTTTGCTGTGATTCGAACAATAATATTAGGGAATCTTCCAATAGCTTAGGTGGAGCTAATTGTGATCTTGTTGATCATGTTGCTCATGATGATTTGACCAGGTTTGACAACTCAGGTGGAGTTGAAAGTGCTCATGGTGATTTGAGCAATCTTGCTGACTTGGCTGGAGCTGGAGGTAAACGGGATAATTCAAGCAAAGTTGGTGTACAAGGTAGCTCTGCTGGTAAATGGAGCTTGGATTTAGTTCACAGTTGCTAGGTATGCCCAGTAAGGGCATGATAGAAGAGTTCGAAAATGACTTGAAGAGTGAAGACTTAATTCCTTCTTTCAGATGGAATTTGTGTCAATGTGAAGTTTGTTAGGTTGTAACTCAGATTCCATGGGATTTGGAATTGTAGTTCATGGAGGAAGCCTAAATAATTTTGGTTTAGAAGTCCAAATAGATAAATGATCAAATTTCATCATAGATTGAGAGTTTGATTGGGATAAAGACTTTGAGATTAATGATTCTACTCCATCGTTTGAAGTAGACTCTTCAAAGACTCAACATAACAATTAGATCATTGTTGTATATATTAGAAACTTGAGAGAATTTTTAGATTTTGATTGAGATAATTAAATCTTGTAAAAACCATTTTAGTTTCTTGGTATAGTAAATTCTCCTATTCTTTCACAAAATATTATTTGTTGTGTGATCCATTATTTTCATATTACCCATATTTTCTCGTTTTTTAATTATTTAGCTGAATTCTCAACAAATTGGTACCAGAATTATTCCACTTCCAACAAAGTGATATCAGGTCTGGTACGGATTATAACAAATGGAATGATTTTTCACTTGGTGTCAATTATGTAATTGCAGTTCAGTTTTACTCAATCTATATTGGCCTCAAAACCCAAGAAATATTTCAAAGAAACAAATAATTTCAATGTAAACTTTTACAAGTTTATGCACCTGACGTTGATCATGTCCAGTAATCAAGATATATGTATATATGTGTGTGTGTGTGTGTGTGCGCGCGCCAATACAAACAAAACTATCTCGGAGGCAAAATGAATGAACAAACTTGTATCAAAAATGGAATTTTATAATCCAATCAGAGCCTACGTTGTCAAACTCTAGGAGCTTACTTTAGCCATATATGGGCGTTGACCTCTTTTTTGTAGGGGTGATGTGGCCAACAGGTTTAGCTCCTTCTCACGTCCACATAGCTTTTTCTTGCATACTAGAACAAATCATTAGATGCACGTGGCCTTCTTTGGTGGTGAGTAGACTACTGTGAGCACTCGACGACCAGTTCAGTCTATTTCTAAATGAATATTTGAGTATGAGACGTGCTAACGGCGTGAGTCACTAAGTAAAAAGGGTTTGAATTTAGTAGTCTAGAGAGAACAATGAGAGAGCACGATTATAGTTGAGAACATAAAGTTGCATTACCTTCAAAATGACACAATGTGTGAGCTTTTATAGTTGGAGATGATAAATACTTATTGTAGGATAAAAAGATACGTGACTTCATTCTAACTGTCGAGGTGCCTTTCAATCAATCTTAGGCTCAAGCACATTTAATGCTTATAACCGATTGCAGCTCTATGGTTTAGGTCATAGGGATTAGAATTTAGATGACTTTGCAGAGTGGCTATTATAGTGAGTTGTCAAATTAGTGAATCTTAAATGATCTTTGTTCAGAAGATCCTCTGCAGCTCCTCCAATTTCTTTGGCTTTCCCATGAGGGTTCGGCCTCTTCAAGGAGGTTCGGCAAAAATTGCCATATAGGCAAAATGACGTGGAGTATGGGCCTAAGTTCACTTAACATGTGGTTGCCACGTGACCACTTCTAGAGTCTCGTTGGAAGAGGTGTAGCAAAGGCTTTATGCTACAAACACACGTGATTGAGTTTCTCTTTATCCACAAAGCCCTGAAGTTGAGCCACATACACTGTTTCTCTCAACAAAGTATCAGAGCAAGAAGTATGAAATATAGTATAAAGTTTTTAAGTTTCTAAATGCATTGATAGTGATTTCCTAATGTTGCAAAATACTCTCAAATTTTTATACTGAACTTTCAAAGAAGTGCTTATCCAATTGTTGTTTGTCCCTTATCTATTTTTGGCTAGTGATTTTACATTTGACAAAGAAGGACAAAATAATGTCTAATTATAGCTTGAAAATTTCACATCTATTATGTGAACCATTTGTCTAGTGATTATGTTGTGATTGGAGAGATTTCAGATGTTATCATATAAAAGCTTAAGTTATTACAAAATGGACAAATCTATTCATTTAAAGTTTGTCTTCGAGGTTGTACGGTAAAAGTGGGCACAGTGGTACCTGGAAAAATTTTCCCTTGTGTCTCATGAATTGGAATGTGTGGTAAGTTGAATTTGCTGAGTTTATTAGGGAGCTTGCTTAATGACTACAGCCTGTTCTAAGATTGCTAAAAATGTACTCTTACTGTCAAGAACCTGCCGTTTGGTTTCTTCCATTAGGAGGAAAGAGGCCCCTGTTTTTAATTCTATATATTGGAGTTTGATTTGAGTTTTGAGGGTTGAATAACATTTTATCTTCATCTCTGTGACATGTCTGGCCCTGCTTACTAGAACTGTTTTCTAATGACTTTTTTTTTCAGCAGCACGCACGTGTTACTGCCCAAATAAGAACATAAAAAATGTACTAAGCAGGGCCTAAACGTGTTGTGATCGACCTATCAACAAACTAATAGAAGTTCACATGAAGCGTGTTAGTTAAGTGTAGAATGCTCCATTACCAAATGGCAAGAAAAGAACTTTTATCTTAAAGCAGACTCAGGATACAATAAATTGGACAAACAAACAGAAATATGGAGGATTTCAAGCTCAACTCCTTTTAACAAATACTTATCAACACTTCTGCCTTCATCGTTGACATATACATGGTAAACATGAGTCAGGACTCACAGAAAATAAAAATGAATCTTTACAAAAGTTCTCTGTTTTTATTCACGCGGCTTCTGGATTCCAACCCAACGTGCATAATCCACCCACCTGCAAAAGATAAAAAGTATAATCTGAGAAGAAAACTAAAAGCCCAAATAAATGAGAAAAGGAAATCTAAACGATTAATGAGTTAAAGCCCAAGTTGACATAATGTCACATGTTTACAAGAAACAGAAAACAAGAAATGAAAAACTTACATCAATGAACCCAGAAAAGTATTGCCAGTGCGAACAACAAAACAGACTGCACTAAGTATGAGCTTATGATTGTGTAGCAAGGGTTCTAAAATTCGTTGTTCAATAACTCCAGCAAGGATTTGGTACCTATGAAAAGGAAATCAGATAAATAAACACGCAATGAATTGCAGCAGCATAGAATATGACCATAACATAAATATATTTTCCCGAATGTTCTCTTCATGACACAGAATGTCAAAAGAGTACCTAAGGTTGCTCGAAACAGCCATGTAGACACCATATGCAATGCTGGTTGATAATACTGGTACATCCTCGGCTTCACCAGCAAAAGATTTATCAATAGCCTTCCGTGCGTTAATTAACAGATTGGTTACACCTGTGCCAACCTGCATATAAAATAATGTGAGGAAAAAACTCCTTATAGATGCCAGAAATTCAAGAAACTGTTTGCAAATAAGCTCAAGTTATAACATGATAATGGTGGTTAATGCAAGAAGAGACCAATGCATTTACTTGACCTTGAAGAGGAAGTTGCAATTGTTTTTATTACCATTGCTCCATAGAACAGGAATATCTTACTTCAAAACCATGGGTTAGCTATTCTAGCAAATAACACATATCTTAAATGAATTAATGTGACAACCTGGGATGAATATATGCTGGTTCATATCTTCAACGAGCTATTTCAGGGAAAATAAAGAGGGCATGGGAGGAAATAATGCAAAGAAATAATTTCCTACAGTTGAGATTATTGAATGAACACAGCGTGTACAAGATCAAACTATTAGATAAGGAGATCTGAAATGAATATACTTATTTGTATCATAATTTCACGATACATTGTAACATGCAAGCCAGATTCTTTACTTCTATCAATAGCTTCTCCATTGAGGTCCCAAAAGCCAATTTCACTTACTCTTTATATCTTCAGTTGCTTCTTCCACCCCCCCCCCCCCCCCCCCCCCCCCCCCCCCCCCTTGCGACAATTAAAATCTCTAATAAAGAAGATCTTATTTTGTTTAGAGATTGTCTGAATCAACTTATCAATGTGCTAATAATACTAATTGATATTTTTTGTAAATAAGTTTGACAGAATTGAGAAGGGAAAAGGAAAGAAGGTCTAACTTTCGTGTTCTTGTCAATTAAAGATCTCTATGTTAACTTTTCAAACAGTATTTCAAAGAGGCACAAGTGTCTTTATAATGTGGGCTCAACAAACCATTCTTCCAAATCCCATCAATGCAGGACCTCAGTAAAAAGGATGGACTCCTTTTTAGAGATCGTCAAATGAATTGTACACGTTTCAAGTATACGGAAAAAAACACTTAAGCAGCTAATTTGTGTAAAAGAAATAAGGGATTCTTGAAAAAGTAATTTCGCCATGATGGTTTTCTAATTAAACAGATTATATGCAGACCCCTCTTGATAGCAATGCCTATTTTTTAGGTGACCCTTTTATGCACAATGAAGTCGTAAATACTCACAGCTTGGACCCCCATGAAATGCATAAACCAGAATTTCACCCATCACACTGATGTTCCCTCACAAAGATTTATGGCTCTCGAAAGTGATCAAGAACTTGTATCTATTTAAGTGTTGACTTACCAGAGATGCACTGGTTCCAACTGCAAATAGCTTGGCCCCATTTCTCTGCAGGAAAGATCAGAAATCTCTTAGATATACTGAACTCATAGTCTAGATTCCTGGTTTCTAATTTGTTATTTTATTAATAAGTAGCATACCACTATGGCTCCTATCCGCTGTAAAAATGAGTAGGATGTACCAGCCAATGCAACCTGCAGCATGCATAAAAACAATTTCATTCAGTAGCCTGTACAAGGGTTTTGCTACCCTTCAAACATACCTTTATGTAAGCAAACATAATGTTACAGTATATATTAAACAGAACCTGAAAGGCATTATCAGGGCATCCATAGAAGAACTTATTGAGAGATCCAGCACTACGCGCTATAGCCGGTCGTAGAGAAACGGTAGGGGCAGGGAGCCAAACAAGCATGAAATCTGCAATAATGGCCATTACCTGAAAATAGATTATTAGTGTTTGCAGGTTTGAAGAACAAAGGACATTCAGAATTGACTAATGAATCCAGTGATCGTGGTTTTTTTTTTTTTTTGGGATATTGTACAACTATTTACATTTATAGAGAATTTCCTTCCGTAGAAAATGCAGAAAATAGTTGTTGTTGGAGTCTGACCTCCCACCTCCTTAAAATAAATATTTTTATATCACTATGCCCACTCTAAACCTTAAGGTCAGACGCATTAGCCACGAGATCAGATTGGATAAACAACTGTTGTAATTTCCAGAAACATTATCGTGTATGATCACGCCACACTGTCACACCTTTCCATCAACCAGTTCAGACTTGACAACCTTGACGTCAGCACCCCAGTTTCAACTAATCACAAGCAAGCGTAATGACTTGATATCAGGCCATCATTACCTGATGTCATAGCTGAAGCTTATGTGTAATGATGACTTGACAAGGCCGATCTCATTGACAAATCAAAGCAGTGAAATTCCGAACAAGTGGCAAAGCATTTCTAGGACTGTACTGTAGTTGAAATGACATGAGGCGGCCAAGTGGTGTGGTCTCCCATCCAATAAATAGGGACCAACGGTCCCCTCCTAAGGCAGGGCTAAGACGTCTTTGAAAGCGACATTTCATTTCCACACTACTTTCTTCTTATGCAAATTATGTACTTTGCTCTAATTTCATTAGCAATAAACATCCTTTTTCTCTAAAGTTAATCTAAATGTCGTATTACATTTTTAGCCACCAACAGTTGTAATTAGCGTACTCTGAGCTAATTGCATAATTGTAATTAGCATGATTTTTAGGAGCTAATTGTATAGTTGAATCATAATTAACGTAATTGTTGGAGTTCATTATAGAATGTTAATTATGGGAGCAACTATAGGAGTTAAATTATAGGAGATAATTAGGTTTCCATTATACCTATTAAAGCGTAACCTCGTAATGTTTCATTTCATGGAATAAAATTATGTTTTTCAACATGGCATCAGCAGGTTCAAACTTGCTTCCATCCTGTCCAGGCTATTTCTGACTGGTCTCTTTCGATTTGCATTTTCCAAGAAGATTTGGGCCATTTATAGGCTGATTCAGATTTAAATCATGGTGGCTTATTCCTTTTTTTTGGCCGATGCACATTGTTTCAGCTATTTTGCCAGCTAATCCAACTTTCTTTTTTCACGTTTATTCATGTTATTGAGGCTTGGTTTTTTCATGTCTTCGTCATTTGTGGCAAGTCAAATTGCTACAAGCTTATGTTGTGATGATACAATCAAGTATTTCTTCCACAACTTTAATTGCGGCTTCTCTTCCAAATTATTCTTTGAAAATTGATTCCAGAGCCACAAAACATATAAGTAGCCACTCTAATTTGTATGTTTCTTACACATCATGTTCAGGAAGACAAAAGGTGAAAGTGGCGGATGGTTTGTTATTATCTGTTGCAGGAAAAGGGGCGTATTCTTATCTCAAAAACTCTTTCTCTTGACTCAGTTTTAGATGTTCCTAATCTCTCTTGTAACCACCTCTCAGTTAGCAAAAATAGCAAATATCTTAATTGCATTGCTAATTTTTTTTTTACCCTCTTGCATTGTATTTGAGGACATTCTCATGAGAAAGGTGATTGGTACTGGCAAGGAGATTGATGGACTTTACTATTTCGAAAGTGAACTGATTAGTTTAGATAATCTATCTCATACACACTTGAGTACTTTAATTTCATTTCCAATCAAGATATTGAGCTATAGGATAAATGACTAGGTCACCCAAATTTCTCATACTTGAAAAGTTCAAAACAAAAATATCCTTAATTTTCAATGCTAGACATGTGAACTATCTGAACATCATCGTGTACATTTCCCTAAACAAATATATAGGAAACTATTACTTTTTACTCTCAATCGTAGTGATATTTGGGACCTTCTTGAGTGGGCTAGATGCTTTATCTCATTTATTAATGATCATACTCGTGTGTATTGGGTATTTCATCTCAAAGAAAAATCAACGAAAGCATTTCAAAATTTTCATAAGATGGTTAAGACCCAATTTCAAGCCAACATTCAAAACCCTCCATACCAATAATAGGAGACAATACTATTCATCAATACTAGGTTCATATCTAGCAGAAAATGGCATTTTTACACCATAGTTCTTGTGTGGATACAACTCAACAAAATGGGATAGTTAGGGGAAAAATAGACATCTCCTTGAGGCAACTAGAGCTATAATGTTTACCATGAGTGTGCCGAAACATTTTTGGAGTGAAGCAATTCTTAAAGCAACTGACCTTATAAAATAGATTGTTGTCAAGGACCTTAGATTTAAAAAAATCCAGTCGATCTTCTTAAACACATATCTATCATCTAAACTTTTTTGTTCCCATCCACCTAAAATCTTTGATTGTATTGCATTTCATATGCATGATCATGATAGAGGGATATAAGATCCAAAAGATTTAGATTTTTTTTTTTGGATATTCTTCTACTTAGAAAGCTTATAAGTGCTATCATCCTCAAACAAAATCCTTCATGTCTATGGATGTCTCATTCTTTAAGAACACTTCTTTGTTTTTTTACTAAGCCCTTGTTTGATCCTCATTATTTCCAAAATACATTTTTCTCTCTCTTATTTTCAACCACGATAAAATAATATTACACACAAATCCAAATTTCTTTCTTATTTTTTAACCACACATTCTCTATCAAGGTCCCCCATTAAATACACCTATTCTAGAAGGATCAAGAAGAGTGGAAAACCAACTGGAAGGCAAGAGTAACCATATTCTGTTGCAAGGAAAGTGGCGTAACAACATTAGTAGGGAGAAGTTATAAATAGAAGCAAGAGGGAAAGAATACGCAGGTAATAGTTGTGTGAGTACAAGAGAGTCTGTTTTAACTTTCATGTTTATAATTATTTGAATTTGCATTTAGCTTTCAATAATAATCTCTGTTTCTCTGTTTTTATCAGTGGATTGGTATCAGAACAGTAGATCTCAATAGCTCAAACAAAGACAGAGAGCAAGGTGGAAGCCATGGAGGTGCTGAAAAAATTGAATTATGAAGTGCAACGATTACCAGGCATACAGAGATCAGTGGAATGTCTCAGGCAAACTATGGCCAAAATTCTGCAATCAATGGATAAAACCCAGAAAGCAGTGGCAGCCCTGATTCATCCTAAAGTAGCCACGAACAAATCGCTGGAAGGAGATTGGGTCCGAAAGTACAATGGAAGAGGCACATCCTACTAATATCCACCTAGGACCCTTAGGTGTTCAACGTGGTCAAGATCAAGGGAAATGGCTAGGAGGAACAGGAGAAGCTAGCACCGGTAGAATAGCCCGCCTTTCGGATCAAAACAGAGATGAAGGCAATTGGCGGCGGCGGTCGATGCAGGAAGGGAATTTATGTGAGAAATTGTTGGCCATCCGTCAGGTGAGGACTGCTGAGAAGTTCAGAAAGACGTTCGAAGCATTGGTTGCACTATTACGGGGGAACCCGTTATACGTGGATGAATTCAAATTCCTGTGCCAGGATTTTAGTTTTTGCAATATTTGGAAAAAGTTGAAGAAACAGGGATTAAAAATAGTAGCAGCAGATGACTGGAGTGACATCTTTTTCTAACTCCTAATGAAATGTTGTCAAAGTGTATTATGTCAATAATTTTCTGTCATAGAGTTGGTTCTTGTAACATGATTGGCAATATTTTATACACGGTCCACTCCCTTGTGAGTAAAAATTCAAAAATATGTTCATTTTTGGTAAAATTCTTCAGCACTTGAAGAATTTTTCATTATGGGGTATCCAAAAGAGGTACTGGAAAGCACATTTATCAATGGGCTTAAACCAGATAAATGGGCCTAAACCAGATATATGGGCCAAAATCTGTTTACACTACCCAAGTGGATTGGGCCACATCATGGAAACAGCCTAAAGAGTAGAACAAAGAAATATGGTCATCAAAGCTATAGAAGAAACAAAATTCTTCAAAATAGGGCCAATTCATGAAGAGATGAAGACTAGTGAATCTTTTCCAACACGAACAGTAACAGTCGGAGAGAAAACACCGATCCAGCACCCGAAATTGTCGTGATGCTGGACGGTGGGGCTATTCTCAAGTTTATTTAGACCGACGAAGTGCAGCACGTTGAAGTTTTGGGGGTGGGTACGACAGGTTATGGAGTTTGCTTGGGCACTATACTACTAGTAGTTAGTCACTCAGCCCAATTCCTGGGACTGAAATATTCCCTTTCTGCATTTGCCCTGGCGGGATTCTGGCTAAAGAAATGGTTCAGCCATATGGTACTCCAAATTTGGCAGATGGACCACATTTTATAGTTACATTACAATTAACCAAGTATGAGTTGATTATAAAAATAATAATTATGGGAGTGATTATAGGTACTAAATTGTAGTTGTTTCATAATATCAAAGTCGAATTAGGATTTTAAGCTTTTTCCCTATCATCACCTAGAATCACTCATTACTAAGTATTTCTTTTCTCCAAAGCAGTCATGATTGCTGCATTTATTCCAGTTGTATAGCCAACCTCTTCTCATCTATAGTTTCTTCTCCCATTCCAAAGAGGAAAAAAGAAGATTGCATCGACCACTTTTAGAAATAAGTCTTCTTCCCAACTACCATCTTTCAGAACAATAAACCCACTCTTCAAATCACCATAGTACGAGTTAATGGTACAAATTTTCCAGAATGGTCCTAGTTCTCCGAACGGTTTCTCAAGAATAGAAGAAATGTGCAATAATTTCTACTTTTCTAGAGCTGTTATGGAACCAGAAGAAACAACTTCAAATACCCATCATTAAAAGTGGTCTGTGCTTACTTGAAAGGTGAAAACTTAGAAGAAATGTGACGCTTCTGGACTTGGGTATAGAGAATCTCACTGTTATTGCATCAAGAATTATATTTATTGGTGGCTTCCAGTGCTGCTTATAAACTCGGGTGCCAAAACTGAAGGACAAATGCCATTTGACAAGGATGGTCTGTTATACTTTTGAATTACCACAATTCAACACAGTCCATTAGGGAAAGTGGCCGGCCCTTTTCAACTAACTGGTAGATGGTTAAACCAGTTAGTAAGAGAACAAGAAACTACACAGTAATTTAATGATTGTCCCCATTATTCATTGCTGCTAGAAATTCATTCGAAAATACATCTTTTAAGAACATAAATATAGTTGAGTCCAACACAAATGATGTCCATTCTCAGAAATCATTTTCTGGTTTTAATTTCCACATCAAAAGGAGCGGTCTTTAGTTGCAACCTTTCATTGATGACAACACGTTATATAATTTATATTTCTTGCATGTGAACTGAAACCCCAAAGTATTGTGAAGGCAATCATACCACATCAGCAAAGACGAAATCTAGCTCCTTGGTGAACTTTTCTCTGCGCTTTTCCAATTCTGCAGCAGTCTGGCATGCAGATAGGACATAGCAAACACAATGGAACTTTCAGAAATTGCTTTATGAATAGAAATTCAATAAAAACCACCGAAAGAACCATACATTAGATTTTTAGTAACAGCTGCAAACTTCAGTCAAGAAATTTCATCTATCAAAATCTGTTGAAAATTTGCAAATCCATACATGTCAAGATCGAAGAAAATCTTCCCATTTTATTTTATATCAATTTTAGCTGTACTTCATCACACAGTTACATGCGATAAAACTCTAATATTGCAACAATTTGTAAAAACTCCATCCAAATCTCTGCATCTTTGCTATTAATAGAAGACCATCTACCCAAATTTGAATAACATTTTGACACAATCTTTTATAGTAATTTCCTAATCTCATAAAAGCCAATGTTAGCAACCCATCATTCAAGATATACAACACTTTTTTCCAAAACATCCATTTTGAGGGGAAATTGATCAGTCAAGTCCTTTCAAATATGATCCAAATCCGCATCAAATGACCACATTCTTAAGACATGTCATGTACTGAATATTCTAATTACTAATTACTAATTTATTGACTGTATAAGAAAAATTCAAATATTTGCTATGAATTGATCCCTAAAACCAAGATGAAATTTTCATCAATTAAAAAACTTAATTAGTATTTAAATAGTAATTCAAGACAAAGCACGGACCTTTGTAAAGATCCCAACACCGCACTCTATAGCAACTTTAGTCAAGAAAAGATCATCTCCAAGTAACCTTTCCTTAAACCCTCCAAACTGGAGCAACCACCGGAGCACCTTAGACTTCTCGAGCTCGATGTACCGCTGTACTATCGAACCCGGAATCCTCCCGGCTTCAATGGAGGCTGCCAAGTCCTTAGGAATGCTATCCAATGATCTGCCAGCCTCGGCCAAGGCCATGATTGCCTCTGCCTTGTTTCTTTCCCCTGCGTCTCCCTCATTATCACCTCCACCTCTACCACTGCCTCCGCCCCCACCTCCTCCACTACCAGCACCGCTTCCACTTCCGCCATCACCACCAATTTCTCCACCGTCAGTATTGCTGGAGAAGGTAATAAAGGATATACGACGAGTGCGTTGTAGGGGTCTGAGTTTAAGTGAATTGGCAGAGGAGAGATTGAGACGGGTCGTATCCAAATGGGGAGTGGCAAATGGATAAGAGAGGGATGACGGAGAGTGGTGGAGGTGTGAAGTTGGTGATACGATGAATTGGGTAGTGAAGTATGCAAAAGTGTTAGTAGCCGCCATGACGAAGGCTGTGCTTTCTCTTATTCTCTCTCCTCAGTGCGAGAGAGAGAGAGAGAGTCGCCGGTGGATTTTTGGGTGATGGTGAAGTGAATGGTAGAGCTGTTACATTTGTCAGTTGACTTAAAAAGTAGAAGTGCTCTTTGATTTGGGAAGTTGAGGAAAGCACAACCTTGTATTCTAAATTCCGAAGATTGCCTTTTGCGGTAAAAAAAAAAAAAAAAAAACGGTCGAAGAATCGTAATATAAAAGTAAAATCTATATTGCTTATATCTTATTTAAAAAACAATAATTCAGTGGTAAGAATCATTTTTTATTAAGAGTCCGTTTGATTGTAAAGATGAAAATGAATTGAATTGCAGGAAATTGAATTGCTTGCTTGAACAATAAATTCAGTGGTAAGAATCATTTTTTACCAAGGGTCTGTGTGAACCATATTCTCATTTTTCATTATTATTCTTCTATTCATTTTTAATCACACATTTTTAATAAAATAATATTTTTTATCACATCAATAATTTTTCCTTCTTTTTCAACCATATATTTCTCATCATATCATTATTTAAAATACATTATTTTTCCAATAATCTCCATCAAATACACTCTAAATAAAAAATGAAAATGGGAAACTTCCCTTCCACGCCCTCTCACCGATTACCGAATCATCAATCCTAGAGAGGTTGACCTTGGAATGTTTCTTGAGAACCACTCTCCGACTTGCTTTTATCTTAGCAAAAGAGACTTGGCTCCAAAATTCCTTATAGCACCACAGTGTCAAAGAATAAGGTAGCCGTACGGGATACTTAGTGATGTTCTTGTGCATTACTTTTGGAGTTGTGCCTAGATTTTTTTTCTCAAATTTGGCTACAAAGGTCTTGTTGGTGCAATTGGTGATTTATCTCGACTTCTTCATTGAGGCTCACAGTTGATACTTGTCGAGTTTAAGGACTACATTTGTGGTGGCCACGCCCACGACCATGGGACCTCGAGTTGAGAAAATCTTATGGTGTTTTGTCTATTTCTCCAGAACTCTCTTTCTTTTCTTTTGTTTTCCAACCATAGTCTTTCTTGCAGCAAGAGCAACACGTTGGTCATACTCCGTTTTTTGAAAGATGAAATGGGAACGTGTAAAGATTATGAAATGGGGATATGGTCATGATTAACTTAGAACACTTAATTTACGCAGATGTTAACTTAGATACAATAAGTTAAGTAGATATCTATGATCTATACGATATGTGGAGAAAGAAAGCCTTGATTATTAGAATAAGCAAGGTAGAGTACATGTAAAGATTCAAAAATCAAAAAATAAAAAAAAATGCAAAATATTAATAAAATAATATATTATAATGTGCTCATATGTGATTACACAAGATGTATTATTGTTTCTACAGTATCATTGTCCTCTGGTTGAACTACTTAGCATGTAATATGATTATATGATATTGTCATAAATGTGCATTGTTACGTGATTTATATCAGAAGTGTATTATATCATTAACAAGTAATAATGTTGACCTAAGAATCTGGATTATTGTTCCTATAAATGCTACTATTTAATGATTAATTTAACTATTTCTAACCTCTATTTCAATAAAGGCTATTAAAATTTTATTTTATATTTTATCTTTAAAAATATAAATATGAGGAAACAAGTAAAAATGCGCAAGAATCAATTTGGGATTTCAATTTATGTAGGAAAAGGTGTTTGGACTTACAAATTCATCATAGTTATCCCTATAATTTAATTTACTAAATTTCGACAACAATTAAATATGTGTATCCAATCAAATTATTCTAAAATTATTGATTTATCTCTCTTGGGTTCATATTAATCATACTCAATTAAATCAATTCACTATATATTTATGTGAATCAAGATCATTCAATCACCAAACAAATTCAATTAATGACCATAAAATTTGTAAACTTGTAGATATACATTCTACTCAAATTCTGGTTTATACTATATGGCCTAAACAAATAACCCACTGCTCGATTTATTAATGTTCACAAATCAATGGATTAATGATCAAGTAATTCAAAACATGAAGAAAAGAAGTAAAAATAATCCACACACATCAAGTGAAAAAAAAAAATAATTACAAATAAGGTTCAAAAATAAGTTATATCGTTCATCCCAACAATTATATTATTTATACATGATTTGGGAAGAAAAAGTACAAGAAAGAAATTGAGTACAACACACAATTTCGAACAAAAACAAAGTAAAATGGATGCTTTTACGCCAAGAATCGCTTTATCACTCTAAGAACTTGAAAACCCAGGGGGCGTTCTCTTTTTAGTTTTCGGGCCGTTTTCTGTTTTCAATTTTTCAAAACATTGAAAACGCGTTCTCTTTCCCATTTTCGAAAATGAGTTTTTGAAAACGGCTGAAAATTTTGTGAAAAAAATAGAAAATAACCTTTTTACGTTTTGACTGTTTTCTTCACAAATCTGCTAAAACTCAAAAAACACAAGTTGGAAAATATTTTTTCAAAACAACAAAAAGAACGAGTTTTCAACAATCTCAAAATGGACACCCAAAACACAAAATACAAAACGAATTAAAAATTCAAAATACAAAACTGAAACACGAAGAGAACGTCCCCTAATTTTTTGTTTTCCCCTTTGAATTTTTTATCACTTTTATCTCTATTTTTCTATCTGATTTTCTATGGTGTAACCCCCTTTTTTATAACCTAAACAAAGTTTATCATGGGGGTGGACAAATTTTGAGAGCTGTGCTTATAAAAAGTCAAAACAGATCAAGCAATTAAAAAAGGGGGAATTTACAAAAATGTCATCATTTTTGAAAATGCACAAAAAATAAACATTGGCACTTCTTTTGTACAAAAATGTCACTTTTATGACGTGAAATGTCCATATTACCCTTAGTCTCAACTTTCTAGGAGCATTTAATGCTTATTAGTACAACCTCACAATCTCATTAATGCTTTGATTTGATAATTTATTTTTGATAATAAAAAAAAAAGATATATGTATATTATATTGTTTAATATGATATATGAAAAAAGAAAAAAAGAGATAAGAAAACAACAAATGAAAACTCTACTAAAATCTTCCAACCCCATTAGCAAACCCTAACTTCCTCTTCATCTTCTTCAATCCTTGATAAGGGAAAAATTAGCTTTGCACTCTTCTTCCATTTTGAGAGGTTAGTTGTTACAAATTATTTACATTTTTTTATGGAATGAGTTACTACTTTATAAAGTGAAACACAAGATGATGATGGAATTTTCTATTTTATTTCATTTTCGAAATGAACTTTAAAGAGTAAAGATAGCATATCATTTATGCAAATGTGAAACTTTACATATTTAATGAAGCATATTGACTTATTAAATGTTGAAAAGATATTGTAGTTGAGAATTGATTATCACCATTAATGTTTCCATAGGTTTGTTTGTGGAAGGTCCCAAACAAACTGTTATCTCCGGCGAGGTCCGACAGTTAAAAGGCCGACAAATAAATTTCAAAACTGTCGAATTCGACATTTAACATGTCGACCCCGACATTTACTGAAATGTCGGGATAGACAATTCAAGCGTCGAATTCGACACTTGAGAATTGTTGAAACGTAACACGTCGCATCCTGCTAATGCATGCATTGAAATGTTTTACATTTTCGCCTTCATAATATGAAATAAAAATATATGAAGTGTGAGAAAGTCTGATCGTTGCAATCGCATCATTTCAGGTATGAACAATCAGTTGAGATTTATCGTATCGCATGGGGGAGAGTTTGTACATGTGGAAGACGAATGGAAGTGGAGAGGGGAAAAAACAACTTCCATTTTAGTGCCGACAAACATTACCCTAGCTGGACTTGTGTTACGATTGAAGGAGAAACTCGGTATTCTCGATCCCCGCGCTTATGTTGAATTAAAGTTCCAAGTGCCGAACTTGAATATACCTCCGGCCGAATTACGCGATGACGAAGACTTAAATTGGTACAGATCAATACATAATGAAACGGCATTGTGCGTTACTGTTATGGAAACCGAGCTCCCAAGTGCAGACATGGATAGGGAGGCTAATATACCTGCTTTTGAATTCGTCGTAGCAGATGAGGACCACAACATACGAGATGAGGGGCATATCATGAGCGTAGTGTCTCAAACAATAATGCAACACAACCTCCGGATGTTGATACTGGGAATGTATTTTTGGATGAGCACTTGGACAGCCCGGTAAATAGTACAACTGTCGCGCATATTGATTGTTGGGAAGGGGAAATGGCCTCACATTCTATGAATTCGGACAAATATGGATGGATGACAGAAGTGAATACATCTGAACTTGCCGAAAGACAATTATTCTTCAGTAAGAAAGAGTTGTACATGAAAATTCATGTACTTGCTTTGCAAGACCACTTTCATTTTCAGGTGCGAAGGTCAAGCATGAAAATGTTGAGTGTTGTATGCGCAGACCACAATTGCAAGTGGATGCTACGTGCGTCGACAGTGAAGCAGTCCGAAGTGTTCAAGATCCGTAAATTCAACAATGTTCACACTTGTTCATTAGATTTTCGCAACAATGCACATCGTCATGCCACTAGTTTCGTTATTGCCGAGCACATTGTGGGGAGATTGGATGCTCCATACCGATCGTACGACCCTATCAATATTTCACGTGACATGGAACGTGAGTTCGGTGTGAAAATTAGTTACAACAAAGCACGTAGGGGCAAAGAAGCTGCTTTGCGTATGCTTCATGGTACACCAGGGGATAGTTTTCAAAAACTATCTTCATATTGTCACGTCCTCGGAGAATGCAACCCGGGGACGGTAACCCACATAGAAGTTGATTCCCAGAACAGGTTTCATTACTTTTTTGTAGCTTTCGGTGCAAGCATTCGGGGTTACCAAGAATACATAAGGCCCGTTATTTGCGTTGATGGCAGTCACTTGAAAGGTCCATACAAAGGCACACATTTACTAGCAACTGCCCAAGATGCCAACAAACAAATTTACCCTTTAGCATGGGGGATTGTGGATGCCGAGACGAATAAATCTTGGATGTGGTTTATGTCGAACTTGAAAGATCTTATAGGGGATTCAGATGAACTCGTATTTGTTTCAGATCGGAAAAATAGTATTGAAAAGGCTATTGCTCACTTGTTTCCGTTAGCTCACCACGGTTGTTGTATGTGGCATATGGAGAAGAACTTAATACAACGATACAACAATGCAAGCGCGATCTTTCTGTTCAAACAAGCTACTACAACTTATCGGATTGAAGAGTTCGAGCGACTAATGGGACAGCTTCGTCGGGTAAGTCAAAGAGCGTACAGGTACTTGGAGCGAGCGGGGTTTTCATTTTGGTCACGAGCACTATTCGTTGGCCATCGTTACAACATTATGACAAACAACAATGCAGAATCTCTGAACTCTATGCTGAGACATGCCCATGCGTTACCGATCACGTGTTTGGTGGAACACATTAGAAGTACCATGCAGAGGTGGTTTTATGAACGTAGAACCAATGCGACTGCGTGCACCACTTCACTGTCATCGAAGATGGAGACCGAGTTAAGAACAACATTTGACTCGGGCAGTAGACTCCAGGCTCATGCGTTGACAAACAGCTTAACACAGGTGGGAACACCTAACGACACGGACCTTGTAGAATTCGCCGACAACACATGCACTTGTCGTGAGTTCCAGATGAATCGAATGCCCTGTCGTCATGCAACTCGTGCTGCATGTTTGAAAGGTTTGTCCATGTACGATTTATGCTCTCCTTACTACACTTCTGAATACTGGAGGGGTGCCTACAGCGAAGCTATATACCCCGTTACACGGGAAGTGGACTGGGTTGTTCCGGGCGAAATTACAGATACTCCTATTCTTCCTCCCGTTGTTCGTCGTCCTCCAGGTAGACCACCCACACGACGCAAGCGCTC
Organism: Osmanthus fragrans; assembly: GCA_019395295.1. NCBI lineage: Eukaryota > Viridiplantae > Streptophyta > Magnoliopsida > Lamiales > Oleaceae > Osmanthus > Osmanthus fragrans. The sequence continues at coordinate 8,163,805 of CM033356.1, forward strand.
TAGACACGAATATGCTACCCAAGTCAGGAAATGCACACGATGTGGACGAACCGGTCACAATCGGACAACATGTTCGGGTCTCGTTGGAACACAAGTATGAAATTAGTTAATCGGAAATACACTTGTTTTTGTCATCTACTATTATAGTCTTCTAAGCCTTGTGATGTGAACTTAATTGATTACAATATTTGGGAAATCATTATCGATTGTTGTGAACACTTCGTTGCATTCTGAAACTGTATTGTGCACCACGTATTCTGAATTCTAAGCCTTTTATTACTTGTATATACTGACATTATGAAGTCATTCCTGTGTTAACGTTTTCGAAACATTTATGTAGTTTGAGATCGAAATAACAGGTCCATTGCACAACAATTCAGAATTTTTCGACATTTAATCTGTCGTTCCCGACGTAATATCTCTGTCGTTCTCGACAGTTGGCGCGTACGAAAGAACAATTTAGACGCGTGCTGTATATACACTAATATGCTACCCAAGTCAGGAAATGAACGCAATGTGTACGAACCGGTCATTATCGGACACCACCTTCGGTTCTCGTTGGAACACAACTACCGTAACTATATGTTTGTCCTCTACTATTACGGGTTTCTAATCCATCAGGCAGTGAACTGTAATCTCAAATCGACTAATGGAAAATCATTATCGATTCTTGATTACGAAATTCGTTGTATTCTGAACCTGTTGTGTGCACCACGTATTCTTACGGAACTTGCTGTACTCATATATACTTACATTATGAAAGTAATTCCTGTGTTGTTATCGTTTTACTCACATTTTTGTAATTGGAGATCGAAATTACAGGTCCATTGCACAACAATGAAGAATTTCCCGACATTTAATCTGTCGTTCCCGACAGAATATCGACGTCGTCTCGACAGATGCCTCGTACATGACAAAAAAGTAAACGCGTGCGGTATAGAAAACACATATATGCTATATCCCAGTCAGGAAATGCAAGCGATGTGGACCAACCGGTCAAAAGCGGACACCACTTTCGATTCTCGTTGGAACACAAATACCGTAACTATATGTTTGTCATCTACTATTACGGATTTCTAATCCATGTGATGTGAACAATAATATGAAATCAGTTTTTTGGAATGTCATTTTCGATTATTGCTTATTTAATTCGTTCCATTCCGAAAAGCAGTATTGTGCTCCCCGTATTCATACATTGCTTGCGTTACTAGTATACACTCACATTATATTAGACATTCCTGTGTTGTTTACAGAACGCATAATGAATGTTTAAATGAAAAACCAAACTATAGGTCCAGTGCACATTACATGGCAGAATTTCCCGACATTTCATATGTCGTTCCCGACAGATTATCTCAGTCGTTCTCGACAGTTGCCGCGGAATTTACAAAAAATTGTACAATTACGGGGAAGAGCGTACATTCTGTTGAACACACTAACCAAAAGCATCCCGCATTGCCAAATCATAACACAAAATGCTAGACCTATTATTCACTACGCAACATTTTTAACTTACCCACCAAATCATTCGGCATCATACACCTAACTTCCCCCCCCCACTTTCATCGGAATCAGAATCATCGGAGCTGATGATGATAATCTCCATCGGAGGTGCAACGTTGGGCATCACGTCATCTTCATCTGAGTCATCATCATAAAAATCTTCTAACCGGAACCCGTCATCAAGCACGGTGTTGGGGGAGAGCGATGCTTCACTCGCAACGTCATCAAGATTGGGAAACGGAATAGGACCTACGGCCATCCTACCATTCGGAGCATGGTCGTCCTCATCGTCAGATGAAATGAGGATGGGGAACAACGGTGATGACCCTGGTTCAGGAAGAGGATCATTCACGTTGAAGGGATCGTTGCTACCTATTGAAGAACTCATTACAACGCTACTATAGATTAGTTGTAGAAACACCTTGATATATATTTACCTTCTACTAAAGCACATGATACTTGAAGTCTATTTATAAAGAAATATCCATAAAAGGCCAAACCAGGGGACTTTAATTTCCAACCACCACAAGTACTTAAAAAATCTTTTGCATGTCACATACAATTAAGGTACCTAGGTTAAACTTCTTCACCACGTTTATGTCCTCTTATACTCTACCCATTTATGACTGAAAACATGATGGGATATATTTGTACAAATTTCCAACTATTTCAATATATATTTACTATGTGCCAGATTTGTTTTGTTGCCTACAGAATACCATCTCCCTAAAAAACGTGTTTGTTGTTTACGTGATTATCGACGGACCCTTAATACATATGTTACAACGGGAACATCCACCGAGGGACAATAAAATATTTAACTACATTTGCTAGACGTCCCTGGTGAATTTAGAACATATATGAAGTTTGAACAACAATAAATGTTGTGTATCATTAAAATCACGACTTACTGCCATTAAAATTAAAAAAAACATTACAAATGTTGCAAAAGGTAAAAGGCTATACACTGTTCATGAAGCATATGCTTTTACTACATCGTGCATCAATTACACTACAACGTTAATTGTTCCAAATGCTTACCAAAACGCACATCAATGTTGGCATACTGCGTCTATCCCACAAACAAAAAAAGTTCACCATAAATATATGTGAACTGCGGAATAGTTTCACTACAAAAAGTTGACTACAAATTATAATGAATTCAAATTCTTTATACAAAAATATTTTTTGATCACTTTCTCCCCACCATCTTCCCTGCACAAGCTCCTCACAGCCTGTCACGCCCTCAACCCTGAAATGAACGGTACACATAATCAGATATAGTAATTGGATGAAAATGATCTTTCACGACAACAACAACATCGTACATCCATAATTTATATGAGATTCTGAATTGTTCAAGCAATGAGTACGCAATAAAGAAAGATATTCCTTCCTTTAGACCGTCGCATAACAATATTTATTGTATTCAGTTACAACATTTACAATTTCAATCTAACATATATTCTAGTAACCAAAAATTCAGCTAGCAGTACAGGCCATATATTTCATTCCATGATTACGAGAAATAGTTCATGTCTCAGTGTTTTCCAATTCCCAACTTATTATATGCAGATAGAGCTCGTCACATATTGACTAGATCTGGAGGTTAATGTGTTTTCAGTTCACATCATTGTTGAAGAGCCTTGCTTAGTGCACAGTCAGTGACGATTATTATGCCACAGATTGTCCTTGCACACGTCTGAAAAATATACCATCAGCAGGAACACACTCAAATTTTAAATCTTTTGTCAAAATTAAAAAGGAATATTAACTCCTACCAACCATAAATAAAACCATACTATTTTTCAATAACTGAAGAATAACGAACGCAAGGAAGTATCACATTAGAATAAATCGAAAACTCCTTAGAAATAGTACTATTTATTTGAGTCATTACATTAAGGCAGCAGGTACTATTTATTTGAGTCTTTACATTAAAATGCATAATTTCCTTAAGGGGTTAAGGGACAGTGAAACGAAAAAAAAAAAGCTTGAAGACTAACAAGGCAGCAGCTACTATTTTTTTGAGTCAATACATTTAAATGCAGAAATGCGTAATGGGGTTAAGGGACTGTGAAAGGAAAAAAAACAGAACTTTCATTGCATACCTGATAACAGCAAATATTAGATCAACGGGTACATGTACCGTACTCATTTCTTCGATCGCATCTTCGGCCCTCTCGTGTAAGGCGTCCTTGTCCTCGTTCCTGGCCGTCGAACGTGCGTAGAGCGTCGTCTCGTGGTCGGAATTACAACGGCCTGTTCACTCGTTGCCGTGGCCTCGGCTACGCGTTCGTCTCCAGCTGAACCCTCTACAAATGCGAACAAGAGAGTTATCCTATTTCATGTTCCTAGGTAATTTCAGACATTTATGTAAAATGACATGTCGATATGAGTTCAAAGAAGTGCGAACCCCGATCCTCCGGAACTGCTTGACTGGAAGACACTTCATTGGTGCGAGCACATATCACTTCTGTTTCAATTATGCCTCCTGTAAGTTTGCATACATACAACCGTAAGGAGTGGAGTAACCACATTACAAAGCACACATAACATACAATTGTCGAGTTAGGATGCGAACAAGGAAATGCTACTAATTACGTACCACAAGTCTCCGGCACTGCATGGGCGGAAGATACTTCCTTGCTCTGAGAGTCAAATAGTGCTGGCTCCAGGTTGGCTCCTGAAACTTGTAACAAATAAATGTAATACTGAATACCCAACACACATTAGAGTTTCTCTGTCGCAACTGGTGTCTACTGAGCATGAATAACTAGTACTCCAACTAATCTACATCACATACCTTGTGAAAACTCCAGGCCGGGCGAGGTACCTATTTGCCCCCCCGGGGCCGAGCCTACCGGCGATCTATGCGCACCTAATTCGCAGTTGTATAAACAGATCATTATTAGGGTACCTTACCGAATTTGGAAATGAGAAAATAATTCAAGAGACAGAACAAACATGTATTACACCTACCTTGCGGTAATGTCCCCGAAGCACTGGGCTCAATATGGACCTCGTGAGGAGCTTGGCGGCTACTGGTCACGGACGGGGCCAAGCTCGCAGATATGAAGTCCCTCATCTTACCAAATTCAGCGCTAACGTGCTCCATGATTTCCTCTTTTACCGTCCGGATATGCATTTGAAAGAGAATGCGTTGATCATACATCATTTCCTGAATTTCGGTCCTCGATATGGCAGGTGCAAAACTTCTCGATTGCCTCGGAGCACTCGTGGGTGAGGGTGGAGGTAACACACCCATATCTATCCGTCCTGAACCAACTGGCTCACGCTCACCTTGCTTCCCATCGCTGGGATTTTCATTATCTTCTGTACTGTCATCGTCCATGGAATTATTCTCACTACCCGACGGACCCTGTTCGTGATCCCCACCTGACAAGTCAGCCCCGGATCCATCTGGGCCAACAGGCTGATCTCCACTAGCCATTGCCGCCGCGTTAAACTGAGCCTCGACCACGTCCCTAGCTATGTTGTCCAATATGGGCACAGAATAATCCTGGAACGGTACAAGAGTGGTGAGATAAGCTGCTTCGCGCTCGGCATCAGTTGGGACCAGCGTAGCGTACACATGAATCTACAAAATATAGCATTTATCAAGGTATGAGAAACTATTATGAACTTTAAGAAACTCATTGTTAAGAGGTTACGAATGAAATATGACAATGCTACCTGCGTGTTTTGGAAGAACGACTCGTAAGTACGTTGCTGCGGTTGCTTCCGAGCCGTCCAGCGGAGAATCCGTGGCAACTGGTCTCCTAGCCGCTCACCAAACCGTGCTCCAACTTCCGGGAGCGCTTCTAAGGCCCAAATTTGAAAACCGGTTAACAGTTGTTAGTTCAGTTGAATGCTATTGGGCAAGAAAATAGGTAAATTAATTTGACACTAATGTGGAATGGGTGGAAAAAATGATGGTGCTTACCTGGACGGCGATGGGAAAACCATGAACGGTGTACGTGATCTCCTTCTCTTTCTTCCGCTTTGCCTCGCGAAATTTACTAACCAAATGTCCCCGAAATCCACGTAAGATACGTCTGTATCCAAGGCGACCCCAAGGGTAGGAGTAACATAAGTCCAGGTCGTCTACAACTGACAATGTAGTGGGATCTATACCCACGTTATTATCAGGCGCCATCAAAACTCCTTCGACAATTAGGGCCAGCCCTAGCTTGTATCGATCACCCCTGGCCGTCGACGGGCGGATTATTACCTTCTCCAGTTGGCTACATGATATCTTCTCAAGCGATTTGAAGTATTTATCCTTGAGCCCGTGTTTCTCCAACACGCGATCAATCTGTTCACCATCAGGCAGTAGACCGCATCGTAGGCCAGTTACCAGTGCATACTCTTGCATCCCGAATCGAGTGTAGTGGCCATTTACACTGAACCACAACTCTTGAACCTTCTCTGTTCTTATGCAGCGAAAAACGAGCTCCTGGATTAGTTGGGCGGAGAATTGGATGTCATGTATGTCGGCAAGGAACCCGAGGCTGGAATTACGAAAGTCTTGGCGCTGCCGATCGTCAAATCTATCCAAGACCCGTTTTATGTACTGTAGGTTGCTGCGCTGCGAAATGCGCGCCCGACACAACACAACAAACAAACAAACACAATCAGTTTATCATGTTTACGAAGGTGCCCAACACAAGCACTTTCAGTTGTCTCGGAACCCATTTTAGTGTCAGCAGAGAAGCATACGAAGTAAAGGATTCACATATATATATTTCACCTTCATCAGCAGCAAATGTCAAGGAGGGTAGGGGGAAGAACAATTATGATCTCATCCACGATCAGCAGGACAGAGCTAAGTGGAAAAATTGTTTCTACCAACGCAGAACAAATAGGAAATGAAGAATACCATAGAAAATGCCTCCCCGTATTCACAATACAACAAACAAACACTTATAGACCCTCTATGTATTCAAACTTGGCCAACCAAAGCACTTTCACTTGGCACGGAACCCTTTTAGTGCCAGAACTAAGAGAAGATTACGAAGAAAAGGATTCCCATATAAATATATATATATTTCACCTTCATCAGCCCCAGAAGCAAGGAGGGTAGGGTGAAGAACAATTATAATCGAATCCACGAACAGGAAGACAGAACTAAGTGGAAAAAGTATTTGTACCCACACACAAGAAATAGGAAATGAAGAATACCATAGAAAATGCATGAAGCAATCATTGCACAACAAACAAACACTTACAGACCATCTATGTTGTCAAAACTTGGCCAACCAAAGCACCTTCACTTGTCTCGGAACCCCTTTTAGTGTCAGAACTAAGTGAATAATACGAAGAAAAGGATTCCCATATATATATATATATATATATTTCACCTTCATCAGCCCCAGAAGCAAGGAGGTCAGGAGAAATAACATTACACTCCAATCCACGAACATGAAGACAGAGGTAAGGGAAACAAATTATTTCTATCAACACAAATCAAATAGGAAATAAATCTAAACATACAAAAGGGTTGAATCAACCACAATACAACAAACTAAAACTGACAGGCACTCAATGTGTACAAAGTTGGCCAACCAAAGCACTTTGTCTTGTCTCGGAACCATTGTTTGTGTCAGAACTAAGAGAATCGTACAAACAAATGGAATTAAGACCTTATGAAACAAGAATAGTCTCACATAATCAAAGCAAATCCATTTACAGCAGGAGCATAATCTGAAATCGAGCAATATAAAATCGAAATTTGTGATATTCATAGTCGTGAATGGACTCATTACATATGATTAGGAATTAAAAAAATTAAACAACCAAAAAGAGATATACATTTAACTTCCGTTGTCAAATTTTAATAAGAGTGAACAAAATAAGTTTCCACTTCCCACAGCTTTACAAAGGAAGGTGATAATTGATAAACAATCTAGTTTTACTGCTACAAGGCAGTGACAGGGAAATTATAATAAAGCACTTGTCAAAAGTTCAAACATTTACAATAACAAGTTATCAACAGTCAACAGCATGAAGTATACATGAAAAAAATAACAAATTAATATTTTACAAAATGCCACAGATTATGTACAAACCCTAGTGTGACACACGTGCAAAGCACGACACATGATGTAGTTGAAACCGTAATAGGGTGAATGTTTACAATAGAAATAACTATCCTATGGCATCCTATGAGGTATTTGCTAAATAAGTTCCAAATTCACTAATATTGTAACTGTTGAGATAGAAAGTAGTATGTTTCTTATGCATCTAAAAGACTTAAACCACTGAAATATTCACATAAAAAGGCTAAATATGTTGTTACCCTCAGCTTGATTATCCGCAAGACAGTAAGACAAGAATTATTTTGAAGTTTAATAGAAAATAGAAGCGTTACAGGGTGGAGATAGTTATGAAAAATATGCAAAATTCTTATATGAGGAATGTTTCAAGTTAATCCTATTTCATAGTATGAAATTCGAAATAATCCCTAGCATTTCTTTCAACAATGAAGTGACACCCTACATGTATTGCAACAATGAAAAAAATTTATATTAAGGCTGTTATCTAATGGGCTATGTCAAATCCAAAAAGGTCATTACGTTTACATTTTTCAAAGTAAAAACTGGTTCAAATCTTGTTCAGCTCCTATATTTTTCAAAAGCAGTTTGATTAGCCAACTATCCATCACTTCCAATGTTGAAAAACCAAAATCAATGACTAGAACATATTCCAGACTTGAATATATGAGAAAATAGCATTAGATTTACAATACATTACAATAAATGCATGGTCTTCTCCACTCGCCAAGATGATGCTACTGCATCCAGTTAGTAGGCATAACCATTGTAAACAGGTTGTTCTTTTCCATGACATTGAAACAAGCTGCAATCACCCAATTTGCCAAACAGAATACAAAATTTTTTATGCAAAGACAAGATCACTAAATAATTTTATCGTACACCCTTTCTAAACTACAATGCTCCATTATGTTGGCTAATCAAGTAGCTGCCCTTTCTAAACTACATGCTCCATTATGTTGGCTAATCAAGAAGCTGGAAAACCTCTCAACAGACCTCAAAAACTCCTAAAATGGTCAAGAAGCCACCAAAGAGAGGTACAAAATCATGAAGGTAGTCATTAATTGTGACATCAGGCTTCACGAAGAAACCACTCGTCCAATCTATCGTCCCAAAATTTGTAACGCAGCAAGCTACAGCACTAATATACCCCTAGGAATAAATGCAAGTTTATGTACCATCTTCATATAATTAAGAAAAATGAATGTTAACAATAAAGATTCTTACTTCAACAATTCATTGCATATTGGTTAAATTAACTTTGTAGATCAAATGATAGGTAACATAAGCAAGAATAGAGAAGGAAAAACTCATAATGATGCATCCAATCTTTATCTTAAATTCAGAACTGGAGAAGAAGAGCCTGATAGCAAGAGATTTGGGAAAAAATTTTGGAACTGTAAATCAAGATTTTGAAAAGAAGTCGGATTTCACAAGATTTGGAAAAATAATTCTGGAAAATTTCTTGAAAAGAATTAATTTACTCAATGAATGCTCATCAATCTTATTATTAATACAAAACACAAACATATAATTCTATAGAACAGTATAGCTTGAGGATTTCCCTTTTACGCCAGTTGTGATTTCATCTCTAACACAACTTCACACTGAGCAAACTGATTCATTAGATTTATGCTTGGCGTAATTGAAGTTTACCTCATGATGTTTTCGGGAAGCTCGGTGCACAAGCCAAATAGATTCGAATTTGATGACAACATCACAAAATCTACAAACCAGTGGATCATGTTCATTTTACGTGCAATCAAATTCATTACAAACATATCAAACTATCCACGAGCAAAATTTGCAACATTATAACAAAGTTCCTATAAACACTTCATAGTTCACGAATATAACAAAATTTCCATGATTTTCTACTTCTTTTTTCTACAGCTTTGGATAAATTATTATCGATAAATTTCATTGCTTCGTATGATTATCTTTTACCATGTAGCATTGACCGTGAAATAAGTGGTAGGGCCAAATATCATTCTGGAGATTATACATATCTAACATCAATCCCGTCACTCCATTCTACACAAAACCCATTACACAAATCAAATTAATTCTCATAACCCACATGTAGTTCCTATACGCATACTAAAAATGTAGGAAAAATACGTAAAAATTATATGGCGTACGGTCAATTGGTTGGTAACATTATCTTCTTGATCATAGAACGTGATTCGCTGAGAACCAGCTAATAACAGTGCATCCACAATGGTGAAGGCATTATGGGTCATTAGTCATGTGTACTCGTTAAAGGATAAACCACTTACCTAATACATTATTAGATGGAATATAATCAACATAATTCAAAATGAAGAATATCCTAATATACTCCGTGAAAAACAACAAAAAAAAAAAAAAAACCCACACACACAAACAAAAAATAAAATATTACTATGGAAGTGGGTATGGGGCTTGGCCTCTGGTGCAATACGGTTGAGTCTTTCAAAGTGGAGGATAGTCTCCACAATAAAGACCAGACCCACAATCAGTAGTTGAGGAACACGAATTAAGAAGCTGCAACTTAATTAAAATTTCAGTTCAAAATTAGATACACTTGTTCATAATGTACGGATTTGTAAACAAATTAGACACAAAGGAGATACTGAATTGGAAAATGAATCTAGCAAATGGCAGATGGGATGACGAACAGAGGAAGAAAGAGTAAAAATAGTAAGATGAAAATATGGTGGCCATCAACAACAGTCTAAGCATTAAGTACTAAAATACGAAAGTGCAAGGAAAATTGAAGACTATATATATAACATAACAATCAAATTTGAAAAGGGCCAAGGAATGTAAAATAAACCTTCTTTTCCTCAAGTTTGTTGTGCCCAAAAATGGTTAATCTTTCATGAGCAGCCTCAGTTGAAAGACCCTCACTAGTAGATGTTAGATTCTCAAACACTTTCTCAATGTGGATGATTTCCTGCACACAAACAGAGAAGACAAGTACAAACAAAATCGGTCAAAAAATACCCATAAGTACTGTAAAACAATTTACCCGAATTAGATTATGAATCCAAACAGTGAGCTAAATCCATAGTGAAGCAAGTTCATTGACATAGCCTTTCCCATTATTCCCATCCCCCAAAACCCAATTTCGTCCATTTCTATTCAATGCAAAATGAACCTTACAAATGCGAACTCCCCTCTCCTCTCTATATATACACACAATGTACGTAAGCCATCGAGCCAGGACAACGGTGCGGATAAAGCTGTGACAATATGCCAACAATTCTAATCCTATTAAATGGACCAAAAAAATAAATATCTCTCCATTTTCGATTTTTTTAAGATTTTAATTGGGAAATCGCTCTAAAATCGCAAGAATGAGGGACGATAGATAGAGAGGAAGAGGCAGGAGAGAAATTCTAGAAAGCAAAAAAGACTCCCAGCCAAAAAGCCAATGACTTAGCGCCGATAGGCAAAAAAAAATAGACAACTGACTCTTATACAGAAACGGCTCGACTAAACGGCTTACACGAACATGGCTCATTATATGTGGCCATTCGACTTCTGAACAGTAATTTCAAACTCACTCTTTTATTCCATGTAGGGATAAAGCTAATAGTCTATTAGGCAGAAAAGCATTTCATCACAGCTTTAATACTTTAGCAACCCAACAATCACATTCCCTTGTTGAAGAAAACATGTCGAATTTGACTTCTGCCTCTGGTGAAGCCATCGTTTCTTCTTCGACTAACAAAAATGATAATGGAGTCATGTACCCAACTCACCCACCTCAGCTCAACATGTGAACAAAAAGATAAATCAACCAGGCAATCCAGGTAATTAGATAATTGATTATTTTGTGAATAAGTACATTTATTTGGGGAAAAATTGAAAATCATTATGGTTTTGGACCAAATCCTGGTGCAGAAGTGATAGCTTTATCTCCAAGAACTCTATTGGCAACCAAGAGATTTGTGTGTGAAATTTGCAAAAAAAGGTTTCAAAGAGATCAGAATCTTCAACTTCACAGAAGACTTAATAGTCACAGCTTTTGTTACAAACAATTCATCACAAAAAATGCATTTCATCATAGCTTTAATACTCAAAACTCGTTCGGCTGGGATCATAGAATTTAGAAAGAAATTCTGCAAACTCAATACCAGGAAATTTCGACCTTCTTCCTCTGTAGAAAGTGCCTCAGCCCTCAGAATTCAGATATTGTTACAATCAGTTCAATCCCAACATTCAATGATAGCAGAAAGTAGAAACAAGAACATAAATCATTCATTCATTCATCAAATTGAAGAAACAATAACAAAAAGATGGATTTGCATATTCATACGGAGAAGAAATACAATTGAAGATGAAAACCCCTAAAAGACAAAACCCGTAAAGAACCCAATCAAACGGCCGCATATAGCAAGAAAACACCCAAAAATAATAGCAACTCTTTCTCAACCGGAACAGTCAAGAAAAAACAAATAAACTAAAGGAAAAGTGGGGGACAAATTAAGTGATATAAAAGCGAATCGTTGCTTTAGACTTGAAGTGAATAAGAAGAATGAGTAAAAATGAGTTTTCGACCTGACAGTGACAATGTGAGCGCAAGAGTGAGGGGCTTCACTGGACCAATCTTCCGTAGAAAAACCTCAGGCTGAGTTAAATCACACCGGGAGCGAAACCAGAAAAGTGAAACCGCCGGCGACAAAGGCTCTCTCTACTTTCTTTTTCTGTGCGAGAGAGGGAGACCACCGGCGGTGGTGGACGTCGCTGGGCAGGCGGTTCAAAGGAGACGGAGAGAGAGAGAGGAGTCTTTCGTCTTCTCTCAATTTTGTGATATTAGGGTTTAGTGGAGAGGGAAATTAAATTTGTTACTTTTCGTCTACTGTCAATTTCAGCTTTCACGTCTTTCTTACATGTGTACGATTATTGTACAAATTCTTTTCCTAGTCAAATCAATTTCATTAAAGGACATGTAAGGAATTCAAATTATCAAATAGGGGCAACTATGTACGAAATTTAACCAAATTGACATTCTTGTAAAGAGTACAAAAAATTGACATTTTTGTAAATACAAACTCAAAAAATGACATCTAGTGCAATATCCTCTTAAAAAAAGAAAAGAAAAGAAATCATATCCCAACAAGACAGGTCGAATTGTAGCAAACAAGACAAGAGCCCAGACCACGGTCTAGCTGTGGTTCGCAAACATCGATGGACCGTGATCAACTGCGAACTTTCCAGAAAGTTGCAATTTGATCCCAAATCAAGTTGTCCGATTTGGTCATTTTCGTTCTAATATTTAATTTTGATGCTGAAACTTTCAAAAGCTTCCAAATTGGTCCCCAAAACTTCATAATAATTTAAAAGGCCCATCTCAAGTTTCAAAAGTGTGCAAATTAGTTACTTAACTTTTCAAAAGTTAAATTCCACCCCAAAACTTGTGAATTTCCTCCAATTGTTCATACTACTTCTTATCAACTACATGCAATTTGATTAGTCTTTATGTATTTCGAATTAACTATAATTAAGCTCAAAATCGTCTTTTTTGGCTTCAAATGCATTCAAGTCCAGGTTTTACCAATATTTAATAAAATTATTTTAATTTAGGTAGAGTCCCTCATGTGAGTCAAATGTGTGCATTTTTATTGTATAAAAAATTCCCAAAAAAAAAAAAAAGAAGAAAAATCCAAGCTTTGTGTTTGTATGCTACTTAGTAGAACAGCGTTGCCAGTTAATGATTGTTTTATGTTCGAATATAAGCTTTATTTATGATATGGAACTTGTCTGGTGGCAATGTTTCAGTGGATTAAAAGCATATATATAGCCGTTAGGGCAGAAGGCGGGATCCACCCGTGAGATGGCTGGTAAAAAATGACGGCCTGATTGTACACATAATGGCTAGAAAATCCTTTTTTTTTGCTTGAAAATGACATCCTCGTGGTATAGGATGATTGTTTTTAGTGCTCATTTTCATATAAATTACTTATCCATACGAGATTCTACTATTGAACATATAACCACTTTTAATTGTTATTTAAGTTCGAAAGTTGTTGAATCATATGATGGATTTTTAAGTCAGTAAAACTATATCGTCAATTATCCTAAATCTCTATGATTAATACATAAATCACTTTACCAGTGCGCAAGAATAGTTTGGGGTGACTGAATTAATGGAGGAATTAGTTTTGGCTAACAAATGAAATCTACATATTGACCCTATGTTAAGGATCTAATCCCAAGTATTCGTCCTAAAAGGAAAAAAGTTGTATCTAATCCCAACTATTCATCCTAAAAGAAAAAAAAGCTGCTACTTTGCGAAGCTACCATCTAAAAGATCCTATTAGGATACATAATAAATATTCCGAAAGAGAAAAAGAAAGCAAGTTTTAAATTGGGATAAAAGTATGTACATGAAAGAACAATGCAATGCAAGCATAACTAAGCCTTGGACACTAAATATGGAGATCTAGATAACAAGCGAATTTGAATTGATTAGTGAAATTAAGTTTGGAGGCTAAGATGATCAAAATAAAGGAGATGGTAAGTAACGACTGAATTGAAAGTAAACTTTAGAAATAATACCACGGAAGAGAGAGAGAGAGAGAGAGTCAACATCATGTTTGAGTGTGCGCGCGTCGTATAAGAGAAAAATGATAAGATTTGACCATTGATGGTCGGGATTCAATCAACTTGAAAATTGATTCTTTTATGAAAGTTTGATTGGACTTAAATTATAAGTAGAGTAGGATATTCACTCCACCAAGGTCAAGTATATGATGAGTTAAAAAAAAAAAAAAAAATTGGTGTCATTATTTGGAAGCTTTTTATGAATTACTTAGTTATGATAGTGAAATCTTCATGGCGAATTATTTGACAAAGTGGTCTTTATTTTATTTTTTGTGTTATAGCAATTGAGTAGATAGTTTTGTTCTGGACTAGCAAATATGTGAGTTTGAGATGTTGATAAGTATATTTTACACACTTATTTGGACTCTTAAATCTACTTGATATTTGATTGTTTGGACGAACATCAACTGATATTAGTGTATATTTTGTGATTGCAAGTTAAACTTCAAATTTAAAGATGATTGATGCAAAATGAAAGAAGTTTGAATATAAAGCAACAAAAAGATGAAAAACAAAAAATTTAGATGCAGAGCATGTGAGAAAATTAAAGCCTAAAAATTTGTACAAAGATTTTCATGAGACTAAGTATACATTGGAATAATTGAATTTTAAGTTCAACGCAAAAACTTGATTGCAATTCGAACTTGTGGATCTTAAGTTATGCACATTTGTAGTTCAGGGATCAAAATTGTCACTTTCAGATGATTGTGGACTAAACTGCACAACTTGGATAGTTGTGGAATGTGGCTGTCGTAAGTTTCATGGCTACTGCAAGCAATTTTGGTGCAAAGTCGCACCTGTCAACCATGGTTGGCCATCTCAATGCATACGACGATTGTTTTCGACTCTGTTTATGATCAAGATTCTAAGAGTGTGTTTGATTTGTTTTATCTTCCATGAAAAATGTCATTTTTCCATCCAAAATTCCTATTTTTGGAGTATTTGATAGACCATTTTTTTCTATGGAAAATATTTTCCTACTTTTGATCATGTGACCATATTTTCCTATTAAAAAAAAAAAAAAAAAAAACACTTTTTTAGGAGGGTTGTTTTTTATTCTTCAAGTAATTCACTCTGTCTTTCTCTCTCTCATCTATCCCCTTCCTCTCGTCTACCCACCAATAAAAAATAAACAAGTATAGTATTTTCTAAGTTGAAAACTAAATCAATCAAACACATTTAATTAATAATTTACATACAAATAAATCAATTGCCTAGAATTTATTTTATTTTCATTCAAATTTTATACTCGCAATCAAATGTACCATAATTTTAATGTCAATTTTGAGGGTACTTTGGGTATTTCAGTGTCACGACTTTCAAGGCATATCAAGATCCATATAATAAGCAAACCTAGGTCAAACATACGAGAGATATTATACCACACATTAATTTTTTCTTTAATATTTACAATGATGCTACAATAATTTTGCTAATGACATGTTCAATTTCAACTATAACAAAATAACATAGTTTAATCTCATGATATCTTTTGCACCTCTCTTTGTTGAGTTCTTATTAGATTTGACTATTAAAATCATAGGAAGAGAAAAATAGCGAGCTCACAATAATAAAGAGAGGTGTAGTCGAGCTTCCAATTTAATTTCTCCAAAATAGTAGAAACGACATTACAGTAGTATAAGATATTTGGATAAAACTTATGTCAATTTGATTAATTTTGGCTTAGGCTAAAAATTAGAAATAGAGAAATTATATTTTGGGTTTGAGTTAAGTTAATTAGTTAACAAATTTATTTAGAAAAAATTAAAATAATTTGACTTATTTAAGATAAAAAAATTAGGAAAATTCAGTTCTTTGGTTCTTCGTCTAGAATCGAGAACCAAAACAAATTTATCGGTTCTCGATTCAGATACCCGTTTGGATATTTAATTTAAGAAGAACCCCTCGATTCGGTTCAGTTTAAAAGTTTTGTCCAGCCTTACTTTTGGAAGCAAAATAACAAGAAATTATTGGAGGCTTTGGATGATTTTGGAGAGAAAGAAGGGTGGAAAACCTTGTTAGTTATTTAATCCGACAATATGCTCGTATTTAATTTAAATTATTGTAGGTTGATTGTTTGTTATTGAATTATTTTTACATTTTGATATTTGGTCAATTCTAGAATTGTGATTTGGATTTGTGCTTATACCAAGAGATAACAACATTAAGTCATGTAGGATAGGAAGATACATCTATGATTAGTGCAATCTTAATTCATATACTAGATTTGTATTGCATTATTTATTCGTATTATTCATAGAGATATAGTTAAGTAGGAGATAAAAATTGGATTACATTAACCTCAAAACGATCATTAACACATAAAGAATATTAATTATTTACATAAAACAAGAATTTGTTAATAATAGGTAATTGAGAATTAAAGCATGTTATAATGGTGGATTCATGATCCTAGTGTCTTTCGTAACACGATTAAATTTAGGGATTTGTGTGCTTAATTTTAATTGTTTATATTCATAGATAATTAGATGTAACTAGAAACCTATTCCCAATAATTAATTGTGTGTTTCAAATTAGAGCTAGTAGTTGATTAAGTTTAATATGTCCTCGTGAAAACAATATTTATTTATCATTATATTACTTACATACAATATTATTCACTTGCGTGATGAAAATTGAGAACATCGTGAACATGCAAACACCTCGTTACGATGTTAAGCTCGAGATGAAATATATAAAAATTCTAGAGACACCAAAAATATTTCAACCATTCGATCAAGGGCTCCAATTGTTTATCCGTTATAAACTCTTGATCTTCCACTCTAGTTCACCAACACAAATTTCACTCTTCTTGTTGAAATTATCTCATAATTTTTCTTAGCAACTGTAGTAACTAACTTGACCTTCTGATTTGAATCCGTCACCGAACTTGAAATTAAAGGTCGGTGAGAATGTGGGCGAGGTTCTATTTGGGTCGATTTTAGAATCAACTCGAAATCAAAATCCACAAAGTCAGTTTAGTTAAATTACAAAATAAATAGACCCAATTTTTCATTGAAACTGAACCAACCTAATCCTTCACTTTAGGCTTGTGCTCAGATTAGAGTTAAAAATTAAAAAAAAAAAAAATTGCTTATCAAGATATACTTTACCAGCAAAGGGCGAGAGAAGAAATTAGTGTAGGGTTTTGATTTTTACCTTTTATGTTTAAATGATCAAATCTTTAAAATACTTATTTTACGATGAGTTGGATTGGATCAAGTTGATTACAAAACTTACAAGTCAAATTGACGAGACTAATTCATAACTTAAACCACCCCCAAACAAACTTCAGTTGATTCGGTCGTGTCATTTGAACAATAGTTGAACTTTTAGAGTTCACAATAGAACTCAAAAAAATAAAAATGAAAAATTCATGTTTCCTATAAAAGTTAGAAGAAAAAAAATCCAAGACATCAAATTTTTGTTGGGAAAAATTAATAACTACAGATGTTTCAAAACACAATTTCCGAAATAAAAAAAAAAACTTGTAAATTTTTTTCAAATATCAGATGATCACATTTTGTGACATTTAATAAAATATTGTGACACATAATTTAATTAAACAGATTTCAATCCAAAAACACAATTTATAATCACGATCACATACTAATCATAAATTACATAATTTCACAATCACATAAGATGAGACACAATTTGTTTAGCCTGTCTGTCTCTATTTTCCGGGTTGGGCACATACATCTTGTGGGCTTGACACCCACTTCACAGCCCATCTTTTGCTGCAATAATGTTTCGAGCGTTATCAACACCTTCCGAATGGATAGAAATATATAGGCTATCATCACAAATTATTCACTTATAGTAACTCAACAATGGCTGTTGCGCCCTCCACTGTTAAAATCCTCTCAGTTCGCTCTCATGAATTCGACCACCCCACCACCACCACCACGCCTTCTTCTCTCTTCTTCAATCCACCCACTGCAAGAAAGCCAGTTTTCTTTACTTCCGCTAAAACTTTCTCGGTTTACCCTCTTGTGCTACGGTGTAGCAGTGTGTCTGATAATGGGCGCTTCTTGAAATCACTTGTGGTGGCGGCTCTGGCTACTGAAGCTGAGGTAGCGGAGGAGGTCGTGGAACAGCAAGAAACTGATGGTGGAGGTGCTGCTGTTGCTACAAAGCCCAAGAAAGGAAAGGCTGCATTGCCTTTGAAGAGGGACAGAGTATGTTTTATAAAGATTTTTTTTAATTATGTATTGCTTGATTTTCCTAATCTTCTGCTTTAAAAAAATTATTGTTAAGTCTCATAATTTGTGTATGCCCAGTGATTTATATGAATAAGTTCTTCTTACTCTTTTTGCCCTTTTGTGGCTTGTTCCTGAAGCTCAATGTCAATTACGGCGTTATATACATCTAATGACCAAATGGAGATGATGGGGTTCTCTTGACGCTGTAGTTTCTCGCTCTTGTTCCAAAATTTTACTGTCAATAGAAATATTTCCATTGTTTTGGTTGCATTGAGTGGTTATACGATTGGGGATTTGTCAATTTTGTGTATAATTTCTTTTGTTTTCCAAATATCTTAGAAAACAGTATTACATATATCTACTTTTAATCATCGTTCTGCTCCCTCCTGAAAGGACAAAAAAGGGATAAACCAACTCCCAACTCATAAGCAGACACACAAAATATAAATGTATTTGCTTGATTTCTATTTAGTTTCTTGGATCTGAAAGGTTTAAAAACTTCAGATTGGGCTGCTGCATTCAAAAACAGAATAAACTAACTATAATATTCCGTTTGCTTTTTGCTTAGGTTTCTCTTCAGTAGCCTAATATCATATATATGTTTCTTGTTATAGATCTCCGAATTCTAGTATTGATATAGTTAGTTGCTTCATTTGAAGTTTTGATTTTACGCTTACATTTGTGAGGTAGAATATGCTCACATAGATACTTCTCTGCTTGCTATAAGTCACCCAAAATGAGGTTTTATTAGAAAAATTTACATTAATCTTTCTTTTGCATATGATCTTGAAATTGAACTTTTTGAATAAATCTTTCCCTTTGCCTCCAGGAAAAGCATAACAAAATGGTCTTGTTTTACGTAAGACTTCTAAGACTCCATTGTTTATAGGTCAATTTGTTTACTGGATTCCTGGTTGTTTTTTGCTTTTGTATTTTTTTTTTTTTTTTTTTGGGGGGGGGGGGGGGGGGGGGGCCCCAAAGTGACATACACACCTAGTCATTTTACCCTGTGTATGTGTGTGGGCAGCTTTGCATTTCTTTTTTCTTCTTTTGTCATTTTTAGTACCGCTTTTTGGTGCTTTCTCTGAAAGGAACTATGGTTTTAGAGGAGTTGGCAAGAGATTCATGAAATATTTTGCTTCAGGAAGTCAGCCTGATTTTTTTGGGGGTTTAAGGATCTTAAATTGTTGTATTCCTTTAAGCTATCAAATACTTTGTTCTTTCTTCCTAACTCGCCCTTTCTTTCAACTTCTTATATGGCTAAATAATTTTCCTTGGTGCTGGAATGATCAGACAAGATCCAAGAGATTTTTGGAAATCCAAAAGTTGAGAGAAAACAAAATGGAGTATGACTTGAAAACGGCAATATCATTGCTCAAGCAATCAGCCAGCACAAGGTTTGTTGAAACAGCTGAAGCCCATTTCCGCCTCAATATTGATCCGAAATATAATGATCAACAACTGAGGGCAACTGTAAGTTTCCTGACATTACTTGGTAAAATGTGTTTCAAACTATTGTTAGCTGTTCCGTAGTAGGATGAATTTTTGTTTGTTGTAGGTTAATTTGCCCAAAGGGACCGGTCAGACTGTTAAAGTTGCTGTTCTTACACAAGGTAATTCATTTTCTTTATGGTACTATATATTTCTGTCCAGATTATGATGTGCGAGTCTTCTTCTTCTTCCCCCTTTTTTTTTTTTTTGTAGAAGATTTTCCATACATTTTATAGTTCTTTATCAGTTCCAAAATTGACATTCCTCTGCAGACGAGAGCATGTCATACTTATTCAAAGTGCTAGGAATAGAAGATTACAAAAGACATTACAGACATCCAATTCAACCAGCCCAATGAATGAGACTTCAATTGATGGAAAGAGAGTGCTGACCCTGAGCACTCTCCCAAAAGCCACTCAAGGCTCAGTAATATCAAGAATTCATCAGCCATTTATTCTCATCTTTAAAGAAATACTGTATTTACAGAGACGATTTTAAATGGTTCCACATCAAATTTATCTACTGGAAAAATCAACTGCAAGTCTTGTCTAACTACTGATAATAAATTTTATCCATATAAAAATAGTTCTAACTTTTAATGTATCTACAATGTCCATGCAATATAATCATTGAAAGAGAAATGAAGAGGAAAATATTATGAGGGGTTAACTTGTTCGTGTGTCAAGAATTAATTCATGTAGAATTATACACAATTGAATTCAATAACCAATTTATCCGTTGCTTTACTAGAAACTACAGAAATTTCCTCCTGAAAGGTGATTACGCTGGGTGAAAGAGAAAAGGTTTTACTTACTAAGACTACATAGTTTGTATTGATAAAAAATACAGATAAATATTTAGTTTTCTAGACATGCATGAATTATTGAGAGATATTGTAAAATATGCATAGGATTAATAGTTCAGATGAAAATTTTCTCCTGTATGGATGTCTGTAAAACCAAAAGGAGAATTAAAATGTGATTGAAATCTGTTTATTGATGGAAAATTATTGCATTTCGTTTGCTTCTTGAACTTGTGTCAGATATAGGCTGCAGAAAATATTATGAGGTCAGTTAGAGATTTTATGCGAGCCCAACCCTAACTTTTCGGTATATCTCTTGCTGGAAGTAACCCTAACCCATTATTAATGAGTGGGTGATGGAAAGTTGGTAGGCCAGCTCTGTCATCCCCTACTCTCACTTACTCCTTGTGTAGCCTTTAGTCCCTTAGCATTAACAGTTTTTGATCTCTTATTCATTCTCTTTCAAATTATCTCAAACACAATTATATCATCTATTTATTCTCATTGTTGTACAGTTGAATTTCTGTAGGTGAAAAGTTCGATGAGGCGAAAAATGCTGGAGCCGATCTTGTTGGTGGGGAAGACTTGATAGCACGGATAAAAGGAGGATTCATGGATTTTGACAAATTAATTGCGACACCGGATATGATGCCTAAGGTATCATTCTACTAGTCACATCATGATTAATTACATGGATTGTTGCCTCACATTTTTTATTTCCTCTTCTTGTTAGAATATCATTATTCTCTTCTGGTTGAAAAAAAAGAGAAAAAAAAAAAGCCACACGATGAATATCTGTAAACTGGCTCTGGTGACTTTTCCATTTTCAAGAACTTAGGTATTTGGTTGTCGTGCCTGATATGCTGAGGGTATGTTCTATTGTTGTTCATATTATTGCATGATGCCATCCACTCTGTGTTCTGGTTGATTCCACCACTTTTGGATAACTATTCTATCCACTTTGGTGGTCTGAAACATGGAGCTGTTGTCTTCATGAACTCTGAAAATCATGAAAATCTGTTACATGTTTCGTCATATTAACCGATCCTGGAACACTATACTTTTAGTGACTCTCTCTGGAAAAACGACCATTTTATAATTAGCAGACCTAACCTATTTTCGCTGTTTGGTATGTTCTATAAGATTTTAGTTTTCAACAAAAACTGGAAATCGAGCACCTTCCAGTAACACTTTGATTTTAATGATTGACTTTTTAAGTAAGAGACTCAACGCCCCCCAACTCCCAAAGAAAACACATACACGGCACTTGAGATATATTTGTTGCAGAGATATATTTGTTGCTGAAATCTGCAGTTATTTGTTGGTTCTTCTGTTATCTTGGCTCTTGGCTGTATAGTGATCTTTTCTAGCACCCATTTTCGGCTCTAGATCACATATTCCCTTTTACTTCCATCAGGTTGCGAGCCTTGGAAAAATTTTAGGTCCACGAGGACTAATGCCAAATCCAAAAGCTGGAACTGTAACTACAAACATACCACAGGTGCAGCATCATTTCTTTTATTAGTTTATGTTTTTCATTATCCTTGTGCCAACAAAAGCATTTTCCTTGCGTGTTCTAGGTCTCTAGTAGTATGAATTTTGTTGGAAGTAAGCACTCTTGAGTTCTTTATATAGTTGATATGATTTTGAATGCAGGCTATAGAGGAATTTAAGAAGGGGAAGGTAGAATTTAGAGCTGATAAAACGGGGATTGTTCACTTGCCTTTTGGAAAGGTTGATTTTTCAGAGGAGGATCTTATTATAAACTTTCTTGCAGCTGTGGTATGCTGTAAAATTTGATCATTTTTTCTTTAACCTATATCTTTTCTCGTGCTCCAACATGCTCCAAATGCATCCCCATAACATGTTTTCTTCGATTGCGTTCCAGAAATCAGTTGAAGCAAACAAGCCATCGGGAGCTAAAGGTGTGTACTGGAAAAGTGCCCATATATGCTCTTCTATGGGGCCGTCAATTCGGTTAAACACAAGGGATATGCTCGACTACAAGCCCCTGTCAAGTGCTTAAGAGTATACAAAGATCTCCTGTAAAAAAAATTGGCATTCGATTAACTTCTTCAGTGCCCTTATTAGCAGAAGGTATACAAAAAGGAAGATATCTGAAATGAGAATATTTTTTATAAGCGTTTTCTGCTAAAATTTGTAACAAAGCTCCAGTTTACTATCGGCCTCCATCTTCTGTAGTTTATGCAATTTTATGCTGCATACAATCAAAATCTAGCATGCATTTCTCGCCTGTCGTGTGAAAAATAGATGTGCCAATCGAACTTCTTTTACAGCTCCCTCCGGTCTGGTGACACAAGATGTTGCATTGTCCCGTTTAAAGAATATGCCCATGATCGAGACGAAGCTTTTTAAAATAGATACTTGGTAGAAGTTTGGAGGTAGGCATGGTAATCGCACCCATACTGGAACCGTCGACGAGTCCTCATCCTCGCTGAAATCTGGAGTTCAGTGAAATATTTTATATGGAACACCGTCAATTTCCTTGCTCTTCCTAATCATAGCCGTGATGAGATCTTCCTTGCTGGAGAGTCGAACAAGCACGTTTCTTGCTCTCATCAGTTGTCCCGCAACATGCATGGATTTTAATTCCCAGCGAGTTTTAATGGCTCCGTGAATTTCAAGTATATAAAATGAAGAACAGGAAGATGATAAAGAGAAGAATCGAAAGATATAATGGTATTGAGCTTCACTGAATTAAGTGGTACAATGGCAAAGGGATGTGAATATATAGAATTTACATACTATTCTAGAATGATCATTCACGTGCTAAAAAAATAGAAATTACAACAGATACAAAAAAGGCCTAACAACCTCCTTCTAGAGGCTTCCTTATTCCGTGAGTCAGCTTAGTCGTTATTTGTGAATTCTTCTATTGTTGGTTGCTTGTTCCTTCTTGCTGATTCTTTTATTTCAGCAGCTTGATTATTTTCTAATAGCCCCCCGCAAGATGGAGAGTATATGTCTATTAATCCCATCTTGAGCATACAAGAATAAAAACTTTGAGAACTTAAAGCTTTGGTTAAAATGTCTACAATTTGTCCCCTGCTAGGAACATGTTTAGTGACAATGTATCCATCTTGAATTCTATCATGTATCAGGTGGCAATCGATCTCTATATGCTTGGTCCTTTCATGAAACACTGGATTGGTTGCTATGTGAATAACTGACTTGTTATCACAATATAGGAAAGTAGCTTGAGGGTGAACAACCTTTAGATCCTCCAATAGGTACCTGAACCATGTTAGTTCACAGCACAAGTTGGCCATAGCTCGGTATTCTGCTTCTGAAGATGATCTTGAGACTACTTGTTGTTTCTTTGATTTCCAGGACACCAGTGACTCTCCAATCAAGACACAATATCCTGTCACTGATCGCCTAGTATTGGGACAAGCTCCCCAATCTGAATCACAACATCCATGTAGTTGTAATTGAGAATCTGTAGGATAGAACACTCCTTGCCTTGGAGCCCTTTTGATGTATCTCAAGACTTTATGTGCTGCGTGTAAATGTGGAACACGAGGACTATCCATAAATTGACTTAGTAACTGAACTGAGTAGGATAGATCAAGTCTGGTTATTGTTAGGTACAACAATCTCCCAACTAATCTTCTATAAAGGGCTGGTTCAGGAAGCAATTCTCCTTCATCTTTGATCAGTTTTACATTTTGATCCAAAGGTATCCTTGTAGGGGCTGATCCAATGGTTCCTGAGTCTTTCAAAATATCAAGAGCATATTTCCTTTGGCACACATAAATCCCTTTTGTAGATCTAGCAACCTCTATCCCAAGAAAATACTTAAGCTGGCCAAGATCTTTGATCTTGAACTTATCATGAAGTGAAGCCTTGAGGTGATTAATCATACTAATGCAGTTTCTAGCCACTATTATTTCATCAACGTACACTAATAAGGCAGTAAAGGAAGGTCCTTTACTCTTGGTGAAAAGGCTGTAGTCTACCTTTGATTGAACATATCCTTGTTCAATTATGAACTTAGAAAATTTTGCATACCATTGGCGTGATGCTTGCTTCAATCCATACAAGCACTTTTTGAGCTTGCAAACTTTCTTTCTGGCATTTACCTCATAACAACCTGGTGGAACCTCCATATATACTTCCTCATCCAATTCACTGTGTAGGAAGGCATTATTAACATCGAATTGAAAAAGATTCCATTTTCTTATGGCTGCTAGTGCCAACAAGGTTCGAACCGTAACTAATTTTGCAACCGGTGAGAATGTCTCATGATAATCAAGTCCCTCCTGCTGTGTATAGCCTTTAGCAACAAGCCTTGCTTTGAACCTTTCTATGCTACCATCTGCTTTGTATTTCACTTTGTAAACCCATCTGCACCCTATTGTTTCTTTGCCAGTAGGAAGATCAACTAAGGCCCAAGTGTCATTAAGTTCAAGAGCTTTAATTTCATCCCTCATGGCTTCACACCATTCAGGGGAATTTTTGGCTTCCTGGTAACTTCTAGGCTCAATTTGAGAGGTGACAGAAACAACAAAAACTTTGTATGAATCTGATAATTTTTCGTATGAGACATGGGCATTGAGGGGATAATGATTACCCGAGGAGTTTAATTCCTTCAGCTTGTCTGACTTTTGGAATGAGTGAAGGGAAGTAGCCTGATAGCATATGAAATCCTGGAGATGTGCTGGTGTGTTTCTAATTTTTGTTGACTTTCGAGGCAAATGGGTAGGAGTGTTATTTGATGATGATTCAGAGTTACTAAGGTTTAAGTGATCAGGATCAATTTCGACTTGAGGTTCATCATGATTAGGACTTTGTACAGGCTCTGCCATAGGTTGAGTGGCTAAGGGATTTGTTCCTGTTGAGTCAATATCATTTCTGGCATTTGGTTTGGCTGGTACAAAATCATTTTGGATTATGGAATTTTGAACATAATTGATATTGGTTTGTTCTGGTTTGATGGACTCATCTCTGAAGGGGAAAATATTTTCATAGAACAACACATTCCTTGAGACAAAAATCCTTTGACTCTCAAGATCTAACATGGTGTATCCTTTGATTCCAAAAGGGTAGCCTATAAATGTACATTTTTTAGCTCTAGGATCGAATTTGTGTCTCCCATTGACAATGGTGGCGGCAAAGGCTAGGCAACCAAAAACTTTCAAGTGACTGTAGGATGGCTTCTTGTTGAATAAGACTTGATAGGGGCTTTTGCCTTTCAAGACAAATGAAGGAGTCCTATTGATAAGATAGACAGCAATTAAGACACAATGATTCCAATACTTTAAAGAAATTCCACTTTGAAATTTTAGGGCCCTGGCTGTGTTGAGAATATGCTGGTGCTTTCTCTCTACCACAGCATTTTGTTGGGGGGTTTCAACACAAGTTTTATGATGTATGATACCTCTTTTAAGGTAAAAATCTTTCATGTTAAATTCCCCCCCGTTATCTGTTCTAATTATCTTCACTTTGGTATCAAATTGTCTTTCAACCAAGGCACAAAAATTTTGTAAAGCACTAGTTGCATCAGATTTTAATTTCAAAGTGTATGCCTAAGTGCACCTACTAAAATCATCAACAATGGTTAAGTACTTGGAACCATCACTGCCAATCTCATTGCAAGGACGCCATATGTTACAATGTAGAAGTTCAAAACATTTTTCAGATTTGTGAGTGCTGGTGGAAAATGGTAGCTTGTGCAATTTAGATAATGGACATATAGAACAAGGTCTTTTATTAGATGTCTTTGAAAATTGAAAATCATTACCAACATTCAGAATAGAGTAAGATGTGTGGCCTAATCTATAATGCCAAACATCAAAATCATTGGTACTTGTGATAGCTGAAGCAGAGGTAAAGTTGGTGATCTTCCTATTCAATTTATTTAGGAAATCAGATGAGGCTGAGGTAGGAACATCCCCAAGCTTCATATGGTATAGCCCCTCCTTCACTTCACCCATGCCAATCGTCTTCGAAGCCAAAAGGTCCTGAACATAACAATAATTTGAAAAGAAGATTAGACAACAATTTAACGTTTGTGTTAACTTCTTGGCATAAATAAGATTGAATGAAAAATTGGGTACACATAGAACATTTTGTAGCATCAAAGTGTCTGAGATTTTCACAGCTCCTATGTGAGTAACGAGAACTGTGTCCCCATTTGGCAAGGCAATTGAGTAAGTGACTTTAGCATGAATGGATGAAAAAAAAGAGATGGAGCAGATCATGTGATCTGTTGTCCCCGTGTCTAGGATCCATGGAACATTTGATATGTTAGAGTTTTTTGATTTAACACAGAGAGAAATACCAAATAGTTGATGTATGTTTTCATCAGTAGGAGCAGAAGTGAAAACACTCTAAGCATTATTTGCTGAATGAGTCTGACTTTGGGGGCTAATAACAGGTTTAAGAAGGGCCATGAGTTGTGAAATTTGCTCTTGACTTAATGCCATCTGAGTTTTGTTGCCTTCAACCTGGCGTGCAGGACATAGGGATGCAGTGGCTTGATTTGCTGATCCCTTCCTATTTAGTTTATGGTCTGGGGGATAACCATGGAGTTTGAAACATTTCTCCACTAGATGACCAGGCATTTGACAATAGGTGCAAACGGGCTTGTCCGGATTTGCTTTGAAACATCTATCAAGTGAATGACCTGCCATTTTGCAGAAAGTGCAGTAATATCTATCCCTCTTTGATGCATAACTGCTTTGTCTCTCTTTTTCTCTGAAGTTGCCCTTCGTGAGAAGAGCCATTGATTCATGCACAGGCCCCTCAGTTGATATTTCCCTTCTTTTCTCTTCCTGTTGGGTTATAGAATACACTTCATTGAGGCTAGGGAACGGTTTGATCAACAGAACTTGTGCCTTAATTTCCTTATATGAGTCATTTAAACCCATTAAAAATTTCATCACCCATTCTCTTTGTTGATTGAGAACCACAGTTCCTATCCCCCCACAGCTACAATTGGGAACTGTTTCATAGTTCATGAGTTCATCTAAAAGAGTTTTGAATTTGGAAAAGTAGGTACTCACAGCATCCTGACCTTGTATCAGCATGGTTATAGCCTGCTTGATCTCAAAAATTCGAGGAGCATTTTGTTGAGCAAAGCGTTGCTCAAGCTCTGCCCATAGCTGCTGAGCAGTTTCAGCATAGGTTGTGCTACATTTTATATCGACGGCCATAGTGTTTTGCATCCATGTAATCACCAAGTCATTGCACCTTAGCCAGTGCTCTATGAGTGGATCATTAGGGTCCACTGGTTCATTCAAGCTTCCATCAATAAAACCTAACTTGTTTTTAATTCTCAATGCCCTCTTTATTGACCGTGCCCAAGAATGGTAGTTGTTAGAATCTAAAATATGAGTAACAAGCATGGCTCCAGTATGATCATTACTTCCAATGAAGTATAGACTATTTGGTTGTGTTGGATCATGATTTACAGCATTTGATGAGCTGCCGTTTTGATTGATATTTGGATTTGGGATTTGAGTTTGTTCTGTGTTTGTATTCCCAGCATTAGATTCCTCCATGCCAGGCTCTGATACCATTTCAAGTATATAAAATGAAGAACAGGAAGATGATAAAGAGAAGAGTCGAAAGATATAATGGTATTGAGCTTCATTGAATTAAGTGGTACAATGGCAAAGGGATGTGAATATATAGAATTTACATACTATTCTAGAATGATCATTCACGTGCTAAAAAACAGAAATTACAACAGATACAAAAAAGGCCTAACAACCTCCTTCTAGAGGCTTCCTTATTCCGTGAGTCAGCTTAGCCGTTATCTGTGAATTCTTCTACTGTTGGTTGCTTGTTCCTTCTTGCTGATTCTTTTATTTCAGCAGCTTGATTATTTTCTAATAGCGAATGACATCCAGCGAATTATAGTACTTGGTATAAATTGAATTTCAATCCTTGTGGGTTCGACATTCATACTTGATCATATATTACAAAACTTGACACGTACACTTACGATATGATTACGTTACATAAAATACATAACACGCGGTAAAATATTTAGATATCACGTGCTTAGACTCGATTCAACCGAGCTCGAGCCCGAGCCAAGCCCGGGCAACCCGAACCCTCGAACTTTTTTGCCACCACTATAGAAGGATGAACCACCATTTTTTCACACCATTAAACCAAAACTTCCGCACAACTGGAAGATTTTCGACTCTTCCAGATTTTACATCTTCTATGCATAAAAATATTTGGAAACACAGTAAAAGCTTATTGTATAGACATTAAACAATGCTTCAATTAAAAAGCTGTCAATAAATCAACATTACTTAAGCTAGAAGCGAACCTCCAGAAAAGCACGCTCAAGTTCAGGAGTAATCACATCAACTGATTCTGCATGCTTCTTAATTTCTATCAGTTCTTGTTGACAATCCTCAACTTCTTTCTTACCTAATCATGGACAATATAATAGCAAGACTTTGTATAGAAACAATTCTGAATTGTAAACTCGATTCAAATGTAAATCAGGTTACAAAGATCAGTTAGCAGGTAACAATTTCTATGTCAGGGTACTAAAAAAAAAAAAAGTCCTAATTGCGTACTTTTGAGAATCTATACTATATGGGACTATGGTATATAGTCTTTTTTTTCCTAGTTGAAGAAACAATCAGTGATAATGGAGTTACAAATAACTCAGGTTTTGGCAGTGGCGAAGCAGATATTTGGAGTTGAGGGGTCCCAAAATTGAAGATATAAAAGTGAAGGGGTGAGGGGTCACGGGTGCCCCCGAAAATCTTTTTTTGATACCTTATTTACAAAAACAAACCAATAAACGTATAAAAGAAAGTACTTCTTGAGTACCAATTTTTAATTTTGCACAATAATACCTTATTACAAGCATTCCTTTCGAGTTCTCATACTTTGATAACTTTGTATAACTATATCATCATCAATCGTGTCGAATACATCATTTTCAAGATATACAATCAAGCTATCATTTAACAATTTATCATTTCTGGCCACCACAAAAACCACCCAATTTGTCAAACTACAAACAAACAAGCACTACTAGCTGGGTGTAGCCGTGCGTGAAAAGCCGAGAGAAAAACAATCACTCACAACAAACAAGGGCAGAGGTGAAATGGCAGGGAGAAACAATCACCCACTGGGTGCTGGTATTTTTTTGATAATGATCGAGCAATCATTATTCATATATTCTCGTTTACAGTTATACATCAACTTGGACTCATAAAAACAAGGGCAGAGACGAAAGGAGAAGTGGTTCCACGACTAACCAGCTTCCATCGACTAGAGATTATTTGGCAGACTTTCTAGTGTGGAAACCACCTGTCGATTTGGAGAAAAA
Source organism: Osmanthus fragrans (assembly GCA_019395295.1). NCBI lineage: Eukaryota > Viridiplantae > Streptophyta > Magnoliopsida > Lamiales > Oleaceae > Osmanthus > Osmanthus fragrans. The sequence goes on from CM033356.1 coordinate 8,193,784, forward strand.
CCAAGCATTCTGGGTAGCATTAACTGTGTGGAGAGCCAGAGAGGTGTGTTAGGGGCGGAGAAGGTGTGTTAGTCGGGAGAGAAAGAAGATGGTCGAAGTGGATTGGGAAGGTAGGGTTTTAGATTTAATTGTTAATTTATAGGGCAAATCGTAATTACAAAAAAAAAAAAAAAAAAAAAAAAAAAAAAAATTTGTCAAAAAATTGGGGAGTCCAGGTCCCCACAGTATCCCCCTCTCCTCCGCCCCTAGGTTTTGGTTGTAAGCTTGATATGACAACTGGATGAGCCAATTATATTTTATATTTTCAACTGTTCCTAGGCTCTTTTTTTTTATGGGTAATCAGATAATTTTATTAATCAAAAGAGAATACACAGTAAGTGTATTATTAATTTAAACAAAAAAGATACAATAAAAAACTAGGCAGCTATTCTATAGGATTAGAAGCCGCGACATTAAATCAAGTATGCAAAGTCAATAAAATAATTCTTTGATTTGCTCTATTCTGTGTTTGGTCTTCAAAACAATGACTGTTCATTTCTCTCCACACACACATACACCGTACAATGCATTTCGGGACAGACCACATACAAACTTGCTATCTTTATCATGAAATTTTCTACTCCATGCTCACAACACATCCTCTATATACCTAGGCAACACCCAATCCATATGTTGAGAAACTAGAATATTGTTCCATAGCCAACGAACATTATCACAATGAATGAATAAGTGGTCAATCGTCTCCCCATCCTTCTTACAAATCTAGCACCACTCGATCACATAAAAATCTTTTTTTCGAAGATTATCCACTATTAACATCTGCCCCCTCACAGTAAAAATGTCACCTGTGGAGGCAATTTATATTTTCACACCATCTTCCAGGAGAATGAACTCTCCACAAGCCCTAAAAGGGATCTGACATAAATGCGAACTGAAAAAATATCATCCCGTGCCAACCTTCACTTGCTATGGTCTCTCTCTCCTACTCGAATTTGCACCTCGTGCAAGAAGGTCAAGAACATCGTATAATTATCCAATTCCCAATCCTGTAAACCACTCCCAAAAGTAATATTCCAGCTATAACTCCCATTGTGAATGTCTAATACATCGTTCATCGTAGCAGAAGGCACCAGAGAATGTGATGAAAGGAAGAAAACCTGACTTTTAGCAGTTGATCTCTACACCAACAATCATTTTAGAATCTAATATTATTACCATTCCCCATAAAGTCACTCCAAAGTCCTCCATCGTCGGATATACCTCCACAAAATCACCCCATAAATTGACTGAGCACTAATCCCCCTCCATCACACCATACTTCGCTCCTATAATTTTTCTTGAAAAATTCTTTCTTTCCACTCCAAATTGCCACAGCCACTTACCCAATAAGACTTTATTAAAAATTAAGGTTCCTCAACCCAGTGCCCCGAATCCTTATAGGAGAGCAAATAAACCCCAATTAACCAAATAAACTTCTCTATCCTCCGCCAACCATGCCCAAAGAAATTCCATTTGAATCCTCTCTAATCTATTTGTTCCGGCATCCTTGGTTATGTACTTCTTATCCAATGAATCCTATAAATCCTTGGTCAAGTCCTTCGAACTATGCACATCATAAAGTGTATTGTCCAATTCATTTAAGATGTAGTTTTTGCAAAGAAAATTCGAGTGTTTCCATACATCCAATACAATAATCGATTCACGATTATTTTTCCCCTCTTGTACTGCATGAACGATCTCTTTTAAAAACTGTCAAATTAAATATAGTAAGCTAGAACAACATCTTTTGTTGACATCTTTTGAAGTTAACACCAAATTTTTCGATTTTTTTCAATGTGGGATATGAGAGTTTGATATTTGTAGCCAAAAATGATACCACATGATTCATAACATTCGTTGTTTGACTCTAAGTAGTCTCAACGGTACTCATTTTTTTTACACAAACAGAAGTTCAAAGCACATAATGAATGAAAGGAATAGCACGTGAGACTTATTCCAAAGATGAAGAGAAATGGTTTATTTTTTAATAAACAACCACAAAATATTGTCTTAAGATTGTTGGCGAGATGTGTAGGAAAATGATTGTATGTTAATTGACGAAGTAATGGTTAAGTTCAATTTGCATAAGCATAATTAAATTCTATTGAAAATTAGAAAAGAAAGTAGAAGAAAAAAAAAAAGTCAGGAAAAGAAATCTGAGACATGTGATTAACACTTTTCCTTAAGACAAAATTGCTCCGCAACGGTGCTAACGGATTACGATACTTGTCTCCTAAGATATAACGGATATAACTTGTGGTAGAAGCACTTCAAACCACGAGCAACAGTGAACTCGAACAATTTTTTTTTCTCTACAAGAAAACAATTCTGGAATGATATTTAGAGAGTTTTTACAAGAGATTTTGATATAATGCTCAATGTAAATGGTATTGTATGTATAATGGACGTCCAAATGATTTTATTTATAGAAGATGAGAGGTTGTGAATGAAAAAACACGCCCCAAAACTCAGAAACATTCTAGAAGAGATGCATCCCTTACTGTCACTAGCGTGTTGTTGGCCTCTCGCTCGAACACCAGTGACATATTTTCAACAGTTTGCCCGCCTGTCGCTTCCGTTGGCTTCTAAATTTTTCCACTTTTCTCCTCGTTTTTCTTTTCAAATTTGGACCACAATTTTTCATTCATCCAGAATTGATTTTGAGATTCCAAATATACAACAACGATCTACTCAATGAGTAGAACAAGTTAGTCTATTTATTTTTTTATCGGATCAAGTTCGAATATTTGGTCGAAGTTGACACAAAATCACTTTTCAAGTTCATACTTAATCAAAATTTTCAGTCTTTAAACTAAATTCCAACAATTATATTTATAAATTAATTAGGTGTCAAACAAATGCTTGCTTGCACATAATTTTAGATTTTTAATTCTAATTGAAGTAGACTTTTAAAAAATTAATATATTTTGGATTGGTTCATTTCAAATTGAATTATTGGCTTCCTATATAATATATATTTAAATAATTATCAATTTATCACCTTCAAGTGATGGTGAGCCATACATTTCATTTGAAGACTAATGTCAAAAGTTGGGAACAGATTTTCAACACAGCCGTCGAAGAGTGCAGACAAATCCATAATCCATAAATGATGATTTAATTTCCCCACCTACTCCACTCTCATTTGGTTTTAATTCTTCTGTCGTCATCTAAGCATCAAACATCTTTATTATTAACACAAAGTAGTCACTCTCACTCACATAGTGAAGGAGAAAGCCGTCGAGTTCCAGGATGAGTAATGGAGTAGGGAAGATGGTGTGCGTAACAGGAGCTTCGGGATATATAGCATCATGGCTGGTTAAGCTTTTACTTGACCGTGGTTACACTGTTAAAGCCACCGTCCGCAACCTCAGTCAGTCCCCGTCTCTCTTTCTTGACACAGAATTCGTCTCACTGAGAAATATCATATGTATTTGGATTTTTAATTTGCACTTGGCATCCTAGTTATGAATAGATTCTGAATTTTGCACTGCCAAGTTGCTCTAGTTTTACATGTATGGTTAATGATGCAGTCACAAGCGAGAAAGAACAGTAACAGGTTATCACGATTCGTTGGTAGTGAATCAACTAGATTGAATTTGTGCTTCTTGTTTTTCATGCTTTCTCGCTGCATATATAAGCTAAGCTTTGAATTACTTACAAGTAAAAAAGAATTTTTCTAAGGTTTAGCCGAAACAAGGTTTTGCAAATTGCTCAGGTACTAGAAGAGAAAATAATTGTAGTGAAAATTGCTCATTAGAATTCTTAGGGTATGTTTGGTATAGAATTTGATCATATAGACAATTGACAAAAATTTGCACGTATTAGGCATTTGAAAGGAAATGAATTCGGTAAGATGTATACTACGCACCTGTTTGATAATGATTAAAATTCAGATTTTAATCTAAGCAAAAGTCAATAATAAATTTAAATCATATATTTTATGAGATTCACAACTTTTCAATCACAATTCATCGACTTTTATCAAAATCTACTAAAAATCTGATTTTAATCCCAAGACTAAAAAGGTTCTCTCTCTAACAAGTAAAGCATTATATGGAAATTATGTCAAATTTTAGTAACTATAATAATTCATGTTATTAATATGCTTGGCAAGCTCCACTTCTCGTTGTAGAAGAAAACATAGGAACAAATCAAACTTATAAAAGAAACTTGTGTAAGTTATTTATTTGAATATGTCTTGATGATGCATTTTTGGCGCTTGATCAAATTGAAACTATTCTAATTATTGAAAAGAAAAGAAATTTAATGTGGACATTGACAACAGAACATGTTTAAGCAATATATTGATAAGTTTGTGCAAAAAATTTACCCTATAAGAGTGTACAAGTATTTTCCACTCGAACACTTCATGCTAATTTTTCCCTTGCTCTCAAAATTTTCAAGTGCCTTTTATGATGACTTGGAGTTTCATTTTAAAAAGTCAATATTGTTAAGAGAAATAGCCCAAACTCTTATATGCTGATATATATATTAATATTTAACCGATGTAGAATTTATCCCTTTATATGTTCCTGCAAGTTAGTGATTGGTTTTTGCTGACTAATTTTGAAATTTGTGTGCTGATTTTTGAGTTTAATGGGTTAAATTGCTCATTGGAGTTTAACGAGCTCTAATATCATATCAAGACTTAAAGTTCCATCTTAAACGATCAACATTGTTAATTGAAGTAACATAAACCCTTATATATTGATCTGTGTTTTGATATTTAACCGATGTGAGATTTATCCCTTAACACTTTCAATGTTACAATAAAATGATTGTGAAATTTATAGGTCCTAGTTGCTGTAAGATTTTTTTTAGATCATATTGCAATTTGTAAATCGTTCATTTCATCTTCGAACATGCACAGGAATTCTAGATTCTTAAAATTCATGTAAGCCTTTTTTGAAGTCAAATTTGTTTAAGATTAAATTTTAATAAATAAAGGTTCCTCTCTAACATCTTCACTTTTAGACGAGTTAGTGTTAGATCTAAACAAAGTATTGGTACAAGGTCGCGAAGCTCCCCATCTATACATGTCAAGCATTTGGTAAAAAGCGAATCCTCTTGCACGTGAGATGACATTCAAGACTACATGTATATGGTAAATGTGTTCGATCTCTAATAATTTAACATTTTAGATGAGGTGGTTATAAAAAAAGAAGTGAGACAAATCAAAAAGAAGTGAGACAATGATTTTAAACAATAAGAATCCAAATACAAGGAAAAAAGGTTCTATTTATATTTTGATGAATTATTTTTTGTTTGAAACGTTTTTGTGCAATGCAGGCGATCCAAGGAAGGTTGAACACCTGATGGCACTTGATGGAGCTCAGGAAAGACTACATTTGTTTGAAGCCAACTTAATGGAAGAAGGATCTTTTGATTCTGCAGTTGATGGTTGTGAAGGCGTCCTTCATACTGCGTCGCCTGTTTTCCTTTCAGTCGCTGATCCTCAAGTTCCCAATCCTACTTTTCTTATCTATTATTAAGTTTTTGCATGCAGGGTTGATTTTATCATATAGTTGAACTATCTTGATGTGATTTCCGTAAAGGAAATAAGGTTGATTTTATTATATAGTTAGCATGCTTGGTTGATCTTATCTTTGTTTTAACATTGAACAACAAAGATTTTGGACAATGAACTCTTTATGTCACATTTAGATTCAAGTAGGATAGGGGAATTTTTCAGGCCTTGCATCTGAATAAATCGTGGAAACATTTTATATTTCAAATTCAGCACAATCTTTGTCCAAAAGAAATAGCACTTGGTGGTGACCTTCTTTGTGCAATATTTTCTCTTAAATAGATTGATGCAACAGAATCATGAAATAAATATAACTTTCTTTTCAGAATCACTGAACTTTGATGGCTTACCTGTACTGAATAAAAACAAAATTGAAAAACTGAATGAATGCATGAATGATGTTGACCTCAAGAAATGTACCTCTGACGTGTCAACAGATCCCGGGGCCTTTCACGTCTAGCTAAGCCCTTGCTCCTGCACACTTGGACAAACTATTAGCCACACGTGGCCCTCTCCGAAGAGGGTGGAACCGGCCGCGCGCACTCCGACGGTCAACTCAGTTGGAGTGGATAAAATATATGAGTGGGAAGACTAAAACGTGAGCCTCCAAAGTGTAAGTAAGGGGGTCAGCCTTGGGAAGATACATAGAACAATTTAATATAGAGTGAATAACAAAGTTGTGTTGATAGTTCAAATTTGCATTACCCCTTAATGATATAATGTGTGAGCTTTTATACTGAGTGTAGGTGAGTAGGGACCGTTGGATGGTCGAACATGTGGCTTTATCTTATCGGCTGAGACCTCTTGTTATAGACTTCAATGCATTCAATGCTCTGACTGATTGTGACCCTAAGTTTGACATGTGAGACTAGGATTGACTTGTGTGATTTATGTAGCCGTCATTGTAGTGTGTTGTCACATCACCTACTTGCCATAAGATTTTTATATAAGATCCTTTCTAAAACAGCCTCACTGCATACGTTTCTTATGCTAAGGGTTCGGTCAAGTGAATAGGTTTGGTCTCAGGAGGTTCGACCACTAAGGGTTCGGACTATGACTTCATGGTCATGGGTTCGGATTAACGTGGGTTCGGCCGTTGTTGCAGGATGATCTGTGGACTCTTGCCATGTGACGTACGGCTGGAGACCCTATTTATAGGGGGCATAACAAATGATATAAATCTTATACGACAGGAAATTTCTCTTTTAATGTCTATATATCTTCTTTTGCATTTGGGCTTGTTCTGATTTGTGTCTACTAACAAATACTCAAAATCTTCTATTGAAACATCGTTTTGCACATTTCAGGCAGAACTTCTAGAACCTGCTGTAAAGGGAACACTTAATGTTCTCAAATCATGCACAAAAGTACCATCTGTTAAACGAGTGGTTATAACGTCTTCTATGGCTTCGGTAATGAATAACGGAAGTCCTCTAACCCCAGAAGTTGTAATTGATGAAACCTGGTTTTCGAATCCAGTATTCTGCGAGGAAACAAAGGTGCTTATCTTTCCTAGTGATCTATTTTGGAGCTTTACTCCTTTCTTTTATTTAGAATCTAGCGATTGAAGTATGAATATGGCTCTTGAATTTTAATGAATACGCCGAGGAAAACTTCTTTTTCGATTTAATAAGAGATAATTCCACATAAACGGAGAATCATTTAATAGTATCTTCTCATTTTTATAATTGGTGAAGTTCCACTGAATCTGGATAGAGTATTTATTTATTTGTGCTGAGGTTCATTTCGCACCCCATAATTTTTTTTTTCGACGTGCCTATTCAGTACTTTTGAATTACTGATTGACGGTAAAATTAACCTGGCCACTTTTCTGGGAATAGTTTTAAAGAGTTACTTCTCAATAAACTACTGCTTGTTTCAGCAATGGTATCCTCTTTCGAAAACCTTGGCAGAGGAAGCTGCATGGAAATTTGCGGATGAAAATGGCATTGACTTGATAACTTTGCATCCTGGATTTGTTATTGGTCCTCTGTTGCAGCCAACTCTCAATTTAACTTCTGAGACTTTGGTGAACTTCATTAAAGAAGGTATTCTTCGTATAGGCAATCTGAACAACGGCTTTGATAAATCTTTTTACGTGGACTTTGTCCCTTAACTACTAAATGCTCAATTTTACATTTCGTAGGGAAAGAATTTTTTCCTAATGGAATCTACAGATATGTTGATGTTAGAGATGTTGCTTATGCACATATTCTAGCATTTGAGAATCCCTCAGCCAGTGGCAGATACTGTCTAGTTGGAACAGTGACATATTCTTCTGAGGCTCTAAAGATTTTAAATCGGCTTTTCCCTTCCCTCAACCTCCCTGCAAAGTAAGTCTTTAATAAGCACTAAATTAATCAGTTATAAGTTTTCTTGCTCTTTTATGAATTAATATTTTCAAATTATGCATCGCACAATTCTTATGACATGGCTAAAGCGGCGTATTTTGCCCAAGTTAAAATTTTTGGATTTGGTTTTTCACAAATCAAGGTAATAGACTGAAATGGTATATATATATGTACTCACCAGTAATAAAAGTATACACTACTAAATAGATGATACCCTGTGCATATACATTCAGCTAGCGCACGCGTTAGATGAGCCTTGCCCCTGTCTTCTGAGGTTTCTATCCTGTGTAAGGCCTTTTCTGATTGATGAAGAGGCAAAAGAGAGCGAAAAATGAAATTTTGGGATCAAACCTAGACGATAGTAACATAGACTTGGGACTTTAGACAGAGAGAGAGAGAGAGAGAGAGAGAGAGAGAGAGAGAGATTCTTAGGCAAGTAAGAAAAGAAATTTGAATGAAATAAGTCATATTTTCTTGGCATGCATGGCATTCTATACTGGACACAACACGACTGTACGATTGTATACATGTCTAAAAAAAGGGATGCATGCAATGCAAAATATTTGTCCGTTCTTTAAGAATTGTTGTATCTTTTTAACATTCAATGTTATTGCAGTACTACAGATAATCATGCTGCCACCCCTCCTTACCAAGTATCCAAAGAGAGGGCACATAGTTTGGGCCTTAATTTCACTCCTCTTGAGGTCACCCTTAAGGACGCTGTTGAAAATTTAAAGGAGAAAAACTTTCTCAGCTTCTAAGGTCACAATGGTGCTATTTGAATGGCTTGAATCGTTGTGTAATAGGAGTTCCAGGAAAAAAATGTGTGACATTTTAATCTACCTTGTAATAAAGAACGTCGACCCTAATAAATCTGTGTGTTTCATTTCTTGTCCTTTCTAACAAAATTCTATCTTATCTCGTTTCATTCTTTTATTCTAGATTTTCATAATGTTTCTGAAGTTTTCTAATGTTTGTTTTCAAGTTTCAATTTCTTTCTTAATTTTTCCTTTTAGTGGTGTTATATATATATATATATATTTCTTTTCCCCTCAATTCTTAAGCAAGATTACAAGATTACAGTCGGAATTTGTTTCTTACAAATTAAATTCATCAAAAATCTATCAAAAAAAATTTATAGTTCCACCTGCAACAGTCCGCATCTTTAATTGTAGTCTGGTCTTACTGGAGGATGACAATTTGGCTCATCGACTCGGTTCGAAAAAGTCCGAGCCAGCCCGGCTCGAGGGTTGGTTCTACCGAGCATAGGCTTGGGGCAAGCCCATTTTGGGGTGCCAGTCCGTGAGCCTCATGGGCCGACTCGTATAAAAAAAAACGCGGAGTGCAGCAAATTGCTGCCTTAAAAAGTAAGGAAGCATTTTGCTACCTTTAAAAATAGGATTAATTTTGGTGTATATAATTATGATATGTTTGAGTCACATTATTTAAAAAAAAAAAATACATTCTTAAACAGTGATTTGATATTATTTCAGTCACACATTTTTCAATAAAATAATATTACAGACAAATCCAAAACTTTTCTTTATTTTTTAACTACACAATTTCCTACAATACACTATTCAAGAATGCATTCTTACCAAAACTAATATGGCTTAAACACCCTCTTATTGTACATAGAGGTGTCTACACCCCTCACATGCGATGGGGTGCGCGCGACGTGCCCGCCCCATGTGACTATGTGATGGGTGTGGACACTCCTATGTACAATAATTATGTGCCTATAGCATCACTCTTAAAAATAAACTCGGTTGCCATTTAAGGAAGAAGAAGAAGGGGAAAAAAAATCGAGCCGGGCAAGGTGTTGGATTTTTTGTTGATACTTAATAAATCTCAAAGCTATTATGTTTAACGTTTCAAGTTATATTCACGGGTTTCGATCAATGATTGAATTAACACCACAAAATAGGACACATACCAAAAGTTCGATCCAAAATCTAAGTGGATCATTTGAAGCAATATTTTAATGATAGGAAAATTCCATAACTAAGAGATTTAAGTATTATCCATTTCAAAACTAAGAAATAAGGATTAAAATTTTAATATTAATTACATTTTATTTATGAAATAATTAATTCAAAATATATTTTATTAATTAAATATATTAATATCACAATTCTATACAATTTGATTACAATTATTGAATTAATGGGGCACAAATTCTTTTCTGATCACAAAAAAAAAATTATTTATGAGTCACATATCAAAAATTTAAGAGGTCACAAATTATTTGTGGATCACATATCAAAAAAATTATAGGTCACAAATTATTCTCGATCATATATCAAAAAAAAAAATTTGATTACTAATTATTTTTCGATCACATATCAAAAAATTTATAGGTTACAATTTATTTATTGATCACAAAATATCAAATTTTATAAGTTACAACTTATTTAATGGTTACAAATTATCAAAATGATTCGTCACTAGTAAATTCTTGATCACAACTTTATAAATTGTGAGTCACAATTACATTTTTTTAGATCACATATTATTTATCACAAATTAACCAATTTATTGACTACAATCAACCAAATAATTAGTCAAAAATTATTTATTGTTCACATATTAACCAATTGGTCACAAACCCCTCCACCCCACTCCACTTCCTCCACCACTACAACTTCCCAACCATAGTTCCCACCAAAAAATTCCCAAATCTGCCATTGAGCACCACCACCACCACTGCATGTATCAACGAAAACTATCGTCACCATTGCCTGTATCAACAAAATCATCACCACCGCCATCGCTAGATCTACCGTCGATCCAACAAAACCTACCTCCACCACCAGATCCACACCACCTCTAGATCTACCTCCATTGCTACCAACAAAAACTATCGGCAAAACATGTAAACCAACACCACCACCATTCACAGCCTGATGCGCCTCTACTACCATAACACCGCCACATCTACAGACATAGCCTAACACAGATGTACCAACTCCAATACAAACCAGCAACCCAACCCTATACAGATACACCACCACCACCACCACCACCAACATAGCCTCATGATGAAACACACCTCACCAACGTCACCAACACCATTGTATTGCCACCATCATGCGGTGCGTTGCATTGGTGATAAATCGCGAATCATTGCAGGGATGAAGTCATCTTAGTAGCGGTGCACCGCTCGATCTATGGTGAGGACGATAGGTGCGCAAATCGTTGCCGACGGTAGTGCTTGGCGAGGTAGAGCAAATGAGAGGTAGAGTAAACAGAGAGAATGAATTGAAAATGAGAAAGGAAATGAATATTAGGGTTTGGGGTGTGGGTATATAATTAATTGAATTTTATAATATTATTATTTAATATTATAATTGTATTATTATAATTTTTGTATACATAAACTATAATTCTAATTTTTGAAATGAAATTTTTAAAAGTAGGTCTCTAGGTAATTTTCACTTTAATTAATGGTTGCTCATGGCCCATATAGTATAAGTAATGGCCCATTAATTTCAAGAGTTTTTGGCCCATTAGTGTGTTGTATGCCCTAACTCTTTATAGGGAATACCACATAACACCTACATATAAGAATTACTTTTCAAAACTAACAAAGTTGTTAAATTATTTCAAAAATCGGGTGGTAAATAAATTTATTAAATATTAAATTATAATATAATATATATTAATTATTTTCACCACATGCTGCCTCACCCATCCCATCTTATCACCCTACTACACCACCTTCCCTCCACCTCTCCATCAGCTCCAAGAGTCGCTACGGCGATCTTTATTTTTATGTTTTACCAATGACCTGTATTAGTTCTATTGGATTTGTAACCTTGCACATTGTGACATATGGAATATGAGGTGGCAACTGTGTTTAGAAAATAGATTTGCGTGGTGATGGTGATGGTAATGGTGCATTGCAGATGATGATAGTGCATTGGAGTTCATTTGTGTGGTGGTGGTGAGGTGATTACGCCCAAAGTTTATCGCGGTGTTGTAGTGTAGCTTTGGGGTGTCGTATCCACAGAGAGATGGAAATTAAATTAAGGAGTCTCTAAATAGGTGCTCGTTCACTTAAAATTGTCTAAAGATATCAATGTTGATTAGATCAATATCAAAGTTTTTGGAATAAAATTCAGTAATTAAAATAGTGAAGCTCAGAATTCCCTCACCCGGATTAGATCATTTAATGTCAATCATTCAAATTAATAACACAATTAAAGGCTTTCATCCCGGCACTTTAATCGGATGATTTGATGTTTAAGATCAATGTAATTCACAATTGTACTTGTAGATCCTAATTTTCTTTCACAATTTCCACAAGCAATTATTGGAATTAGATTATAAACCAACCACATACATGTAGCATAAAGTTGTAAATAATCACACCAATAATATCCAAGTAATGAAAATTCAATAAGTATTTCGATTATTCAATAGGAAGAACATGATTAATCCTATGAAAACCTAATACAAATTAAACCAAACTCACAACAAATCCATCAATAAACTTATATGAAATTGAAATTCAATGATTAGTTTAATTCCACGATAGAAGAAACATGATTAAGTCTATGAGAAATCGAGTAAACATTAAACCAATTCCACATATACATATAAGAATGAAACCCTAGATCTACAAGTGTTTTAAATCAGATAAATACCAAAGGAATTGAACAATTGACATGAAATCCCAAAAACCGGTGAGTTCCTTCTTTGCTTCACATGATTCTTTAGCCTTCTATGGAGTTTTCTTGTTCCCAAGGTGAAAAGAATTGTTCCAAGATGAAGAATAATGGCTTCTGGACGTGTTTTGATCTATTTAGGTCGAGAAAATCAAGCAAAACGCGTTTCCATAGGTGTTTAGGTTATTTCTGGAATTAGAACAGATCTGCCGAAAAAATCACTAAGCTACCGCTTAGTGTAAATTCAAGCGATAGCGTAGTTCAATGATATTTGCCTTTGAATTCTCGGTAGGGTTGTGGGCGACCGCTTGCCAAATTACTCTAAGCGAGCGCTTAGTTATAATACTTTTCCGCCGGACAGCTTTTAGTATTTTGACAATATCTTTCTCTCCTGATATCTGATTGAGGTGATTCAAAGTGCGTTGGAAAGCTGACTCGATGGGTTACAACTTTCATTCAGATGTCAACTTCCATTTCGATCTTATACCATATGAAACAACGGTCTCAAGATGAAGCTAAAAACCGGTGCCAAAGTTTTCAACTTGAAAGTTGATGTGTGAGAATGTCTTGGCTATATATCACCCCCTTGACTCCTTTCTTCCTCCATTTGACGCCGAACACTCTCAAATCTTCATATCTTCATTTTTCTTGCCGAGTTATCTTTTGGTATTTGCAATTTGGTCCTTTAACTTTCGCTTTCTTCTATTTTGATCCTTTTTTCACTTGTTTCTTCCATTTTTCACTTGTTTCACCCATTTTCCACCTAAACCAAGATATAGAAACATTTAGTGCATTTCGGTGTCAAATAATCATATAAATGAAAATATTAAAGGGTGAAAAACGTAACAAATGTGCTATTATCATGAGGTGGTAACAATATTTTAGGTACTGTATAAGTTGTTATTGTTTATGACCATATCTATGTTATCTATGACTAACTGTGACCAAATTTGTATCCAATGTGATTATTTGTGACCAAGTCAGTCTAATTTGTGACTGTATAAGACCAAATCACAGTTAATTTGGTCACGTACAATGACTTGGTCACAACCAGTCACAATTAAGATGAATTTGGTCACAGATAGTCATAATGTAGATAAACATGGTCACAACTAGTCACAATTAACAAAGACTTGATCATATAAAGTTACAATTAACATACAAATGTTTGCCACCACCACCAGTACATACACTCCACCACCAACACCGTACCATCACCATTTAATCCATATACCGCATTTTCAAAACACTTTCCAGTTCTCATTGCCGCCATTCGTCCACACTGCCACCCGTTCACCACCATCACTAATGCCGCACCACCACTACCACCAACAACAAACACCACTACGCCTCAACACTACCAAATTTATTGGTCACATATTATTTTTTTAGTCACAGATTATCGAATTTTATGGTCACAATTTAATAGTTAGTCACAACAAACCAAATAGTTGGTCACATTCACCCGACCCTCGATTTCGATACTTGGTCACAAGCACTACCCCATCGCCGCCAACCACCACCTCCACCGTCGCCAGATGCCACCACGACTGCCACCACCAAATACACCAACAATATCCAGCCCACAATAGTCACAATAAACACATATTTGGTCACAGAGGGCCACCGTAAACAAACCAGCACACATCGCAAACCACCAATACATGTGCAGCCGGTGACACCAATGCTATCTCCACGACACGATGGCACGGTTGATCTACTTCACAATATCAATACATCTCATCTTCATTACAGCAGCACCGACAACACCGATGCTATCTCCACCACCACAAATATTCCCAAACCCACAGCCGCACATGACACAGTGACGATGATGAACAAATAAGGAACAGATCGCTGCTGCACACGAAGTAGTGGCAACGGGCAGGCATAAAAAATAGAGACTCAGAGATCAAATTATAGGGAAGAAAGCTTGGTTTTCATCTTGCTCAAATAGATAGACACGACGGGCATCGAAAAATAGAGAGACACGACGGCGACACCACTGTGGCTTTGAAGAATTTTAGGCGGTGATCACTGGAAAATAGAGAGAGGGAAACACGAGAGAGAGATGGAGAATGAGAGGAACGAGAGAGAGAGAGAGAGAGAGAGAGAGAGAGAGAGAGAGATTAGGTGTGAGTTCAATTGAGAGAAGAAATTGAATAAAAGTTGGGTTTTGCTTTGGAAGTCAATCATTGAGGTTTAACTTAGAATATACACACACAGAAACAAAAAACGGTGGCTGACAATTGGAGTACCTTTGTTGGAATTTGATTATACAATTGACACAAGCAGTAGACTTTAGAAAAAAACAACTGGCCAAAGTTGAGGAAAAATACATACCCGTGCAGAAGCCAAGAAAAATTGTGGAATTAATCATGCTCCGTCGATTTTCGGTGATGTCTTTCCACTTTTATGTATTTAATCCCAACATTATATTAGGCTAATTCTTTTCATGTATTGGATGAAAATGAAACTTTTTATTATTTATTTTTAATTCGAGACGCATTGCTTAGTTGAATTCTTGCAATTTTTGGTTAGTCTTGCATGCTAAATTTTATTATTTGATTGCTTGATCACCAATCGAATATATAGTTGCTTGTTGTAGTGTTGAGAGGCTCACAATAGGTTAGAACATTGTTTGATTAACACGTGTGCAATAAATTTTAGGAATAATATTTATCACGTGTGCAATCTTTGAGATAATTGTGAAATTGAATGCGTTTTATTCATTCGTATTCGGATTAGGAATAGATTCAGGTCGTGATTAGAATATATTTAATTTGTCTTGGAAATAAAATTGATTACAATAGAATTATCGATTGTCATGAATGCAAGAACGAAACTAGCTAGGTAATTGAGAATTGGAATAGATAATAATAGGTGGATTTGTAATCTAGTACACTCCTCCCATACACATTCTAAATTTGCATTTTACACGTTTTCGTAGATTAAGTTAGAATAATTAAAAATAAAAAATCACTTTTGTTTGCTCACTTCGAATCTAATTAAAGACTAGTAAACTCTATTAAATTTTATTCCTTGTGAGATGATACTCTTAACTCATTAATTCTATTATTTGTCAACAATCTCGTACGCTTGGAGGGCTTCGCACGAACAACTTATCTCAAATAGAAATACAGAGAAGAACAATTACCCAATGGAGCAAAGATTAAGTGAGAGAAGACCTCTTTAGTTGCACGAAGGTATAGGTTTGAAAGACAAAAGTAAGAGCACCAAAAGAAGCATAAAAAATTTGAGATAGGGCAAAAAATTCTTCGTATGCACCTAGAATATCCTATTGTGATTGTCGTGAATATATTAAGAGTACAAATCTATAGTAAATAATTTTTATTTTTTTAAATAAAAGTAGATGTCTTAAACTGTTTACTTACTGAGAATAGTTTTAGCTAGAAGGATGCCAATCTGCGAATGACGATGATATAGCTATTGAACGAAGTCCAAATTTAGGATTTCATTATGTATGTTAATTAGAAGTACTAAAACC
This sequence comes from Osmanthus fragrans, assembly GCA_019395295.1. Lineage (NCBI taxonomy): Eukaryota > Viridiplantae > Streptophyta > Magnoliopsida > Lamiales > Oleaceae > Osmanthus > Osmanthus fragrans. Next base: position 8,209,882 of record CM033356.1, read on the forward strand.
AAATTTATGTAACGACTTTACTAAAAATAAATAAAATATATAAATTGAGTTGAAATTTGAAGTAAAAATAACACAACCAAATTAGAAATTTAAATCCTACTGGATTTAGTTATGGAGTGTTCACACATAAGAAAAATAAATAAAAGTTTCATAATAAGTAAACATGAAAAGTACAAATGAAAATGTACAATTCATATAGGAGTCAAACTTCCATCAGTGTGACACACTTTGTACACCATGAACATGGGAATTCCAACGTTCATAAGTTCAAATAGACACGTGTCATTCATTTGAAGTTGTTTCTCTCTAACATAGTCTCCCCAACCTATGGTGAAACATCGTACATAACCATTTGTTCTTAGATTTGTACGTACAAACCAATTATGAATTGAACAATCATGGATTTGAACATTCTGAACAAATTTTGGTAGATACGATCAAGCAAAGGTCCCAGGTACATACTACAAAGTAAATTCAAAAATTTATAAATAGCGGAATTAAGAATTAGGTGAGAACGATAAATATGAAAATGACTCATACATGTAAGTCAAGAAACATACCGTCTAGAAAAAAAAAATTTAGTTAAAGAGGTGCTCACAATTTTTTGATGACCATCGCGATTAGCCTCTAACGTTACTCGGAAGATAGAATTACCAATATGTGAAGTCTCTACTTCAAACATAGCAGACTCATACGTTACTTCTACGCCTGAATGGTCGAATATCAAAACATCGAACGTAGAATTTTCGTTGTATTCAAAGACGATAACATAACCACCTTGTAAGTTATGGTGGTAAAAGAATTGTGGCCATGCCGTGGCAAGATATATGTTATCATCAACTCTTTCCAATTGAATGTTACAAATAATTCCATCATAACCAATTAAACGTACATCATCACTCAGGTCATGTCCTGAGTGGCTTATAAAAGATCTAGGAAACGACTATATAAAAAAAAAAAAAAATACAAGTCTCATAAAAATATTATTTACTTTATATATAGTTTTATTGATTATGAATAAATATTAACAAAGAGATCATTTTAACACTCACCAAATGAACATTATGGCCCAATGAAAGTGTGATAACTTGAAAGAAACGGTGTGGTAGATCACTTTTGTTTGACATAATATTTATACTACAGAGACAACAAATAAGTATATATATTAAACTTTTAGCAGCAATAGAAAGTCAATTCATCTATAAAAGAATTATTGTTCAAAAATCTATAATCAAAATTTCAAGCTATGTAGTCTCAAGTAATTAAATTCACATAGATATACTGATATGGAGGATCTAAGATTATCCCTTCAAACAAAGAAATTCATGCTAGATATAAATAAAAAAATAAGTTCCACGTAGCAACAGTAATTAAGTTCCACAATTTAAAAATATATATTGTATATATAACATGAAACACCACAATCATTTTTCAAGATTTCATAATCTTTTTAGTGGTTTGAATCATTGACATAATGTCATGAACATGATGTGAAACTTCCACATTTTTTTACACTTCAAGAACTTTTATGAGACTAACTAAAAGAAAAAAAAAAAACCCATATCTTAGTACATAGACACCCCTTTATATAAAGGGGAAAAAATCACAAATCATTGTAGATCATCTCTCCAAAATACAGATTCGGACAAGCATCACAAGTGAAACAAAAATAACAGATCAATTTAAGCAGTAAGAAAGAACAGCAATAGAAACGAAAACCCCAATCTTCAACAAGTAATTTGTTATTGAGCACATTCCTTCAACAATTTTTAGACTGGAAGAATGTTTATGAAAGGAAAATAATAATAAAAAATGAAAACTTCCCTCTACTTTGAACACCACACATGTAAACTGATTTTTTTTTTTTTTTTTTTTTAACATGGTTTGAGCAACAAGAAACATAGTTGAGAATACCATAAAGTCCTCATTCCCAAAATCCCAAACGACAAGAAGAAAAACTCCACATGCTTAAACACACTCCTTCGAGTCACCGCACAATAAAACTCACGATTTTGAAAAATTTAAGAGATATTAGATTCTGTACAAACGTAAAATAACGCAACATAAACAATAACCATGTACAGTAAAACGACAATAGCTCACTTGTAAAAAAAAAAATGAAACCCTAAGAGATCAAAACCCTACATCCTCAAGCCTAATTTGGAAAAGAAAAAGGAGCAATGCATTTCAGTTTATGCACAAAAGAAAATAACTACCAAAGGCTAGATCGTAAAAAAAGGAATCAAAAACAAATTTATAACAACCACCTTGAAACCCTAAGGGTGCATTCTCTTTGCTATTTTTTGGGCCGTTTTCTGTTTTTGATTTTCCAAAACATTGAAAACGTGTTCTCTTTCCCATTTTCGAAAACTAGTTTTTGAAAACGACTAAAAAATTTGTGAAAAAACAGAAAACAACTTTTTTACGTTTTGACAGTTTTCTTCACAAATCTGCCAAAACTAAAAAAACACGGGTTGAGAAATATTTTTTCAAAACGACAAAAAAAACGAAGTTTTCAACAATCTCAAAATAGGCACCCAAAATACAAAACCAAAACAAATTCAAAATTCAAAACACAAAACTAAAACACGAAGAGAACGCCCCCTAAATCTTCGAATCTAAGATGTGAAAAACTAACACAACATGTTTATACATTAGAAAGAAACTAACTTTCAGAGTGTAGATCCTTGATCGAAATACAAAAAAGAAACAAAAAAAAAAAAACAAGGATAGATACTCTACAAATTTCTCCAAGATAGAGGTAATCGCCGGAAACAAAGCAACAAAGTGAGTAGACGAAAATAAATGCAGAGATAAAAAATCCATCCCTTTGTAAGGGCATATAATGGCATCGTTTTGTCAGGAAATGGATGTAAATGGCGTCGTTTTCTACAATCTAGAAGGAAAAGAAAAAAATGAAAAAAACAAATGAATGGTGTTGGGAATAAACGTCCCAAATCAGATTTTACCTTAATGATTATCCACTATTTACAACAACTAATAGCCCAAAATAGTCAATCAACGAAGGCTGAAAATCACGCATCACAAACAGTAAATAAATCGCAGGAAATAAAGAACACACACATCAAAATTTGGTGACCCAGTTCACCCAAATAAGGGATAATCTGGGGGGCTCGGAGGTAAGCCCGTCACTAGTGCAAGAACCACCCAAGAGAGAGTTCGAATATGAGAATACAAGAATCAGACCATCAACTACCGCAGATCATCGATGTCTATAAGATCTCACCAAGCCGCCACCTAAACCGACGCCTGACCCAGATCAAATGTAAAATTTGTTCTATACAATTTTATAACCAAGAAATAACACAAGAACATAAACGATCAGTGCACAACATGTGCAACAACACACGACCAGAAAATCGACAGTGCACCAAAGGTGCAATACACACAAGACAGCCGGTGTAAACCAGGACCGAAGGCCACACAAAGGCCAAGATCCAATATCCAACACACTACGGTAAGTTGAACTGATTTTCTGATGAAGAAGAAGAAATGTCTCACAAAAATCGCCTTCCAGTAGAGAGAGAAAACGAAAGTTGAAGAATAATCAAAAGTCCATCTCTTAAAGCCAGGTTTCCCAATGTCATACCAAATGGGATCTAATCCACAGCCCTTGATTTAAATCAAGGGTGGGGATTAAACAAGAAAAAGCACAAGTCATGTCTTTAGTAAGTAGCCAACCACATCACACCATGTGGCACTTAAAAAGGAGGCAGAATTCTACAAGCCAAAAAGGGGTTATGAGAAACACGTTTTACAATCTTCACCTTGGTTCTCGAATCCTTACTCTCTCTAGTTGCTACAATGCACGTGACGGTAACTTACTCTACATCATCGCCTTTTACCTGTAAAATAAAAAAATACCAAATATCAATATATCGAATTGATAAACAAGTCTTTTAAAAAACTTACCAATTGAAAAACATTTTCAGTCTCATATTAAATGGACATACAATAACATGTATTTTCTCAAGATTAACTTCAACTTAAGCCATCTTATCCTTTTAAAATGATACTTCTCCTTAACCTATGTTTACCTCTCATAATAGACAAATTTTGTAATAACCAACAAGGCAATTTGACTAACAATGAGATTATTAAGAGTATCATGCAGAAAATACAAATCGCATAAATGTTTTTCAACCAAATGCTTCCTTCTACAAAATTCCAATTTATGAAGTCATCCCTCAATGTAAAGAAATAGGTAATAGTGGATTTCCTCCAATCTTTGTCACACACAAAGTAAACATCCACATATCCAATAAGGATCAACCTATCCAACCTCTTCAATTTACAAAAAAGGTGCATCTTCACCTCAAACTCTAAGAGTTGACTCATATGGATATTTTCCTCCACTTCCCAATGTAGGAAGCCAATTTTAACATCTAGTGGTTCAAGTTCCCAAAAGAATTGAATAACTGATGCTAAAATCAATTTTATTGTTTTGTATTGAATGATAACGGAAAATATCTCAATATGGTCAAACACTTTTTTTTGCTTGTAAATCAACTTACATTGCATTCTTTGACCGTTAGGCAAACTAACCAAACACCAATTATTAATTTGCCATCTTTCACTATCCCTAGACAATTGGTAATCTAGGATAAAATTCTTTTCAATTTCCGGGGTGTTAGTTTCCATTTCAATTTCATCATGAGGTACACCAACCTCATTAATCAGAGGTTCACTCTCATCAACATGAGTGAAGTCATATTTTTCCAACTTCATCTCATTCTGAAATCTCTTATTAGAATCATCATATTTCGATTTTAAACAAGGCAAAATAGATTCATTAAACACAACATGCTTGCTGTTATGATCTTAAAACTAGGTTCTCCCAAAACCCAAAACCTGTAACCACTAACCCCCTTAGGATAGCCTAACATAACACATCTAATATCCATAGGCACTAACCTGACCTCAATTTGGTAAACGTATGTTACACATCCAAACTCTCTAACATGTGTTAAATCCGAAGGCTTTCCTGTCCATAGTTCTTGAGGAGTCTTAAGCTCGACAGAATTATATGGAGATCTATTCATCAAATATGATGTCGTCCATAATGCCTCAGCCCCGCTTAGCTAGGCCTGAACTAACTAACATGCACCTAACCTTATCCATTAAGGTCCTACTCATTTTTTCCGCCACCCCATTTTGTTTAGGTGAGTACTTAACTGTCCTTTGTCTCATGATTCCCTTTTGCTTACAAAAGTTATCAAATTTTGCATTATAAAACTCTAGACCACTATCGGTTCTCAAAGTTTTTAACTTCTTATTTAATTGGTTTTCAACAATTTTAAGCCAAGTTCAGAATTTATGAAAAATATCAGATTTAGCCTGTAAAGGGTTAACCCATACTTTTCTAGAGTAATCATCTACCAAGGACAGAAAGTACTTATTTCCACAAAAGGTGGGCTGGTCTTCATGACCCCATAAATCTGCATGGAACATAGTCCAAAAGTCTCCTATTTTTATGTGAACCCATCTCAAAACTCACCTCGTGAGACTTTCCCAACGAACAAGTCTCACCCAAGTTTAAAGGTTCAATAAGACCTTTACCAAGTAACTTTTGGTCACTTAAATGTTTCAAACATTCATTTCTTATATGCCCCATTCTTTTGTGCAATATTTTAGATTTATCATCAGTAACACTCAAGAGATTAGCTTCTTGAGAAGCAATAACATCACCCATCAGGTAGTACAACCCATTTTTCTTCGGTCCTTTCATTATAACTAAGGAACCTCTCTTGACTTTAAACATATTATTTTGAGATTTGAATACACGCCCTTCATCCTCAAGGATTCCCAAAGATATGAGATTCCTTTTAAGATTAGGGGCATATCTTACATTTCTTAATTGTCTGACAATACTATCATACATCTTGATGGAATGTCCCCAATACCACTTATAGTCTGAGAATTATTATCACTCATATAAACCTCACTAGGTTCAACTTTCTTATAGTTATAAAACCATGACCTGACGGGACACATATGGAATACACACCCTGGACCTAAAATCCAGTTTTGACTAATGTCTTCACAAGACACAGTCATAACATTCAAGCTGTCCAATTCATAATCAACAGCAGCATTGTTCAATTCCACATCATTTTGATCATTTTTCTTCTTTTTCCACTCATAGCAATCCTCTTAAAGTGCCCTAGCTCTCTATAGCCATAACACTTCATGTTACTTTTACCTTTGGATTTAGATCTCCCTTTTACTTTCCTTACCTAAAAGTCATTTTCACTCATTTCACTTCTCTCTCTCACAAACATACTCTCTTCCTTAGAAGCTCTATTATCTTTCTTAATCTCTAACTCTCTTGACCTTAATGCATCTATTACAATTGTTTGTGATAATTTGTCCCTCAAGTATTTTATTGTATTTCTCACATCCTTGTAAGACTCAGGCAAAGAATTCAATAAGATGACAGCTAAATCATCATCATCAAATTTCTTATCATTATATGCGAGACTCTTTACAATTATACTAAAATCACTTAGATTCACTTCTAAATCTTTTCCCGGGTCCATCCTAAAACTAAACAATTTCTCCAAAAGGTAAATCCTATTTGGCCATGTCTTAGTTAGGAATAAAGCATCAAGTGCAGTCCATAAATCCCTAGCATTCTTAGCTTCATCAACTCGTCTAATTATATGATCAAACAAATGCAAAATTATAGATCTATATGCAATCTCATTTGTTTCTTTAATTTCAGCAGTTTTCGCTTTTAATTCAAAAGAAAAAGTTCCAGGATCGTCCAGGGTTTTAGCAACCCTTTGTTGGACTAAAATAGCCCTCATTTTCTGCTTCCATATCGAGTAGTCACCATTTCCATCGAATTGTGACAATTCTACCCCTGAACCCATACTGGATTTAGGGAAAGGTTGGCGAGAACTCGAGGCTATTTGGTAATCTCAAATTCCCAAAAATAAGTAGAAAAAGTTTTGGAAAAACAAAGGTTTTAAAGATCAGTCAAGAAACAGTTTCAGAATTAAACAGATAAAATGAAAAAGATATATTACTGTGAATTGTGTGTGCTGCAGGTATGTGTGATAATCAGCAATAACAAGTAATTCGTCAATTAAAAGTTATGTAGTCCAGTATGTGTAATATTCAACAATAACTTGCATTAAACAGTAAGAAACTAATATGAGATTTTAAATTTAATTATAAATTTAAACGATCTCATCAAAACTATTGAATAACAGTTTAATACTTCTGTATTCAGTTCCTTATCAAGAAGCTACAGAAAGCAGCAGGTCCACCACAGGTGAAGCCGGTAAGGGGATAACCTGAAACACTTAACAAAAATATCAGTAGGCATTTTGTAAAGTAAATACAATGTCAAATACTTTACCAAAACCAATATGCAAAATCCACTAAAGCGCACTCCAGAGATTTTACCAGATCCAATTTCAAGAACCTCAGTATATGATCCAAGAAACACTGTCTTCAATTATTCTTTCCCAAATTGCAGATTACTTGAAAATTTTATTTTTAGTCAAGGATAATTTTTAATCGAGAAATTTTTTTCAGAAACCAAAAATACTCAAGAACCCTTACCCCGAAGGCTCTGATAGCAGTTGTTGGGAATAAACGTCCCAAATCAGATTTTACCTTAATGATTATCCCCTATTTACAGCAACTAATAGCCCAAAATAGTCAATCAACGAAGGCCGAAAATTGCGCATCACAAACAGTAAATAAATCATAGGAAATAAAGAACACACAACACCAAAACTTGGTGACCTAGTTCACCCAAATAAAGGCTAATCTGGGGGGTTCAGAGGTAAGCGCGTCACTAGTGCAAGAACCACCCAAGAGAGAGTTCGAATATGAGAATAGAAGAATCAGACCATCAATTGCCGCAGATCATCGATCTCTATAAGATCTCACCAAGCCGACACCTAAACCGACGCTTGACCCAAATCGAATGTAAAATATGTTCTATACAATTTTATGACCAAGAAATAACACAAGAACATAAACGATCAGTGCACAACATGTGCAACAAGACACGACCAAAAAATCGGCAGTGCACCAAAGGTGCAATACACACAAGACAACCGGTGTAAACCAGGACCGAAAGCCACACAAAGGCCAAGATCCAATATCCAACACACTACGGTAAGTCGAACTGATTCTTTGATGAAGAAGAAGAAAGGTCTCCCAAAAATTGCCTTCCAGTAGAGAGAAAAAGCGAAAGCGGGAGAATAATCAAAAGTCCATGTCTCAAAGCCCGGTCTCCCAATGTCATACCGAAAGGGATCTAATCCACAGCCCTTGATTTAAATCAAGGGTGGGGATTAAACAAGAGAAAGCACAAGTCATGTCTTTAGTAAGTAGCCAACCATAGCACACCATGTGGCACTTAAAAAGGAGGCAAAGTTCTACAAGCCAAAAATGGGTTATGAGAACCACGTTTTACAAATGGAAAAGTAAAAAGAAATAAAAGTGGCATCATTTTATGCAGTAGAATGGGATTTGGTTACTATAGCATCTATAGTAACCCCTCGTTGCCTTTTTTATTTAAGGTTATATTGGTTCAGTGTTTAACACTTTTTTTTTAAAGAGTTCAAAACTATTATACTTAAAATTGTCTTTTTGAACAATGCTGACTTCAAACAGACTATGGAATTTGATCAATATGTGATAATCAAGAAGTGTACTTCTGTATGCAAATGTTATGCTCGTAACGGAATGTTTAAACTCAATGTAGCAAATGTGAATAAAAATGCTTCTATCTTTGTTTATATGCCTTCTCTTTAAATTTTTGGCATGCTCGTATATGTCATGCTAATAGTAAATGCATGGGAATCATGAGTTGTTTGAAATTAATTCCTAGCATAAAAAAATGATTTTGAAAAATACGAACTAAGGTTCGTGTTAATAGAAATCGTTTAGAGGTCATTCGGGCGCATATTATTAAAATATTTGAATATCTACTTAAGATTAGAAGGTTTGAAATTTGATAGCATATTTTAAAATTTTTAAGACCTCTACTGCAAAATTCATTAAACGGTATGTAAAAATATGAGGGTTAAAGTAACTTTTATATTTTACTTCGACGCATGTCAAAAACCCTAAACCCCTACATGACTATACCTCTGGATGATAACACTGGAGAAGACGACAAATAAAACGGTAAAAAAATCCCCAGTAACAATTTCCCCAACTGCCTTCCCACCTGCACCATGCCTCTAGTTCCCAATCTCACACTCCTTCCTCGTCTTTTTTACTCCTCTCAATTTTCGTTCCTTCTTAGTGGTGGCAATCGAGCCAAGTAGTTCGTGGGCTCGTGAACTCGGCTCGTCTAAAACTGAGTCACGAGCCGTTCGGGCTCGTAAAAAAGAGCTCGAGCCACGAGCCGAGCTTTGAAAATGTTAGACGAGCTACTCGACGAGCAGCTTGTGGGCTCGATTTGAAGAGCCACGAGCCAGCTCGGTTCGTGGCTCGTGGCTCGTCAAATTTTTTTTTTAAAAAAAAAAAATTAGAAAATGTGTATTATATAATATAAAAAAATTTAAAAAAAAAACCTGAAAAAAGAGCCGCGGGCTCGTGGGCCGAGCCGAGCTCGTTGGGCAATGAGCCCTAGCACAAGCCGAGCTCATAGGACGACAAGCCGAGCCGACTCGGCTCGATCCATTGCCACCACTAGTCCTTCTTTATCCATGAAAAAAGCGGATCTAAGCTCGGATTGTGGCTAGGCTATAGCCTATAGCACATGCCAGCCACAGTCCAGATTCATTTGTTGCCTTGCGTTTTGTTAGTTATGTGGAAACTACACCACACCACCTTTAAAAAATTCAAGATTTACATTTCAAAAATCAAATTTCTGAAATTACTGAAAAATCATAGTATTTTTGGTTAAAATTAAATTACTTCACTCTATTAGACAAGTCAATTATTTCACCGTTGATTACTCTTCATTCCCGCAAGTCAATTATTTCACCGTTGATTATTTTTGGTTATCACGATCATTCAAGATTTTCATTGGTGATTCTCTAAGTATATTCTTCAATTACTACATCCTGATGATTCCCTACCCGGATTTGAAGCCTGACGATCATTCATTCCTTTCTTTACCACGATCATTTGCTAGGAAGGGGAAGATGGCCAATCACGCTTAGATACTGCAACCTGTGAAAAATGTAATTTAATGTCTTTAGGATGTTTTCATCGTTGTTTCCGTAATGTAGCCTTTTTAGGTGTGATGATGATCTTGATTGTTCTGAACTCGAATTATCTTTAATGGAAGTTTGTTGTATACTAGTATCTATTTTTTAGCTTGTGCATATTTACATTAATCCTGTTAATAAGGTTGACCTTTTAAGATGGACCTCCAAGTTTTAACATGGTATCAAAGCCCATTAAGTTCCAACGAGCGATTCGATCCTTGTTAGACTCAAAAATATGAGCATATGAATTTCAAGATTGGTCTGCTCAATCGAGCCACAATCTTGCGGGGGCATGTTAAGGGATATAATCCCACATCGAATAAAGATGTAAATATAAGCCAATTTATAAAAGCCTTGGGTTACTCCTCTTAATAAGGTTGACCTTTTAAAATGGACCCTCAAGTCTTAACAAATCCAACACTATGGTCGCTAATGTGCAGGAGTAGACTGAGAATTATGGTTCAATAGCGACGAGATAGAGAATGAGCTAAAAAAATTGTGAAAAAAAATCTGAAAAATTAAATTAAAAAACCCAATTTAAGGTTTTTGGAAATTCAGTGAGGGTGATCGACTCCGCTCAGTCTTTAATGGGTTTGCCCCTGCTTTTGTGTTGCTTTGAGAACTTACGCACATGTTGTTGTGTGTGCTTTAATTACGTGTCATGATTTACAGCATTCTTCAGAATTAAAGAAATTTGCTGCTAGTTAAGCACTAAAAACATGTATAAGTTTGAAGCATCACAAGATGTGTTGTAATATGGTAAATAAGCTATAGCAGCCTACTTTCAAAGATGGTGACTTGTGAAGTGGCTAAGATTCTAGTCTTATTTCTTCTATAATTCAAATTATACCACCTGTAAAATAAGAGATTCTAAAATAGTTTTAATTTGTTTACAAATCATACAGATTTTAATCTTTAATCAATCTCGCACATTCCATTTAGACCTTATTAACATAGCATTTACCATCTCAATTAAGGTTCTATTTTTCCTTTCTGCTAAACCATTTTGTTCCGGTGTTCTAGGTGCACTACATTGATATATTATGCCATCTTCTTCACAAAAGATGTCAAATTCTTTAGAAAAGTATTCACCACCTCTATCACTTCTAAGAATTTTAATCATTTTATTCTTTTGAATTTCTACTTCATTTTTATATGCTTTAAACATATGAAAAGCCTCATCTTTGTGTTTCATTAAATAAACATGACAAAATTTAGAGTAATCATCAACGAAAGTTATGAAGTATTCATAACCTCCTCTTGTTAACATGCCATTAAGTTCACATATATCAGTATGAACTAAATCAAGTAATTTGGATGATCTTTTTACACTTTGAAAATATTTTTTAATCATTTTTTATTCAATACAAATTTCACATTTATCATTTTTAGTTAATTCACATTATATCATTCCATATTTAACCATTCTATGTAAAGTAGAATATCCTATATGCCCTAATCTATCATGCCATAGATTTAAAGTAAAACAAAGTAAGAAAAATCCACTTTATTAATATTGTCAGTAGTACATAATTTAACCATTCCATCAGTAGAACAGTCTTTTCCAACAAAGTAACCATTGCGGGATAGTACAAGTTTTCCCGACTCATAAACACTTTTAATATCCGATTTTCCCAACAAATCCCCACTTACAAGGTTCCTATTTATATTCGGTACATGTAAAACATTAGTAAGAATTACAACTTTTCCGGATGTGAATTTTAATTCCACATTCCCTTTACTTATGACCTTTGAGCAATGCTCATTTCCCATTTGAATTTGTTGACCATCATCAATGTCTTGATGTGTCTTGTAAAGACTTGTCATAGCAAACATGAATGGTGGCGCATGTGTCATACCACCATCCCGGAATTTTTTTCTTTGATAGCGTTTACTTCGCTTATAGTAGCAACTATTTCATCTTTGTCAATAGAATTCACCTTGCCTCCAAATTTGCTTTGTTTCCTATGTCGGCAATCTTTCGCAAAGTGACCAATTTTTCCACATACAAAGCATTCTCCCTTGGGATTCTTCTTGAATTTGTTATTGTCTTTAGTAAACTTTATTTTGTTTACTTTGATGACTTTGTTGTTCTCCATGGTGTTGGCCTTAGAGGTGCCAACATGAGAATTTTCATTCTCATCTCTTACCCTTGACTCTTCCTCAATTCGGATATGTTTTTTAACTTACTCCAATGAAAAGTCTTCGGAGCTATGAAGAATTTTCTTCCTATATCCTCTCCAAATATAAGGTAATTTAGCAATAATTGCACCTACTTGGAATGATTCTGGTAGTTCTATCTTCACCGCTTTCAATTTATTGACAATAACTTGCAATTCATGTACTTGGGGCAATAGGGGAATGTTATCTAAAAATTGAAAATCAAAGTACTTCGAAATTAAGAACTTTTTAGTACCTTCCACTTCAGCCTTGTAATTATTCTCAAGTGCATTCCAAATTTCTTTTGTCGAAGTTGTATTGGTGTATAAGTCATAAAGACGACCCGACAATGCATTCAAGATATGGCCATGGCATATGAGTTCATCTTCTTCACGCTTCTTTCTATCCACCCTTGATTGTTCGGAGTCTTTGTCGGATGGTTCGGGTAGATCTTCCAATTTTGGATCAAGTATGTAGAAGATTTTGAGTGCCGTTAACAAGAATTTAATCTTGACTTGCCGCCTTGTAAAGTTTGATCCATCAAACCGGTCTAGCCTCACCAAGTCTTGATTCATAAGTTTGATTGTAGCCATGGTTGTATCTCCTTCGGTTTCCATTACACAAGAATAAAGTTTTTAGATTGTTGTAGGATTTTCGTCGAAGGAAACAACAAGACCTCCAAATGGATACAAAAAAAACGAAATGATATAAAGAAATGAAGAAGACTTGAATCGCAAAGAATGCTATCCTAAAAACTTTATTTGCATCCTCTCGATAATGCAAATGCTAAAAGATCAACACACATAGTTTTAACGGATTTTAAGTCTTAAAATCGGATTGCAAACAACACTTTTGAAGCCCGGAAATAAAGAACAAAGAAGAGATATAATATAATTCTAAGAGAATTTTGAGAAAGTTTTGGGGAAAAGATATCAAAGCATAATAGAGAATTTGACGTGTTTTAAACCATGAATTCTATCTCTATTTATAGAATTATTTTATACACTTTCCTATGGGTGCCAACTTTTCTCAAAAAATAGAAGTTTGAGGTTGAAAAGGTATTAGACGAGTCCAGAAAAAATTGTCTAGCTAGTCACTTTTTTTTGAACCATGCGGCCACATAGACCAAATCCATGCAGCCGCATGGTTATGGCAATGCTGCCACCAGAGTATTCTGACGAAACCATGCGGTCGCATAGATCATTTTTTGCTCTTATTTTTTTTTTTTTTTTTTTCAACCACATTTCATCAATTCTCATTTAATATTTGAACAACACATTTTATATAACACTTACTAAAACATTAACTGCATCCATGTTTGTAGATTATAAGTTCACAGGTTGTGTTATTCATACACAGCCATAATTTAAGCAATCATTCATAGTATGCATGGAAAATTACCATACAATTAAATAATTCTTATATTCACAACAATAGGAAATTGGGTAATTGGCACAAAACGGGCATTCCTTTCAAGCTTATTGTGGAAAACGTCCATACCTTTCACTTGCTTTGCGCTGAACGTCATTTTCACCATTTTTTTACCGTAAAATGATCAATATACCCTTCTATTTAAATAAAACAAAAAGAAAAATAGAGAACAAATTACAGTCATACTCCCAAATTTTTTTAAAAAGTGTAAATCAGTCCAAAAGCTTTATTAAAATTACAAATGAACCCCAAACTTTTATTAAAAAGTGCAAATACTCACCCAATTTATTATTATTATTATTATTTTGGAAAGGTAACGGCCAAACTTTGCAACCACCACTCCCATTGGTGGTGGGAGGATGAGAAAGAGAGGAGGATGAGGATGAGGATGAGTGATGGTTGCAAAGTTTGGCCATGTTACCATTCAAATAATAATAATAATAATAATAATAATAAATTAGGTGAGCATTTGCACTTTTTAATAAAAATTTGGGACTTATTTGCAATTTTAATAAAGCTTTTGGACTGATTTACACTTTTTAAAATTTTTTGAGTATGACTGCAATTTGTTCTTTATTTTTGTTTTTGTTTTATTTAAATAAAAGCGTATATTGTTATTTTATGGTAAAAATTGGTGAAAATGACGTTCAGCGCAAAGAAAGTGGAAGGTAGGAACGTTTTGTGCCTAAAAATGAATGATAGAGACGTTTTCCACAATAAACTTGAAAGGTATGGACGTTTTGTGCCGGTTACCCCATGAGAAATTTCATCATAGTACAATTCTAACTGTTTTCACAATAGTTTTTATTGAAGGAAAATTGTTAATGTTATCAACATTCTGATTTCTAACCATGCATACAGAACACACAAGTAAAACAAAGGGCTCAGGTTTATGATATCAACTATTCTTGCACCAAATCGTGTTTATCTATTTTCACCCAGAAATCTGTTATTGATCGAGGAAGATTAACACATGTTCTTCACAAATTATTAGAGAAGTCATGTTATAAGTTTTGCAGGTATTGGCAGGTTAATATTACTCAAGGTTTGATGCTCCAATCAAACATCTGTTCATCAAATGTAAAGTTACAATTGTCCATTTTTTTTGGGATAATTGCAGCCGCGGTCCCTAACCTTTGCATTTTTTGCAGACTTTACCTCAACCTTCAATTTGTACCACCCGGAGTCCCAAACATTTCATATATTATCAGTCGAAGTCCAAAATGACGGAAACCGTCAGTTCCACCGTCAGTTGACCTTCAAAATGGGGAAAAGTCATATTTTGACCAATTTAAGTGGGAGCATTTTCGTCCAACTCTATTTCCCCCTTTTCACTGTACCAATCACGCCTCATTTCCCTCCATTTTGCAGGTGTTATATATTCTCCTATATTCTTCTTTCTCTTCCATTGTTAACATATACGGCTGAAAATGGAGTGCAATGTCTGTAGATGCGGTGAACCTGTGCAGATAAAGACCTCATGGACGAACATGAACCCATGAAGAAGATTTCTTACTTGCCCACGTCGCCAGGAGTTTGGTGGATGCAACATTTTTCACTGGTACGACCCTCCAATGTGCGATAGATCGAGGGACATAATCCCTGGGTTTCTGCGCGTTAGAAGAGAGATGGAAGCTGAACTACACACCCTACGTGCAAGAAGTCGTGGCTCATGGAAGACTTGGATACGAGGATTTGTATGTGGCTTTTTTGTGAAATGGGTTTGTTCGTAGAAGTGTGTATGACTTCAGATTAGAAGCTGTATTTGTTTTGTATTCTGGAACGGGGTTTAGGGGTTAGTTTCGAGTGTTCCTCATGGGCTTGTAACGTATTTCCCCTTAAATAAGACTTTTAAGATTAAACAGCGTTGCCCTAATTTGTTCTGTTCTACCAGATCTCCCCTCCACGTGTGCAAATGCTTCTAGTGATGGCAATGGGTTGAGCCGAGCTGACTCGGCTCGGGCTCGAACTCGTTGCTCAACGAGCTCGTGGGAAACGAGCCGAGCCGAGCTCGACCCGTCAAAAAATAAAGGCGCTCGACACGAGCTCGTGGGCTTTGACGAGCCGAGCTCACAAGCTCGTCTCGTGAGCTCGCCTCCAAATTTATTTATTTATTTTTTTTAATACACTTTTTTTTCCTAAATTTTGTTTAAAAAAAATAGATTTTCGGTAAAATTTTATTTTATAAGTATTTTTATTTTGTAAACAATTTATTTAGACTTTGATAAAGTATATTTTTATAATATATTTTTTTATGAATTTATCTTATAAATAATACTTATAAGTTTTTTGTAATTACAATTTAATTTTTTTACTTATAAATAATTTTTAATTAATATATTTTCATTTTCAAGTTTGTTTTGAAGAAAATATATTAATTGAAAATAATTATTTTATAAATGATAAAATTAAAAAAAAATATGAGACATTGTCTAATGATTTTTCAAAATATTTTTCATTTTAAAAATAATAAAATATTAAAATATAAACCCTCCTCCTTTATCCGGGCTTGAGACCGGCTACTTCAATAGTTCAATTTCGAGTAGGCGGAGTTAAAAATTGTACACGAACAACTTGTTATGTATACAATTTTTTTAAAAAAATTATAAAGGTATTAAAATAAAAATTCGTCATAAATATGATTAAACTAAATATCACTTACTTGACTACATGCAATTTCGGCATATTTATCTTGCAGTCGAAAATGAGCGTCTTGCCAGTTCTTCACGCACATTAATGCTTCTAAAATATCTTCTTTTAGTTGATTCCTAACTTCAGAGAGAACCCTAGACCCTGCACTAAAAGCAGATTCTGAAGCTATAGTGCTAACCGGAGGTGTTAGTAGATCTTTTGCCATTGCAGAAACTATTGGCCATCGACGTTTATACTTTCGCCAGAAGTCAACTACTTCTTCAGAATTTTTCCTTAGTGCATTGTTACTAGGCCAATTATGATTAAAGTAATCAAGTAATTTAGCAGGCATTGCATTGTGACTGTTACTCGATGTTTGAGTACATGCAGTGGAAGACAAACTACTATGACTTGATGAACCATATGCATATCCAGTTTGACCATATCTATATGAGTTCATGCCTTCAAATAAATTTAAAATTTCAGCGTCGTCATCTCCTAAATTAGTTGGAGGAGTACTTGTAGAGCAGAAGAGTACACGAGTAACATGTGTACCCATTCGTGAAGCATATGTTACATACATTTCAGATAAAGTTACTTCCAAATTCCTATAAGTAATAGGTACGTTAAAAGTTAAAGATTTTGACATTCGTTCAATTATAAATTTAGTACCCGATAAATTATATTGGGGGTCCATGACGCATGCTAATGGAAATACCATGGGCAAGTCTTCCCAATATTTTCTAAACTTTAATTCCATGGCAATTATAACTGAATTAAAATCGGGGTCATCTTTATATCTATCAAAAGCCCTAAAAATTAGATAAAGACGTTGAAGGACCATACAACTAGTAGGATAATAAACACCAGATAAAATATTTGTAGAATCATAAAACATTTCAAAAAAGCTTTAATTTTAATAACTAAAGCCCAATCGGATTCATTCAAAATATTTTCGTCGTCGTCCCTCATATGCCTATTGTTATAAAATTCAGTAATTAAATGTTCGAAACCTTCACATGATTTTAATAATAAATATGTGGAGTTCCATCTATGCACTACGTCATTAGTAAAAAAATTTGAATGCGACACCCCATTTTCGGCACAAAAATCCTCAAACGCTTGTTTTCTACTAGGTGTAATAGTGATATAAGTTAGTGCATTCTTAATTCGTTGAATTTCATCCTTAACATATTTTAAACCATCTTGTACTATTAAATTTAAAATATGGCATACATATCGAATATGAAATAAATAACCACCGAATTTGGGTTGAAATACTCTTTTTAATTTCTCGATAACAACCTTATTTACACTAGCGTTATCGAACGTAAAAGAACGAATTTTACTCTCGCATTTATATTCTCTGATAATGTTCATAATAACACTAAATATATTGGGAGCATTGTGCGGGTACTCAATAATTTTAAAAGCAATTATTCTTTTATGCATGACCCAAAGTGGGTCTATATAATGTGCAGTTGCAGCAATATAACCTCTTTTATTAATCCCTTCCCATAAATCCGAAGTTAAAGATATCACACCCCCATATTTTTCTAAATCGACAATTAATATTTTCTTTGCAGTTTCAAAATATTCTATTGTATCAGAACGAACAGTATTTCGACTTACCCCAACGTACCTTGGTTGAAGACATTCTTGCACAAAGGTAACAAAATGTTGGTTGTCCGTTTGTGCTAGTGGCAACTCAGATCCGGCAAGGTATTTCACCATTCCTGTTCGAGTTCTTTCCGCCGAATACATCCACGTACTAAGTGGCGTAGTAGTAGCACCGCTGCCTAAACTACCAAATTGTAGTTGCGTTTGACCAGCAGGAAGAAGACCATGTTTGGCCGCACATGATTTGTAGTGACGGTTGAGGTGGGTGGTTCCAATGCCTTTTTGATGGGTCAATCGTTGTTGACAGTATTTACATACTGCTTTGGTTTCTTGAATTCCATCGATCACACGACCAGTTTGAACCAATTTAAAATGGTCCCAACATTTTGCCTGCTTCTTCCCCTTTCTCTTCCCTCTTGCATCAGAAATTTCAATAACAGGTTCATCATCCTGTTCCAAATCAATTGAAGCATCAACATCAACGTCATCCAAATCAATTGGATGACTACTTTCATGAATATTGTAATCTTCAATATTTTTCTGGAATTGGTACTTCATCTAGACCGACGAACTCATTCCCAAATTGATTTTGGGGCACATGTGCTACATTCTCGACTCCGACATCGAACAAGTTTTCAATAAATGAGCGTGGATCCATTTGTGAATAATTAAAATTGAATATTGAAGAAGTGAAGTAGAATTGAGAAGTGAATGAATGAATATTATGTAGTAGTGTAAAAAATATATTGAAAAATCAAGATTATAATTTAATGATATGAATATAAAATGTAAAAGAGTATAGAAATAAGAATGAATAAATAATATTGATTATAATTGATTTGTAGAGAGTATAGTAGAGAATAAGAGATTGATAGTAAATTTGGTGAGAAAAAAATGTTGTAATTGATGGGTATTTATAGGAAAAAAAAATTTGAAAAAAAAAAAAAATTTTAAAAAACGTGACCAAACGGTCACTTTTTTCAAATTTTTTTTTTTTTTTTTTCAAATGCGAGCCACGAGAATTTTTTTTTTATTTGGGACGAGCCCACGAGCCGGCTCGGCTCGTGGCTCGTCAAATGCGAGCCACGAGCCCAAGCTCGTGAGCTCGTCCACGAGCGGCTCGTCTATCTGACAAGCCGAGCTTCGTTCAAATTTTTTTTGTTCGGCTCTTTGCTCGGGCTCGTGGCTCGTTTTAGACGAGTCGAGCCCACGAGCTCGCAAGCGGCTCGGCTCAATTGCCATCACTAAATGCTTCAGAACAAAAGGAAATTTCGAATAGATAACATGTAGATAGTGCATTTCAGGTCCCAAACGTTTTTAACCCCTCATAAATAAGGCCTAAACCTTTTAATATGTCGCAGTGCAGGTCCCAAACCTTTTCTATTCAAATTCTAAAAGTCCCAAACCTTTTCCTCTGGAATCAAATAAAGTTCCATACCTTTTCAGTAAGTTTAAGCTTTGGAACAAATATTTGACAGAGTCAAACTCCACAACTGAAGACACGAACAACAAATTTTCAGCATATGTAACATTCATAACACAATTCCAAACACGGAGAAAGATTTGAAGACACGAACAACAAATTTTAGCATTGAAATTCTAATATTTTTCATCATACATTGTTCCAACATCATACAAAAGCACGACCCCGTTCAACCGCTTCTATCAAAAGGTAATAAAAAAAAAAAAAGTTGTCATACAGCAACTGTGTTCAAAACAACCATCCTACAGAAAGCTATGTATTTTTTTGTCCACGTCCCTTCTTAGTTGCTTAACGTTCGGATTGCGTGGAAGCCTTTCTTTTGGCCTTGCCTTGCGACGGAGTTGGCACTGTATCCTGTGATCTGGGGGCATTTCTGTTTCCTTTGTCCTGTGATTGATTTGACCGTGTATCTCCCTCAGAACAAGTTCTCTTGTTGTGGCCCGTCCCACCACATCTTTTTACATGTCATCTTCATTTCAGTCCTTGCCACTTAGGGTCCACCCTCATGTGAGGATGTGGACACCTCTATGAACATTTAATTATTTACCTGTAATATGGTCCTAAAAAAATATTGAGATAGAATAGAATACTACAAATATATTTTTAAAAAATAAAAATTTCTCAAAAAAAAAACAAGTCTAAAAATAATCAAAATCTCCTTTTATAAGTAAGCTAAACAAGTCTAAAAAATAATTCTCATTTTTTTTCTCTTTCTTCATTTCATTCTCAAATAAAATAATATTACACACAAATCTAAAATTTTCATCATTTTTCTTTTAACAATTTATTCAAGTCAAGCTAAAAAATTATGTCTTAATATTCCTCCGTCAAATAGGTTTGTCGTTTGGAATAATTTCTCATAACCGGCAAAACCCTAGTAGGCAATACAGACTGCGAGAAAAAGAAAAAGAAAAGGGAAGGGAGAAAACCCTAGAAGTACTGCGAACGATGTCGTACGACGACGTGGAGATCGAAGACATGGAGTGGAACGAGGAATTGCAAGCTTTTACATACCCGTGTCCTTGCGGCGATCTTTTCCAGATAACCAAAGAGGATTTGCGGATCGGCGAGGAAATTGCGCGGTGCCCTAGCTGCTCTTTGTATATTACCGTCATCTATAATATCGAGGACTTTCAGGAGTCCAAGAGAAAAATTGAGCCCGAGAAGCAGCAGCCCGTAGCCGTAGCTTGAAATGTTTCAGGTTTCAGTTTTGTCATAATTTTATATGTCGATGTGTGAGGAACTTAATGTTAGAAGAGGAGATTTTCGTAGATTTGGTTTAGATTGGAGGGTCTGTAAGGGCTGAATTTGTGTACTGTTTAGAGAAATAGAATATAGATTGGGGAGTATATGGTCTATCTATTTTTTTCTTTTCACTAGTTTGAGATTTGATATTGAAATATTATTTACATTTAATATTTAAGCTGCGTTATATCAGCGATCATATTTAGCTCCTGTTTGGTAGTATTTTTGCGGAAAAAATGTATTTTTGAATAGTTGATTGACGGGGAATGTGTGGTTAAAAATTAAGGAAAAAGTTTTGGACTGGTTATTTAGACCATTTTTTTCATGTAATTTTTAGTTAAATTGGTCTTTTTCGGTTGGATATTGATTTTCTTTTTAAATATGTCAGACTTTTTATCCAATTCTTACTAATTTTTAATTAATGACCTGTTTAATTATGTAAAATCACGGAAATTTGGGTATAAAGGTGGAGATAAGTAAACTTTTCAATAAAAAGGGATAAATTTATGGGCTAGCGCAGAATCCATTGCTGAGGAAATGGCATTTGTTAGTGAAGAAAATGACAGAATTCTTGAAGAAATTTCAGTTCTGAGATTTCAAAATCGATTGAATGATTTGTATTGAGAGTGTAGTTTTACCAGCATTTTGTTTCTATGGAGTTTGTTTGGTCGGTGGGAATGAAGAATGTTTCTATCGAGTTTCTTTGAAGGGATTGTATTGCTTGTATGTATCTTTGGTTTTTGTGGTATTGTACTTGGGTTCTATCTTTGAAATTGCATCAGATTAGATTGAAAATTCTTGCCTACATAGGATATGGCTAAAGATGTCTGTTGTACAATCAATATTCACTGAAACACTGAGCATATGTGTTTGTTAGTGACACTATCTTAGTTGCTGAAAATACTTCTGACCATTGTGCATTACCTAAGTGGCGAAGTTTTGTACTGTTGATGGTTGATGTTTGATGTTTGATTTTTATTTTGGTTAGAAATTGAATTGATTTCATTGTATGCCTAAATGAAGACTCTATAGTTCCATCTATTCGGAAACATAAATATATTATTTTTCAATTTTCAGTCCAAATGATTGTGCCTAGTTTTTATGTGACATTTGCCAAAAATTTTATTGCATTGACTTTCTTAAGTTTCATCCCCGCTTATCGAAAATCCTGAGTCCGCCTCTGATCCTTGAGTAGTGTGCTTGAGAAGGAGGATAGAGCTGAAGTCAAATTCAGAATGGGAATATTTGAACCTTTTTGAGCAATCGGATACTGGATACATAACAACCAATGTGCCCTTCTCCTTACAACGACTCGCCACAGAAACCTTTGTCACCGTCAGCGTTGGCAAAGCCTTCCAAATTTACAACGTACTGCTTATTCTTGTTTTCTTTACATTACCGCTTGTTTATTGTATTACGTATCTCATTTGAATTGTCTAACATTTTTCAAATATTTACTTTGCCAGTGTGCCAAGCTGAAT
Organism: Osmanthus fragrans; assembly: GCA_019395295.1. Lineage (NCBI taxonomy): Eukaryota > Viridiplantae > Streptophyta > Magnoliopsida > Lamiales > Oleaceae > Osmanthus > Osmanthus fragrans. The sequence goes on from CM033356.1 coordinate 8,232,141, forward strand.
TTGGTACTTGTTGGTAAGCTCCTGCTGCTTGTTTTATTTTCAATGATCTTAGGAGGAAATTTATTAATGTGCTAAATTAGTACTTTCGGGGGTTAATTTACATAAGGGAAGATGAATGTTTCTTTTCTGGGTTTTGTATTTTTGGACTGAATATAAATGTAACATGACTTTGAAGCTTTTTAAAGACTGTCTTTGTAATTTGATCCAGCCCCCAATAACTAAATAGATATCTTTTGAGGAAAAAGAAAAATCGAAGTTGCATTGCTCGATAAGCATATTCATGATAGTGGTTAGAATTATTTCATTTGTTAAAATGAAGGTGAAGGAAACTGGTGTTCTCTAGTTTCATGTAGTATACATTCTTTTTTTCGATTTTAATATTTACGGGAGCCTTGATATGAGATAAAAAATATTGAACATAACATTTTACTTTGTTCTTAATACATTTCACCTTAAATGTGGTAGTAGTGTAATTTAAATTATGCCATTGAGTAGCAAATGAATCTTTGTTTGTCTGATAGATTTTAGCATCTAGTTGAATTATGGAACCAGATATCGAAGTTTTGATGCAGGTTCTCAACTGCCAAAGAAGATATGATCTCTTGCCTCCTATCGAGAGTACATTTTTGCAGCATAAGGCCACAACATCGCAGTTTTCAAGCGTGCTCATCAGGTTTGTTCCTGATAAAATACTTCCACAAGAAAAGAGAAGTCTAGATTACAAGAGGACCCTCTAATTATTTTGTTTCTGTAGTAACATCATCATCCGTATTGGTCATGACACAACTACACATATAAGCCTAGTGTAGTTTTATCTTTTTTACTTTTGTCCCTGTTTGACAACCAGTAAAAAGATTTTATTTTTTTTGAGTTTTGGAATGGTGATTTTTTGGATAATGTGTGGAAAAAAGTTTTGAAATTATGTGCAAAATATTTTATTTTGAGAATGTGTGGTTAAAAATGATTTAAAAAAAAAAAAAAAAAAAGAGTTTTTCAATGGTTGCCAAACGGGTGCTTTATGTATAAACTGTTTCAAAGTAGTGATTAATCTATGTCCCTGTTTGATAGGGATTAAAATCAGTTTTTTAATAGATTTCGATAGAAGTTGATGAAATGTGTGGTTTAAAAGACGTGGGATCCATGTAATATGTGGTTAAAATTGATTGTTGATTTTGACTTAGATTAAAATATAAATTTTAATCACTACCAAATAGTGGCTAAATGTGAGATTACATGTATCTCTACCTTCAGGATCCAAAGATTATCACTTTAACGAGCCGAGCTCGTGGGTAGATGGGTCTAGTCGGCTTTGCTCGGCCTATTGCCACTACTAAGTATCTTGATGAGGACTTAATGAAGGCACAGGTAATAACAAATCAGGGAATGGATCAACAAGCTGGTCTGCCTCTACAGCTGTATGAAAAGGATAAACATCTTCATGAAAAACATTCCAGGATATAAAAACCTACATTAAAGTAACATCATATAGTTTATATCCCTTTACTCTAGGTGGATATCCCAAAAATACATACACCCTTGCTCGAGGCTGAAACTTGGTCCTATGAGCAGTGAAAGTAGATGTAAAGGCCAAACAACCAACAACCCTGTGGTAAGAGTGAACTGCAGACTCATTGTATAGAACTTCATATGGTGTTTTGTGTTTAAACAAAGGAGAGGTGGTTCAGTTGATTAAGAAGGTAGTTGTCAATACACAATCTGTCCAAAACTTGACAGGAACTCCAGACTGCAAATATAAAGCCCTTGCTACATTTAGAAGATGCTGATATTTGCGTTCCACAACTGAGTTTTGTTGTGGCCTCTCCACACAACTAAATTGATGTAAAACTCCCCTTTCAGCAAAACAAATCAGTAAAAGCAAGTTCTAGAGCATTGTTTGATCTAAACTCTTATTTTAGTATTAAGTTGAGTTGCCACCATATTGAAGAATCTTGGAATAACAATGGATGCATCAGATTTATGTTTCAATAGGTAAATTCAGGTGAATCTGGAACAGTCATCAACCAAGGTTAAAAAGAACCTGTCCTATGTAAGGGGTAACATGGTAGGGTTCCCAAATGTCACAATGCACAATGTCAAAAGGATTGCTTGAAAGATGATTATTGGATTCGAAAGACTACCTTCTCTGTTTGGCAAGAGGACATATACAACAATGAACAGATTTATTGAATGTTCCTGATCACACAACAATTGAGAGTTCAAACTATCCAACCTTTTAAATGAAAGGTGCCCAAGTCTATTGTGCCAAACAAGAACCGAAACATTATTTACATAAGAATTGGAAATTGAGTTTAGAACTTTTGTATGAAGCACATAAAGATCCTGGACTCGATCACCCTCGTCAATCATCTTCTTCATGTTGGATTCCTGAATACTAAAGTGATCAGGAAAGAAACTAACGGTGAGCTGTGAGCCATGAGTTAGAGCACTAACAGGTACAAGTTGAACTTGAATTGTGGCACAAACAGAACATCTTGAAGCGTAAGAGTTGAGCTTAATCTGACCTCACCATGCATCATAACTGGAATTTGTGTGTGATTTGTTAAAGTGACAGTAGAATTTTCAATGATGTAAAAGCACCAGCATGGGAACAGATGTGCCTTGTAGTACCTAAGTCAACTATCCAATTATTATTGGAAGAAAAAACAGGATGTGCTGACACTGAAAAGCATATACCTGTAGCATATGTAGTGGCAGTGTTGTTATGATGATCAGCAGGAATATTCGAACTTGATGTTAAGTAAATAAACGACATAGACATTGGTTGTTGATACTGACTGGAACTCAGATTCTAAACAAAATTACCAAAACCAGGTTGTTGAACATGCTGCTTGCCTTCATTTTATAGAATAAATGAATAAGAGACTTGATTCACTGAATTAAAACCAGAAGAACTGTGAGGATTGTCCCTCATTTAGGTTTGTAACCCCGTGGAAATCCATGTATCTTGTAATACCTGTTGTAAAATCTCGAATTTTATATTCTTAAGTTGGTTGATGCCTATTTAAGAAACGAGCTATGGAAGCTCGGCCCATTTAAGGTTATGAAAGCTGAAACAATAAATTATTTTAAAACCCAACAATTTAAAATATTAAGTTTAAGTAAATTTGATTGCAAAGATTTAATGAATAACTAGGTTGCTACAATGGTCATTTGCATGGTATTTCACATAGGCAACCTAGGTATGAATCATCATGCAGAAGTTTTAATAAAATATTTTTATAAAATTATTTTTGAGTTAAAAACTCTTCATTTTCCACATTAAGAACTATTAAGTTAATTGGATGAAATAATCATATTAATATTTCATTTTCCTCTATTTTTCATTATGTTAATGTTTTATAAAACTTTTTATAAGAATTTTTTTTTATGAGTTTAAAACTCTTTAAATTTCTAATTAAAGACTGAATTTAACAAGGTTAATGATAATATAACTTTCCATTTAGTTTTTCGCTAAAAAGAGAGGTTACAAGAATAAGAAAGTCATTTTTTCAGTGCACCTCTCCTCAAATTCGAATTTACTCTTATTTTCTCTCAAAAATATGGTTTATAATAAGTTAAACTTAAAAGAATAGCAATAGTGTGAAGGAGAAAGGTTTTTATACATTTTGTTCCTTTATATTTCAAGAAAATCAAGGTATTTGGTGCTAAGTATTTACACTGTTTGTTCATTACACACACACACACTCTCTCTCTCTCTCTCTCTCTCTCTCTCTCTCTCTCTCTCTCTCTCTCTCTCTCTCTCTCTCTTGGTGTGATGCGTGTTATAATTTTTGAAGCTATGAATAAAGAAGTTTATGTATGGTCATAACCAATTTCTACAATCTCAAGGGATTCTTCGAAATCATGAATTTTTCGATATTCATCTATGTGAAATGTTAAATTCTTTCATATCATTTTGTATATATGTAAATATGTTTATGACCAAAAAGGTGCACAATGTGATATTAGTCCTACTAAGCTTAAAGTTGATTTGAATCTACCTAGCAATTGTAGTTACAAAATTCACACGAGATTAAATCGAACTTCAGAAAGTCAAATAAATCATAGTTTTGAATTTGATCAAAAAATAATGAATCAAGCAACCAATATAATAGCCTACGATATGTCGACCTCTTGATCACAAGATTTGTGAATCTCATCCGATTGTTTGAACACTACAAAAATTAATCTTGATAAGTTCAAGAACTTGAAGTTCTTGTACTCGACTTATTACGGTCTTGGAACCTACCATTTTGTAGTCCAAAAACTTACAAACAATGAACTTCTTTGTTTCGGCATCCTTGATTTTGTACTTATTCTCCAATAAATCCATATATCGTTGGCCGAGTCCTTCGAACTATATACTCCATAAAATGTATTGGCCAATACGTTTAGGATGTAGTTTTTGCAAAAAAAAAAAAAATGAGTACTTCCATGCATCCAATGTAATAAGCGACTAACAATTATTTTTCCCCTCTTGTATCTCAAAAGTGGCCTCTTTTAAGAACTTTGTCAAATTCAAAGTAATAAGATTGAACATCTTTTGTTGCCATATTTTGAAATCAACACCTCCAAACTTTTTCGATTTTTCCCCATGTGTGATATGGAGTTTGATATTGATATAGCCAAAAAATGAAACCAAATGGTTCGTACCATTCATTGTTCAACTCAAAGTAGTCTCTACGATGTTCGTTTCTGATAAACAAATAAAGGTTCAATGCATTATGAAAGGAATAGCACACTAAGGCTTATTCCAAAGATGAAGAGAAGTGGTTTGTTTTTCAATAAACAACCACAAAATTTTGTCTTAAGATTGTTGGCGAGATGTGTAGCGTAATTAAACTCTATTGAAAATTAGAAAAGAAAAAATTCGAGGCAAGTAATTAATACTTTTTCCTTAAGACAAAATTGTCTCGCAACCGTGCTAACGGATTACGACACTTGTCTTCCAAGATACAACATATATAATTTGTGATAGAAAAACTTCAAAACGCAAGAAATAGCATACTCGAACGAAATTCTCTATCTATAAGAAAACAATTCTGAAATGATTTTTTGAGAGTTTTTTGCTAGAGATTTTGATGTAATTCTCAATGCAAATGACATTGTATGCAGAATGGACGTCCAAATGGTCTTATTTATAGAAGATGAGAGATTGTGAATGAAAAAACATGCCCTAAAATTTTGCAACCTTCTAGAAGGGACGCATCATTTACTATCACTAGTCTGTCGTTGGCCTCTCACTCGAGCGCCAGTGACATATTTTCAACAAAAACTTTTTGCCCACTTGCCACTAGCCTGTAGTTTGAGCGACATCTTCGTCACTTGCTTGGCACTAGCCTGCCGCTCAAGTAGCAATGCTATAAGATTTATTTTTTTTTTTTTTTTTTTTTTTTCATTTTGGACCACAATTTCTCATCCATCCGAAATTAGTTTTGAGATTTCAAATATACTACGACGATCTACTAGATGAGTAGAACAAGTTAATCTATTTATTTTTGTAATTTGATTATCGCATCAAGTCCGACTATTTGTTCAAAATTGACACAAAATCACTTTTATTGTTTTTACTTGCCAAAATTTTCAAATTTTAAACCAAATTTCCAAATCTACTATGACGATCTACTCGAGAAGTAGAACAAGTTTTTTTTTTTTTTTTGACTATTGGATCAAGTCTGACTATTTGGTCGAAATTGACACAAAGTCACTTTTATTGTTTATACTTGCCAAAATTTTCAATTTTTAAACCAAATTCCAACGGTTATATTTATAAATTAAATAGGTGGCAAAAAAATGCTTTCTTGCCCATAAAGGGTTCATTTGATTGCAAGTGTGGAATTTGGATGGAAATAAAATGAATTCTAGGGAATTGAATTATATAGAATTGTTTTCCTGAGAATTGTCAATTAATTGTGTTTGATTGATATAATTTTTCACCTGAAAAATATTGAAATTTTGGATCTTTTGGTGTTCGTTAGCTCCGTTTCTCATGGAATCTATCCATTAAAGGATTTTTATTTTATTTTTTTACAATTGTGGACATAATTTATTTCCATTGCCCGAAAAAAAAAAAAAAAAAAAAAAAAAAAAAAAAAAAAAAAAAAAAACTGGAAAGCGAAACCCATGAAAACCCACCGTGTGAGCCACAATCAAGAAAATCAATTGCCTAGAAAATATAGTGTATCAAACAAGGTATTAGTGGAAGATAGAATTTGTTTTTCATTTTCCATGAAAAATTTTATTACATCAAACAGCCCTTAGATTTTTAAGCTAATTGAAATAGACTTTTAAAAAAATAATATATTTTGGATTGGTTCATTTCAAACTGAATTATTAGCTTACTATATAATATATATTTAAATAATGATCAATTTGTCACCTTCAAGTAATGGTGTGCCATTCATTTCATTTGAAGACTAATGTTCAAAGTTGGGAACAGATTTTTAACACAGCCGTCGAAGAGTGCAGACAAATCCATACTCCATAAATGATGATTTAATTTCCGCACCTACTCCACTCTCATTTGGTTTTAATTCTTCTTTCGTCACTGCAAACGTGTAATCTAAGCATCAAACATCTTTATTATTAACACAAATTAGTCACCCTCACTCACACAGTGAAGGAGAAAGCCGTCCAGTTCCAGGATGAGTAATGGAGTAGGGAAGATGGTGTGCGTAACAGGAGCTTCGGGATATATAGCTTCATGGCTGGTTAAGCTTTTACTTGACCGTGGTTACACTGTTAAAGCCACCGTCCGCAACCTCAGTCAGTCCCCGTCTCTCTTTCTTCACACACAAAATAATTCGTCTCACTGAGAAATATCATTTGTTTTTGGATTTTTAATTCGCACTTGGCATCCTAGTTATGAATAGATTTTGAATTTTGCACTGCCAAGTTGTTCTACTTTTACATGTATGGTTAATGATGCAGACACAAGCGAGAAAGAACAGTAACAGGTTATCACGATTCGTTGGTAGTGAATCAACGAGATTGAATTTGTGTTTCTTGTTTTTCATGCTTTCTCGCTGCATACTAAGCTTTAAAAGTTTACATTTAGTAAATTCTTACAAGGTTTTGCAAATTGCTCCAGTACTAGAAGTGAAACTAATTGTAGTGAAAATTGCTCATTAGAATTCTTAGGGTATGTTTGGTATAGAACTTGATATAGACAATTGACAAAATTTTGCAGGTATTAGGCATTTGAAAGGAAATGAATTCGGTGAGATGTATGCTAAGCCCCTGTTTGATAATGATTAAAATTCAGATTTTAATTTAAGTCAATTTTAATCACATATTTTATAGGATTCACAACTTTTCAACCACACAATTCATCGACTTTTATCAAAATCTACTAAAAATATCGGCTTTTATCAAAATCTCCTAAAAATCTGATTTTAATCCTAGGGCTAAAAAAGTTCTCTCTCTAACAAGTGAAGCATTATCTGGAAATTAGTTCAATTTTTAGTAACTATAGTAGTTCATGCTATTAATATACAAGCTCCACGTCTTGTCGTAGAAGAAAACATAGGAACAAATCAAACTTTTAAAGAAACTTGTATAAGTTATTTGTTTGAATATGTCTTGATGATGCAGATTTTGGCGCTTGTTCAAACTGGAACTATTCCAATTATTGAAAAGAATAGAAATTTAATCTGGACATTGACAAGAGAACATGTTAAAGCAATATATTGATAAGTTTGTGCAAAATTTTTACCCTATAAGAGTGTACAAGTATTTTCCCATTCGAACACTTCATGTTAATTTTTCCCCCACTCTCAAAATTTTCAAGTGCCTTTTATTAAGACTTGGAGTTTCATCTTAAAAACTCTACATTGTTAAGATGAGTAGTCCAAACTCTTATATGTTAATCTAAATATCAATATATAACCGACGTGGAATTTATCCCCTTTATATGTTCTTGCAAGATAGTGACTCGTTTTTGCAGGCTAATCTTGAAATTCGTATACTCATTTTTTAGTTTTAATTGGATCAAATTGCTCGTTGGAGTTTAATAAGATCTGATATCATATTAAGATTTAAGATTTCATCTTAAACGATCAATCTTGTTAAGAGGAATATCATAAACCCTTATATGTTGGTCTATATTTCGATTTTTAACCGATGTGAGATGTATCTCTTAACACCATCAATGGTACATAAAATGGTTGTAAACTTTATAGGTCCTAGTTGCCGTAAGATTTTTTTAGATCGTACTGCAATTTTTAAATCGTTCATTTCATCTTCGAACAGGCACAGGAATTCTAGATTCGTAAAATTCATGTAAGCCTTTTTGTAAGTCAAAATTGTTTAAGATTAAATTTTAATAAATAAAGGTTCCTCAGTTCCTCTCTAACATCTTCACTTTTAGACGAGGTAGTGTTAGATCTAACCAAAGTATTGGTATAAGGTCACGCAGCTACCCATCTATGCATATCGAGCCTTTGGTAAAAAGCGATTCCTCTTGCACGTGAGATGACATTCAAGACTACATGTATATAATAAATGTGTTCGATCTCTAATAGTTTAGCATTTTAGATGAGGTGGTTATAAAAAATGAAGGGAGACAATAATTTTAAACAATAAGAATCCAAATACAAGGAAAAAAGGTTCTATTTATATTTCGATGAATTATTTTTTGTTTGAAACGTTTTTGTGCAATGCAGGCGATCCAAGGAAGGTTGAACACCTGATGGCACTTGAAGGAGCTCAGGAAAGACTACATTTGTTTGAAGCCAACTTAATGGAAGAAGGATCTTTTGATTCTGCAGTTGATGGTTGCGAAGGCGTCTTTCATACAGCGTCGCCTGTTTTCATTTCAGTTGCTGATCCTCAGGTTCCTAATCCTACTTTTCTTATCTATTATTAAGTTTTTGCACGCAGGGTTGATTTTATCATATAGTTGAACTATTTTGATGTGATTTCCGTAAAGGAAATAAGGTTGATTTTATTATATAGTTTTAGCACGCAGGGTTGATCTTATCTTTGTTTTTACCATTGAAAAATAAAGATTTTGGACAATGAACTCTTTATGTTACATTTAGATTCAAGTTGGATACGGGAATTTTTCAGGCCTTGCATCTGAATATCTTAAGAAATTGAGCCTAACTCAACCCATACAAAACCGGCTTGTAAGGTGAGGTTTGCCCACACTATATAAATTGGTCCTAAACACTGTGATCAGTCGATGTGGGATTTAACACACCCCCCTCACGCACAGCGTGGACTTTGCCATATGACTGTGGAAACCGATATTAGGGGCTCAACACTGAAACTAGGCCTGACTCTGATACCATCTTAAGAAATTGGGCCTAACTCAACCCATACAAAACCGGCTTGAAAGGTGAGGTTTGCCCACACTATATAAATTGGTTCTAGGCATTGTGATCAGTCGATGTGGGATTTAACAGAATAAATTGTGGAAACGTTTTATCTTTCAAATTCAGCACGATCTTTGTCCAAAAGAAATAGCACTTGGTGGTGACCTTCTTTGTGCTATATTTTCTCTTAAATAGATTGATGCAGCAGAATAACTTTGATGGCTTACCTGCACTGAATAAAAACAAAACCGAAAAACTGAACGAATGCATGAACAATATAAATCTTATACCAAAGGAAATTTCTCTTTTAATGTCTATACATCTTCTTTTGCATTTGGGCTTGTTCTGATTTGTGTCTACTAACAAATACTCAAAATCTTCTATTCAAACATCGTTTTGCACATTTCAGGCAGAACTTCTAGAACCTGCTGTAAAGGGAACACTTAATGTTCTCAAATCATGCACAAAAGTACCGTCTGTTAAACGAGTGGTTATAACATCTTCTATGGCTTCGGTATTGCATAACGGAAGTCCTCTAACCCCTGATGTTGTAATTGATGAAACCTGGTTTTCGAATCCAGCACTCTGCGAGGAAACAAAGGTGCTTATCTTTCCTAGTGATCTATTTTGGAGCTTTACTCCTTTCTTTTATTCAGAATCTAGGGATAGAAGTATGAATACGGCTCTTGAATTTTAATGAAGACGCCGAGGAAAACTTCTTTTTCGATTTAATAAGAGATAATTCCACGTAAACGAAGAATCATTTAACGGTATCTTCTTATTTTTATAATTGGTGAAGTTCCACTGAATCAGGATATAGTATTTATTTATTTGTGCTTGGGTTTCATTTCGCACCACATAATTTTTTTTTTTTCGACGTGCCTATTCAGTACTTTTGAATTACTGATTGACGGTAAAAGGAACCTGGCCTCTTTTTTGGGAATAGTTTTAAAGAGTTACTTCTCAATAAACTAACTGGTTGTTTCAGCTATGGTATCATCTTTCGAAAACCTTGGCAGAGGAAGCTGCATGGAAATTTGCGGATGAAAATGGCATTGACTTGATAACTTTGCATCCTGGATTTGTTATTGGTCCTCTGTTGCAGTCAACTCTCAATTTAACTTCTGAGGCTATTGTGAACTTCATTAAAGAAGGTTTTCTTTGTATCGGCATTCTGTGCAATGGCTTTGATAAATCTTTCTACGTGGACTTTGTCCCGTAATGCTCACTTTTACATTTTGTAGGGAAAGAATTTTTTCCCGATGGAATCTACAGATATGTGGATGTTAGAGATGTTGCTTATGCAGCATTTGAGAATCCTTCAGCCAGTGGCAGATACTGTCTAGTTGGAATAGTGACATATTCTTCTGAAGCTCTAAAGATTTTAAATCGGCTTTTCCCTTCCCTCAACCTCCCTGCAAAGTAAGTCTTTAATATGCACTAAATTAATCAGTACAAGTTTTCTTGCTCTTTTATGAATTAAAATATTTTCAAATTATGCATCACAAAATTCTTATGACATGGCTAAAGCAGCGTATTTCGCCCAAGTTAAAATTTTTGGATTTGTTTTTTCACAAATCAAGGTAATAGACTGAAATGGTATATATCTATGTACTCACCAGTAATAAAAGTATACACTACTAAATAGATGAGCCTTGTCTTCTGAGGTTCTATCCTGTGTAAGACTTATTCTGATTGATGAAGAGGCAAAAGGGAGCGAAAAATGAAATTTTGGGATCAAACCTAGACGATAGTAACGTCAACTCGGGACTTTAGAGAGAGAGAGAGAGATTCTTAGGTAAGTAAGAAAAGAAATTTGAATGAAATAAGTCATATTTTCTCGGCACACTTTACACTGGATACAACACGACTGTACGATTGTATACATGTCTAAAAAAAGAGATGCATGCAATGCAAAATATTTGTCCGTTCTTTAAGAATTGTTGTATCTTTTTAACATTCGATGTTATTGCAGTACTACAGATAATCATGCTGCCACCCCTCCTTACCAAGTATCCAAAGAGAGGGCGCAAAGTTTGGGCCTTAATTTCACTCCTCTTGAGGTCACCCTTAAGGAGGCTGTTGAAAATTTAAAGGAGAAAAACTTTCTCAGCTTCTAAGGTCACAATGGTGCTATTTGAATGGCTTGAATCGTTGTGTAATAGGACTTCCAGGAAAAAAATGTGTGACATTTTAATCTACCTTGTAATAAAGAACGTCGATGCTAATAAATCTTTGTGTGTTTCCTTTCTTGTCTTTTCTAACAAAATTCTATCTTATCTCGTTTCATTCTTTTATTCTAGATTTTCATAATGTTTCTGAACTTTTCTAATGTTTGTTTTCAAGTTTCAATTTCTTTCTTAATTTTTACTTTTTGTGGTGTTATATATGTTAAAGACATCGAATAAAGATGTAAACATAGGTCAATTTATTAGGGCTTGGACTACTCCTCCTCTTAACAAGGTTGACTTTTTAAGATGGATCTTCAAGTCTTAACATGGTATCAAAGCCCATTAAACTCCAACGAACAATTCGATCATTGTAAGACTCAAAAATATAAGCATGTGGATTTCAAGATTGGTCTGCTCAAACGAGCCACCATCTTGTGGGGGCATGTTAAGGGATGTAATCCCACATCGAATAAAGATATAAATATAGGCTAATTTATAAGGCCTTAGGCTACTCCTTTTAACAAGGTTGATATTTTAAGATGGATTCCCAAGTTTTAACAATATATTCCCCCCCCCCCTGCCTTTTTTTTTTCTAATTCTTAAGCAAGATTACTGTCGAAATTGGTTTCTTACAAATGAAATTCCTCAAAAATCTATCAAAAAGAATTTATAATACTTCCAACACTACGCATCTTTAATTGTAGTCTGGTCTTAGTGATAAAAAAAATAACACATGCAGGGTGATGGATTTTTTTGTTGATACTAAATAAATCACAAGGCTATGATGTTTAACGTTTTAAGTTATATTCACAGGTTTCGATCAAGGATTGAATTAACACCACAATATGGGACCCAACCAAAAGATCCAAAATCTAAGTGGATCATTTGAAGCAATATTTTAATTATAGGAAAATTTCATAATTAAGAAATTAAGTATTACCCATTTCAAAACTAAGAAACAATATTTAAAATTTTAAAATTAATTACATTTTATTTATGAAATAATTAATTAAATATATTAAGGTCATAATTCTATACAATTTGATCACAATTATTGAATTAATTGGTTACCAATTATTTCTCGATCACAGAACAAATTATTTCCAAGTCACATCAAAAATTTTAAAGGTCACAAATTATTTTTGGATCACATATAAAAAAATTTATAGGTTACAAATTATTTTTAGATCACAGATCAAAAAATTTATAGATGACAATTTATTTATTGATCACAAAATTTCAAATTTTATAAGTTACAACTTATTTAATGGTCACAAATTATTAAATTGATTTGTCACACGTAATTTTTCGATAACAACTTTATAAATTGTGACTCACAATTATATTTTTTAGATCACATATTATTTATCACAAATTAACCAATTTATTGATTATAATCAGCCAAATAATTAGTCAAAAAATATTTACTGATCATATAATAACCAATTTATTGGCTAAAATCTACCAAACAATTGGTCACAAGCCTCCCACCCCACTCACTCCACTTCCTCTGCCACTACAACTCCCCAAACATAGTTCCCACTAAAAAATTCCCAAATTTTCCATTGAGCACCACTACTACCACCGCCTGTATCAACAAAAACTATTGTTACCACCACATGTATCGACAAAATCACCACCATCGCCACCGCTAGATCCTGTCGTCGATTCAAAAAAACCTACCTCCACTGCTAGATTCACCACCATTGCTACCAACAAAAACCATCGTCAAAACATGTAAATCACCACCACCATCATTCACTGCGCGATGCGCCTCTGCCACCATAGCACCGCCACCATCCACAGACACAATCCATGCACTAACTCCAACACAAACCAACAACCCAACCCTATACAGATGCACCACCACCACCAACACAGCCCTAGGGTGAAACACACCTCACCAGCATCACCAACACCATTGCACTGCCACCATCATGCGGTGCATTGCAGCAGTGATGAATCGCAGATCATTGCAGGGATGAAGCCATCTTAGCAACGACGCACCGCTTGATCTATAGTGAGGGCGATAAGTGCGCAGATCACCGCCGACGGGTAGTACTCGGCAAGGTAGAGTAGAGAGAGAATGGATTGAAAATGAGGAAGGAAATGAACTATAATTCTAATTTTTGAAATGCAATCTTCAAAGAGATTATCCACTTGTACAAAACTGTTTCTCCTATAAAAATGATAGAATACTCACATGGGACCCACTCCCATGTGAGTAAAATATTATTATATAAAAATGGGGCCCACCCCTTTGTGTATATTCTATCATTTTTACAGAAATTTATTTCTATAACAGCAGCATCTCTCATCTTTAAAAGTAGGCGGCGGCTACATGTAATTTTCACTTTAATTAATGTTTGCTCATGGCCCATTCAGTATAAGTAATGGGAAAATTACATAAAATCAGGTGTTTAAAGATCAATTTTCAAAAATAAGGTATCAAGTTTAATTAATCACAAATCAGGTACTATATAATTAACCCCACACCACACATCTCAACACCCAAACCCTACATATCACTTTCTTCTCGCCAAAAGAAAAACTCACCGCCTCTCTCTCTCTCTATATATACAGCCCCTTCGACGGCGTCTCTCTCTCTTTCTACACCACCGCCCTGGAGAAGCAGAGATGACTTAGGCACCGGTGGAGGTGGAGATGGCTTTGGCACCGGCGGAGATGGCTTTGATTTAGGCTCTGACAGAGGCAGAGATGTAGGCTTCGGTGGAGGAAAAAATGGCTTATGTGCCGGAGGAGGAGGCGAAAATGGTGGTAGCGCGACGGCAATGTAGAGAGGTGAGTCGCGATGTGAACCACTGCTGCAGAGAGGTGGTGTTGATTGGAAAATCTCTCTTCACAGCCTCGCTTTCACCCCCGCTGCTGCAGAGAGGTGGTGGTGTAGGGGCGGCGGTGGTTGGATTTTGGAATTTTTTTGGTAATGGTGTAGTGGAGATGGAGGCGGTGGTGGTGATTTTTGGTATATGCAGTGATGGTGGTGGTGCTAATCGTGATTTTAGTGAGATGGTGTGGCCGTTGACAGTCCTGCCCATGGCTCGAAGCAGCTCTGCATGCGGCACTCACAAGCTGTGCTAATGCGCCGCTATGGTCGAGACCTGTTAAGAGCCGTGGCCGGGACCTGCAGCTAAGGGATTTGATGTGAGTTTTGAGGTGTGTTTCTGTTAGTGGAAGGAGGCTGTGCCGCTGTGGTTGTGGTGTTTGGGTGGCGGTGGCTTTGTTGGATCCAACGGTAGCCCATGTTATCTTGAATATGGTGGTGGCGACGGGTCCGTCGGGGTGGATGTGTTGAAGAGTATGTGTGACCAATTATTTGGTCGATCTGTGATCAATTATTGGGGTCGGGATTCGGGGTTTCAGGTATATGTGACCAATTATTTATTAATCTGTGACCAAGCACTCAACTGTGACCTAAAAATTGTGACCAATTACTCATGTGTGACCTAAAAATTTGATAATGTGTGACTGAAAAATTTCTGTGACCAGCTAATTTGAAAAACTGTGACCTCGAAATAATCTGACCTATAAAATTTTTAATTTGTGATCTCAAAATAATCTGTGATCAATTAATTTGATAATATGTGACTATTAAATTAATTGTGATCTTAAAATAATTAATTAATAAAATGACACATGGTTTTTGCACTTTAAAACCTTACACCTGAATTCTGAATTAGGGTAAACAATACCCTTTACATATGAATTTTTCCCATAAGTAATGGCCAATTTCAAGAGTTTTTGGCCCATTTGTGGGTTGTGTGCCCTAACTCTTTATATGTGTTGCCTTATTACCATTGTTGGTTGAGTGCGGTAGAGAGAGAAGTGAGGCAGCCCCTTTTTTTTTTTTTTTTTTTTTTTTTTTTTTTTTTTTTTTTTTTTTTTTTCTGAGTAGCCATTGTGGTAGAACTGGAAGGCAACCGCGTGTGATTTTCTTCTTCCTCTTTATGAGTGCAAGAAGTAATCGGTTCTTCCTTTCTCTTCTCTTTGTGAGCTACAACTTTCATCTCCCTTTTAGCGATTCTCTTTGTGCGCTAGACATTTCTTGGGCAACCTTTATGACGTGTTGGTTGAGCTTAAAGGTTTGGACTAATCTTGTGGTGTGTGGGTCGATTAAACTGAGCCCTAAACCTTTGTGTTCACCAAATGTATTGAATTTGCATATTATGAAGCTTCTCGGTGGTGTATATTCTTCGACACAAAGTAGTTTATATTGGCTACAATTATAATGGATAAACTTGTCGGGAGAAACAGAAGTTAACATCACAAAAATTAATAGGTGTAGGATTTAATTATTTTGTGTATTTAAAAAGAATATAAATAATTTTATTTTAAAATAAAACATACACGTATTTGAAAATTATTCTTGTAGCGAGCTTTACAAAAACTCGTTTGGCATTATTCTTTTTTATTTTACCTTCAAATCATTTGACTTTCTTCCGTATTCTTCAAGAACTCAAGATTGCAAAGATGTTATGTTTGATCACAATATATATGTGCCTATATAGTATGATATAATTTGGATATGGAAACATTTCATAAACATAAAATAAACTTTCCCCCTTTTTTATTTTGAATTATTCTCTTTCCATATACAACTAACACATACGGCACACGTCATTGTCACGTGTCCAATACACGTGACAGCTTTGTTGACATGTCCTCATCCAATTATATTCTATTACTTCAATTGCAGTCCAAGATAAATTTTATAATTTTTCCCAATTATTATTTAGAAGCCATCGAAAAGATATATTAGGACACAATTAAACTAAGCTCCAATTAAAATTAATTTTGACCCGATCAACTCTTGATCGGTCGATAATTTATTAATCGTGTCTAAAAGAACTAGATTATACTTTTAATCTAATTGAAATTATTAACAAAATATAAAAAGTAATTATATGGTTTGACTTATCGTCCTTACCATTATCCGTTGATCATATCAAATAATTCGAGCAAGGTTAAAATGATCAATACATCAATTTTCAATATATATATATATATATATATATATATATATATATATTGTAATTGAAGTCCATTACAATTTATAAATCCGACCATTCAATCTTTTTATTATAATTAAAATATATAATCTGAAGTTCTGAATCATGATAGTTAAATAAATATTATTTGTTTTTTGAAAAATTTATACTAATTAATCAAAGCAAGTTTACAATATCTTGATTGAAAAAACTAGAAAAAAGTTTAAAATATATGGAAAGACTTTTAGATTTTGGGTTAAGGGTTGAATCTTGAATAATAGCATAACTCGAAATTTTGAAAATGTAAATAAAAAAAATAAAATTAAACAAGAAATATACTCGCCGACGAGGTTGGAGTTAGGTGGGGAGGGATGGGACGTGGGTGCCCACCCCGAACCCGTCCTGTTGCCATCCCTACATTACACACTCAAGTGAAAATACGACCCTTGTAGTTGCATGTATAGATTTCCTTCTTGTTGTAGATTTGCTACTAAAATATGACCCCAACATCAGGCCCGGTCCTGGGCTAAGGCGAATAAGGCCCAAGCCTCAGGCCCAAAATTTAAGAGGGCCTCATTTTTGGCCCAACTTTTTTTTTAAAAAAAAAACAAAAAGTATTGAATGGCATTAGAGCACTGAGCACGCTAGAATTCGAACCAGGTCTCTGATGGCAGGATCCCATTCATTTCCCACCCATTTCCCCAAATTCTCAAAGCCAAATCCTACCATTTTTTCCCGAACGGCGTAGACGACGTGTTTCCAAACCTGCGTAGCGTCATTCTCGACGCCTCCACGTGCTCGGCCGACAACTGGAGGTCCTTTTGGAGTTTCCGGCACGACTCGACGCTCGTAGCGGCAAAGGAGAACTCATAAATGGTGGCCTTGGGCCCTTGACCTTGAGGCTTGAGTGAGCTCAGTGATTCTGTAAGTTTCAATTTTTTTCCTCAATTGGTTCCTCTTTTGTTTTTTGTTTAGAGTTCAAATCTTGATTTGGGTGTATGTTTGGTGTTTAAATCTTTATTTTGTAGTTCAGTGTTTTATAATGTTAGACTCAGAAGAACTGTATTTTATAATTTTGTTCGCGTTCTTGTTGATGAGTTGGGAAATGTATGCATAAAAAAATGAAGAGAAAATTCGTTATGGCAATGCATACAGAATAAATTAGAATCTATGCAGTGGAACAGGAAACTCTTATGGTGTCTCTGGCGATAATATTAAGATAAAGAATTTTTGGTCATCTGATGTTAGAAATAATTGATCTTGTTTTGGATGGTGCTAAATTGATGGCTGACTAGATTTTTACAATCATTTGGTTTCTCTGAAGCTTTCTCATTTTTCTCTCTGTAGTCTTGTTGCTATGGAAATTTTCTTTCTAATGTGAAATTTGTATATGAAAATTACTCTCACGGTCCAGTTTCTCAGAGTTGATTATGTTGATGTTTTAGCATAGCTTTTGACTTTGAATGGACTCTTATGTTTACGAATTGCTTAATAGACTCCACATACTACTTGTTGGTCTAGTGAAAATGAAGAAGCAAATGAGACTGGTGGGGTTTGTCCTCAGAACCATTTCTTTGGATATGTTTAATCTACTTGTCCAAGTCAATTTATTGAACGAATTTAAGTTGTTACTCATGTTGTGAGTTTTGTCAAGGACTACTCACATGCTGATGTTGCTTGCCAATATCTTTGATTGAAAAAGAAAGAATTTAACGATATCAAGCAATGTATATTGATTTATGCACCTTTATGCTGCTTGATTGTAGATAAGCTATATAGATTCGTCGTGAAATTATATGGGATTTTGCACCTAAGTGTTTTGGTCAACGTGGATTGAACCTAAATTTCATGTCTTTCTTGCCTTCATTGAGATTTCTTTGATTTAAGTAAATGGTTTGTGTCCCCTTTGTGTTCTATGGTTTAAAAAATGAATCATACACACATGATTTTTCTACAATCGATTCTCATACCAATAAGTACTAGATAGATTGAAGAGTCTTTCCCATTATCGGCACTCGATAGTTATGAACCAACAAAATTAAGTAGTAATATATGGTTCTTATTTTGCACAATTGCATGTATTGCGATTTTAAGACTTTTGGGCACATAAAGGGGTCTTGTTATCATTGATACGCTTGTTAAGGAGGAATGGATAGTACATGGTTTTGTCTTTCTTGGATGTATTTCGTTCAATGGTAGCAACGTATAAGAATAAGCAATTTCACAGAATTTTAGTCTAATTTTTTATTTATATATTTCGTTCAATCATCCATTTCATATTTGTATTGGTGTTTTATATTAAATTTTTATCTCACACTCGTGAGTTGTGATGGTGGAATTTTCAAGGGTGTGATTGCATAGTTTTTGTTAAAATTCTACTTCTCAAGTAAGCAATGACTTGCCTTAACTTGTTATTTAAGAGTTATACTTGAAATATTTTAAGCCTTGTCGGCTTATATAATTGCAGTCTGGTCGGCTTATATGATTGATTATTGTATGATCAACAATTGCACAGGCGCACGAAGTAGATATATTGAAAACTCTAATTGTGAGATTATTGAGATATTTTGTAATTTTTTTTAGGTTAATCATTGGGCATTAGAAGTTAATAAGGTATCTCAAAAAAAAATTTCGGGGGCAGCCCCCGTGCCCTCGACAGATTTTAGGGGGCCTAATTTAGAGAGTTCGCCTCAGGCCCCGAAAATCACAGGACCGGCTCTGCCCAACATGTATAGATTCAACGATGGTTTTTCTTGATGGTGCTGATAAGAGCTGAATTTTCTTCCTAGGTATTTGGCTTGTTTCAATGTCTTATTAATAATATACTTCTAAATTATAAAAAAGTATCAGATATAAACAAATTGACGACCAGGTCAACCCCACTAGCTGGAACATGAAATAAAATAGGAACGAGCAAGCAATTAGCACTCCCTAACTGAAGAAAGAAAGCTATGTAAGAAAGAATTGTCACGAGCATCTTTTAGCAGATCTATGCATTATCTTTTGCTATCGAACACCCAATATTACAACTAGGTTTAGCCAGCCCAACCATTGAGTATTTAGA
This sequence comes from Osmanthus fragrans, assembly GCA_019395295.1. Taxonomy (NCBI): domain Eukaryota; kingdom Viridiplantae; phylum Streptophyta; class Magnoliopsida; order Lamiales; family Oleaceae; genus Osmanthus; species Osmanthus fragrans. Next base: position 8,251,699 of record CM033356.1, read on the forward strand.
AAATATTCTCAAATTTACTTCCAAGTGCGAACAATACTATTTCAGATTCCACTCCTTGTATTTTCAACATCCAGATGTGAGATGCCTGTTTCTAGTATTAAGATTTGGGGTTACATCTTAAAATGTCACTCTTATTAAGAGAAGTAATCCAAATTCTTCTAAACTGGTCTATGTTTTCATCTTTATTCGAATGTAAAAATTTTATTCATTCACATGCCTTACAAGATGGCGGTTCGTTTGAGCAAATTAATCTTGAAATCCACGTGTTCATTATTTGAGTCTTAATTGGATCGAATTGCTCGTTGAAACTTAATGGGCTCTGATACCATGTAAAATTTGATGTTTTATCTTAAAAGGTTAATCTTATTAAGATGAGTAGCACAAATCTTTATATATTGATCTATATTTTCATCTTTATTCAATGTGAGATTTTTATCCCTTAACATCTAGATTGTTTTAGAGTGAAGAAACTTTGTGCCATGTGAGTAAACTTAGAAAACATGTTGTAAAATATTTAGTTATCATTCCATAAGTTGGATTTTAAGGCATAGACGGCAAATTACATTTGAAAAGATAAATTTCATCTCGAATATAATACTTTAAGTCAATATTCGGGAATCATGCAATATTTCAGGGGATGGACATTGTTACAGTTACCGATATGATTCGTAAAGAGACATCAGCATATGTCTGCTAAAAAGAATAGTATATGATGTTGGAAACTATTTCATCAGTTTCTTCGGTTGAATGAAAAATCAACCGTTTCACATTTTGGTTCAGTTTTAAGTTGTGGTTGAATGTAAAATTAAATCTCATTCTTTATTACCATTTCAGCTGTTTCATTTGTTACTAAATGGAAATTAATGCTATGGTTAAATGGAAATCAAAGTAACTCACCTATATAAAGCCAACCTCATTCTTGATTAACAACAAAGAGTGAACACAACAAAGAAAAAATTCAGTTTCCTCCTCCTTCATTTCTAGCCACCTCGGTTTTGTTCATTTTTCTTTCTTTGCTAAATTTTTTTGAGAGATAGACACAGCTAGTTAGTAGGTCGATAACGTTGTACAGTGTGAACCGACACAACCGATTGTATCCTGGGAATCAAACACTGATCAAAACCTCTTGCACCCCAGTGAAGCGGGGAATTCAATTTAAGGAAACCATGTAAACACGGGCCTTCGATTTTGATTTGATTTACTTTGATTCTCCAATTTTCCCCCTACATATGAAACTGCAACCATTTGTGATTTTACTTATAGAATGGGAGGTTTGAAGCAATGATTTGAATGATGATGGCTGAATATGGGAATATAATAATATTTTAAGAAAATTATGTTAAAAAAATTATGCTTAACTTGTTGACCTCAAAAAAGGTACCAACGAAATCCTAATCATGCCCTCTCCATGTGAACATTAACTGCACACTGAACACCATTCTAGAAGGCAAAGACCGTCAAAAGAAAAAATTGTTCGACGACCATTTGCACTTCGATGGTATATATATGAGAAGTGAAAATGGGCCAAGTGGGCCGGACCCAATCTTTGGCCCAAAAATATCTTGCTTAATTAAATAGGTCTAATCCAATCTAAATGTACTATTATTTAATTAATTATACTCAATCAATTGAATAATCGATGTCACGTATGTATATAAGGGACCCAGCTCTGTCACGTGCATGCCTCGTAATTTATAAGTGCAACAATAGTCTCCACAAGTCTGAATCATACATTACTTTGAAATATAAGTTGTCAAAGTAGGCGATGTCTTACAAATTTCCTCGAAAGATGTAGCATATTTGTCAAAATTTCAGCAACATTTCCTCTGTAATATGGATTAAACCAACTTGTAATACAATACATTATATCCATTGCACATGTACAAAATAAATTTGGGGTCAATTTACCCTTCCAAATAATAACAATAAAGAGAAATAATGATAGTTAAAATTTCTCCATAATATAATGTGCAAAGGATTTGTCATGCATATCATAGTAAATCATATGCTTGCACAGCTCAATGTAATAGTATTGCTAATGTGAAGCAAGTAACATGTTGATAATGTAGATAACGTGACTTGCGAACTGGGAATAGCAAAAATAATGACATGCTAGCAGTAATAATATAATGATGCTATGATAGTAGTATCACAATAATACTAAGATACTAGTATCACAATAGTCCTCCAAGTCCAAATATAGATATTTATACCATGCTTGAAGTTAAGAAAATATGACATTTCATGGAAAGCCTTTAATTTATTTAGAAGTCTTAATTTTAATTTTGAGTTGTTCTGAAAATACTGAAGTGATGCTTCAATTTTGCTGAAATTTGATGCAGAGACGAGGCTCAGAAGTGCTGAAGTTATGCTTAAGTGAAGATGAAGTGTTTTTTAAGGTCATCTTCGGAGGTTTGAATGTAAGCTCATTTTTTAAAGCTTGGGAGGCTTCTCCTATGACTTTTTGTTAATGAGAGGCATATGTTATCCGCTTCGGCGAATTAGGATGTGGTCCTCTTTTGGAACTAGTTCTTTGTCGAAGCGCCCACGCTTCCCTACACGGTGGATGACTCATCTATACAGAGGCTTCTCCTATGAGCTTTTGTCAATGGAAGGCATGTGCTATCCGCTTTGTTGAATTAGGAGGACCCTTTAGATCCAGCTTTTCCCTGCATATTGGATGGTTTATTCATGTAGAGGCTTCTTCCATGACGTTTTGTCAATGGGAGTCATGTGCTATCCGCTTCGGCGAATAAGGAGGTGGTCCCCTTTGAAATCCAACTCTTCATCGAAGCGCCTAAGCTTCCCTGCATAGTGGATGATTCATCCATGAAAAGGCTTCTCCTATGACGTTTTGTCAATGGAAGGCATGTGCTATCCGCTTCAGCCAATTAGGAGGTTGTCCTCTTTAGGATCCAACTCTTCGTTGAAGTGCTCACGCTTCCCTACATGGTGGATGATTATTCTACATAGAGGTTTTTTCCATGAATTTTTGTCAATGGGAGGCATGTGCTATCTACTTCGACGAATAAGGAGGTGGTCCTTTTCGAGATCCAACTCTTTATCGAAATACCCACACTTCCCTGCATGGTGGATGTTTAATCTATACAGAGGATAATATAAGCTCTCAAAAGATAAGTAGATGTGACATATCTGAAGCAAATGCGCGGCCCTGAGTATGTAATGTAGAGGCACGATGAGCTCTTTTGAGATAAATGCAGCTGTAATGCAACAACTTGTATAGTGAAGCATCTCACAAAGCGAGGAACGAATATCCACCTAGTGGCTCTCTCGTACTATCAGAGACTTATAAGTTGGCCTTGAGTGGACAAGATCTTATAGTTGGGCTCGACAATATTGAGTGGCGAGGAATAAACATCTCGTGAAGCTAGAAATAAACATTTGACGGGACAGAGAATAAACATCACGCGAAGCCAAGAATAAACAACTGACGAATAGCTCTCGAACTATTGAAATCTTATAAGTTGACCTCGAATAAAGGGGTTTTATAGCTAGGCATCAATGATAGTGGGTATGGTTTGTGTTGCTGTGGTGGTGTTGGATCAATGTGCGGAGGTGGTGTAGAGACTATGGTGGTAGGTCTAATGGCGGCGGTGATTTGTGTGTTTTGTGTGGCGACGGTGGATATGATTTTACAAATGGTGGTGCGACGGTGGGAGTAGTGGTGATGCTGGTGGTGGTGTGTTTGGTTGTTGGAGTGGTGGTGGAGCTGCTGGCGGTGGTGGTGAGGTGATGGTGGTAGCTATGTGGATCTGGTGGTAGTTTTAGTTTGTTTTTCTTTCTGGCCGGATTTTGGCAGATTTTGGGGTAGTTTATTTCAGCTCAGCTTTTGGCCGAATTTTGTGCAGTTTGTATTTTCCAGCAGCTAATTTCAGTGCAGTGAACAAGCAGCTTCAGATTGTTTAGTGGTTTTGTTCATCGAATTTTTGGGTTCTGCTCATCTTCTTGGCTTTCAGTTCGGTGGTTTTCATTTATTTTAAAGTATGTATTGTGTATCTATTGTTCAATTTTCATAATTTGATTTGTGGTGGCAGTTGCTGGTGATGGTAGCAGTGGCGGTGATTTTGTTGGTATGATGATGGCGGCGACAGTTCTGGTTTTTGGTAATATAAGCAGTGTTGCAGTGAGTTATGTGATGTTGTTGGTGTGGCGGTGATGGTTCTGGTGCGGGCAGTTTTGGTGGCATTGCGGCTGATAAAGGTGGTGAAGTGGTGGTCGCAAGAGTTGCTGGTGGTCACGGATTATTGGGTTAACTGTGACTATTAAATTGGTTAGTGACTAATGAAAATAAATGAACTGTGACCAAGAAATAACGTGTGACTTAAAAAATTGTTAATTTGTAATCGATATTTTTGATAATTTGTGAATGTTTAATAAGTTGTGACTTATAATATTCGTGTTCTGTGACCGATAAAGAAATTGTGACCTATAATTTTTTTACTTGTGGCTGATGAAGTTGTAACCCATAAAATTTTTGATTTGTGACATTTAAAATTTTTGATTCGTGATCCAAAAATAATATACGACTAACTTAATTGTGAATTTGTGACTGACGAATAAATTATGATGAATAAATTATGATTTATAAATTTTTTGAATTGTGATCGCAAAATAATTTTTGATGTTTAAAAATTCTGATTGGTGACCAAAAAATAATGTGACTAAGTAAATTGTGAATCTATTACCAAATTATATAGATATGTGACATTAATATATATATATATTTAATTAATTAAATATATAATTAGTTAATTAAATAATAAATAAATTTTAATAAAAATCTGATTTTTGAAATTTGAAACTTGTTTTCTTAATATTGAAATGGGAAATAGAATATACTTAACATCTTATTTATGAATTTTTCTCAAAATATATTGTACCAGCCCAAGAAAAAGCCGCATAAGGGTTCAAATGGGCCCAATCATTTTAGACAAGAAGAGGCCATGAGGCCCAAGAAAAAATAAATTACTTGGCCCAATCATTCATACCTGTACGTGGAGCTCAATAAGATGCCTTCTAATTATGTGAGAAAAGTTAGCAACATTATGCATTATCCAAGAAGGCTAACTTGCAAACGGCTGAAAAGTGCAACTCTTTTCTCTAAACATGCCACCATCAACATATTGTCTCCGTCAAATTTAATGTTTCGCACTAAACAATAGATAAATCAAGCAGTACGTTGAGGGAACTGTGAGCTTTGACTATCTTAATAGCCTTTCCCTGAGGTCGTAGATAATAGATGTTACCGAGAATGAAATGGTTGCTCAACGAGGGTCACTAGAATAGAAATTTAAGCTGGGCATTTCGTCTGGCAGGTGGCCTGAGAGCTCTATCTTGGACAAAGCTTTGTCATTGGCATGTGTTGAAAGCTTTACAAAAGGGTCTTCATGTTGAAGAGAGTGAATGACACGACCCATCTCGAGCTATCCTACTGGACTCGACATGTGGCGAGCGCCGATGGTAGATTCCAGCCAAATATCAGAACCACCACCAAGACAACTTGATCTGCTTTGACTGTAACATATTTTTAAAAGAATTTTGACATAATTTTCTTTGAAATATGGATTAAAACCACCTAAATAAAAATTATTTTTCTCAAACATGTTCATATAATTTAAAATAAGTCACGCTTTTCCCTCAATATACAAATTATTCAAAATGAAATGTTGGCAATTCAATATTTACTATAATTTATAAGCAGAAGTCCCCAAAAGAAATATGAACTAAATAAATTAACAAAATGAGTCATACAACTAATGCAATGCATCTGTCTCAATTCGGTGGATTGACAGGCTTCAATACTGCTCAACTCTGCTACTATCTGCTCAAAAAAAGATGATATAATATGAGTTTGTAACTCAGTGAGTGGACAATTTGCAAATAAGTACACTTTTCTCGTTTATGCATATTTTTTGAAATTCTTACTCTGTTAAAACTTTAAGAAATTCTGAAATCTGATAACACTTTTAAAACTAAACACGACTTCATCATAAAATCATTTGTCCTTTATTCTAGATAAACAGTTGTAAAGTATAATGAATATAAACAATCTGATATCAGTAAATATAAGTGAGAATATCATTTCACAGTACTATGAGCTAAAATCATTACTCTACAAACTGAATAAATTGAATTCTGAGTTCTGAAATCTGATAAGCTATATAATACTGAAAAATCACACCAAAAAGGTACCTGGAATAACCTTACTCATGTATCGATTAGAACCTATATACATGACATAGCTATTCAATTCTGAATTTCTGAAATTCTGTCATACACGCGCATAGCGATAATCTGTCATACACTGTGAAAACACATTCACAATAGTGCAGAGCGGGTAAATCACCATAATTGTCATATACTGTGGAAACACATTCACGTCAGTGCAGAGCGGGTAAATCACCTGGATACTTTCTGGTGGTTTTAAAATAACTTTAAACATGCTGAAATACGTAATACTCATATAACATGCCAATAAAATGATTGAACTGAACAAAATTTAACTTTAAAAGTGATTGCTATAAACTCCACCTTATACTAAAAATCATGTTGTTGAATCAACTATAAATAATAATTAACTTTCAAATCTAATATAAATTTAATAAATATTTATTTCTAAAGTAAGTTTTTCTACTCACATAATACAAACTATAGTCTAAGATAGTCGGTAGACTTTTCCGACTTACTTGTCACCACCTGAAATACGATACAAGATAACCAATTTAACTACTATCAAATCAAAAAACATTTTATCTTTAATGGTATAATACATAAACTAAGCTTCTCGATACTTGAAGCATTTTTCCCAAATTTTCCTCTAATCCATTGGAGTTAATTCCACTTCTAATACCTTCCCAAACGTATATTATATACAATTTACATTCATCCCAATCATATAATCATATCACTTCCAATCTAGGGAAAACTAAAAATTGCACTACAAGTCTACAATAAATTTAGTATATATCTTATTCCCCAAAATCATTATTCCAAGTGAATATTCCATCAACATAATCATTTTCAAAGTTAATCCATATTCAAGCATCCAATTAAAAATCTAGGGTTTGCCAAAATCGAAATTTCTTACCTAAATGAAACTGAAAATCAAATAACCAAGAAACTTGAACCCCAATTTGTCCTCTTATCCCATAAATCTGAAAATTTTAACCACAAATTAAACCCTAAAAATTTAACATAAAATTTATCTACCTCTTGAAGGAAGTGAAGGTAAGGAAAAAATTGAAATTAAACCTTGATCCTACCTCTTCCTTCTTCTTCCTTTCTTCTTTCCCTTTCCCTTTCCCTTTTTCTTTCTTTTTTCTCCTTCCTGCCGTTCTCTGTTTCTCTCCAATGTGTGTGTGTGTTTTTTCAATTGAAAATGGGAAAAAAATTATTAAAATAGTCAAATGTAGTCCACTTAGCCGAAAATTGCAAAGGTAGTCCCTCATCTTCAATTTAAAATAGCATTTGGTCCTTTTAACTTTCCTTAATAAAAAAAATAAATCCTAAACTTTAAATTATATCCAACTTAGCCCTCATATATTTCCAGTTTATAAAATAAACCCCAATAAAATAATTTATTTTATTTTAGTTCTTATTTGACTATGACTTTGACAATTCCACTTTTGACTAGAAAATTGGATTGTAACAGTGAACTCCTTTGATTATTTGAAATTTGTTTAGAAAGCAGCACAAGGATTCGGTCTCCACCAACTAAATGTTTGGAGAGTTTCTTATTGTATGATTGTAAAATATTTTCACCATTCTCTCTATGGTTGACCAATGCAGAATATGTAAGGAAATTTTTAGGTGATATTTCAATTTTGCTTGGTCCCCCCGTTTTCCTTCTATCTCACATCATTCTCTTCTTTATTCTTATGACCCGTTTCTGAAAGTGTGGTGCCAATAAATACTTTTTTCAGATTTCCTTGTTGCATCCACTAATCGGCCATAGCCATTTTTCATGACGATTTTTTCAACCCAAGTTTTCCGACCATTTGTTGGAAAACTCCTTTCTTTAAGGGATTTTTTTTTTTTTTTTTTTTTTTTTTTTTTTCAAATTTTAGTCCAATGGCTCTAACTTCATTTTGTTGAGGCCGACTTTATGATTTTTGATAAAGGACTTCGATTTTTCACAGACGGCGCCAATTTGTTGACTTCAAAAAATGCGCTAACAGAATCTAGACCTCGCTCCTTCCATGTGGACGTCACATGTACACTAAATGCCCTATTAGAAGGCAAAGGCCGCTAGAAGAAAAAAGGGTTCAATGATCGTTTGCACTTCGACGGTTAAGTTAACGATCGGACAAAAATAGAGAGAGTGCAAGAGAGGTTAAAGGGGTTTGATTAGGGTTAGAAAACATACCTTGATTATGATGCTAATTCTTAGCCTTGCAGGTTATCTGGAGCAGAATTTACCCTTTAGTTGGCCTAGAAGTGGCCAGGACCATCTACAACATTGAGGGGGTAAATAAATTTATAAGCGATAAACAATCAATAGAGCAAGATACACATTTACCAAATAATCAACTGAACATGTAAATATTAAATAATGCTGATTGATGAACATCTGTTAGAGACAACTGGATACGATTTTATTTATTATTTTCTAAACTAGATATAAATCATGTGCATTAAGTGGTAGTGTTGTGAAAGCTCGCTTCAAGATCTTCAAAAACGGTGTTTCTTGGGGCTCAGTTTCGCGTTACCTTTTTCTACCAAACAACCAATCCAAACGGCTTCAACCCATTAACTAATATATTCACCTTGGATGTTTCTGAATCTCACCCACAAAGGACAAGATAACAGTGATAATTTGCAAGCCACAAAGGCACGAGAAAGACAGTGAAAGAAGACACAAAGAGGAGGCCAAACAAACCAAGAAGACACCGATTTTTTTTTCTTTCACTATGGTAGCCGTTTTTCTCACAAAGAAGAGGCAACCACGTTTTCTCTAATGTTTTACACAAATCACACACAAACGGCCAAGGTAAAGGCAACACATATATAGGAATATTTTAGACTTTAATTGGACCAATAAAATGATTAAATGGGTCAAGATTCAATGTCATCCAATAGGTAAATATATATGGGTTGTGAGTAGCATTTATTTCTTATGTTACTTTCAATGGTCCATGTTATTTTCTGGTCGAGCCTTTGAACTTGGTTGTTGGTAACAATTTCACTCATCGGCCAATGCTTATGAAATTCAATTTGATGTTTACATCATAGCTCGAGATTCATTGGATATGAAAACCCAACAAATCTCCACCTTGATACATAATCAATCTGCAAGAAATCAAAACACAAAATTAAAATTTGCGTAATCAAGGCAATCAATAAATTTTGGATCACAAACCTTACCTCGTGTTTTAGACCCAAAATACATATTGTCGCGCAAATCTTCAAGAGATATTGATCCGGGCTCAGAAAAACCAATCAAACGAACACCACCCGATCTCAACTCGATCCAAAACTTCCACACTTGGTTGCCACAAGTTTTAACTCCACAAAGGAGACTCTAATTGTGATGGTATTAGCAATCCTCAAAGGTAGGAAAAAGAAACAAAGATAACAATGATTGAATCTCACTTACAACCTCCATGAGCTCTCGGCCGCCTCTCTCTTTTCTCACCTTTCCATTGCTACAACACACACACACACACACACACACAATCGGCTGCAGGAGGATTGAGCCAAGATTCAAAGTCATCCAAGATGTAATATATTTGGACCGGATCGAACCTTTGGACTTGGTTGTTGGTTATTAATTCACCATTGGCTGAGACCTGTGAACTTATGTTTTGATGTTTACATCATAGTCCCAGATTTATTGGGTATCAAAACTCAACAGTGTACCTATAGAAAAAGGTGAGAAACAAACAACTCCAGCCACAATAAATAGATGACAATGAGAAATATACTCATTTTCTAAGGCAATCAAAGAATTGGGACCTGACGTCAATTTTTTTTAATGAAAAAAGAGAGGATAAATTGACATTTTACTTGTAAAGTTACAATTTTAATAAGCTTAAGGGCATTTCCAATGGATGCACCAAATCACCAAAATACACCAAAATTTGGTGCAAAACCTCTTCAATGTGGCACCAAAATTTGCACCATTCATGCAATACTATTCATTTTGCACCAATTGGTGCAAAGTCAAATTTATCATTTTCCTTCTATTTGCCAAACTAATTGATGGAGGGTATTTGTGTCATTTGTGTTATATATTTTTAATACAATAATTTTTTATAATCTTATTATGATTAATAATAATAATAATACATAAATTTTAACGATGTAAAAAATAAGTTTTTATATTTATTAATGAATTCAATATTTTCGATAATTTAACGTAATTATTTATTTAGTAATTTATGTATTTGTAAAATAAATAAATATAATAATTTTTAAAAAAAAAATTATTAAGAATTAAAAAAAAAAAAAAAAGAGAAAGAAAGAAATAATTAAACACTATTCATTTGATGTAAATTTTGATATAATAACTTTGATGTAAGATTTAATGTATGATCGGAGACGGCCTAACCATAATTTTTGTTAACCACCATTTTGCCTCTCGAAAAAAGTAGCTATTATCAAAATCTAATATTATCTTCAAGTGTTGTGACTTTTCAGCCATCCATATATTTGAATAAATTTCCCCATTTCATTCCCTCGTGCTGTCATTCTCAATCTTGTAATCGGAACACAGAGTGACGGAGAAAGCCATCAAGGATGACTACTGGAGCGGGAAAGGTAGTGTGCGTAACAGGAGCTTCTGGATACACGGCTTCTTGGCTGGTGAAGCTTTTACTTGACCGGGGTTACAATGTTAAAGCCACAGTTCGCAGCCTCAGTCAGTCTCTCTCTCTCTCTCAAACACACATTTTATACATTATGATAATCATTAGTATGGATTGTTTGGAGTTTTGATTTGCAATTTGCATACTAGATATGAATAGATTCTGCATTTTGCATTCCTATATGAAATTCACAGATTTATTCATTTGGGAACCTTGTGTTGAAAGAGGGCCTTTGCTAGATTTTTTGAGTTTTGCTATGGCAAGATGGTGGCAGTCCAGGAGCCTAACAATTTGAACTATAAATTTGTTCAGAATTCTTGTGGTATGTTTGGTACAGTTCTCTGGACGGAGACCAATTGACAAACTGTGTGCACGTCTATCTATTTTAATGACCTCCAATCTTGTCTATTATCCAGCATACTTTGGGGGCATTACAGACACAACTAAACCGTACAAAAAACATGTTTTTAGTATATTAATTTCTTTCTTAGTTTTGTATAAAGTTATAAATCAATGCAATTCTAGGTTGCAAAGTGCCAGTATCACCTATATAAAAGATATCTATCAAAGTGCCATTACTTCTGCTTTTTTTTTTAACCTGAAAAATAGCATTATGCACACTTGTCAAAATTGGCTTGTCCTAGTTCACGTATTTATCTCTATATGTGGAGAGAGTCTTTTGTTAGATTTGTCAAGTTTTCGTGGGGCAAGATGGTTGGCAAGGGTGCGAAATTGGCATAGAGAAATTCTCCACTGTAAATTGTTAAATTTGGAGTGTAAATTGCTATTCTGAATTCTTATTGCATGTTTGATAGCCAAACTAGACTAAACTGGACAAAACAAGCGACAAAATTTGTTACACTCTTATCTATCTTTACTGTTTCATTTTTGTCCAATTCAACATACCAAACCTATCTTAGATTATAAAGTGCTAAATCAATGTGACTCTAGGGTACAAAGTGGCAATATCACCTAGATAAAAGATGACCAAAGTTGCTGACATTTGACGCATATGGATTTTTAACAACTGTCTTGTGATTTTTTTCCTTCCTATAGCTACAACCGTACTTTGGTCATTGGGAATCGCGATACCTTCCACGTTTGGATCTGTTCAAAGGAAAATGATACTCTACCCGCATGGGTGACCGCATGTGAGTGTGCGGGGCCCATGTGAATAAAATAATATTTCCCCCGCATGTGAGTGTGCAATCATCCCTGCGGTCACCCATGATGTTCCTGTAGTATGACTCTCTGTTCAAATGGGTATGTGCTTAATTGAGTGGAAAGTGTTTCACATAACAACTTTTTGCTTCTTGATGACTTGAAAAATGTATCTAAATGCAGCAAGCATTAACTAATATCACGTCTACAATATTCCTCAGAATTACGACCAAATTACCCTAAGCAACTATCTCCTAGCATATTTTGAATTTGGTAAATTTCAATTTTAAGTTTTAATTAGGTACGATTTATTTTTAATCATTTTAGCAACTACACGGTAAGAAACTTGATACCACATTGTGGAAGCATAAACTCTACCAAATACTGTCAAAAGGATGCTGATCATGATTTATGCATTACAGGCAACTATCGTGATACTTGATCTGTGTCAGTGTGCATTCACACACACAAACATATATGTTGAAGACAATGTTTAAATAATTAAGTTTTCTTCTCTCATTACCATCTTAATGATCCGGTTGAGAGGTCTTGGGTTTTGTGCAATGCAGGAGACCCAAGGAAGGTTGAACACCTGATGGCACTTGAAGGAGCTCAGGAAAGATTACAATTGTTTGAAGCCAACTTAACTGAAGAAGGATCTTTTGATTCTGCAATTGATGGTTGTGAAGGCGTCTTTCATACTGCAACTCCCGTTTTCCTTTCAGTAGCTGATCCCCAGGTTCATAATCTAACATTCCTGTTTACATGGTTAAACTATCTGGCTGTTATTTTCGAAATGGAAATGTTGGAAAGTAAAGGGTATGAAGCTCATGATGTCCTTATCTTTGTTTCTCGCTTGAAAATAATAATTTTGGACATTGAACACTTCACATGCCATTTAGAGCCAATTGGGACAGGGGAATTTCAGGCCTTGCATCTGATAAAATACTTTGCTTAGTGCTTGATTAATTCATAGAGACATTTTATCTTTCAAATTCAGCATAATTTTTGTCCATCTATGCTTTGACAGAGTTAATATTTGGCATAATTTATGCCTCTGCATTCCCCAAAGAAACATGTTTTTCCTCCCAATATTTAACTTAGACACCTGAAATAAACCAAATAAAACACAGTACTCATTTCCTGGAGCGACATTTTATTTTTCCAAATAGATCTATTCACCATTTTACTGTGGAAAAGAAGTATTTTTTTTCCTTGCTCAGAATTACCGGAAGATGACAGCTTACCTGCACAGGGAATAGAAACAAAACTGAAAAATGGAATGAATGCGTGAATCATATAAAGTTTATATGAATGGGAATTTTCTGTTTAATGTTTATATCCTTTTGCATTTTTGGTTGATCTGGCTTTTGTCAGTTATCCGAAAACCTTCTGTTCACACATCTTTCTGCACATTTCAGGCTGAACTAATAGAACCTGCTGTGAAGGGTACCCTTAATGTTCTGAGGTCATGCAGAAAAGTACCATTGATCAAACGAGTGGTGGTAACATCTTCTATTGCTACAGTAATATACAACAGAAATCCTCTAAGCCCTGATGTTATAGTTGATGAAACCTGGTTTTCTGATCCAGTATTTTGTGAGGAAACAAAGGTGTGTATTTACTCCTTTCTTCTATTCTGTATCTAATGAAAAAAATTATGATACTAAGCTTTGCCTGGGGGAATTATTTTCTTGCATTTGATTTCAAAGCAAAATGTGAGGTATACTAAGAGAATTTTTTTTATTTCCTTCTCTTTTTCATAACATGCAACTACATTCGAAATTTTTTATTGCAATTCTATTTGACCATTACTGTAGAGGAGGTATTGCATTGCCAGACAAACAGATAATCGTTTAAGGGTATCTGGTTATCCTTATAACTGGTGAAAAAGTTCTAATTAGTCTGGACATAACTAAGTAGCTATTTGTGCTTACTGCTTAGGTTCTTCTGGAACTGCATGTAAGATGTAAAAATGTTTTCCACCGTCATTTTTATGTGTCGACAATTACTTTCAAATTATTAATTTCTAGCATGCATTACAGATACTCAGGCTGCTTTCGGGTATGTAAGTTAAAGAGATACTTAATGCTAAATAAATTACTGGTGCTTTCAGCAATGGTATGCTATTTCGAAAACCTTGGCAGAGGAAGCTGCAAGGAAATTCGCAGACCAGAATGACATTGACTTGGTAACATTACATCCTGGCTTTATTATTGGTCCTCTCTTGCAGCCAACTCTCAATTTAACTTCGGAGGCTGTTGTGAACCTTATTAAAGAAGGTATTCTTGTTGCATTCAGGACAATGACTCTGATCAACTTTTAAAAAGGAGTTATTTTCTTCATAAGACGAGGCGCGTAAATCATAAGGCGTTTGAAGAATAAGTATCACCATAAATAAAAAAATTATAAAAAAAAAAACTATTATAATGCATTATAAGCTCATAATAAATCATAAACAATTTTCAAAATTCATAAAAGTATGTAAACAAACAAAAGAAAAATCTATAGTCAGAAAAACTATTACTTTAGTTGGTGGTAGTGGACTAGAATTAAGCTACTCAAACACCTTGGATGACCAATTGGTTGACACACTCCTCACATGGGTGTGTGGGTCCCGCGAGAATAAAATAATATTTTCCCCCCAATGTGTGTGTGGGTGTCAACCAAGTGGGTTATGTAGCATGGTTGTTTGAAATGAATGATGCGTGGGTGGATGGGTGTGGTGGGGATTGGATGAGGTGAATATGTAGATTAGGTTTAATTAAGTTTTTATTAATTATAATTATTAAAATATAATTACCACCAAATTTGTGAAATAAAAATTTATCCCTAAAAAATTCCGATCGGCCCATTAGAGGAATAGTCCACTATCCACTAAAAAATTAAAAAAATTGTGTTTCTCGTGGGCCCACTTAGGGAATAGTCCACTCAACCATGCTACATAACCCGCTTGGTTGACCACTTGATTGACACCCACACACATTGGGGGAAAATATTATTTTATTCTCGCGGGACCCACACACTCATGTGAGGAGGGTGTCAACCAAGTGGTCATCCAAGGTGTTTGAGTAGCTTAATTCTCATTTCAAAATCCCTAAATAAATTTGGAGTTTTGCTACAAGTACATTATTCTTGACATTAAATTTGACATTGCACTCACATATAAGAGGTGGAGCCCACAATTAAAATAATGGTGGACCCCATGCATTGTGAGTACAATGTCAAAGATAGTGTACAAAAACAATGTACTTGAAGATTAATTCATAAATTTTTTCATTGCTCTCTCTCTCTCTCTCGTCTCTTCTCACCCATCCACCATCTCAGCCAACCCACCTTCGTTTCCGGCACCACTACACATGGAGAAGCAAAACCCCTGCTCCGCACGCAACGGCCAAGCTTTGCAACACTCGTCTCTATTTGCAGAAGAAATGTGTTATCGTCGCTGCACGGCGCTGCGAGCAGCGTAGAAGTCGATCGGTGAGGGTCATGTCGGGTGACGACTCCAGTCGTGATGACTTCAGTGTCACTTCCATCACCTTCATTGGCTATACCATTCAGTTCAAATTGGAAGTCAACAGTTATCCTTGATGTTTGTGCTGGAGATCTTGTCCCCAGAAATAGCTATTGCTGGTGGTGATGTTGGATGAGGCTAATTTTAAGAGCTATTTTTCCATTGATGCGGTGATTGCCACATCTGAGGGATTCTTTGGTGGTGAGAAAGTGGAGGGAATAGATCTGTGGGCGTTTTGTTGTTGGTGGTGGTTTTGCTGGTGATTTTTTGATATGTGGGGACTGGGGTGGTGGTGTAGGCGACGACGATTTTGTTGATGGGGTGTAAGTGGTCGCAATGAGGTGGTTGTTGGAAATGGTGCTGGTGTCAAAGTGGAGGTGGCGATGAAAATCAGGTGTGATCAAGTCTATTTTCATTGTGACTATGTGTGACCAGATCTATGATAAATGTGATTTGGTTACATATAGTCACAAACTAGACTGAGTTGGTCATAGACAGTCATACTGAAGATAAATTTAGTCACAGATAATACCAGTCAGTGAAGATAGTATTATGATCGTAATTTGAGTTGAACGTGATAGTGATGGTGCATTGGAAGTGATTGTGATGATGATGGTGACTCGTGGTTGATTGTGATTCTAGTCTGCGGTGTTTGCATAGTAGAGCCTATGTGACCAATGGCCGTTTGGTTCTCATTTTTTCTCCATAAAAATGAAAAATATGACCGTTCTCCATCACATCCAGCCACCATTTTTTACTTTACGTATCTTGTGTGGGACCTATAATGACTATATTTTTCATTCTTATTTTACAAATAATGTGTATCAAACATGGCCCAAGTATGTTTTTATTGTGACCAAATCTTTATCAACTGTGACCGGTTGTAACTTAGTCATATGCTGTCATAGTTAAGATTAACCTGTCTCACATAGTCACTCTGAAGATAAATTTGATCACATTTAGTAACGGAAACAATGGTTAGTGATTTGGTTACATACATCCACAAAATAGACGATCACATTGAAGACAATTCTTGTCACCATTAGTCATATGTAACACATGCATGTCATAAACAATAAATTTGGTCATAGAAAACACGGTTCGTGAGTGGTATAATCTACAAAAAAAAAAAAAAAAAAAAAAAAAATAATCAATTTTTTGAAAATTTGTACAAGGTGGAGTAGGGTTGGATGGTTGTAGTTCCATAGTGTCGGGTGTAATTTCCAAAATAATGTTTTAAATTTCTAAAAAAATTTCCAGGGATTGGGGTGGGGTGGGGATAGGTTAGGATGAGTTGTAATATCCAAAAAATGGTTTTCAATATCTGAAAAAAATTTACAGGTAGGGTGGGTGGGTAGGCATGTTGGTGGGTGGGTTTGTGATGGTGGGGGAAATTTATTCATTGGAATGTTGTTAATTTGATAAAGTGGGGATGGTGGTGGGTTTGCGGATACTATTAATTGGGTTGGGATAATTAATTCAAATTAATTATTTAATATATATATTTTTAATTAGAATTAGCACCTTTGTTTCGAACTAATTTTATAAGTTTGTTAGTTTTGAAATGTGATTCTTATATGTATGAGATATATATTGTTCCCATTTTTATATGTTTTGTTGGCTCACATCTAAAGCGAAGTAAATAAGTCTAGAGAATTAAGGAGCACAAGCCTTAAGGCGGTTATGGTGTCTGCCTCACACAACTAAGGCACGTGCCTCTATAAACTCCCTTACAATCAGTGCATTTAGGCGTTTTTCCTCGCCTCAATTGGGCTTTTTTAAACATTCTCTCATAAAATAATTTTACACGTAAATTCAAAATATTTCTTTATTTCTTAATCACACATTCTCCAACAAATCATTATTCTTTGGTGGTGAGAAAGTGGAGGGAATACATCTGTGGGAGTTTTGTTGTTGGTGGTGGTTTTGCTGGTGATTTTTTGATATGTGGGGACTGGGGTGGTGGTGTAGGCGACGACGTTTTTGTTGATGGGGTGTAAGTGGTCGCAATGAGGTGGTTGTTGGAAATGGTGCTGGTGTCAGAGTGGTGGTGGCTATGAAAATCGGGTGTGATCAAGTCTATTTTTATTATGACTATGTGTGATCAGATTTATGATAAATGTGACTTGATTATATATAGTCACAAACTAGACTCAGCTGGTCACAGACAGTCATACTCAAAATAAATTTAGTCACAGATAATACGAGTCAGTGAAGAGGTTATGTGACCAATGGCCCGTTTGGTTCTATTTTTTCTATAAAAATGAAAAATATGACCGTTGTCCATCACATCCAGCCTGATTTTACTTTATATATATATATATATATATATATATTATGTGGGGCCTATAATGACTATATTTTTCATTCTTATTTTACAAATAATGTGTATCAAACAGGGTCCAAGTATGTGTTTATTGTGACCAAATCTTTATCAATTGTGACCGGTTGTAACTTGGTCATATATTGTCATAGTTAAGATTAACCTGTCTGAAACAGTCACTCTGAAGATAAATTTGGTCACAGTTAATAACGGAAACAATGGTTAGTGACTTGGTTACATGCATTCACAAAATAGATGATCACATTGAAGACAAATTTTGTCACCATTAGTCATATGTAACACATGCATGGTCATAAACAATAAATTTGATCATAGAAAACACGGTTCGTGAGTGGTATAATCTACAAAAAAAAATAATAATAATAATAATATTAAATCAATTTTTGGAAAATTTCTACAGGGTGGAGTAGGGTTGGGTGGTGGTAGTTCCATAGTGTCGGGTGTAATTTCCAGAATAATGTTTTAAATTTCTGAAAAAATTTCCAGGGATTGGAGTGGGGTGGGGATAGGTTAGGATGAGGTGTAATATCCAAAAAATGGTTTTCAATATCTGAAAAAAATTTACAGGTAGGGTGGGTGGGTAGGCATGTTGGTGGGTGGGTTCGTGATTGTGGGGGAAATTTATTCATTGGAATATTGTTAATTTGATAAAGTGGGGATGGTGGTGGGTTTGCGGATACTATTAATTGGGTTGGGATAATTAATTCAAATTAATTATATAATATATATTTTTTAAATTAGAATTAACACCTTTATTTCGAACTAATTTTATAAGTTTGTTAGTTTTGAAATGTGATTCTTATATGTAGGAGTTATATATTGTTCTCATTTTTATATGTTTTGTTAGCTCACATCTAAAGCAAAGTAAATAAGTCTAGAGAATTAAGGAGCACAAGGCGGTTATGGTGTATGCCTCACACAACTAAGGCACGTGCCTCTATAAACTCTCTAGACTTTTCTGCCTAGTTTATGCTGACGGTATATTAGCAGGGTACCAAAAACCAATGCAACCTAAATATGGATTACTTAAAATGCATATTGAAACGAAATAATCTATTGACAGGAAAAAAGAGACTTCATAATTATACATGAAATGAAAAAATAATTGCATTTTGATGCATCTTCCATGGGCAATTATTGTATTATGATTGACCTTATAATGGTAATCTTTTATTAAGCCACCTACAGCAGTAAGCATCTGTCTGTTCAATCAAATCATCTAATTTAACTACCAAATGCTTAAAACATTTTGCAGGCAGAGAAGATTGGCCCAATAGATATGTTGATGTTAGAGATGTTGCTCATGCACATATTCTAGCATTTGAAAATTCTTCAGCCAGTGGCAGATACTGTCTTGTTGAATCAGTTACACATGCTTCAGAAGCTCCAAAGGTTTTAAATAGGCTTTACCCTTCCCTCAGTCTCTCTGCAAAGTAAGTCATTATATGCATTAATCAGTTCAAGTTTTCTTGCTCTTCTATGAATCAACATATTCAAAACATGCATCGGAAATTTCCTAATACATGGTTAAAGACACACAATTCATTCAAGTTAAAAATTTCAGATTTGGTTTTCACAGATTGAGGTAAGAGACTGAAATGGTATATTTACTCACTGGTTATTACATTATATACTTCTTAATAGATGATATCATTTGCAAATATGTTCAACTAATTTATGCATTAGATGATCCACTTTTCCGTCTTGAGAGATTCTTTCCTTTCTAGCACTTACTCTGACTCGATTAAGATGAAAAGGGTGCACAAATAGGTATTTTGGGATAAAACTCAGATGAAATAGCATAAGCCAGGGACTTCCCCCCTGGGGGGGGGGGGGAGTTCTTAGCTAAGTAAACAGAGCAATTTGAAAGAAGTTATATTTTCTCGGCATGTCTAGCATCCTATACTGGACACAACACGACTGAACCAGACTAGAAGAAGAGATGCATGCAAAATATTTATTCGTTGTTTTAGAATTGTTTTATCTTTTTAACATTCCATGTTATTGCAGTACTACAGATAATCATGCTGCCACCCCTCCTTACCAAATATCCAAAGAGAGGGCAAAGAGTTTGGGCCTCAATTTCACTCCTCTTGAGGTCAGCCTTAAGGACACTGTTGAAAATCTCAAGGAGAACAGATTCCTTATCTTCTAACATTACAATGGTGCCCATTTGATTGGCTTGTATTGTTCTGTAATAAGAATTTCAAAAATGCGTAAAATTTAAATTCTCCTTGCAATAAATAAGTTTGAATATTAATAAATCTTTGTCTGTTTCATTTCTTGCTCTTTCTAATACAATTCCATCTTGCTTGTGTTGGAAAAATTGGGTGATTTGTGTGTAGATTTTTATTAATTAACATAATAAAATAACAAATACAATTCAATAATAATATAACAGCAGTGCTATATGGCCAGGGTCAGACAAGTGTCCCCTCCCCGGCGCACAGCCGCCCAGCCGGGGGGGGGGGGACACTTGTCCCCCCCGGTCAGGATCGGGTCATCTATCTTTTTCCATAATATAAACATAAGAAGAGGAGTTAGAAATGCAAAGCCTTACAGAGTCAAGTTAAGGACAATGTCTTAAAGTCGTGTTGCCTCTCTTTCGTGCGGATACTTTTAACCCTACACGGCTCCAAAATAAAACCCATGTTTCATAGTCAGTTCTCCTTCTATGGGCACGATCATAGTGAAATAAGTGAACGAATCTTTATTGAATATGAACATAAAATGTATAGGGAATACTTTCAAGTTGTTTTTAAGATATATACATCAATGAAATCTAATCACATTTTATAGGTAAAATTTCAACCTATACCATTAAAGGTTGAAATTTTTATTCTTAAGTTACAACTTTAAAAATAAATAACTATATATAATATATAGTGATAATGTTACACTGTGTAATAGGTATATGTGTCTTTTGGACTTGAACATCACTTAATGATAATAATTTTCATTTGAGAGAGTCATAATGGATTAAATCTTGAATTATGTCCATTTGACCAAACTTCAATTATCACACACAATATCGATTTAGGCTCTAGTTCATAGCGGGTAACGTTTTTAATGGTCATGCGCTCTAATCTTGATTCTAGTAAGAGTCTCTAGGGAATAGCCAAATCTCATAGCCACAGTCTCATGACAACTCTTACATAGGTGAATCCTCCAAGGGTGCATGTGATCCACACCTCGCGAGAATTCTCGCATTAGTACTCATTCATGGTTAAACCCATCACATTATTATTAGCACTATCACTATAAGAATGAGCACAAATAAAATAGTGTTGTTACAAGTCAAGTAGTACCGTTTGTTTCTACCACATAAAACATTCTTCATGGAATCTCCAATTACAAATATTGGGTTACTCTCGGAGGTGACTCCCTTATGGATTTAAGTTCATCCCCCTCGATGATTTATTATGTTCATTGATGACTTTAATTTATCATGTCCTCTTGTACAATAATTTGGTACAATCAACTTGTAAATCTTCCTGCATATCTGCACATCTGCACATCTGCAAAGTCACCTAAGAACTTTTTTAAAAATGACAATATCACGTATTTATTTATAATAAAATAACTTCATGAAATTTTTATATTGACTTCTAGTATCATGGTTGGACAGATACATCCATTGAGCTTTTTTCACTTCACATACAATCTTCAACTTCAATCTGTACACTTTGCTCAGAATGTCAGTTTCATGATAATTATGAATAATCATTGATACAATGTATATATTTTTAATACCCTCACATTCCAAGGATTTTAAGCACTCCCACTTAGACAACACAATTGAACACAATGATACTCATGAATCGCAAAACATTAGACAATAAGAATTAACATAACCATAAAGTATTGAATATGGTTTAACAATATTAATCTAAGTAAACATGCCTTCATAGCAATAAAATAAACATTGGATACAAAATACTTGCAATTTTGTACTCCAAATTACCTAAACACTATGTCAAAATTTAATTAGACCATAAACTAATTTTCAAATACAGTACATCAAATATTCCGCAAAAGAAATATTGTTTCAATTAAACACAATTACATGAAATTCTAGCAAATATAGAATATAGCCCAAATTCATCGTTCACCCGCATTCATTTTAATAACTTAAATTAACGAGGGCTCCTGTAAAATTTAAAATAATTATTAAAATATAAAGCTTTCGAAACTTAAATCAAATTGATCATACTACAAGATAGTATTATTATATGTTATTCTAACATCAAAATATGAGTTAATATCTAAATTGAATAATAATAAAATCATTATTATTCACAAGATTTACATTTAAACCTCTTTAAAATATCAATTAAGCACATGATTGAGGGTTAAATCTTTTAACTTTTTGTTACAAAATAAAATCATAGAATTCCCATATAATCTAACCCAACCAATTCACATGTATGACAAATACTAGATTTGGTTATAGTATACAATGATAATATCTCACTGTATATTTAGACAAGAATTTGTCTTACCTCTACCATATAACTATCCACATTAAAAATTAGAGATAATGCCTGATAAGTGCGCTTTTGCACACTTATTAGACACTTTTTGGGATTTAATTGTGATAAATTTGAGTATACTTCCACTCATAATTGTGTATTTTCTGATTTTATAGGCCAAAACCCTGAATTGGATTGAAACGGAGGCAAAACGAGTGAAAAAGGACTTCAATTGCACAAAAATGTGAAGTTGGGGACTAACTTGCAATTGACCAAAAGATGGAGGGCTTGACTGCAATTTGGTAGGGGCTTAAATGAAAGAAAGTTCAAAGTATGAGGACCAAATTGTACTAATTCAAAGATGAGGGATGAAAACGCGCAAGGACAGAACGTTCAAGGAC
Source organism: Osmanthus fragrans (assembly GCA_019395295.1). Taxonomy (NCBI): domain Eukaryota; kingdom Viridiplantae; phylum Streptophyta; class Magnoliopsida; order Lamiales; family Oleaceae; genus Osmanthus; species Osmanthus fragrans. Next base: position 8,274,417 of record CM033356.1, read on the forward strand.
CTGCGCCGCAAATATGAAAAAGTCCATGCGACCGCATGGATTATAACCATGCGACCGCATGGACGTGAAATGAATATTTTGTTTCTTCCATGCGACCGCATGGAATTACACCATGCGGCCGCATAGAGATAAAATACTAAGGCGGTCTATTTTTCTTTCCACGCGTTTTTGGTCAACTTTGGCATTATTTTAGGACTTGTTTAATGAAGATATTTTGGGATATTTTGGTGTGTCTCACAATGAATTGATATATCCCATATCTCTCTCATTTGCAAGGCATTAGGAATTAGATAGTTAGTTTTAGCTTAAGGTTTCTCTCTAGTTTTTCTTTCTTTTTTCATTTCCTTTTCTTTTCCTTTTAATTACTTGGTATTTTTGGAGATACAAATCAAGAGCAACAAGGAGATACCAAGAATTTGGCAAAGATTTGGAGAAAATCGACCGAGCCTCATAAATAGGGTTTTATCTTTAAACTTCGATTTTTCCTAATTATTTTGTCATCTTTGTAATGGATTGTATAAATATTCTCCTTTGTTTACATTTATATAATATGGGCTAAGTGATTTTGTTGGGATTTGTGGTTTAAGTTTAACCTAGCTTTTAATTAATTTTCATATTTGCTCTTTAACATTAATTTGCTTATTTCATGTGTTTCTATTATTGAATTTATTGCATTTTCATTTATGTGGCCAATAGATGATTATGTCTCGTGAATTGTACATCGCTCGAGAGAGGATTGTATAATTTAGACCAAATGGTAGAAACCCTAGGTTTGTGTAGTGACCCTATGCTTGTGGAAGGGATAGAGATATACCCCAAGCCCTAGGTGACCCAATGAGCTATTTTCACAATTATTGAATGCGGTTGTTTGGTTTCAAATCGACATAGAGATATAGTAGGTTTAACCCAATCAATTAGGGTTAGTTTCACTCGAGAGAGGTAATTAACTAAAATTGGAAGATCGGGTCTAACATAGTGAATGAGTAATTGGTTAATTGGCTTGTAGCGAAATTAGTTAGGTGACGGTTAAACAAAACCACGAATCCCAACCACGCGTTTCCTCTAAAATTACCAAGTGTTTATGTTTTATTAGTTTATAGATTTTGTAGTTATTTTCTTGAACCATTTGTTTTTATTGTGTATTTGTGTTTATTTTCGTTGTTAGAATTAAAATTAATTAGAGTCGAGTAATCTAAAGTATACATTCCTCGTGGGATCGACAACCCGGACTCTCAAGGTCCACTTTATTACTTGAGCGCGACCCGTGCACTTGCGGCTTGCACTTTTTCGCACAACAAGTTTTTGGCGCCGTTGCCGGGGAATGTTTTCACTTTGATTACTGCTTTAGTTAATTTTAGTTTTAGCAACTTGTAATTATTTGTTTTTATTTGTTTTTACTTTGTGTTTACTTTGGCTTACCTCGTATTGTTAATCCATTTTGTGTATTTGTAGTATTTTCCTGCATTTGTCTGATATTTGCAGGATTCTAACTTTGGTGAAGTAACATAATTTGAGCAATGTCTAATCTCTATATGGACGATAATGATGTGCTTGGAGAACTTCCAGGCTGTGATATTTGTTACGCGAGGCATCGTACTGAGCAATGCCAATTTTCGTACACCATGTATGTACACGCCTAAACTCGTGCAGTTTAGAAGATTTTTGATGTGTCGAAAACAGGCCATTGACAATAACGATGAAGGGTACATGCTCGTGGGAGATTTCGTGCCCTTCGATTGGGATGAGGACGTCAAACCTGCAGGAGATGGTCCTCCCTTACTGAATGAGAGGGTACTTGCAAAGTACTATAAAGAACTTGCCAAGTTGGATCCAGATGATATAAAAGTAGGAGACTACATGTATTGGGATGGATTTAAGCAGTGGGGTTATTATCCATTCGATGAAGTTATTGAGACCGACTTCTCATCGCCCGTGGAATTCGATTGCGGATCGATCATTCAACCTGAAGAGATACCAACTATTGTAGAAGAGCTTGAAGTGAATGATGATTTAATCACAAATGAACTGATTGAAGATGTAGAAATCATTGAAGGTGAAATCAACATACAGCTGGCTGACTTCAGTGATTGCATAGAGGTTGACTTTGTGATTAAGTCTGATGTAGAGATGAAAATCTACATTGTTGAGTTTGAATCAGATGAAATGATGAAATCCTATGATGAAGGGGGAAAAATAGAAGTTTGGCGATCAAACGAGGAGTGGATGAAAGCCAAAATAATAAAATTGGGCAGAGCATCCAGAGCTTACTTTTTGGGCCCATAACATTTTGTATAGTCGAGCTAAGACTATAAAACAGCGCTTGTTGGGAGGCAACCCAACTTTTCTAAACTTTTGTGCTTTTATTTACTTTTATGTGTTTTTATGCTTTTAGTTATATTTCTGTTTAATAGTTTAACTTCTTGTAGGTAATGCTTTTTGAAGTCCAAAGTTGCATGGTTCCTCACGAGTCTGGAGCTGAATTGGAGTACAATGAGGTTTGTTGGCCCCGAGCTACTCAATTGCATTCCGAGTCCAGTTCATGCATTAGTTCTTCTTCACAATGGATTCAGGGAAGTTTCCTTTATTTCCTCTTTGCTTTATATTGTAATTTACACATTGAGGACAATGTGTGAATTAAGTTTGGGGGTATTGGCCTTGCCGGCTACTATTGTGTGATTTAATTTGATGTTATAGCCTTGCCGGCTGTTTTTGTTTTGAGCTTACATTGGTGATTATGATTGGTATGTTAGATAGCCTTGCCGGCTCAGGATTGCATGAGTTGAAATTGTTATTGATTCATGAGCTATGCATGCACAAATCCAAATATGCTATTGGTGGCGAATTTTTTTCAAAAATGGCTTATTCATTGTGAGATCATACGTTACATTGAGCACATAGTCACGATTGATTATCATTTAGATGCGGAAATAAGTGTTAGATGTGAAAGTTTTGAATTGGTAGAACTTAGGTTGTGAGTTGTTTTGAAAAATTTTATCAACCTATACTCTTATTCTCTTTCACTTTACCATAGTCTGAGAAATTTTGGATCAGCTAGTTGGTTATTTTCATTAAAGATTGTAGTAACTGAATAGTGTGAACACAAAAACTGGTGAGACTTTGAGCCTATGGACTGACATTTATTACAGTCTCATTTCTTTCATGTGTGATTATTCCATGATTGTGTTTCTCTAGAACTTGCGTTGCTTCTTATCAAGATCACATTGACACATGTATGCATGAACATGATTAAGGCCATCTTTGACTTACCACATTATCCAAATAGCTTACCCTGAAGTTAATCTTTCCTTTTGATAACCCTATTGAGCTTATTAGCCTGTTCTTTTGTTTGCCTACATTACAAGCTTCATTTACTGAAAAAACAATATTCTTAACCAGCCTTCTAAGCTAGTGGAGTATTGTTAGACATCAGAATGTTGGGTGACGATAGAAAAGAAGTTTGGGGGTATCAATTGTTTTTGAGGTACTCTGTTTGGTGTAGTGGTTGAAAGATTGAAAAAGAAAGAAAAGAAATGAAAGGAAAAGAAAAAGATGAAAAAAATGAGTGACAGGGAAAAGATGTGTTGAGGAGACTGATTTGTATGTCTATATGTATGATTCCTCCTGATATTCAAAAGAAAAAGGTGATTGAGTTGAATTGATGTTGATTGAGAAGTTATTGTTTTGGAGTGATAGGATTGTGTACAGATCCTATCTCAGTTGAGCTGATTTGAATATATGTTACTCCGCTGATTTATTTGAGGCTTCTTAGTCACTTATCCATATATTTCCACACCTTTATCTTAAGCCACATATTAACCCTGTAAAGTCCTTATGATTTATGTAATGCATGTGATCTAAGTGGTGGCGATAGAGAAAATATGCAAGCTTATGGTAGAACAATTTCATTGGAATGATTTGAGCGAAACAGTACCTGATTTTATACACTTGAGAGTTGAGTGTTCATACTACATTATTCTGTGAGGTTCTACTTGTTCAGTTACTCTATTTTCACTTGAAAATGCATGCTAGTTGATTATATTTTTGAGTTTTTAAAAGAAAAGAGTGATTGAGAGCAACCTTTAGATTTACACTTGGGGGATTGAGATGAATTATCTATTTTAGTGTGAATCTTACGAGCGTGTAAGGATATATTTGACCACTGAGGGTCGGGTTGTGACCAATTTACATACTTCTCCATCTTGACAATCTTTTCTTAGTTTAGATGATGATTGAAAATGGCTATGCACACACACACTGATCTGACGTTGGATAAGCTGTTATTATTTTTGATAGCATTATTTGGATGCATGGCTGTGAATTGGTATACAATTTTATACTCATTGATATATTTTTGGCAAGTATCTAATATGTTGATTATTTTCACATTTGCATGATTATGTTAGAAGTAATCTTGCTCGAGACGAGCAAGAACTCAAGTTTGGGGGTGTGATAAGTGCGCTTTTGCACACTTATTAGACACTTTTTGGGATTTAATTGTGATAAATTTGAGTATACTTCCACTCATAATTGTGTATTTTCTGATTTTATAGGCCAAAACCCTGAATTGGATTGAAACGGAGGCAAAACGAGTGAAAAAGGACTTCAATTGCACAAAAATGTGAAGTTGGGGACTAACTTGCAATTGACCAAAAGATGGAGGGCTTTGACTGCAATTTGGTAGGGGCTTAAATGAAAGAAAGTTCAAAGTATGAGGACCAAATTGTACTAATTCAAAGATGAGGGATGAAAAAAACGCGCAAGGACGGAACGTTCAAGGACCTGCGCCGCAAATATGAAAAAGTCCATGCGACCGCATGGATTATAACCATGCGACCGCATGGACGTGAAATGAATATTTTGTTTCTTCCATGCGACCGCATGGAATTACACCATGCGGCCGCATAGAGATAAAATACTAAGGCGGTCTATTTTTCTTTCCACGCGTTTTTGGTCAACTTTGGCATTATTTTAGGACTTGTTTAATGAAGATATTTTGGGATATTTTGGTGTGTCTCACAATGAATTGATATATCCCATATCTCTCTCATTTGCAAGGCATTAGGAATTAGATAGTTAGTTTTAGCTTAAGGTTTCTCTCTAGTTTTTCTTTCTTTTTCATTTCCTTTTCTTTTCCTTTTAATTACTTGGTATTTTTGGAGATACAAATCAAGAGCAACAAGGAGATACCAAGAATTTGGCAAAGATTTGGAGAAAATCGACCGAGCCTCATAAATAGGGTTTTATCTTTAAACTTCGATTTTTCCTAATTATTTTGTCATCTTTGTAATGGATTGTATAAATATTCTCCTTTGTTTACATTTATATAATATGGGCTAAGTGATTTTGTTGGGATTTGTGGTTTAAGTTTAACCTAGCTTTTAATTAATTTTCATATTTGCTCTTTAACATTAATTTGCTTATTTCATGTGTTTCTATTATTGAATTTATTGCATTTTCATTTATGTGGCCAATAGATGATTATGTCTCGTGAATTGTACATCGCTCGAGAGAGGATTGTATAATTTAGACCAAATGGTAGAAACCCTAGGTTTGTGTAGTGACCCTATGCTTGTGGAAGGGATAGAGATATACCCCAAGCCCTAGGTGACCCAATGAGCTATTTTCACAATTATTGAATGCGGTTGTTTGGTTTCAAATCGACATAGAGATATAGTAGGTTTAACCAATCAATTAGGGTTAGTTTCACTCGAGAGAGGTAATTAACTAAAATTGGAAGATCGGGTCTAACATAGTGAATGAGTAATTGGTTAATTGGCTTGTAGCGAAATTAGTTAGGTGACGGTTAAACAAAACCACGAATCCCAACCACGCGTTTCCTCTAAAATTACCAAGTGTTTATGTTTTATTAGTTTATAGATTTTGTAGTTATTTTCTTGAACCATTTGTTTTTATTGTGTATTTGTGTTTATTTTCGTTGTTAGAATTAAAATTAATTAGAGTCGAGTAATCTAAAGTATACATTCCTCGTGGGATCGACAACCCGGACTCTCAAGGTCCACTTTATTACTTGAGCGCGACCCGTGCACTTGCGGCTTGCACTTTTTCGCACAACAATGCCAAAAGAATGGCTGGAAGAATGCCATATTAAAGTCATTAGACCAATTTAGTAATGTGGGAAAAAATAAAAGTCGTTCCTAATAACAAGTCACCTTGACGATTTCATCAAGGAATTTTGTAAAGATGCAACTAAGAAACTGACTGTACACTAACAAAATTCAAACCATAAAGAAAGCAGGGAAAAAAATTGTGGAGCACCAAGACTAATGTCCCACAATGGAGGCTTCTAACTCATCTAATTGGACTACTTCTGCACTTTAAGTTATACTTAGTTTTATCTTTAAGAACTTAGAACATTCTGTGAGCCAACAAAGACACCTGAAATCATCAAAGGTGTTGTAGGGATACAAGTTGCCCGGTTTGCATTTCTGAAGAATTATATAAATTATAAAGTCACACCTAAAGGCATATGGTTGCCCTTATCAGGTTTCTGTTGCCAAGTTTGGTCTCAATGGATCTTGTAAGTCCTATAATTAGGCCTGTGCACGGTTCGGTTCGATTCGGTTCGGTTCTCTTTGCCAAGTTTGGTCTCAATGGATCTTGTAAGTCCTATAATTAGGCCTGGGCACAGTTCCGTTCGGTTCTGAAGAGAACCGAATCGAAAATTTTCGAGTATTTAGTAAATGGAACCGTCAGGTCCAAATATAATTTTGGAACCGTTCGGGTTTGGTTCGGTTCGGTTCGGTTCGGTTCTGTTCTGTTCGATTTCATACTATAATTAAATTTTTTAACATTTATAACAACACTACAGTCTGACATGTTTAATCTTAATTTTTACAAATTAACGTATTCCAATTTAATAACAAGTTGTCCAATAAAATTAATTTACCAATGTATACAAATAACAAAAGGTAGATAGTAAATTAGTAAAACTAAAACATTGGTGATCCATATAAATTAGAAGTCATAGACTCATTGAGATAAAATATTTTAAAGTATTGCTAATACAGTAGTACTTACCAACTATTTGATTTAACCATCAATTGTTTGACTTGCCATACTAGATACTACGAAATTCTACAAGAAAAATTGAAAAATCACAGTTAACAAATATAAATAAACTTAAAATTGTTCAACTAATAAGATTTAATAAGAAAAAATATAATATATATTTTATTATTTGTCTCAATGCCCTCATAGAACTCGCTCTTTTCAATGCAAACTCTATTTTTCCTAATTTATTTTTAAAAAAATTAAAAAAATTTGATTTATCCCATATGTAAAAATTTAAAAATTTAAAAAAATTTGGTTCTTATTCAGTTATTCAGTTTGGGTCTAAAACCGAGAATCGAACAGAACTCGTCGATTTTCGATTCAGATACTCGTTCGGGTATTTCACTTACGAAGAACCGCTCGATTTGATTCAATTCGGTTCGGGTCCGATTAGGTTCAGTTCAGGATTTTTGCCCAACCCTACCTATAATACTACAGAAATTATGGGTATGGCAACTCTCATGATGAGTTTAGCAATTTCCGGAAATCCAGAAGACATAAAGCCTAATGTTAATCACGTAAAGATTGTACAAGCCTCCCAATCTCTTATGTTTGAGAGTGAGAGTTTTGCTATACCAATTCCTAGTATAAATGAATCTCATTTTTTTCTTTAAAGGATGCACAACATGCTCATGATGTCAGTTTCTATCTTACCTACAAATTGTGAAGAATCAAATTCTTCAACTATAATATTTAAACTTCTGATGATAAATGTAAAGCATATCGTGTGCACATATAAATGTACTCTTTAAACTCGTATTTGATTCTGTTTAAAATAACACACCTTCTACTCTGAAATGCCTATTTAAAAACATACATAACAAATACAACAGTGTGCACCCCTCTTAGTTTTTATTCCGTATTTTCCTAAAATTTGAGAGAGACAGAAAGAGAGATAGGATCACACCGACTGCCAATAAACGTTATATAGCAACAAAACAAATATTTATGAATAAAACTCCAGCAATAAACTGTGATGAATTAACCATGGATACTAGCTGGACAAAAGTCTCGAACCGAACCGATCCGATCCGATCCAGAACCGAATCGAACCGAGCGGTTCTTCTGAAATTAAATACCCGAACGGGTACCCGAATCTAAAACCAACGGGTTCGATTCGCGGTTCTCAGTTCTAGACCAAGAACCGAATCTTTTTAAATTTTTTAACTTTTTTATATTATATAAATCAAATTATTTAACTTTTTCTAAATAAATTAACAAATTATTTTCAAATTTTTTGTTTTAATTAACAATACTTTAGTATTAGTATCCAAGAAAAAAAATTAGCATGGACTAATACGAAAAAAAAAAAAAAAGAGTACAGGCTAATACGAATTTTTTTTTTTTTTTTTATTAACATTTGTGCTAGAGAGCTACATTAGTCACTTAGAATTTTAAATAAGCCAAAAAAAATCCAAAAGTGCGACGTATATTTGCCCTTAATTTGAAATTACGTTAGTAGAATATTTTGATAGAAATAATCGTCATGGATAAATGTACTAATTAATAGAATTAAATTATTGTGAAAATACTTAACGGGTCACCTGAGGTAAGTGTCCATTTTTAGGTCCACCTAGACGCGCATAGTATACTATGCAAACCTAGGGTATTAATTATTTCGGTCTATAATGTGCAACTATTTTTCAATAATTACACAACTACCTAACCACAACATCTATTGACGTCAAATAAATGCAGTAATCTTAAACATGATAATTAACAAACCAATATTTTGATAACAAATGCATTTTTAATAACATATAACAAGATATTAATGAAAATAGGTTAAGCTACTACATAAATTTCAACATAAACTTGTTTAGTTTATCATTCTAATACAATAACAAAGAGATAAACATATCATTACAAACATGAAAAATTAGATTAATAGAATACAAAAGTTGAGATAAAACCCTTTTGAACACAAATTGTAATTATTTCAATGTATTTTTCATGCTTTCCTTAACGATCCATTTGCTATATCCCACTTTGATTCCCAAAATAAAACTAACAAATAACAAAATAAATAAAAACTAAATAAAAGAAAAGAAAAGAAAAGGAGAGAAAAATCGAGAGAGAGAGAGAGAGAGAGAGAGAATTGAGAGAGAATGGATTGATATGGGATAAGAGAGAGAAATTGTGTTGTAGAGGATAGAGGCTAAGTAAAATTAAAAAAAAATATAATTAAGAGATATTTTAGGATATTATGTATATTATAATATAAATAAAATATTTTAGGATATTATGTATATTATAATATAAATAAGATATTTAGTATATTTTATAATATAATATAGATATTATAGGATATTTTATCTCACAAAACGAATATCCTAAAATATCTACCAATAAAAAATTAGAAAATAATACAAGTTGGGCCAAAATAAAATTCTAGACGAGAATTTGAACCGTCCTATTTTTTAACTCTATGCGGCCGCATGGTTATAACCCATGCGGTCGCATAGACAAGCCATTTAATAAATTTGACGTCTCTACCTTTTTCATGCGGTCGCAACGTTGTAATCCTTGCGATTGCATGATTCATCCAGATTTGCAGGCGAGGTCCTTGAATGTTTATCCTAGTATAATCTGATCCTTTATCTTTGATTTTAGTACAATTTGGTCCTCATTCTTTGAATTTTATTACATTTAAGCCATTTCATAATTGTACTTCAAGTCTTTCATCTTTCAGACTTTTGCATTTCAGTCCCCAACTTCACAATTTTGTTCAATTTAAGTCATTTTCCTTCTCTTTTCGCTCGTTTCACTTCTTGTCGGGGTTTTAGCCTACAAAAGTAACAATTACACAATTATAAATAGAAATATACTCAATTTTATCAATAATAAAGTCCCAAAAAATGCTAAATAAGTGTGTAAAAACACACTTATTAGTGATCTTATTACTTTTTGTAATATGTTTGCATGCATAGTGAGTTAAGATTTGTGACGTACTCTGTTTTGCTTTGTGAGTGGTGTGTGAGGGTGATAGTGAGAAGAAAGATGGGCAACCGTTTTCTCCTTTATCTTTGTGAGCTTGTGTGGTTTGTGAGATTATGTGAGGCAGCCGTGTAGGGTTATCTTCTTCCTCTTTGCGAGCCTCATTTGTGAGTGTAGTGAAATAACCAACTATTTTCTTGTATTCTCGTTATGAGAGCCACCTTCACCACTTTCCTTTGTTGATATTTTTTTAGTATTAGTGATTGGAGTAACCTTGTGGTGCATGGGTAAATTTTAAATTGGGCTCTAACCTTTGTGGTCGCCGAAAGGTATTGTTTTGCCACAGTGAGTTTGTGATGCAATTGACAGTGTGTTGGATGTCTATTGGTGAGGTGGAGTATAGATGCCTAGGGGTACATTGTGGTTTGTACCAGGGGATGTAGAGTGAGACATTTGGATCACGAGTGGAGATGTGATCAAATATCTGAAATCCTTCATCTGAAAGAGACCCTGATAAGGTGGAGTGTGAGAGATGACACTTCTATCACTTCTGTTAGGTGGAGCCCCATTATCCACGTAGTTTGGGAGAAGTGATGTGGTGATAAAGGATTATCTCGAGAACTTAGGATCTATTGTAACTTACCAGTTAGACATAAGTTGAGTGATTAGTCTAGTGAGCATGGTGGAGCGATGAGTGGAGATATGGGTTCTCGAGGTGGGAGTAACACGGAATGTGATAGGATAAGTGTGGTGAGATCTTTTTTTGTGGGGTCATTTATGCATTTGTTGCATATGTGTTGGTCTGTTGATTAACTTGGTGTTAATATGTAGTTACGTGGGAACGTGTTTATGAAAAAGATCTATGTGTATTATCCTATATTATATCTTCATCGCGAGTTTATTTGCTCTTGATTGTCATTGTGATTATCTGCTTCTACTTGGGTGTTCTTGACCTTAGCTCTGGTGAGTATATAGAGTAGATATGGTATGTGTTTCAAGTTGGAAATATAATGTAAGGTCTGTGAAACGAATTTTATTGGTTACCTTGATTATACAAGTATAAACTGTGTGTTTTGTTTGCTTGTAGGTTTATTGGGAATCAAGGTGGAGATTGTTAGGTTTTTTGATACCCAATAATTCGTGTAAACTTGGTGTTAATATGTAGTTCCGTGTGAACGTGTTTATGAAAAAGATCTATGTGTATTATCCTATGTTTCTTCATCGCGAGTTTATTTGCTCTTGATTGTCATTGTGATTATCTGCTTCTACTTGGGTGTTCTTGACCTTAGCTCTGGTGAGTATATAGAATAGATATGGTATGTGTTTCAAGTTGGAAATATGAGGTAAGGTCTGTGAAACGAATTTTATTGGTTACCTTGATTATACAAGTATAAACTGTGTGTTTTGTTTGCTTGTAGGTTTATTGGGAATCAAGGTGGAGATTGTTAGGTTTTTTGATACCCAATAATTCGGGCGATGATGAAAAATTGATGTTAGATATTTTATTGACACTAATAGTGACGGATTGACTCGGAAATAATTAATACACAATGGTTGCCTAAGTTTAGTTAGGTTGGTAGTTTAGTTAATTAATGGATTTGGTTATCGTTAGCCCATTAACTTGGCCCATTATGAGTGAGTCTTGGCCCAAATGAGTGACCTAAACCTAGCCTATTTATATGATAGAAACCTAGCCATTTTGTGTGTGCTCAATGGAAGAGAGAATGTGAGAAAGGGGGCAGCCAACTTGGGGGAATTGGGAGAGATTCCACCATTGTTGTCATCTTGTTTCTTCTCCATTGTAGTCACCATCTAATGTCCTTTGTGGGTACTAAATATAGAGCAATCAGATGGGGAAAAGAGGGCAACCAACAAGGAAGAGAAGGGCAACCATTGTGTAGAGAATTGTTGGGTCGAGCCCCGGTAGTTGGTGTTCGTTTGGTTGATTATTGTTGGGTATGTGACCAAAGTCCCATATCGGATAAAAATGGGGAAGATCATGGGTTTATAAGTGTGAACATATATTTTCATTGGTACGAGGCCTTTTGGGTAAGCCTAAAAGCAAAGCCATGAGGGCATAGGCCCAAAGTGGACAATATGATACAAATGTGGAGATATCTGTGAGCCCATACTTATAACAAGTGGAATATGTGATGTTACATGTTCCTAACAGTGGTATCAGAGCCATGCCCCAGAATTAAACCATGTGGATTAATCCTCGGAATGCCGAACGAATGTGGTGCCTCGATTAGCTCGCGATGGGATCCGTAGATGAGCTCTATTGGACAGACGGTGTGCTTCAGATGTTTCATGTAAGGCGTGTGACTCAACGTGATGGAGAAGTGTAGTTGACCTCGATGGAGCGAGAATTCTTCTTGGTGAGAAAGATGGACGGATAGGTGGTCATTTGAGGGGAGGCTCGATGGTCCTTTGTTTGAGGGGAGGATTGTTGGGTATGTGACCAAAATCCCACATCGGATAAAAATGAGAAAGATCATGAGTTTATAAGTATAGACATATATTTCCATTGGTACGAAAGTAAAGTCATGAGGACATAGACCTAAAGTGGACAATATCAACCAATGTGGAGATATATGTGAGCTCATACTTATAACAAGTGGAATATGTGATATTACATATTCCTAACAAGAAGAAAGGAGGTGAAAATGCGGAAAATTGGGTGATTATTTTAATATTAAACGAAGAATAAATTTGTCATTTAGCCAATAAAAATATCTTGAATTTTTTTCTTTTTTATTAATGTTTGATCAAAAGCTATCTCTCGAAACACTTTATACAACCCCGGCTATTTGGCCAAATGTCCCTTTCTTTATCAATTCTAAGCCTCCCCCACTCATTATATCTCATCAGTCTTCAATTCTAATTCTATTTCAGTCTTCAATTCTAAGCTTCTTTTTAATTTCCTTTGTCAAGTCTTGACAAAGGAAATTAAAAAGAGGCTTAGAATTGGGGACTGACGAGATAGAATATGAGGGGTGCAGGAAAGGTGGTCTTTGTCAAGACTTGACAAAGGGAAATAAAAAGAGGCTTAGAATTGAAGACCGAAATAGAATTAGAATTGAAGACTGGTGAGATAGAATATGAGTGGTGCAGGAAAGGCGGTGTGCGTGACCGGAGCCTCCGGCTACGTAGCATCATGGCTGGTCAAGTTTTTGCTTCAGCGCCAGTACACTGTCAACGCCACAGTTCGCAATCTTAGTCAGTAACTTCTCTCTCTCTCTCTCTCTCTCTCTGATCTCTTACACACAAATATGTGTAGCATGCTTTGTTTGGTTTACCTACTTTCTTGATCATTTGAGGATTCTGATTGATACCAATAGTTGGGTTTTAAATTTGTTTTTTTTGGTATAATTCAATGAATGAATTACGGATATACTGAGGGAAAGGTTTAGAGATCGACGGACTTGACAGACAAGTTCTACTGGAAAATTTTCATAGTTGAAAACCCTAATTGAAAACCCAAATTCTAATCCTAATTTAATCTCGCATGGGGTAGTTACAAGGCCTGATGAAAGCATCGCAGCTGCAAATCCCAGCTTTTCAATGGACTGCATCGCCACCAAGGATCTACATATTGACCCTTTTACCTCCCTTTCGATCCGGATTTTTTTACTGGACTCTGCGATTGTTTCTCCTTAATCGGTGCCAAATCTTAGGGTTAGGGTTCCATCGAGCAAGAATTTTAAGAATTTAGGGAATGTTTCGGAAAATGGGGTTGTTTATGGGGGCTATTTGCCGGAGAAAAGGGGGAAATAGAGTTGGACGAAAATGTCCCCACTTAAATTGGTCAAAATATGGCTTTTCTCCATTTTGAAGGTCAACTGACGATGGAACTGACGGTTTCCGTCATTTTGGACTTCAGTTGATAATATATGAAAGGTTTGGGACTCCGGGTGATACAAATTGAAGGTTGAGGTAAAGTCTGCAAAAAACGCAAAGGTTAGGGATCGCGGCTGCAATTATCCCTAAATGCAATTTCTGTTGTTTGAAAAATAGATTTTTTTACCATGGTTTTATACGCGACCAATTCCAACAATTTCTGATACGATAAGTTGCCATATTGAAGTCAGACATTCTAAAGATGGCATTTTGGGAGGTCCTGCTCATTTGTTGTAAAAGGTTGTACATGTAGCGTTGGGAGCTTGATCGCTAAAATCTTGTAAGTGTGTGATATTGTAGTTAAATAATAAAGAATGAGTAATAGAATTGAAAATTTAATTAAGTTTTCAATTAATGTTAACTTTAATCGAAGAGCAAGATTAATTAGAAATAAATTTTATATTAACAGTCTAAAAACTATACTAAATTAACCATTCTAACTAATTAACTTGGAACTTAAGTAATTAAACAAATACTTGTACCTCGAATAACCCTACTTAATTTCATCAATTTTAATATCTATTCAAAATTAGGCACACAAGCAGTTAATTAATTTTTTTTTTTTTTTTTTTTTTTTTTTTTTTTTTTACATTTAATTAGGCCTGTTTAAATCGAACCTACGTAAATTGGTTAGGTTCGATTCGATTTTAAAACTAAGTGATCCACCCTACCCCTACTTTTTAGGTATTCTTAGTGTATTAGTGCTTGTTTAGGAATAAGTTATAATCGGTAGAAATAAGTGACGAATAAAAAGTAAATTTAACCAATCATATTTATGAATTAAGGTATCAAACAAGGGTCTAATACATAGGAACCTGGAAAAAAGGGACAATAGTTAATTGTCAAAATAATCACTAAATATCTTTGACTGCTCACTACACTTTCAGTTGTCAAGTTTTGGTCACTAAACTTTTCAAAGGATCGGACGTTATTCATGGAATCACTTTCATTTCGTGTCTCTAATGGAATAGAAGACCATCTAGCCTCCCATCATTGTTAGTGCCCAATCTTGAAAGAGGGACGATTCACGTAAACAAAACATCTTTAATTGCTCAATATACTTTAACATGTGTTCTTAATTACTCGCTATACTTTGGGGAGTGTATTCAATTGAGACTTTTAAAGACTTTGGTGGACTTTTTTTAAATGATGACTTTCGTGGATTTCGTGAATTTTTTCTTAGATTTGCATAGAATTAGTGGAAGTCTTTCGTAGACTTCTGTAGACTTTCATTTTAAAACTTTTGTAGACTTTTGTAAAATTCAAAAGACTTTTATTTGAATAGAATTTACGTGAATCCAGTATAATAATATGAATTTATCACATATGAGATTGTAGTTCCCACAATTTTCCTTCTACTTCCTCTCCTCATATAATTAAAAAATATTTTAAAAAGAATAAAAATTTAAGATTTTAATTAAATAAATAATAATCAAAAGTATACATATATATGATAAAAAAAAAAAATTTAATATAATATATTTTTAAAAATAAATAAAAATCAATATATTTACATTTAATTTTAAATTTGTCATATAAAAATTTATAATTTAATAAAAAATAGATATTTTTTACAAAAAAAAAAAAAAAAAGAATGAAAAAAGGTTACAAGAATCCAATTTAATTTTTTTTATTAGAAAATGGAGATAAACGATAAGAGAGCAAGAACCAATGGAAAAAAATAAATTCTAATCATACATCTAATGTTCGTAGAAGAAAAAAGAAAGAAATATTGAAAAAAGAAATATATATATATATATATATATATATATATATATATGTATGTATATTTTGTAAAAATCTCCCAAAATTTTGTGATTAATGAGAGATAAATTTTGAGATTTTATACGAGTACTTTCTTCTTAAAAGTTAGTACTCCGGAGACTTTTATAAAAGTTTCCAAAAATTATTAAAATTTGAATACCTTAAAATTTATAGAGATTTTTAAAAAGTTTAATTGAATACATCGAGACTTTTATAGACTTTTAGTCTTAATTGAATGTACCTAAATTTTTAGAGAGTCTCTAAAAGTTTACATAGAATACACCTAAATTTTTTAAATCTCAAAAAGTCATTAAAAGTCTCAATTAAATACGATTTTTGATCACTAAACTTCCCAAAGTGACGTGGAGATATATGGAAACATATATTGAGCAATCACAGATATCTGTCAAAAAATATTGAGCAATCAAAGACGGTCATCTTCCGCGGACTCTCCATCTTCCATGATTGGATATCTAACCGTGATTGGAGCACCAGGTATGAAATTCGTCCATCAAGTCAACTATTTCGTTAGGAAGATGAAACAAAAGTGATATCAATAAGTAAAATTTGACAATTTGAGAAGCTCATAGGCCAAATTTGACATTGAGCAATCGAAAATAATGATTATAGGGACGATTAACTTTAGGGACCACTATCTCCTTCGGCCCAACGAAGAGAAAAAAGTTGCCGGAAATCCAGTCAAGATGACCCCCTGCCGCCACCGAACACGCACCCAGAAAAAAAAAAAAAAAGGGAGGTTTTTTCGAAGAGGAATTTATTTATTTGTTTTTTATTTTATTTATTGTTTCATGTTTTGTAATTAACCAATCCTACACATTCAATTTAACTCCGAGCTGCACTAATTTCTCCGTTTCATTTGGTTCTGTATTTTATTTTAGCAACCAGTTCAATAACCATTCTTCATCTACTCCACCTTTCAACATCGAAACAAAATTTTATATCTTTGAGTTAAAGATTCTGTTAATCTTTTATAGAGTTAAAGGAAGTAGACAATGTTATAGAACATGGTCATGCTACGAGAGAAATCTCCTATATGCATTTGACAGGATATTTCCTGCTTTGATGATTGGAAGACTTCATTTGATATAGGTGATCCAAGTAAGATTGCACACTTGATGGAACTTGAAGGATCCAAGGAAAGATTACATCTTTTCCAAGCCAACTTAAATGAAGACGGGTCTTTTGATTCTGCAGTTGATGGTTGTGAAGGTGTCTTTCATGCAGCATCACCTTTGTTGTTTTCGGTGACTGAACCTCAGGTCAATTTAACTTTTCTTTATCCTATTATTTGTATGCTCAGCACTTCTGGTAAATGTCGTTGTTAACTGCAAGATTATGTGTATCTGTGTTCTAGAATGCTGACAGGAAGAGCTTATTGGAAATGGAAAATAATAATAATAAAAAAAAAAAGTTATGGAAGATATTGAGCCCTAATACAAATGTTAGCATAACAGATATTAATATTTAACAAAGGATACCTGCTCTATTTATGTCAGTTTGGCCGGAAATTCAGGCATTGAATTTGATGTTGAACTTTGTAGAAGTGCTAAATTTAATGGCAGAAACCCGCAGACATTTGTATGAATTTAAAATCTGATATTTGTCCATTAACTAGTTCTCAGTTATCAATCTTAGTTCTGTTCAGTACCATCTTTAGACTCATTTAAATGTATGATTTCATTGTTAATAAAGATCTCAATTCTGAAATATCTGCTTTGTGTTGTTCTCTTTAATGCTTAGGTACATGACATATTTGATATCTCTGTCTTCTCCAATGAATGCTATCACTTCTCCCAACCTTTACATCAAAAGCACAAAATCGAAGAGAGGTTCATCTCGGAAACTAATTTAGCAACTTCATTTGTCAAAAACTGGGATTCGAATATGCATTAAGGAAACTATTTTTTCAGTAGATGCTTCCTAGAAGAACTGATGTAGAGTTGTAAACTATATTTTGATAGCACCGTACAATACATTGATAGGTTAATTGTGGTAAAAGAAGCAAAATTATGCAATAATGATTCACATGTGCTTGTATATGAGAGAGTTTTCCTGTTATTGCTTTGATGCTATTACAATTTTGCTTGATTCTTAGTTTATTTTTTATTATTATGTTTTTTGATAGAAGGCAGATTGTATGAAGTTTTTCACTTACTAGCCAAGTGTTCGTTTCAGGCAGAACTTATAGAACCTGCGGTGAAGGGAACACTTAATGTTCTTAGATCATGCAAAAAAGTACCATCCGTCAAACGGGTGGTGTTAACATCCTCTATGGCTGCAGTTGACTTTAGCAACAATCCTCTAAACCCTGACGGTATAATAGACGAAACATGTTTTTCAGATCCAGTATTCTGCGAGGAAAAAGAGGTGTGTAAACATCAGCGCTTTCATTTCTTTGGTATTCTCATTCATTTGTATTTTCTGGATCTATCAAGGAAAAAGGTATTTTTAAATCTGACCTCCTGAAGGACCTGAACCCTAAATGCAATCCAACAATGAATATGAACTGCATGAAGACCTGGATTTTGTATAAGTAGATGGCCTTTTCGAGAAAGCATTACCGTTTGCTAGTATAGTTTGTTTGTCCCATGTAGTTGATTGCCAGGCATTACATTATTGGGTGCTTATTCTTTCATTATGAGAAATCTATTTTAGTAACTCTGATACAGCATTTTATCTTATCTGATACTATGTTTTCATACTGGGTTTTAAGTCTGCTTGCATTTTTCGGAGTTTAGACAATTGAATTGTCTATATTTTACTGGTTTTACTAGCCTGTTTTTCTGCATTTCCTTCTGTTGGAATAAGCATGATACTGCTGGAAGGTGTTGTAGTCATTTATGACACTTTCTTACGTCTAAGTAATTAGTTATTTTTCTTGAATTGATTGAAATCTAATTTTAGCATGTAAACTTTTGATATAGACATCCGTTACTGAATACTAGAGAGTTCCGTAGTATGTCACAGTGGATAGGTCAATTTCAATTGTGGAGGTTTAAACACGTCTTTTGTGTGATTATTTCACAGCATTTGTTTTACACAACATTTTATTGTCAAAACAATAGGTAAATGAAGTATTTTTAATTTATTATTATAGCTCGAAAAAGTAATCAAGCACAGGCATGAATGTGAATGTGTAGTTTGAAAGTGTTTTTCAATTATGTTAAAAACACCTGCTGCTGGTTTCAGCAATGGTATTGCCTTTCAAAAACTTTGGCAGAGGAAGCAGCATGGAAATTTGCGGATGAAAATGGCATTGACTTGGTAGTGATGAACCCTGGCTTGGTAATTGGTCCACTTCTTCAGCCAACTCTCAATTCAACTTCTGACGCTATTGTGAACTTCATTAAAGAAGGTACTTTCTGGACACAATCAGGATCATGTGTGTGGCAATCTTTCCATGTAATACAGATTTCATTCCTTTGAATAGAGTTTATATAATTGCAAAATCATAAATAATTATATTTATAAATTTCTAATTGATCTAATACTGTTGCTCTAATTGATGAAACCGTCACATTCTTGACTGTTACTACTTTTTGAGTTTATCTTTGTGCGTTTAGCTTTCTATTCCAATATCTGCATAAAACTACTAAAGGATCAATTTTAACATGTTGCAGGAAGGACGGATTATCCAGAATTTGGTGTTGTTGATATAAGAGATGTTGCTCTGGCACATATTCTAGCTTTGGAGAGTCCTTCAGCTAGTGGCAGATATTGCTTGTCTGGAGCACAAATACCAGCTTCTGAAGTTATTAAAATCTTACATAAGCTTTATCCTCATCTAAACCATCTCGAGATGTAAGTATTTTGCTCTAGCCCCTATTTGGGCTTTATTAAAATGTATTCTGGAATAGTGATTTTTTTAAGAATGCGTGGTTAAAATTAAAAGATGGAAAAGCTTTTATTTTTTCATTCTTTACACTTCCATTTCTTTTTTGTTTCGCCAAAGATGAATATGTAACAAATCATGTGTGCCAATGTGGGTCTGGGTTCAATCTAGGACTTTGAGACATACTATGTTTATTTTAGTGTTCATCTATTTAAAGTCACTTCAGGATTCGAAGGATACTTTTTCTTTGAACAATTGAGTGCTCACAACACGCAAAGAGAATTTAAAAGGCTAAAGGCTCGTTAGGTTTGTGTTTCGGTTTTCAATTTTCAGTTTTGAGTTCATTTTTTATTTTTTGTTTTAAAATTTCCAAAATCGAGTTTGGTTTGTCACTTTGAAAAATTATTTCTCAAAACAGAAAACTAGAAAACACGTTTAGTTTTAAATTTTGAAAAAATATTTTATTACATTTTATTCCATTAAATTTGATTATTCAATTTTAGAGAGAGAGAGAGAGAGAACATTTTACGTTAATATATTATCAATTATCATATATATTTTACAGTTGGTGAATCTTATAATATTTTTTTTTGACTAAAAAGTTAAAATAATCAATGATAAATTATTTCCAAAATATAGGAAATAAAATAAAAACTAATGCATGGACTTAAAAATATTTTTATCTGTGTTCATTTAAATATTTTTAAAATTTTTATGTAAATAATCATTGAAAGCTAAAATTATTTTCATACTTTTTTATAATTTGTATTTTTCTTGAAATTTTTATAATCTTTATTTTTTTCAGTATTTTAAATTTAATTTTTTAAAATTATTTTTTTTAGAATTTTAAATTTTAAATTTTTTTAGAATTTATCAATACTATTTTTAGAATTTTAATTTTTTTTATAATTTTATTTGTTAGAATTTTATATTTTTTATATTTTTAATTTTTAAAATTTTAATTAAATAAAATTTTATTTGAACACTTGCTTTCCATGTTTTGAATATTTTCAGTTTCAGAATTTTCACCGAAAACACCCGAAATGTCAAAAATGTATTTTGAGTTGTGTTATAAATTTATCATTATTTTCAAAAATAACAGACCAAACATGTTTTCAGTGTTTTGCAAAACTGAATTGAATATGGCTAGAAAATAGCAATTCAAACGCTCCCTATGCTTAAGTTAACATGTATACTAATACATGTTTTGCAAAACTGAATTGAATATGGCTAGAAAATAGCAATTCAAACGCTCCCTATGCTTAAGTTAACATGTATACTAATACATGATTTGAAATATTTTCCTTGCACAACTATTTGCAATCATAAGTACTTTATCTTAATAAAAGGAAGCTCATTGTTTGCCATATCCTATTTACTTGGTCTTAATTGCAGTACTGCAGAAAATCGGTATAATGCCAACACACGTCCTAACCAAGTGTCACAGGAGAAGGCAAAGCGTTTGGGCATTAGTTTCACTCCTTTTGAGGTTAGTCTAAAGGACATGGTTGAAAGTCTGAAGGAGAAGAATTTCCTAAGTATCTAGGATCCCACGTGCACCATGGGATGTATCTACACTTCAACCAATATGCTCTTAGGCATGGTCATATAACAGATTGTACTTTATAATTGTCGTGTGAAAGATCAGCTTCAGAAATGTGTTATTTATATATTCAAATACAAATAAAAAGAATCACATTTGTTATGTTGTTTTGTATCATTAACATTGTGTATGAAGTTCTAAATTCGATAATGTTCAGCATATTTGTCTTCCTGATATATTAATTTCACAGCACACAAGCAAAGTAAGATGACCACTCGACTCAACAGGATGTGGTATGACAGTTGCTTATAATTTGTGAACTTAGATGAGACTATGAGAAACTCCATATCTCGAGCGACTTTGCTGATTTACACGTCATTATACACACTGGATCCATATAGTATGATTTTTGAGCCAGCCTACCCACATAGGGGGTTGTACATGCCTGTGCCAGAGTCTTGATTGAGTTGCATGGAACAAAATTATTTTTGAACTGTGATTTTCATTCTGTGATCTTGTTTGTTATCGAAAATTACTTTTCCACATGGGTTGTGTGAAATGGTAATATTCGAGATTTTTTCATCTTCATGAATTTATTAGGTTCATGCAACTGTCCAAGATTGGTGATAAGTCAAAAGTGGCTACACATGGGAATTCAATTTATTTTATTTTATTTTAGTACTCTCCAAGTCAACTTCCCATCTTTGACGGAGCACCATGATTATTCTAACAGTCAAATGCAAGTGAAGTTTTGATTCGAGTAGTCCTTGCAGGGGTACCGGTTTTATTCTCATGTAATCTACAATGTGTGTGACTTTTTCAACACGTTGAAATTATTAGGATTTGGAGAGTCGTTGATTCAGTCTTGTGATAAAACAACCCGTAAAGCCCTGCTTTTCCAAAGAGTTCAACGGGGATGTATTTTAACTGTTGAACCGCAGAGAAACTAGTGTTTTAAATTTTAATGGTGTTTGTTCTCGTTGCCTCTGTGCAAAAAATATCACTAATTCCCCAACAGATCCTCTAATGGAACCTAAAGTAAGGGAAATAATTCTAGGGCTGCTAAAGAAGCGTGACAGTGTTGAAAGGGAACACCACCATAAAAGAAGATCCATTGCATCATTGTCTCTTTGGCAGCAATCGTTTCTTTGCAGCTAGTGTGAACAACAACATTAATTGACAGGGTTGAAAGGGAACAACACCATGAAAGAAGATCCATTGCATCATTGTCTCTTTGGCAGCAATCGTTTCCTTGAAGACTAGTGTGAACAACAACATTAAAGCTATTCCTTGATGCTGAAATTGTTGCTGGAAACCTCGATAAGGTGAAACCTAAATCTTACTTCTAAATGTGAAATCAAATTGAGACAGTCGTCGCCTTCATAGAATGGATAAACACAACCTGGTATCCAACTGTCAATGAAATGATGGAACACCCCCTCCTGTGTATATTATGGCCAAAGATTTTATTAGGTTATTTGACACAATGTCTCCACGAGACAGTTTCAATTTATTTACATGTATAATTTACGGTTGACCAAACAATGACTCAATTCAAACTTTGCTGGACAAATGATTTTCCATGTTCCAGCATAGACTTCATATGTATTGAATGTTAAAGAATAGCCACTGCAGGTACAAAAAAAATCTGAAGTTCTCAATGTTAACACTAAGTACTGTAAAATAAAAAGACAAGAGAATGTTTCTTATTATTCAGTCACAGCTGGTTTAAATAGCCTTACATGAAGTAAACAGAAGTAGAAAAATCTATAGTAACTAATCTCATGTCTAACTGACCCAGAGAAGTGGGATATTCCCCAAGAATAGATAAAATGCAACCGTTTCGCAGACAAACAGGGATTATTAACAAAAATTTAAACAAAGAATAAATATTTAACACCCTCTCCTAAACTAAATGTCATTCAAGCAATCATTTTATAAAAGAAATTGAGCAAACTCCAAGTAGGCCACGCAACTTCACAAAGGGTTCTTGCTTCAATGGTTTGGTTAATATATCAGCAATCTGATCTGCAATTTGACAGTGAACCAGCTCAACAACCCCATCTTTAGTAAGATCACGAACAAAATGAAACCTGACATCTATGTGTTTGCTTCTTCCATGCATAACTAGATTTTTGGAGAGCTTAATTGCCAAACTATTATCACAGTAAATCAATGTAGGCCCTGACTGATTGCAATATAGTTGTTCGAGAATTCTCATTAACCAAACTGCTTGACAAGCACAAGATGTAGCTGCAACAAATTGAGCTTCAGTTGTGGACAAAGTGACTATTTGCTACTTCCTCGAAGACTTGAAATGGCTCTTGAGCTTAGTATAAAAGCATGACCTGATGTGCTTTTCCTATCTTCTATATCCCCAGCACAATCACAATCACAATCACAAAAACAACTAATTTCGCATTTTCAGCCCTTTTATAAAACAAACCAAAATCAGTTGTACCTTTCAAATACCGAAGCACCCGTTTTGCAACTTGAAAATGTGTTTCAGTTGGAACTTCCATGAATCTGCTGATAAGACTGATCACATACATCATGTCTGGTCAAGTGGCTGATAAGTACATTAAGTTGCCAACAATTTGCTTGTTATATGTGTTATCAACTCTTACTGCATCAACATCTCTTGTAAGTCTACAACCTGGAATAATTGGATTTAGAACGGGATTGCAATTAGTCATCTGAAACTTGTCGAAATTTTCAAGAGCGTACTTCTTTTGTCCCATAAAAAGTCCCGGAAGATAATTTGATTACCTCAAAACCAAGAAAATATTGCATATTTCCTAGATCAGTCGTGTCAAATTCATCCATAATAGTTTTATCATTTCCAGTGAATATCAATTCATCTACATATAAACAAACAATCAAGAATTTAACTCCTTTCCAGATTTGACAAACAATGTATGTGTGCTCATGGGGACATTTTTGGAAGCTCGCCTTTGAAAAATATGCATCTATACGAATGTATCAATCCCGGGGTGCTTGTTTTAATCCGTATAGAGCATTTTTTAGCTTATAAACTTTCTTCTATTTTCCTTTTTGCACATACCCTGGCTGTTGATCAATAAAGACTTGTTCGTTTGACTTACCATGCAAGAAAGCTAATTTTACTTCAAGCTGATAGATAGACCAATTATTTTGTACTGTCAATGCTACAACCAAAT
The DNA here is from genome assembly GCA_019395295.1 of Osmanthus fragrans. Lineage (NCBI taxonomy): Eukaryota > Viridiplantae > Streptophyta > Magnoliopsida > Lamiales > Oleaceae > Osmanthus > Osmanthus fragrans. Next base: position 8,298,664 of record CM033356.1, read on the forward strand.
GAATAGTATCATGCCTTGCTACAGGTGCAAAGATCGCAGCGTAATCAACTTTGTACTCTTGTGTGTATCCTTTAGCCATCAACCAAGCTTTACTTATCAACTTCTCCTTTCTCATTCAATTTGGTTTTGTAACATTTTAACTCCAATGGTCTTTTCACCTACTGGAGGGTCAATCAATTCCCAGGTGTCATTCTTCTCAATTTCTTCTATTTCTGTGTCTATAGCTTTCTTCCACTTTATATTTGTTACGGGCAATCCCAAATGGCCCCACACACACCACGTGGCCGAATCCACAGTCTGCCGTCCATCCGAACCCCCATGTCGAACTGGTAATGACGAACCCACAGTATCGAACCGTTATTGATGAACCCCTCTTGGCCGAACTCTTATGCGGTACCGAACTCATGCCACGAACAGTAGGCAGTATGGTCTTCCTATAGAAGATCTCGTAGAAAAGATCTTCTGACAAGTGGGTGATGTGACAACACGCTGCAATTACGGCTGCACCAATCCCGTGTGTCATAGTTCAAACATAGGAGATCAGAGCATTAAATGCATTGAAGTCTACGACAAGAAGTTCAGTCGCTGGGATAAGGCCACGTGCCCATTCATCCAACGGTTCTTACTCACCCTCTTTTACTATAAAAGCTCACACGTTGTGTCATTTGAAGGTAATGCAAAATTGGACTCTCAATATTACTTAGCAATTCTCTCCATATTTCATTGGTTCTATTTATCTCCCCAAGGCCGACCCCCTCATATATTTAGGAGGCCCACGTTACAGCCTTCCCACACTCATATATATTTCCACTCCAACTGATTTGATCGTCGGAGTGCGCGCGGCCGGCTCCCCCCCTTCTTTGGAGAAGGCCACGTGCAACTGACGGTTTGTCCTAGTGTGCAGGAACAAAAGCTGAACCGGACGTGAGAGGCCCTGGGATCTGTTGACAGCTCATAGGTGCAATTTTTGAGGTCAACAATATTCTTTATAACATCATTAAAATTGATAGAATCATTGTCAGCAAACAATGCAAGATGAGCAATAGTATCATCATCAGATAATTAATTTCCACTTACATAATCGGTCATCAAAAAGAGTCTTTTTCTAGCCCGCTGATTATATGAGTTTAATGGTTGATCCTCGATTGACTCACTTGGTTGACCATTCAACAAAGTATCTCCAATAGCTTGTACTTCGATATCAATCTGGCTTTCTTCATTAGGTTTATGTTTCAATCTTTACAAATCGTTTCAAACTGTCAAACTGTTTACAAAAAATAAAATAAAATAAAATTGAAAATAAATTAGTCTAAATTTTATTTAATGCTATTAAAACTTAACACGTTTCAATTAAAAAGATACATTCATATTATATATAATTCAATTAAACTCAATTCGACAATTATACATCTCAATTAACTAATTAAATCATATTCAAATACTCACCAGTCATCACAACCTTGAACGTAAAACCCTCAAAGTGTTGAACAATTGCTGTTAAACAATATTAATTGATCATCCATTACAATTGAGCAAACAATTAAATCTAGAATTTAATTCAAACTCACACATTTCATTTCCTTCTACTAATAATTTTCTCAATTTTTGCCTAAATTCAAGTCGGTTTATCCAAATTATTTTATTTTTTGGTAATTTTTTCTATGTTTTTATTAATAGTTATGTTGTTTTGTTCTAATAATTGTCAGGCTTCCTTAAAGTTAGTCGCCAATATTTGGATGGAGTAAAAACATTGTATGATTCACAAAAAGTCATAGTAGTTAGATATTATTGTATTTGAATTTTTTTATTAGTTATTTTATATAATTCAACTATCAATGAATTCATGTACTATATTTTTATATTTATGAAGAGAATAAATCCCATATTATAATTGCAGATGGGCACCATTAGTATCGACTAAGAGTTTAAAATATTTATATCATGTTGTTACATTATAATGATTATAATTATATAACTTTGATTTGTAATTTTTTTAATGATACAATTTATGTATTAAGTTGAAATTTTAAACTAATGTATATGATTTAACTTATTTGATATATATATATTAATTTTTTCTTTGTTAAACCGAGGTTTTAAACGAACCAAACCGAAAAAAAATGGTTTGGATTGATTTTGTTTAGAAATCAAAGTGGTTTGGTTTGATTAGAAAAAATTTCAAACCACTTTAAATGGTTTGGTTTGAAAATTTATCTCAAACTGTCCAAACCGAATCCTGTTCATCCCTATATCGAACACAACATCGTTAGTAATGATAATCTTTTGATTTACTAGATTGTATAACCTGTAGGCCTTGGAAACTTCACTGACACCAAGAAACATGCATTTCACACCTTTATCATCGAGTTTACTTCTCTTCTCATCAGGTATATGTGTATAAGTTGAACATCTGAATATTCTAAAATGATCAACAGAAGGCTTGTGTCCACTCTATGCTTCTTCAGGTATTTATAATAGTGTGATTCATTCTCTCTAACACCCATTCTGATGTGGTGAATAAGCTGCAGTAAGTTTCCTTCGAATTCCTTGCATCTCACAATAATTAGTGAATTCATGGGAATTGAACTCACCACCACGATCAGTGCTCAAAATGTTAATAGATTTTCCAGATTCCTTTTCAACATGTGCCTGAAATCTTCTAAATGTCACAATGGCCTTAGACTTTTTTATTAAAAATGAACCCACGTTTTTTGACCAAAGTCGTTTGTAAAGGTGAAAAAATACCTCTTTTTATTGTTTGATGTTTGATTCATTTGTCCACATATGTCTGAATGGACTAGCTGGAGTGGTTCGGCTCTCCATGTGCTAGCTTTAGAGAATGAGTTACGATGTTGCTTCCCAATTACACATTCCTCAAAAACTTTTCAGGACGCTGAATTCGCGGAAGTCCTTTGACCATGTTTTTTTGTTGCAAAGCTTTCAATCCACCAAAATTCAAGTGCCCGAAACGATAGTGGCATAGCCATGTACTGTCTTTCACGGTTGATGCAAAACATGCCCCATCAATTATTTGAGTTTTGGGGTGCAAAGGAAACATACGATTACATGCTATGTTGACCTGTGCAATAAATCCTTTCTCTAGATGATAAATTTAGCACATCCCCTTTCGAATAATTATAACAAATCCATCCTCTTTTAGCTTGCAAGACTAATCAAATTGCGTTTTATTTCTGGAACATAGCACACTTTTACTCAACGGAATGTTAATATTTCTTTTGCCCATTATACAGATAATAGCATTATTTCCAAGCTTTACATTTTCTCTAAAATTTTCATCTAATTCAGGGAACAAGAATTTATTACTACTCATATGATTGCTGCACCCAGAGTCCAGGTACCATACATCACTGATTGAATCTCATTTGAATTTGTGTAGGCCATCAGAATCATTTCTTCCTCAGTCTCAGCCAAATTCATCTTTGTCTCATTTTCATTGTGAGTGCATTCATATTGATAATGACCAAGCTTGTGGCAGTAATAGCATACAACAATGGCCTTTTCATATTGTTAATTGTATGTTGATACACGTCCTCTGTAGAAAATGGCAGAATAAAATTGCAGGGAAATTTCTTTTGAAGCAGAAAAAGCTAGGTTTCTCTTATTCCAATCTGATTTAAATACAAGAAAAAAGATCCTAACTAAATAGATACCGATATCTTTATTTGGTTATTGATATTCCTGGATTTAAGGAATCAACTACCATTGACTAAGGAAACAAGATAACTTCAAATTTAAAAACCATAAATTCAAAATCATAAACTAAATCAGATTTTTATGAAACTGGATAAGGAAAGTCTCAATGATTCAACACTCCTCCTTGAGACTTTTCTTTGAGACCACCAGCTTGCTTCTTAGTTCCTCAAACGTGCTCTTGGGAAGTGACTTTGTAAGAATATCAGCAATTTGTTGCTCAGACTTACAATGTTGTAACTTAATCTCTTGATTCTTTTCTGCCTCTCTGATGGAATGATATTTGACTTTAATGTGCTTAGTTCTGCCATGTTGCACAGGGTTATTTGCAATAGCAATGGCAGATTTATTATCACACATGATGAGAGTAGGCTCAGCTTGCTCTTCTCCAAAATCAGTCATTAATTTCCTAAGCCAAATAGCTTGATTTGCTGCAGTAGCAGCAGACACATACTCAGCCTCAGCAGTTGATTGAGCCACCACTTTGCTTTTTGGAGTTCCATGAGAAAGGACCTGATCCAAATAAGAAGACATAACCTGAAGTGCTTTTAGAATCCTCCATACTTCCAGCCCAATCACTATCCACATATCCCTGCAAATTTCCATCAGTTTTCTTCTCATACCACACACCAAAATCAGTTGTACCTTTAATATACCTCAGCACTCTCCTAGTAGCATTTAGATGAGCTTGACTTGGTGAGTGCATAAACCTTGACAAAAGGCTAGCTGAAAACATAAGATCAGGTCGTGTAGCAGTCAGATAGAGAAGACTTCCAATGATGCTCCTATAAACAGTAGAATCGACCTTGTCTTCTCCGTCATCCAAAGTTAGTTTTTCATTTTGGACAAGTGGTGTTGCAACTGATTTTCCTTGCTCCAAATTAAACTTCTTAAGAACATCCCAGGCATATTTTCTTTGAGTAAGGAAAATGCCATTGTCCATTTGATAATTTCCACACCTAAGAAGTAATTCATCAATCCCAAATCTGACATCTCAAATTCTTGCTGCATTTCTTCCTTGAATCTTTTTAATAGCTGAATATTACTTCCTGTTACTAACATATCATCCACATACAATGACAAAATCAATTTTTCACCATCTTCCAGACTTTTGACATATAATGTAGCTTCATTTTCACTCCTCCTGAATCCTTGATGGATCAAATGAGAGTCAATTCTTGCATACCAGCATCTTGGGGCTTACTTCAACCCATACAATGCTTTTTTCAATCTGTAAACTTTGTCTTCTTCACCTGAAATTACAAAACCTTGAGGTTGGTACACATAAATCTCCTCCTCAAGAATGCCATTAAGAAAGGCAGACTTGACATCTAAATGAAAAACACTCCATCCATGCTTAGCAGCAAAAGCTAGCAGCATTCTAATAGTATCATGTCTTGCTACAGGTGCAAATGTATCACCATAATCTACTCCAGCCATTTGTGCATAACCTTTTACAACCAATCTGGCCTTATGCTTGAAAATAGAGCCATCAGGGTTTAATTTAGTTCTATAAACCCATTTGACGCCAATAACATTCTTTCCCTTTGGCTTGGTGGTGAGATCCCAAGTTTGATTCTTCTCAATCATTCTAATTTCCTCCTTCATTGCTTTCTGCCATTTTTCATATTTGGAAGCTTCAATAAAATCAGCTGGTTCTAAAACAGCTATGTTGCACCTAGCATAAATCTCAGAAAGAGATTTAGTTTTTAGGATTGGAGAATCCAGGTCTGAATCATAATCACCATCTTCACTTGTAGTAGAGGAATTCTGACATGAAATTGTAGGTTGCTTTTGAACTGAATTTCTCTCCCAATTCCAGAAAGCCAACTCATCTATTTCAAGATCTCTGCAAATTGTAATCTTTTTTGTCTCCATGCTATAAACTCTATATCCCTTGGAATGAGTTGCATAACCCAAAAAAATACCCAATTCTGCCTTTTCATCCAATTTGCTTCTTTTCATTGCTGGTACATAAATATAGCATACTGAACCAAAGACTTTTAAGTGTTTAACTGATGGTTTTAAACCAAACCAAGCTTCATACGGTGTCATACCCTCCATAGACCTTGTAGTTAGTCTGTTTAGAAGATAGACAGCTGTATTTACAGCTTCGGCCCAAAAATGCTTAGGCAAACACTTTTCAAAAATCATGCATCTGGCCATCTCTACCACGGTCCTATTTTTCCTTTCTGATACCCCATTCTGCTGTGGAGTATAAGCCACTGTTAACTGATGATTAATACCTGTAGCTTCACAGAATTTCACAAATTCTCCAGATTTGTATTCCATACCATTATCTGACCTCAAAATCTTGATGCTACATCCACTTTGATTCTCTACATAAGCTTTGAATTTCTTAAATATACAGAAAACTTCAGATTTATTAGTCATAAAATAAACCCAAACCATCCTTGTAAAATCATCAATGAACAACAGAAAGTATTTGCTTCCATTTAGAGATGGAATGCTCATTGGACCGCAGACATCAGTATGCACCAATTCAAGTTTGTTGGTTGCTCTCCAAGCCTTGTTGATAGGAAAGGCTTTTCTATGCATCTTGCCTTTTTTACAACATTCACAGACATCGTCACTCACATGAATAGCAGACATATCCATCACCATTTTATTATCTTCCATAAGCTTTAAAGATATTTGATTATAATGCCCAAACCTTCTATGCCAAAGCCAAGTTTCATCAGATTTAGCACTATAAACATGTTGTTTAGCCATATTAAAATCCAAAGGAAAACTATCATCCACCATCCCAACATTTGCAATTTCACAGCCAAAAGGATCATAGATAGTGCACATATTATCCTTGAAATTCACAGAATAACCCTTCTTTAACATTTTTGCTACACTCAACAGATTTTGGTCTAGGCTGGGAACATAAAGAACATCATAAATGAACTTGGTACCTTCTCTTGTATGAATAGTAATAGTACCTTTGCCCTCAGATTGCACAAGATCTCCGTTTCCCAGCTTCACCTTGACTCTATTTATGTGTACCAACCTCAAGGTTTTGTAATTTCAGGTGAAGAAGACAAAGTTTACAGATTGAAAAAAGCATTGTATGGGTTGAAGCAAGCCCCAAGATGCTGGTATGCAAGAATTGACTCTCATTTGATCCATCAAGGATTCAGGAGGAGTGAAAATGAAGCTACATTATATGTCAAAAGTCTGGAAGATGGTGAAAAATTGATTTTGTCATTGTATGTGGATGATATGTTAGTAACAGGAATCCTTCAGAGTCAAGGTGAAGCTGGGAAACGGAGATCTTGTGCAATCTGAGGGCAAAGGTACTATTACTATTCATACAAGAGAAGGTACCAAGTTCATTTATGATGTTCTTTATGTTCCCAGCCTAGACCAAAATCTGTTGAGTGTAGCAAAAATGTTAAAGAAGGGTTATTCTGTGAATTTCAAAGGAAAACTATCATCCACCATCCTAACATTTGCAATTTCACAGCCAAAAGGATCATAGATAGTGCACATATTATCCTTGAAATTCACAGAATAACCCTTCTTTAACATTTTTGCTACACTCAACAGATTTTGGTCTAGGCTGGGAACATAAAGAACATCATAAATGAACTTGGTACCTTCTCTTGTATGAATAGTAATAGTACCTTTGCCCTCAGATTGCACAAGATCTCCGTTTCCCAGCTTCACCTTGACTCTGAAGGATCGATCCAGTGAAGTGAACATACTTACATCACCAGTCATGTGGCTTGTACAACCACTATCAACAAGCCAAATGTCGGCTCCAAGTGGTTGAGAAGGTTTTGTGACCATAAAGAGTCGTTCCTCAGGTTGTAGTTCCTCCTGAGTGTGATTTGCTTGTTGTGAAGGCTGTTGTTCTGTTTGCTCCATTTTCAATTTGCAGAACCTTTCAGTATGCCCATATCCCTTGCAATATCTACACAAGTACTGAGGTTTACCTTTATGCCAACAATCTTTCTCAAGATGGTTTGTTCTTTTACAAGTTCCACAGGGTGGAAACTTACCCCTTTTATGAAACCCTTTTGAGCTTTCTGAAAGATGCTCTGTTTGGCACCAATTCTTCCCATCTTTCCCTCCATTTTTCCTGCCTTTGTCCTTCATCATAAGTGCTCCTTCAATATTTTCTTCTGATCTCATAGAGGTCCTTTGCTCTTGTGCCTGCAGCTTACTAATAAGTTCTGCAATTGACATATTTTTCAAATCACAAGACTCTTCAATTGCTGAAATCTTGGACTCAAATTTGCCAGGCAAGCTGATCAACATTTTCTCCACCACCTTAGAGTCTTCAAATGTCTCACCATATAGCCGAATTTGATTCACAAGATGCATGAGCTTTGAAGAATACTCCTTTACTGTCTCTCCATCCTTCATTCTCAACATTTCAAACTCTCGCTTAAGAGTCAATTTAGTGACTGTCTTTACCCTGTCACTACCTTCAAACTCTTCCTTCAATTTATCCCATGCTTGCTTTGGCGATTCACATGTCATTATCCTTGTGAAAATTACATCTGATACTGCTGAGTGGATGCAGGTAAGTGCTTTAGGTTTTCTAGCCATGTCTTCTTCATGTTTCTTCATCTGTGCAAGTGTTGGATTTTGCGGAAGAGGAGTAGGATCAACATCATTCTCAATGACCTCCCACAAACTCATGGCTCTTAAGTAGAATTTCATCTTAATAGCCCAAAACTGATAATTTTCTCCTGTAAAAGGAGGAGGAGCAGGAACAGAGAAGTTACTTGATGCCATTATAAAAATAACAATTGAATACCCACACTCTCACAGGTGTTTCAACTCTCAAGTGTTTAAGCTCACACTCTCAATAGAAAATAATACTCACAGTCCCTTAAGAAAAATGCTCTGATACCAATTTGTAGAAAATGGCAGAATAAAATTGCAGGGAAATTTCTTTTGAAGCAGAAAAAGCTAGGTTTCTCTTATTCCAATCTGATTTAAATACAAGAAAAAAGATCCTAACTAAATAGATACCAATATCTTTATTTGGTTATTGATATTCCTGGATTTAAGGAATCAACTACCATTGACTAAGGAAACAAGATAACTTCAAATTTAAAAACCATAAATTCAAAATCATAAACTAAATCAGATTTTTATGAAACTGGATAAGGAAAGTCTCAATGATTCAACATCCTCTACCTCTTCCCCGTCCTCTAAATCCACCACGTCCTCTACCTCTTCCAAGAGATGTTGCTCCATCAATAGTAACTTTCAAGGCCTGCTCTTCCACAGCATGACTAGTCATTCGCTGCACATGTACAAACAATGAACTTTGCAACTCATCAATTGAAAGACTATCGATGTCCTTTGACTCTTCAATGGAACACACCACATAATCAAATTTTGAAATCATAGAGCAAAGGATTTTTCCAATGTCTGCTACATCTTCCATTTTCTCGCCATGAATTCACATTTTGTTTGCAATTGACAGTGTTCTTGCCAAGTAATCATTGACTAATTCCCCTTCCTTCATGTGTAAGATCTCAAACTCTTTGCGAAGAGCTTGAAGTTGTGCACATTGTACCCCTTCTATGCCTTGATATTTCTTCTTCATTGATTCCCATATATCTTTAGCATTATCCTTTTTAATATGGTTTCCAGCATGGCACGATCTATTGCCTGGAACAGATAATTTGTTGCCTTCATGTTCTTCAATCTCTGCTCATCGAGAACCGTAATATCTGCATCTGTCAATGCTTTTCCTCTTGCTGGTTTTGTCAAACCATTCTCCACAATACCCCAATACTATTTGGATCTCAGAAAATTTTCCATCAGCATGCTTCAATAGTCATAATGACCATCAAAGTGAGGGATTGCTGGTTGCACAAAATTATTATCTGCTGCCATTTGAATTTGCTTCTGCAAGTGAGAAAGCTGCTGCATCCTTGATGATCAGACCACTTGTGGCTCTGATACCAGTTGTTGACACTAAGTACTGTAAAATAAAAAGATGAGAGAATGTTTCTTATTATTCAATCAAGCTAGGAGCTGCCTTCAATAGCCTTACATGAAGTAAACAGAAATAGAAAGATCCGTAGCAACTAATCCCACGTCTAACAGACCTAGAGAAGTAGGTTATTCCTAAAGAATATATAAAATGCAATCATTTGCCAGACAAACAAGGATTATTAACAAAAATTTAAACAAAGAATAAATATTTAGCACTCAAATTGAATGAAGATGCCCGTTGCCTGCACCCATATGGCTTTGATTGTGGGTCTATGGCTTATTTGCCCACATGACATGTAGCTAAGGTCTTCAGCGTTCCAGTCTTGATCTATTTTTTTAGTATTAATTTGAGAAGAGATTCAATAGCAAAGACGTGTATGTAATGGATTACTTAAGAGTATCTTCAAGATATTCTCTGTTTTTAAAGAATATATTTTGCAATTTTGAGAGCATAAATAAATTTAGAGGGTGAAAATTTTAAGTACTCTAACAAACTCTTTCTCTTTTAACACTTAAATTTGCTACTTCCAAAAATATTTATTGTTTTTTCCTATATTTTATTTTCACTAGCTTCCCTCCAAATTTTTTAGATTATTTTTCTCTATTTAAAATTGAACTACTTGAATATATTTAATTATAGAGAGTGGGATTTGACTCTCAAAATTTCGGGAGTCAAACTCAGTCTCTATTTTAAAATATTAATTTGAAGAGTTTCTTGAAGTATAATTCTAAGAGTTGACTTTTTAAAATAGAGGGAATCTTATGTTTAAATAATCTTTTGGAAATGCATGAGAGAAAGTATAGGAAAGAAGAGGGGGGGGGGGGGGGGGGCGCCCATCACATTTTCTACTATCTAAATGCAATAACTACTTTCTGGGATCGGGATGCAAAATCTTTAAGTTTGCATAATCGAGAGTTCCTACAACTCATTAAAAACATTGATGAACTTCTTGCTGCATATGATAACTTTCTACTCGGTATGTGGCTCGATAGTGCTAAAAAGTTGGCAGTAAATGCAGATGAGCTGAAACAGGTGAGAATTTCTTACTTTCTTTATGCTTCCCTTTTTTCAAATTGAGTCGAGTCAATTACTTTATTAAAGTCAACTTGGTTCACCATTATTTTTCGGGACAGTATACTTCGACTTGTCAATTACTTTATTAAACTGAACTGGTTCACCATTATTTTTCGGGACAGTAAACTTCGACTTTTTTATATACTAGTAATAGGAAAGCTATTACCTTTTCGATATTTAAAGCTACTAAATCTCTGCAGTTAGTTATGCGCTTGTTCTTCGTGAACTTGAAAATTTGTAATCATGTGTTTTAATAGATTTAGTACGAGAGGAACGCAAGCACAAGTGACAATATGGTACAATAACAAGAAGGATGTTCAGAGCCAACTTCATGACTAAGGTAAACTCACTTCAATGTTATTCACTTTTTTGCCTTTCTTTTTCAAGTATTCTTATATGATTGTGTGCTGCAGCAAATAAATTTTGTATGGACCCTTATTGAGGATAATCTTCAACCGGCATCAATGCACTTCACACTTTAGTTGAAAAGCTTGAAAGAAAATAAGGACTTCAAGTTGGAGGTATGGAGAAAAGAGTGGATCACATTCTCGATCAAGTGGCAAGTAGGTCACGAACTTTACCCAGTAAAAGCGCAGGGCTATGCCCTTGCTGTTGCTAAGGATTTGTATCTGTATCTGTATCAGAAATGTTTCACTTAAAACGCGGGGTGTTTGTTATATAGACGAGCGTGTGAAATTGCTAACCTTCTTCACTTGTTCAAGTAAATCAAATTCAAGAAATTTGCGCCATAAATCTTGGTTTCTTGAATTATTTTGTTCTTCAAATATATTGACTTTACATCAAATGGATATCAAGATTCAATTTAATTCACCATCAAAATGGTTTTGTAGCTAGTCCTGGAATGGAAAACCAGGGCTTGACTGGCATGCCTTTTTCTTCCTTCTCTGAAAGCCAAGCCCTCAGCCCAGGCGAAAGAGAAAATAGAACTACAGGGCAGCACAAGAACAAATAATGCAACAACCTCGTGTTCATCTTTGCCATACGAAATCTATCATCGAAACGTAGAAATGAATTCCAAAAGAATACAACAGGTAGAAGTTTGATCCAAGATGAATATACAGATTTTGAATGACAAAGACAGTACTATTTCTGAGAATCATGGTATCCATGTGCCTTTCTTTGCACAAATTTTTACTTTAGAACAGTTCCATTAGAAGAGGGTCACCTGCCGCCATGAGCCTAATCAACTTCACAAAATCAGACTCGGTGGAAATAATCCAGGGGTGCACTGCTGGTACTTGAGCAGAGTAGAAATCGAAGGATCTAGTGGACAATGCTTCTCTCTTGTAAATCATTTTATTCAGCAACGGGTCGAAATTCTGTGGTATATCCATAGCCATAAAAAACATGGGCACAGCAATCTTGTAGTGGATTTCAAAATCACCAACTAGGTCTACAAGATCAACAAAGTCGGAAACAAAGCGACGAGGAATATAAAAGACATCAGAACCACACAAAGCAAGGCTCTGCTCACTCGGACTGCTTTCCTTGTAATTAACTTGCAAATGAGCTGGCATTGTGCTCACAACTATGTTTACCATATTGGATTGCTTTGTGAACCATGTAGTGTCCTTACCATCAACCACAGTCCTAGATGTCGGAACCTGCATAAAATTTTCTCCGTCAGAAGCAGGAGAGGGGCGGGGAGAGGAGGCACATAAACAGTCAAGTTTTGCTCAGGATACCTTGTTGGCAATCCACAGCTTAGATTTATCAGCTTGCAACAGATTCCAATAATTTAAAATTGTATTGTCATGCAGGACGAGGAAACCTTCTGTGCTATTAAACCTATCAAATATCTTTGGCAGGTACCTGCAGCCCCAAAAATAGTGTAAGCAGAATGAACATATTAATAGATTTCCCCCTCATCAACAGATGATTGATATTCTATCGGCAGAAATGCATAATGAATACTTGATATTTACAACGACGAAGAGAGAAAAAAAAAAAAAAAGAAATTGTCCAGCAACAAGCATAAAGAGAGGTTGCATATAATTAATTTGTTAACATTTAACATTTGAGAGCAAATTTAACAGGGTAAACATAGGCACATGAGCATCGTTAATTTTCCTGATGTCACATTCAGTTAATTTTGTTATTGTCACATTACATATTGCTAAACCGCTTATCTAGAACCCATACGGTACTAGGTTTGCTTGTGTTATCTTCTCCTTTTTGCATAAATCTTCACAATCATTGCCCAAGCGACCTTCCACTATTATCATGGCAATACGAACTTTTATTAAATTACAAACCACCTATTCATCAAGTCTAGAATGTTCCATGTAATCATTTCTGTATTTTTTTAATTCAAAATCAAGTTCCTCATGTTTTTCTCCCCTATCTCCTCAGTTAAATTCACTTTTAACCCATTATACTCACAGTAGAATCATCTGAGGCTCATTCCAGGTTATGTACCTTCTGTAATAAAAACTTACTTATGGACTCATCCAGTGTCAACTTGGTTTACTGTAGCTCAGTTTCTCTATTCTAAGAGATGCAGTACAGTTACAATGTTGTCAGAAAATCTGATCTGAATCTCATTCCCTGCAATATATTGCTACAAGGCTTGACAGAAAATAATATTGCATATATAAGTTTCAGCTGTTTTAAAGCAGAATATGGGATCGCTGTAACTTATGGAAGGATTTCTAAATCCTGCCTTGGACACTTTTACTCAAAATTCTAACGTATTTTTCCCATGCCTCTTGTGGGAAATATATTTAATAAAAGAAACCCACAAAGACACTGTCGCCTTTTCAAAACTTAATGCAGTTCTTACCATTCCGACCATTTTCTTTCAACATGGTTTAATTATTAAAAATCTGCTGCCTATCATTAACCAGCACTAAATTCAAATGAAGCACACTTGCAATTTACATTGATTATCAATGCAGTCTCTTCACCGCATAATCTGAACAAGTCTCGTATTGGCACTTTTCTACTACTGAACAATGAGGTGACAATGACATAAATATAGTGAAGATAATATCCTAGATCTTGCATACACTTAAAATACAGAAGTAACAGCAAACAGCAGTTAATGTACTGATAGGAGAACACAATGGGTTGGGGTAAGAAAGAAAAGCATGAAGTTGCATACTTGTATATTTGATCCAACTGGCCTTGCTCAACTGCAAGATCTGCATCAGCTTGTGTTGACAGAATAACCACAGTTTTGAATATTCTGCCATAAAGCAATCTCCATTCTAAAGCAGTTTGTTGCACAGGTCCACTAACAAACATAATCAGCACAACATTACCGAAATTCTTCTTCCATCGAATAAGATTTCCTATTTCATAATTTACCGTCAATGGTTCCTCAACCCCGAGATGCATAGAAGGTAGTTTTGGAGGAACATACTCCTTTCTATCACTAAGGTCAACATTTGCCTTTAACTCTATTGCCATTAACTTTGGCTGCTGATAACCAACAGCAACCAAGTCTTGCAGCCACGCTACAGTAAATTTCACATCATTCTCATTCCAAAATACTTCTTCTGCCATGGAATAACTTAAATCTCTTATCTTTTGAAACAATGTATGCTTTTCAGACCTCCAAGAAATCAAAAACTTAATTAAACGGCCTACATTTACATGGAGATCTTTCTCTTCTATGAAAGGGTAAGATTCAGTTTTATCGTGCCGATATATTGTTGGAGGGTAAACCGCAACAAAACCACCAATCTCCCACAATAGTCTCTGTGCCCAATAGCCCCTCAAGACATCAGAAGCCATTGTGCTAACTGACACAGGAAGCATCAAAGCCCAAAATGCATTATAATGAAACAATGTATTGAATGAATTTGTAGGCACCATAGTATCTCGAGGCAAGGCAACTTTTGGTGCTTGGTCATCAAACCTTATATCAAATGGCACCGAACCTGTCTTCCTAGTTGAATAGAAAACCGAATCAACATCTGGTAAACCATTAGATATGCCCTGCTGTATGTATTGCTTTCCTCCAGGCACTTCAGCGTAAAACTCTTCATGACCAACTTCACCAACATTTTCCAATGGCAATCCCCTAGGCCAAACCGACCTTTGCCCAAAATGTATATAAGGATTCACAACAGTCCTATTTGAATTCCCACTTGTATACTGAAAAATCTTTTGTTGCTTTACAATTACACTCTCTAAATCCAAATCAAAATGCTTCCCAAGCCCCCCACCAATCACTTCCCCACGATCGTCTGCATCAAAGATTCTCCTAGCACCATGCTGGATCGCAAACAGGTACCCCACGCTCTTCCTAACATAAGATTCGTAAGGCAAATAATCCACCAATCTGAACCCCAAATTGCTTGTTGTTCCAATGGCAAAAATATTGCACCTTTCAAGCTCCAATCTTGCGGGGTTTTGGAGTTGCCTATAGCCAAAACTTGCCAACCCTTTAATTTTACTAGTTTTTGAAGTGAATCTGAGGGATAATCCGTCACTGAGACTACAATCCATTGTTCTGAATGAAATGACGAATAGGGCAAGGGCTTATCTAAAATAGGTTGAATTTTATCCAAATTGAGTTTCGGAATCTTTATTTTCTGAGGATTGTTCGAAAGATGGGATTTCTGGAAGCAAAAAAACGTTGGAGAGGCAATGGGGTTGTGATAAAAGAAGAAAAATGCTGCAACGCTGAGTGTTAGGAGGGTGATTATGAGGATTTTGAAGGAGTTTACAGATACCCATGTGGAAAAATCAAGATTCTTTAAAGAAGATTTATGGTGGGGGATCAAATGTTTGTGGGATTTTGAAGATTTTGTGGATGACTGATCTTGGACTATCATTGGACTGGAATGGATCAAGATTACAAATTTTGATATGGTTGTTTCTCTGTTTCTGAATCTCTACTCAGTCAATCTCTCTCTTAAGCTTGATTCAACTGTCTTATTTCCTCGGTATAAGCGTCGGCAGCCGGCGGTGAACTTTCCGTCTAGATTTTATGAATTACTCATTTTTTTTTTATTTCAAAACCAATTACAAATTGTTAAGTGTTAGTCTTTAAAAAAATTTGTGTCTATAGCATAACTCATATTTAATTGATTTGAATCATTTCACTTTCACTCATTTTCAATTTACATAATGCAGCTGCACGTCGACGTCGCATTTTATCACGTAAGTGGAGGAAACTATTTCAAAATCGAAAAATAAAATTAGTCAATCACTTAAAAAACATTTCAACTATTATTTCACCTGGATTGTTTGATGAATTATTTATGTTCTTCACAAATAAAGGAAAATTCAATAAACATTCATGCAGTATTAAACGGTTAATAGTTGCCTATAAAAGTGGACTGTAAAAAGTTTACATAATTTATCCTTTATCATTAGGTATGTCATCAAAATTGCTGCAATTAATTTAGTAAATCATTGTTAGTACTTATTGTTTGTTAGTCTGGATTTTTGTGATCTTGATGAATTTGAACTTGTTTAATATTTGATGTTTATTTTTTTTCTTATTTAGGTATATATAATTAACTTATGGATATGATGCAAGTCTGAAAATTTAAGAAAATAAAATTAGAACCAAACCAATGCTGAATTGGTTTGATTTTGTTTGGTTTCATATCTTTAAAAAAAAAAAAAAAAAAAAAACCATTAGATTTTATTAACAAAAAAATTATTGGTTCATGGTTTGATTCGATTCTCTTTGATCCATGTCCTCCCCAAGAAAAAAATATAAATGAAAAAATAAAAACGTTCCACTCTTCTAGTCTTCCTTCCTATGGTGTAACAAGGGAATTAGGAACCCTTCTAGTTACACAAATCAAAGGGGGTTTGCGGTTGCAAAAATCAGGAAAACCACATATACTAATGTAGTGTCTTCATTAACGATGGCGAATAACTTGGGATAAATTTCCCTTGTTTCACAATAGGGGAGATCACAGATGGGCGGAGTGGAAGAAAATAGGGGAGACGGGTGGAGTGGAAGAAATTTTTATTTTTTTTTATTTTTTCTGTTTCTGTTTCTTTTTCTTTTTCTTTTTTGTGTCTTGCTTATTTGTTTTATTTAGTCCTTTCGTTTTGTTCCCCCTATATTTGGTTGCATTATATATGCATTTATATATTTATTCAAATTTAAGTTAAGGTCAGAGGCAAAATTCAGACGAAAAATAGGTTGGGGTCCAGATTGCTACTTTGGACAAAGGTTGGGACCAAATGTGAAATTTACCCTAAATTCTAATGAAAATTTGAATTGAATTAAATCCAAATAAATCTGTAATTTGTACTATGAAATATATGTACTACGAAATAATTACGTAACTTGTACCATGACATATATATAAACTTTGTTGAATCATTTTATGATATCACGCTAATATAATATTCATCTCGTTCAATTAAACAAAATAAATTTTCTAAACGCGCGTTTAAACTTAACATAATTAACAAAAATAATAATAAAAAATCAACTAAAATGTTATTCTTAATAAATTTTTCTGTGTATTAGGATTTGTCACCTATTTGACAAGATAACCTTTGAAATATTCTTTCTTAATTCATATTTGAGACTATAACTAAGAAAAAACATAAACAGAAGTACTTAACAACAAAAAAGGAGGAAGGGTATGTACAGAGTTATTTATTAGGGTGGTAAACGATTCGATTTTATCGATTTTTGACAAATTTTCAAACCAAATCGTTTAAACCGGTTTGAGAAAAAAATTCAAACCTAAACCAAATTATTTTGAACGGTTTGGTAAAAAAAAAAAAAAAAAAAAAAAAAAAAAAAAAAACTCAAACCTAAAACTAACGGTTTGGTCCGGTTTTAAACCGTCGGTTTCACCGTATATTTTTTTGCCTGTATACTTTTATGTCATTAATTCATTGAATTCAATATATATTTATATCTTACTAGCAATAAATCTAAAACAAACTAAATATATCTACTATAAATTTAGAGTGTGTTTGATAGGCATTATTTGGGAAAAATGAATTTTGAAATAGTGATATGATGGGAAATGTGTGGTTGAAAAAGAAGGAAAAGTTATTTTCGAAAAATATTATTTTATTGAAGAATTTGTGGTTGAAAATGAGTAGAAGAATGAGAATGAGAATTAAAATGGGAATCAAACAGGACATTAAATACCAACTAAATCAAAGTGAAATCACAATAAATTAAAATATAGTTTTTTGTTCGCCTTTTTTAGGCTAATGATATTACGATAACATTACAATACAAGTCTACTAAACTAAATATAATGCCCAAAAAATATAATGATGTCCAACAAAACATCTTGATTAGATAGAGAGAATAACAAACCACAATAATAAAACAATTTTTTGTAATATCTAAACATAACAATTGCACAACCTTATCATTTTATGTTGTTACGAACTCGGTTTCTCACATATACTCAAACATCAATTAGTATCACATATGATTCATCGTTTGCATAATCAAACAAATGCATTCATTACATCATCATAGTATTAGATACTAGATAGATAAGAGAATCTTCAAAAATATGATAATAGAAAATATAAATCACCTGCTACAACTTTTATTGAATCATCCAATACCTCCAATCTAAATATTGGCAAACCTAATATTCCTTCTTAATTTGCAACGGTTTTTTCTACAATAAAAGCCTCAAAAATCCAAAAACCTAAAAACTACTAAAGCAATCAAACCGACCGGTTTGAGTCTGCAAACTCAAAAGCAACTGTTTCAAATTTGAACTGTTTTTTTCTTTGACAATTTGTAGACACTTTTATATTTAGGAGCATTTATTTTTCATCACAATAAAATGTCGGATGACTCCTCAGTCAAATCTTCACATCAGTCGAACAAGTAATCTACCAAATAATTTTTCTCCAAATAGGTAGGCGAATCGCGTGGAAATGAAAAGTGAAATTAGGTTTTGACATTCAATTGAAATCGGAAATGTATGGGTTTTGGGTTTCTGTCTTTCTATTTCTGTCGTAATGGACTTTACGGATTGAGACATTCACCTTTGGGGTTGGGCTAAAATTACATATTCTTATGCCAGACAAACATAAAATGAGATCCAACAAAAATTTGTTGATATAAATAGAAATTAATAACATTATTGAGTATTAATAATAAAACAATTTTTTGTATTATCTAAAAATAACATTTTTTATTTAACTTTATCATTTTCGCCGGTCCGATTTGTTACGAACCGCAATTTTCTCAAACCTAAACTCAAACATTTTGTTCAAAACCCATTTCGTTGACGGGTCCACATTACACATATGATTAAAATGCGGTTTCGATTCGATTTTCCGGTTTGACCATTTTTGCTTACAGTCCTATTACTTATACATAATAAATCTCGATTATTGTTACGTTGCAGACAGTTTTCTTTGTCAGTCATGTCCATAAATGTAAATAGTGAAAAAATGAAATTTTGAATTATCCTTACTACACACTCTTATTTTATGTGCTACAATATTTTATTCATAATCATCGTGTACCTCAAATATCATGTAAGTATTTGCGCAAACTAAATACTCAATGTTTGGTACGTAATATAAATTATATTAAAAAAGTATAATAATTTTTTTTAATATCCATTTCTATATTTATGTACAGACTAAAGCAAAAAGTATCCGACTAACAAGTGTTATTATTGTTACAAGTTTATTGTTGCACCTACTCTAAATTCAAAAGTAATGAGGGTCTTTGGCGGAGCCAGCACAATCGATACTTAGGAGCGATTTTCCACCACAATAAAATGTCTGATGACTCCTCAGTCAAATCTTCACATCAGTCGAAAGTTGTAATCTACCAAATCATTTTTCTCCAACCTGGTAGCGAGGAAGCGTCGAAGTGTAAAGGAAATATGGTTAGGTTTTTTTCTTGATTCAATTGAAATCGGAAATGTGACATGGGTTATGGGTTTGTGTTTTTCTGTTTAGGTCGTTAAGGAAAGTGGATTGAAAACTCTCACCTTTGGCAAAGAAATGAAGAACCCTTATTTCCATTAGGGCTAGAAAGCTGCTGGAATTACTGGAAGAGAAGCAGAAAGGGGTTGAGTCGTTAGACATAAAGGCACTGGAAAGGCGATAGGTCAAGCACTTCTTACTCTCCCGTTGAGCGAACAATATACACTATTTATGGATTGGTTCCAGTTTTTCTCCAAGAAGGGTGCTGAATGCCCCAGTCTTAGTAAAGCTTTCCAAATCTGGTGGCGTAGCCTGCGTGTTCGTAATGGTAGACAAGTCAGACAAAAAAAAAAATCATTTCAACTCCCATAACTGGTAATTACTAATTAATGTGTTGCTAATTGCTAAATACTTTGCTGGCTTTTGGTTCTTTTGTAAATTATGTTTGCATTTTGAGTTCTTTTGCTATTTTTTGGGTGTTGGTTTGATTCAAGAAGCTAGTCTCCTGCATAAAAGCTCTTTTATATTGAGAAAAAAAAGAGAATGGATTTCAATTGATTTGTGCGACTGCAAAAGGATGTCATTGTGTATGTTGAATTCTTGAATTTTTCTTTTGTTGAATGTTGAGTCGTTGATTACTTGTACATAATGAGACTAGAGAGTTGAGTTGTTAGTGTGTGCATGTGACTTTTGTTTGAACTATTGATTTGAGTGTTGTGTGAAAAAATGATGTTTATGTAAATTGTGTTATTACTTATGAGGTATTACATATTATTATTTTATTTATTAATCATTGAATCAATGTTCAATTGATATGAAAAAGGAAATTAGGGGTTAGTAGTGAGAAGTGAGAATTGTGATTTTTTAATCAATTCTAATTGAAAATTAAATTGGTGGAATTTTGCAAATTATGCAACGGTTTTTTTCACCAAAACGAAAGTCTATAAATTAGTTTTTTCAAAAAACGGTTTAATAAGATATTTTTTTTAACTTTCAGGTTGTATTTAATACAAATTTTATTACAAAACTCGGACCATTATGACGTTGATTGTCGACGGTCAACATCTCCGCCCTAGTTGAACTGAAATGCTAGATTCGCCCCTGATGAGGGTAGTTGACATGAGTTTGAGATTAAAATATTAAGGGGAGTTAGTTGTTGTAGATGCAAATCACATTAACCAAATCATTATCAAATTATAAATTATTAAAATGAAAAATAGCTGTGAAAGTCTCTCTCGTATTTAACACATGTTACATGTTGACCTTTTTTTTTTTAAACATGAGCATTTACGTCTTCAACCTTTTAACATATGTTGAGTCGGTGGTCACAAAGGATGGATTCCTTGAACAACTGTGCTACAAAAACAGGGATAGAATCCAGGTTTTCAATTCAGACGTCACGTGTCATGCAATGATTGGAAACACACAGTGCCTGTTTTATAACCCTGGCTCCAATCCCTATTGGAGTAGCTTTATTCTTTCTCGAATGATTCCATATTAATCGTGTTTGAGTCCTAGGTTATTGTAAAATTTAAATTTTATTTGTTAGCCTTAAAAAAAGATACCATTTTATCATTTTAAAACATTAATATTTATTTGCTTCTCACTTTTTTATACAGACGAGCTTGAACCTCTGTAGTCTTTTTAACACGATATTAAAGTATAATCAAAACTACTCATTTATTTCAGTTCTTATTTCTTAATAGAGTAGTAATGTGTCAATATACTTCAAATTTTGAACAGTCAGCTGCTTGAAATTCACAGGCACAAACAGAAGGAGTTGTTCCAGTAAATAATGTACAAAGTGCTTTAGAATTCTGTCCACACACTTTCTTGCATGCTGGCAAACATTTTGGAGTAGGGTCTCCATCTGGGCAGCCAGGCAGGGCGGATCTTCCAGTATTTTATAGCATGTTGCACCATTCACCTTCGGAATTATCAACTCACCTGCAAAATATAACAATATCACAAGTTAACATGTTTGATATAACGATATCATGGCAAGACTCGAGGAAGAAGTCCCGACTAACTCCTTGCCAGCAACTGCGGTAAGACGAAGGGGCAAGTGTTCTTTGGAATGCTGGGCATAAAAGGCACGTAGATGATGAATCAAGTTGAAAGTGAAAGTACTGGCAAAATGCTCTCGAAACCAATTCACTTGAGTGAGACACTCGAGAGTAGAATTTCGTGTGTAGGGATGAAATCCAGAGATCTACAAATGCTTAAAGCAAAGGAAGCACTTAGGGTCACTATAATTCGGATTAGAGATGTGGCACAAGAAGGTCGGTGCCTTGATCTAGACCTTTTTTGGCACAAATTACTTGAGTGTATAGCCACAAAACATTTCACCCCTGTATCAATTTTCTACAATCAAATTTGCACTTATAATTCTTAATCTATTCACAACCTTTGATCAAGAAAAAGTATTAGGTGCGAGGAAAACTATTGTTTTCTTATAAACAATAAAAACAACGAAATATATGCAAAATAGTAAGAACTCTAAATAAATTAAGCAGTGAAGATCACAAAAATGAATACAAATTATTGTAGCTACGTACATAAAAAGACAGTAGCGAGGATGAGAGTGGAGCAAAAATATGCTGTGGACTTCGGCATTTTCATGTATGGCTTCAAAGGAATTGTGAATCAGATTACAATAATCTTAAGTTCGGTAGAGTTTCTCCTTAAATTATCATAATGTTAATAACATTACACCCCACCCTCACCTAAATGTCTGGTCATTTTTGTATCATAATTAAAATTTTAATCTATTTCTCTCTCCTACTTTTTACTTATAATTTAGTTTCAAACTTATTTAGCCCATTTTCGATTTAGCTAAAAAAATCTTTTTTTTTTTTTTTTTTTATAGATTTTGATAAAAATTGATGAAATGCGTGGTAGAAAAGTTTATAAAAGTTGTGAATCCCATGAATGAGTAGATGAAAATGAGTCCGCAAAAAAAAAAAAATAGTTTCAAAAAATATGGGCCAAACAATGGTTTATTTTTTAAATGATGAAAATTAATTCATTACATATGACAAGTTAAATTTTAGATGATTATTGATTATAGGTGATTATTAATCAATGAATGAAAACTCTCACGAAAATTAAGAAAATGCCAGGAAGAAGAAATGTTCCTCAACATTTGAGCATAGAATCTTTACCATATTCATAAAAATAAAAAATAAAAATTATATTATTTTTCCACCTAAATTTCTTGCATTTTATTTAGACATACAGTCTAGGATTTGACCATATTTTCTTCTTAAAATAATTTGTTTATTTCATCAATAAAATTTAGCCCTTGGATAGTAAAATTATGTATATTTCGCTCATATTTGAGCTCCATTAAAATGAAATATTGAAATGTGTTATAAAACCATGAGATAATTATTGATGATTATTTAGTATTGTCATAATACATAGATAAGTCTTATCTAGTCTAGAAGATTTATTTAATTATAATTGTAACTCTTATTTTGGACTCTATAAATATAGGACATTGGTTCTAATAATACACACAAGTCTATTGACTCCTATATTCTCTTCTATTTTCTCTTTTTTATAGCACGTTACCAGCATGAACGCCTTTATCTACACTGAGTCGTCACGTCACGCACCCTTTCATCTTTTACAAAAACCCATAATGATTTTACAAATAGGTAGCCTAAATCTACCATGGATATCCTAGAAAATTCTCAAATACAAATTCCACATCCTTTCAGCCATTAATTTATGCTCATCTATCTCGTACCTAGAGTTCTCGATATTTGTAAGTATTTTTTTACCTCTTCTCAATCTCGACGCTCTTTCTCGTTGCTGTATTTGTTTTTGGCCAAATTGTTTTGCCACTGGCATCAGCCTCCAATGAAAAAGTTGGAGAAAGATTGTTGGATTACGTTGCCGATCAGCCGAAGCAATTATAGGCCGTCGTACGAGAACTAGAAGAAGATAGTTTTAGAGCCAAATAATGCTTTATTATTTGACTGCATGGAAGTTTTGGCCAACCGTCAGATGGAATGATAGGCGTCCTTTATATGTGGAATTGGTTGGCGACGGATCTTGCTTTCAGATTGAAAAAAGATGGCCCAGCACCAGGCCATAAAGCTATGGAACAAAACACGAAACTGGAAAGATATGGGTTGGTATATTTATTTATTATGTGCTATTATATACGCTTCTTGTTTATCGTTCGATTAATTATCTCGTTCTTATTCTTTTAAATACAAATATGATTTATGAATTTAGTACTCGTATATCTGCCTATTATAAAATATTGTTGCTCCTGAAGGAGCACACTATTATTAATGTTCTAGTTAAATTTTACTTGCCCTTTAAGATTATAATTAAATAAAATCTAACATAAACTTTGTTTTTACTCCTAAGAGTAAATTCGTATACAATTTATTAATTTAAACAATAATATGTTATTGCTCTTGAAGAACATAACACCGGGATTCCAATATTTTCAAAAGAATGTTATTCATAGATTTGTCTATTACAAATATTTTTTTTATTCCTGAAGTAGCACGGCATTATAATTAATATTCTAAAAAAACACTAATTGCTCCAGAAGAATATGATATTATAATTTCAATATTTCAGAAAAATATTGATATATTGCTCTTAAAAAAGTAATAATAAAATATAATATACTCTCGAAATAGCATACATTCCGAATAATATATATCTCATTGTGTTCTAGAAAAAACACAAATTAAACAACTTAATACTCGGTTGTAATTTTTAAAGGAAGCTAATTTTCTATTTTATTAATATTCAAGAAAAATATTACTTTATCGCTCTTGAATAGCATGAATTATAATTTTCAATATTTTAAAAAAATATTGATATATTGCTCTGGAAAAAAATAATTATAAAATACAATATGCTCTCGAAGTAGCACATGTTTCAAAAAATATATCAATTTGAATTCATATTTATTTTTGAAGGAAAACATATAACTACTGGCATGAGCACATTGATTAGTTTGACGACTTGAATGATATATGATTATATAATGTTTAATCATATTTTTTGAAATTAAATAATTGAATTATATCTTATATTGAACCAGAAGTTTAATTTTATTTTATTATCTAACATGACTAGTTGGACCATCACTACATTAATAATGGTGCGAAATTTAAAAAAAAAAAAAAAAAAATTCAAATGCACATTCAATGAAGAGCTAGACGATTCTTCAATTTAATAAAATCCGATACGATGATTGTTCTCTTTCATGAAAAAATTTCATTAACCATCACTAGTTAAAATATAGACTAAATTCCCTATATTTCAGAAAATTAACCAGGGTGATAAATAGGTCTCAGCATCCTTCATGTTGACCAATTAAATATTATTTGTATATATGTTTTGATACATATATTAGATGATTGCATAGTGTTCGCAACCTAACGTTTGTGAAAATTTTCAAATTATGAGCATACTTATCAGATTATATAATCAAGACTGTGTCTTGTTAATGTTAGTTAGTATAAATCTCAACATTTTAATAAGTGTTAGTTGGGATGTCGATAAATAGTTTAACATTATTGTTTGTTAAATGCCTCCAATTAATTTAATTGAGAACGAAGTATTTCTATTTTTATTTAGAAAATTTTATTACACATCATAGTTCTCCCTGAAATAATTGACTTAGGGTTAGAGCCTATTTTATTTTGATAGTGCAATATATGTAAAATTGATCCACCATAATGCACTGAGATGAAAAATAAAGAACGTTGCGAATAAATGTGAAGTTTGAACCCTTATCCCAAATTTGTGATATTGTATAACGCTGAAAAAATGATTTTCAATTTGATTGGAAAATTCTCTTAGGATTAGGGGAGCAAATTAAGAAGTTGAAAATAATGTATAAATATATCATCATCTAAATTCTCACAAAATATCATTCGAACCAAAAGTTCGAAAGATAATTTACTTAAATACATTTACTGACCAAAGAGATCAATAATATCTCACGCAACAATTTTTAAAGCTCCATTACAAATTGATGTTCTAGAAGGACAATTCGTTAGCATTATACTTCATATATCTATGGTACGTCAGAAGCATGATAATATTCGATTTTATTACAAAAAAAATCTTCAAATGAAAATAGAGCAATTCATGAAGATGGTCCCACTAAGGAGGCATATATTCTTGATGAGTATTTAGAAATAACAAATTATAAAACCTCATAAAAGGTTCAGGTATTTAAAATAATGAAACTTGAGATATTTCAATAAGTTAGGTCATTATGGAGAAAGAAAAAGAATAGAGAAAAAGTTATCGGCAACACTTTTGCACGTAACGTAGTGCATCATATTATGAATAGCAAGGATATCGAAATAAATTCGTCATCAATCAAAGTAATGATTGACCAAATAAAATGGTCACATGAGTTAACTAAATTGTATATCACATATATTTAACAAAGTTTAATACTTTCTAGACTGATAGAAATTAAATCAATTTTACAATAGCATTTACCAGAGAAGAAAACTAAATAAAATCCGTTCATTCGAGACTTCAAATTCATCAATTTAACCAACACACACACACATAACCAAAATGTAAATCACAAATATTTAGCGAAGTTTATTATTTTCTGGATATTTAGAAATTAAGTGGTTTTAATAATGACATCTAAAAGCAACAAAAGAAGAACCGAATCAAACCTATTCACCTAGATTTCAAACTCTGATATTAAAAAAAAAAAAATTAAAAAAAATCACTAATATAAAAACCAAATCGATATTTTAAGGTAGATAGAAATTAATCAATACCATCAGAAAAAAAAACCAAACCCAATCTTTTCACCAAATTTTTTTTCTTCGTGTTTCAATTTTGTGTTTTGAGTTTTGAATTCGTTTTGTGTTTTGTGTTTTGGGTGTCCATTTTGAGATTGTTGAAAACTCGTTCTTTTTGTCGTTTTGAAAAAATATTTTTCAACCCGTGTTTTTTGAGTTTTGACAGATTTGTGAAGAAAACAGCCAAAACGTAAAAAAATTATTTTTCTGTTTTCTTCACAAAATTTTCGGCCGTTTTCAAAAACTCGTTTTCGAAAATGGGAAAGAGAACGTGTTTTCAATATTTTGAAAAATCGAAAACAAAAAACGGCTAGAAAACAGCAAAGAGAACGCCCTTAAGATTCAACATTTCAACCAAAGGTAGATAAAATTTAAAATCGTACCCATACACTACAAAAAAGCTATTTCAGTGATTAATGGAGGTCGAAGGAAGAGATATTGTAGAGAGAGATGAACAAAAGGGTGTGGGTTTAGAGATAATTATATAGAGAGAATGAGTGGAGCGGTTATGGTAAATCTATTTTGAAAAGATTTAAGTTGATATTGGATAATATTAAAACAGTTTTCTTTTTAAATTATGTATTAATAAATTTAATTTAATCTTATTATCACCTGATTTATGAAAATAAATTTATACTAAACACATACTAATCCTTTTTTTTAATATAATGCAATTACGCAGTGGCATTAAGTGAAGAGGATAAAAGCAAATTCATTGCCTCGTTCTTTTGTCAAGCCTGCCAGCTATATTTGGAGTGAAGCAAATGTTGTTTTCCATGTTCCAGCTAAACATTCTGTAGCGCAATTTTCATGTTTCAGTTTTTCATGTTCCGAGCTGTTTTGGCTGATTTTAATGAAATTTAGTCCGTAATTCTCTTAAAATATAAACATAGTTCATGGCTGCCTCATGAATTGAAATAAATAAAACAATAACGACAAACCTAACACGTCGAAAACTCAAAATGGATAATGCTAGTGGTACACAATTTTGTGTACACAAGGGTGTCCATACCCTCACATGGGGTGGGGCCCACTTAAATTAAAAATATTTTATTCAAGTGGGCCCACCCTCATGTGAGGGTGTGAATACCATTGTGTACACAAAATTGTGTACCCATAGCACCGCCGTTCGAGCTGATCTCGAACAGCGTGTCAGCCAGTATAAATGAAAGGAGTGGAACAAAGTGTCGCTTCGGGAAACATGGGTATTGAAAATCTTAAAAACCCGTAGGTTCCCAATTTTAAAGGAATTCCTGCCAAGATGACGGATCCTACCGTAGGTGCCTCTACATGAGCCAACCCCGTCGAAATAGACAAAGCTAAAGATGAGTGCAAATAACAAAACTTTTTTTTCTCAACTGAGTGGAGTAATTAACAAGTACAGTCCCCTGGAAAATACTATCGAAGATTGTCAATAAGGTGAACGATATTAAAAGAGGAATACTACCCATCTAATGAGTAAAACAGATCAGTCTTATGTATCCTATAATGAATTTCCATCAACTTGAACGCCAGGATTCTGCAGTTATCCTTCTGTAATCCAAGGAGAACAGATATGTTCATCCATTGGGCGCCAATTCTCTAGCTGTTTCCGTGTGCATTGACAGCCACCATTGCCCATCCATATCAATTGTCCATTTCTCTCATCACCCTCTTTTGGTGTGCATTCATAGCAATCATGGCTATATCCATATCCAACGGGCCATTTTTCTCATAAGTCAGAATGTTAAATCTGGAGGAAGATGATATTCCTGGAAGTCTATTTAGTCATAAGATGGCTTCTGGAAGTCTCGGTATACTACTACTGTGAAGGAAGAGCTGTCTAGGTATGTCAAATTTATGGAGATTTGATACTACATCAGGTTGTGCCAACATTAAGGATCCCGTCAATGCTAGCAAAGGTTCTACTAGAAAAGCTTGATTTTCGCCATTTCTTTCCTCCTCTATTCTCATTTCTTCTAATAAAGCTTCACTGGTTTCGATACCTGTTCAATGTTGATGACAAGTAAGATATTGGACTTTCTGTTTTGATACAGATTATGGTTCTTAAATATTGCTTTTTCCGCATTGGAAGATTTCCAGTATATTGCATACCTGAAAAGTAAGCTCCATGCACGTAGCCATTAAATTTTTTGTTTGTATGTTCCCCAGTGAAATATATCCGTCCCAGAGGCGCCTGAACAAAAAATCCATAAAGAAAAACCAGGTAAGACATTGCATAAATATGAAGGCTCCACCTCTAAATTGCATTATTCTGAACATCTTGTCGGTGCTTGAAATATTCCACTAATTTTTCTAAAAGGTTCTATATTTTTTACCTTAACTTGGTACTTTTGTTAAAAGTAGGTGGATTCTAAAATACTGAATAAGTCCATTAGTCACTGTATGAGAACTAAGAAAGAAAAATCAGATTTCAGTTCTTACGAACCAAAAACCAGTTTTCTTAATTTGGTGCATCATCACTATTACAAGTTTTTGAAGAATGGAAGAAGATTCAAACCTAAATAGCATCTATGAGTTGATGATTAATGTAGACAGGATAATTTCTGTAGCTACCACGTTGGAAGCGATTGTTCCACCAACGAGGCACGAGTATGTCAATGGCATCTGGAATGTCAAATCCAAACATCTTCCTTAGTACTTCCATTGCTTCTTTCATGGTTTGTTGATCTGACTGAGCTTCAAGACGCTTTGATTCTCCATTTGTCAATGTTACGACAAGGATATTAGACCCCGGATAAGCATTCTCCATGTGCTGATAACATAGCAACAGATTAATCACCAATTCTGTTTTCAACTTAAATCATGAATGACTTGATAAGCTATAACACATTCGATAATATTTAATTATAAGTTGCTCTACAGTATTATATGGCTGGAATTATTAACTTAGTTATTGTTAACGGCAATATAACAGATTCCCATGCAGACTGCAAAATTTGTAAGAATAAATATTGGTTTTAGTCAGCTAAAGAATTTATAATCTTAAACATGGTACTAGCATACTATGTCATTCTCTCAATACAGTAAAGAATCTAGCTTCCATGGGCCAATTGTATATTGCTGAGGGTGACAAAACATCGAAATACATCACATAAAGAAGAATAAGCATATTTGGCACATCTGAAAAGCTACTTAAAGGAAAGTCATATGGGGGCTGGGAAAGAAATAATTGCTGTACAATTAGTAAAATGTGTGAAGATGTTGTGATTGATGTGAGAGTGTCCCTTCACTATTGATTTAGTGCGGATTAAGGATGATTTCATTTACGTCCTGCCATAACTCTACAAATCAACTACTCAAGGCAAATGATTCTGGATTCAGAATAAAGGGGCTTGATATTTGCAGATATTATTAGATAGTGACCATAAAATCAATGTAATTCATATTATCAGAACAAGAATGGACAATGAGTTTATATAATTGTCAAAAGTATCATTCAACAGTGTCTCAAGAGTTCAGCATAATAACAAAGGTTGTCCAAAAAATAACTTTTGTTTTATTAGAAAATTAGAATAGAACCGGTTTTATTGTATACTGTCTAACTATAAGTTTCATGAACACCAATAATAGAATACTGTGGGTTTGGAGTTCTTCTGGAAGGAGACTGCTTTCTACAAATTCATGTCAAATTTGAACACTGAATCTTATTCACGAATCAGCAATAGTTCAAAGAAGTAATTGCATCCTGACAACAAGATCACATATAATATCTGAAGGTACATGTGAGAATTTTTGGTTCTCTTAACTCTAGATTTATTTGGACCCTTGGATTAGATGGATGGTTGAGATTAAATCTTGAGAGATATTTTTGTGCCTTAGCTTGTTAGAGAAGCTTTCCCCTATTTTCAAGAAATAAGGTCTCTCACGTTTTTGTAAGTGTAGCTCATTCTCATTTTTTACTCTCTCTCTCTCCTCCATAGACCTCTCTCTCGGATTTGGCCTTCTCTGTGAGTTCTTCTATGAGCTTGTTGTTGAGAATACCTTGTGATAACTTAGGCCTGAAATAGTGGCTAAGTGGTGGTGGTGATTCTCGAGAGCTAGGCGCGGTTAAGAGGTTCTTTGCCGGGTTCTTGTTCTCTCTCTCTTTGGAAGGCGATTTGCATGACATAGAAGCTGTTCTTGAGCCTAAATCCCAACAGTACATTTCTTTTAAATGCAGTTAAAATACCAAAAAGCCAAATTCAGTATGAACGAATCTCGTCCTAATAAAAAAAGATGCTATTTAAAATAACTCGTTTCCATCAATTCATGAATGTGTTCATGTCTAGCAAGAAAGATAAGAAACAACAAAAGGCTGTAGCACGATAACGAACAAACTTCATTATACGCACTTGCCAGAACGTATAGTACCCTCGCCTCTTGTTGGCATAGATGAAAAATTCTTTTTCAGGTCCACAAGGCCAGAACTTATGCGGAAACTTCAGGAAGACCTTTGTATACACCCTAATGTCACAATTGGTTATAGCATCTGTTTTCCATTTCTGTTTCATTATTTTTTCATTGAATTAAAATTTAAAAATTAATATGAACATGACTGAAGAGGTTGAAATCATCTATCTTACATCAAAGGGGGACCCCAAATAAACAATCAGAAAATGCACGAAGTTAATCATTAAGATTCGGGAAACATGGGTATCGAAAATCTTAAAAACCCCCTTCATAAGCTAAAAGGTCAGCCCCAGTCAATGCAGTCCAGATCTTTATGATTTCCGAGAATCCTAAACTAAGAAGGGATGCCGCCTACTACTAATATCCCAATTTTTGCAACAGTTGCCTTCTTCTATGCAAAAAGAAGATACAAAGAAGTTTGGATCCAGAAAACTAAGCCAAGCTGAGTCATACACAAGAAAAACTGCCCGAATGCATCATCCTTTACATTTATGTGGGCCGTCAAATAGTTCTAACTCACGAGCTATATCCACAGTCGCGCCATAACTTTTAAAATACAAATGTTTCCGTTTCACAAGGGATCACGAGTAGGGGTGGCAATTGAGCTGAGCGACTCGTCGGCTCGAGCACTCGGCTCGTCAAAAAGAGTCACGAGCTACTTGGGCTCGTCAAAAAGATGAGTCCGAGCACAAGCACGAGCCAAGCAGTCCGGCTCACTAGGAGAGCTGAGCCTGCTCGGCTCGTTTTTAAAATAAGCGCTCGTCAAGCCAACCCACGAGCTTCATTTAACAGGCGTGCCACGAGCCGACTCGGCTCGTGGCTTGCCAAAAATAATTTTTTCCACCCAACTATCAATATCTCATTCTCTACTCTCTAAATTTCATTATCAATATCATTCTCTACTCTTCTACATTTTACATTATTGAGTTATAATCTTGATTTTACAATCAATTTTCTACACTACTACATAATCTATATTCATTTCTCAATTCTACTTCAACATTCAATTTCAATTATTCAATATCAATTATTCAATTACAAATTTCCAATTCACAAATGGATCCACACTCATTTGTTGAAAACTTGTTCGGTGTCGGAAGTGAATCACATGTGTCCCACAGTCAATTTGGGAATGGATTTGCCGATCTAAATGAATTACTCATTCCAGAAAATATTCGGAATTTTGATGCTCATTAAAGTAGTCATCCAATTGATTTAGATGACGTTGATGTTTTAGAGGCGGAACAAGATGATGAACTTGTATTAGATATTACCAATGCAAGAGGGAAGAGAAAGAAGAAAAAGTAGGCAAAATGTTGGGACCATTTTAAATTGGTTCAAATTGGTCGTGTTTAATTGGTTCAAACTAGGACGAATAATGTAACCCAATTGTGATCATTTATGTCTTTAAATTAATATTCTTATTCTTTATTGTTCCATGTGTTGATTTTACTATGGATTAATGTATTAAATTACTTAATCACTAATTTGATGATTTTGTAAATCCTTTATAAATAGATATATGAGTTTAGGATTTAGACCATATAGTAAAAGTTCGGTAAATTGACATAACGAGCAGAGATACCTATACTAATTAGTACTGTCATAACTGAATTCCTAGAACAAAGAACTCGTTTAACTAACCTATATTTACATATATATATATGGAATTGAAATAGTTAAATAAGCTCAATGAGAACTCGAGAAAGGTAAATTGAATACAATAGGAGAATTCAATCGAACACTATATTAGATATGAATTTTGATTTAAGATATAAATGTGATCAATAGGTGAAATTATTCTGCTCTAACATCCGTTCATTATTTAATTTCTAAACCAATCATGTGTGCATTAACTTATTTTCTTGCATTTAGATTACAACTCAAATCATACAAGTTTTTATTCTTCCATCGAATAATGGTTAGAAATTTTTTTTAGATTAAGTGCTAATGTATAGTCCTCGTGGGAACGATAATCCGGACTTTTAGGTCAATTTACTACTTGTTACGATCCATACCTTTGAGGAAATAAAATCGACAACAATCATTCTCATCAAAGCTTAAAAGTCCAATAACGTCACTTGTGTCATTCTAATGAAAACTTATAAGTCTTGTAATGGCAATTGTATCGTAATCATTGTCACTTGTAAACATTTAACATACATAATCTAACTTGGAGAATATTTGAAGTTTTATATTTTTTTAACAAAGATAAGAAACAATCCATTTTCCTTACAATTCTGATTTTATTTTTTTCCTATGCCTTGTGCTTACACATTTAACACCAATGATTATCTGTAATTTGAGTATTAACGAATTTTAATAGAGACACAAATCCTAAAGGCTTCCCAAAAGTTCCATCATGAATGTGCCTCGTGATGAGAACCCAACTCCATGACTTACGGATATGTAGTTTAAACCTCTGCTGGAAAAAACTATTTCATCATTACTTTCCCAATCAGCAACTCAATCCAAGGACTTCATTAACTGGAATCGTATTCAATGAGCACCCGATATACAAGTTAACGTAAATCATCTTAAATGAGTAATAATAGAAAGACGATGAATAAAAGAAACTAAAATCTGAAAAGACCAAAGCAAATCTATTGACATCGATAGAGAGAAATAGCATCAGCTCCATTTCTGTGTCAACATCGACCAAGGCTTGCCAAGGTTGAAGCATTAGAATATCCAACCAACAAATATAATATTGTAGTAAAGGTCTGAGAATTAATCAATCCTTAATGAGCTTATGCCAAGCAAAATAAGCAAAAATTCTCAGAAGAACAAAGAACAAAATATAACTAGAATTGAGAATTTGAAGGTGTTGAAAGATCAAAATCTCAATGTCTATATGTTGAAGTGTTGTGTTCCCCCACAAGAAGATGTGTTGTTTCATGTTTAGAAAATTAGAATAAATTTTCTGCAAGATACAAGAGGTGCCTTTCCTGTGCTTAAGCGATCAGAGGTTGCCACTGATAAATCCTGCATCTGTCTTTCACTCGAACGAGAAGATACTACATGGCTTTTACTTTGCTCACTTTTAATGACTTTCAATTTTTCCTCCAAAAATTCAACTTTAATCTACATCCAAGCATCCATGTACATGTCTTCTCTATATAACTGAATAACTTCAACTCCAACACCCTCCAGATACACCCTCCTATTTAGTGAACTTCAATAATCTAAATTCCTCATTAACCCACCATCTTCAAAATTCCAAATGTATCAAAAATTCATCAATGTAAAAAAAAAATAATAATAATAAAAAAAAAAACCTCAATTAAAATTATACAAATAAACTATGAAATCATAAACAAGCCCCCTTTTATTTTTTTTCATGTTATTCCTACACCAATTGAAGCACAAATCACATTTCAAAATGGGAAAAAAAAAATTGAAGGAAAAATTACCTTTTTACCGTACCAATTTGTAACAAAGAGGGATGAAGTAGTCTGAAATAAACTTGAATGGAAGAAGAATTTTTTTGCAATCTTGAAATGCACAAGAAATTGAGGGAAAGAAGTAGTCGTTAGTTTCAAATTTAGAGAAAGGGGTTTCACATTGAAATTGAAGAAGAAAGATGGATGTGAAAATGTGGGAAATTGGGTGATTATTTTACCATTAAACGAAGGATAATTTTGTTATTTGAGCAATAAAAATATCTTGGATTTTTTTTGTTTTTTTATTAATGTTGATCAAAGGCTATCTCTCCAAACGGAGTACTTTTAAGTTTAGCCTAGTCAAACTTTCTAAGATAGTCAAAAGATAAAAAGACTATATTACCCTTAATAAAATGAATTGAATATTGCAAAGTATATCCTGTCTTTTAAAATCGGTTTACAACCTAATTTTTATCTTCTATTTTGAATTTCAAAATATAAATCTATTCTTTGATCTAGTAAATTAGAATAATCTATAACATATTGTTCATATTTTTCTTTAAGTTTATTTTATTCTTCTGATAATGTATTAATATTTTTTAATTGAGAAGTAATATTATTTATTTTATCTAACAGTTTTTCTATTAAATTATCTAATCTTTCAATAGTATATCCAGGCATTAAACAACAAATATAATAAATAATCTTAGCGATTTAAAACTTCTAATAATAGTAATTAAAACATCATAAATAGCAGAAAACACTTATTAATGCAAAAAATATAACATAAATAAGAAAGATCTTACAGTATTAGAGCAGAAGGTAAAAGCAGATTAATATCAACGAGATTTCCCTCGAGCTTGCACCCATATGTTTGTATACTCAAATATAAGTGATCGGTGTTATTTGAATTTAAGAAAGTGGGTTATGGTCCAACACGACTTCCGCACACTCACTGGTTTTCTCTCTGACTCTTTTGCATACCTCACAATGGATCTCACGGAATCACAATTTTCCTTTCAACTCCTTGTTAAAACATCACCATGAATGGTAACATGGTTCAAATGGCTTTCTCAAACAACGCCAAAAACGGCAACACAAAAACGAGAAATTGCACAAACATCAAGGCTTTCACCGTTGGAGTATAAGTAAGATAAGAGTTTTCGAGAAAATAATAAGGATGAAAAAGAAATGTTTTGAAACAACTTTGATTTCATAAACACATCACACTAATATCTCTTACATAAGAGTACACATGCATATTTCGGCTACACTCTTGGTACTTTCTCTAAGGAAATTAGAACTCCATAGAGATTACCTTATTACACTCCTTACTGAAGAAAGACTGAAAATATTACAAGATATGGAAAGACTAGGTAGAGAGATATCTTTTGCTTAAAACTTGAATGCCTTCCTTCTGCGAATTATCCTTCAATTTATAGACTCCAAAAGCTTCTTAGCTGTCCTTCATTATTGTAGTTTTACTGTGTAAGATAGTAAGAATCTTACTGTGGCCTAAAGTTTTCTTGTCATAACATGGAAATTATTGGGGTAAACCCACAGTTTTTCTTTACCAGAATCTTTCTGATAAAGTAGTGATAAAGGGGTCCCTTTTACTTTTCCATATGTGACTCAAACCACTCATCCGGAAATTCATCTGGATCTAGAGAAATTGGTGAGATGTCACCTTCAGTGCAACAACATTCGCACTTATGTTTTGGATAACGCCAAAATTGTTTACACAGCTCTTCTCTTGTCTTCTGTGTCCCACTGACTAATCCTTCAAAGATATGATCACTCAATATGTCGAGATAGTGCCAATCTTCTTATTTAGTGGGTGCCACAGCTTTACTGTAGATCATGTGATCTTGTGACTCATACACCCATATGTTTTGTGTTTCTTCAATAATTTTTTGGATATGCTCAAACTGCTTCTTGTATCCCTTGGCTCTACGAAAAGTTATCATCTTGATTATATCTTCTGGTATGGATTCAATAACTTCATTCTTTTCAGGCTGAAGATGTTTGGTAGTAGTAACCATTTTGATAACATGGCTTGCTGGAAGCATCTTATTTTCTTCATCATCCCATTCAGGACTTGCAGTGAAGAATCTGATATAAATGTTCTTATGTTTAAGAACTTGACAATATCTTTCAATAGCACGAACTACATCTTTTGGTAGCATAGAAATTTCTTTTAAGGATTCTGATGGGTAAATACAGAGTATATTTCCCATTTCATACAGAGCACGAACCCAATAAGCTGGAGCTCCTGGATAGATATTAACTTTGTTATATGTTCCATACGTTAGAGTTTTCATCCATCCTCCAATGCTAGTATACCAGCAGCAGGCAAGATTGAACAATACGTATGTCAGAATAAAATCGTTTTTATTTTTGATATCCATAACACCAGGAGTGTTACATGCCTTGATAATATTTGAGCGATTAAGCTCTGGTATAGAGATACTCTCCTTCGTAAGTTTTTTCTCCTGTGAGGGAGACGAAGTAGTATACTCTTTGACAGATAGTTTATGAAGTTTTAATGCTTCTTGTTCAATATTGGCGTTAGAGCCTTCAAATTTATTGGCACTAGGGCCTTCAGATAATACAGCCTTGTTGGCCTTTTCCGATATTGGCTTAGCAACAGCCATCTCCATCATTGCTATCTTGGATTCTATTGCAGCAACTTTTACACTCATCTCGAATTTCAATGCTTCGAGTTCCTTCTTGATTTGCTCCATTCCTGGTTAAGAAATCTGGAATAAAATTGTCTTTTCCTTTAATATGGACAATATCAAAATTTAATGGCGCAAACCACATTTGCATTCTAATAAGTGGCCTTTCAGCTGCACTTGTTCCAAGTTTATTAGTTAACAATGGTTTTACCTG
Organism: Osmanthus fragrans; assembly: GCA_019395295.1. NCBI lineage: Eukaryota > Viridiplantae > Streptophyta > Magnoliopsida > Lamiales > Oleaceae > Osmanthus > Osmanthus fragrans. The sequence continues at coordinate 8,335,773 of CM033356.1, forward strand.
AGTATTATCTGTTCTAATAAGAAACTTTTTAGGTAACAAATAAGGTTCAAATTTTGCTACTCCTTTCTTGACCGCTAAACATTCTTTTCGATTAATATCATATCTAGTTTCTGCATCCTTAAAAGCACCTGAAGTATAAGCAACAAGCTCTTCTGGGCATTTACATAATGGATTACAAAGAAATTCTCTATGATTCTCTTTTCTTTTGAGGATTGCTCCCCAGTGTAATAGAGATGCATCCGTTTCTAAAATAAAGAAATCATCATCATTAGGAATATTTAATTCGGGTAGATTTTCACATACTTTCTTTATTTTGTTTATCATTTCGATATCTTCTTCTGTCCATTCCCAATCAACACCTTTTCTAAGTTTTTTGGTAAAGTGTACTTTGTATTTAGAGCAATTTTTGATAAACTTTTCAAAGTAATTTAATAATCCAATAAAGCTTTGCAACTCTTTTTTATCTTTAATTACTTCTGAAAATTCGATAATCTTCTTACCAATATGAGGTTGTTGAAGTATTTTTTCTTCTGTAAAAATATATCCAAAGAATTCGATTTCAGTTTTAGCTATTTCTGCTTTTCTTTCAGATAGGGTTAAACCATATTTTTTGGCAATATAATTGAACTTCTTAAGATGTTCGATATGTTCTTTTAGATTTTTACTATGGATAAGGATATCATGTACATAAGCAATGCAGAAAGTTTGTATTGGTCTGATGATCTTATCCATTCTTTGTTGAAATATTGCAGGAGCATTCATTAATCCAAATGGCATAACATTCCACTCGAATTGTCCTAATGGATTAGGGGTTGTAAAACTAGTTAAAGGTTTAGATGCTTCATCTAGTATTATTTGCCAATATCCGGATTTACAATCAAATTTAGAGTATATTTTACTTCCTTGTATTTGTTTTATTAACAAATCTTTTATTGGTAATTTATAGCTATTAGGTATAGTTTTAGAATTTAGGTCTCTATAATCAATTACCATTCTAGCTTTTCCTCTTTTAATTTCATTATGGTTTCTTACCATAAATGCAGGACTATTATATTGACTAGTTGATTCTCTTATTACTCCTAATTCTAAGAGTTCTTTAATTTGTATTTTAAATTCTTTTTTATCTTCTTCGCTATATGGAAATTGTTTTCCAGATATCTTAGTATCTGGACTTTTTAGTTCAATGGTTGCAATATGTTTATCTTTGTCCCAATTGGCTAAGGGATGTTCATGATAACATTCTTTTAATTCTAGTTTAATTTTTTCTAACTCTTCTTCTAAATTGTCAATTCTTAATACAGGAATTTTTTGTTTATGATTGATTTCAGTATAACATTCACCACGATTACCTGCAGAACTCTGATGTCTAGGCTTATGGTGTATTGGTTGATGTGCAATTCCAATGGCTTTATAAATTCTTGGGGTTTTAATTTTGTGATTACAAGGTGTAGTGAATTCAAAACTATCTTTATATTGCGTAAATGGGCTGTATGTATAGAGAAAATTTTCTCCTAAAAGGATATCACATCCAATTTTATCGGTTGCATATATTCTAGGAATAAAACATTCTCTATTTCCTATAACTATAGGAACATTTTCTACAAAATCTCTATAGATTTCAACAATATCACTGGCAGTTTGGCCATAAGTCGTTTTCTTATAGTCTCTTTTATAATAATGTTCAGGAAATACATTTCTTTTACATAGGCAAATTCCAGATCCAGTATCAAGTATAGCATGAAATTTTATCATACAATAGTCTGGTAAATTGAGAGTTATCTCAATATATGGACTAAGTATACTAGTTTTGATTGATCTAATTCCTTGTATCATATAAATTGGTTCTTTGGTTTTATTAACTCTAGGAAGTATTTTCTGTTTATTTTCTATAGTTATTTGTAGGGTGTTTTTCTGAATAACATATGGTGATACCTTTTCAAGAAAATTCATTCCAAGTAATATTGGGCTAGTATCTTTTCCTTTCCTATAATCTTTATGTATTTTAAGGTTTAATTTAAATTGTTCTCCTTCTATATCAGTAAAACTTAGTTCAAGATTAACAAATGTTTTGATTTCATATTTAATTCCATGATAATCTGTAAGAGTTATTCCTTGTGGTAGGTTTTCTTCAGATAAATGATCAACTAAGTCTGCTCTTATATGGCTGGTACTAGCTCCTGTATTGACAAGGGCTATGATTTCTTCGTAGTTATTTTGATTATTGATATATTCAGTTAAGATAAAGAAGTTATCTTCCTCACACTTTCTTAGGTCAATATCAATACTATTTCTAGGTAATGTTGAGTAGTTTTTACTTGTAGATGGTCTACTAGAACTTACGAGTTCTCTAGTACTGATACATCTTTCTATTCTTCTACTAGGCATTCTAACTACAAGTTGTCCAGAGTTACTCAAAGTAGCTAATCCTTGATTTCCTACATTACTGTCTATTCTTTTAGCTCGTTGATGAAAATCAAGCAATATATCTTGTGGTAAGGAAATATTATTATCACTTAGCATTCTTGGGGGAGTAAATTGTGCTAGGTTTCTAAAGTCTTCATGAATTTCTATAAATTCTCCTGAAATTTTATTGATTTCCTTTTGGTGTGTAGTAGTAAAAGCATATAAAGCTTTACAATGTAAAGTTACAGCTTTACTCCTAGGTGGCATCATTAATCTATCGATTTTGTGATATAAATTTAGTCCTAGACTTAAGTTTTCATCTGATAAAGACATGGCAAATCCAGGTCTTATAGTAAATATAATTTTCTTATAAACAAGATTTCCAGAGACCATTCCTAATAGAGCATCCATAGGATCATGAAGTATTCTATTATCCATCAAGTATATCTGTATAGGAATATCCATTCATTCTCTAAAATATCCTTTGATCATAATTTGTATCCCTCCAATAACAATATTTTTTAATCTATCTCTAGTAGATTTTTTAATATTTGCTAATTCTCTATTAACCCATTCTTTTGTTATAAGAGGTATAGTAGTATTACCTTTAACATTTTCAATATTAATAGGTACTTCGTCATACTTAGCAATGTATATTGTTTTGTTAAACCAAGATAGTATAGGTCTTATAAAAACATCTTTATCTCTTAAAGATATTTATTTTTCTTTTATAGCTCCATATCTTTCTTCATCAAACACAACGGTTTGCGAAGTTCCTTCTTCATTATCTAAGTTGGTCTCAATAGTATCAATAATTTCTTGATTCATATAAATCTGTTCATATTCAGGTTCTTCAATTTCTTCTATATCTAGTTCATAGATTGAGTCAGTTTCAGATAATTCATCTAAATCTTCAATTATCTCATATTCTGAGTCAGATTCTATTTCTTCCATTAATCTAATGGACTTAACATTTTCTCTTCTATTTTTATTAGGACAATTGGGAGATATATGTCCTATTTCGTTACATGTAAAACATTTACATTTTTTTATAAAATTCCTCCTTAGATTTTTTCTGAGGTTTCTTATGTTGGTTAAATTCCTTTTTCCAAAGTTTTTTCTTCTTAAAATATTTTTTGTTGCTCTTAAATCCTTTATTTTTCTTCCAAGGTTTAAGAAATTTCTTAAATTTCTTTTTATAATATGGTTTCTTGGGTGGTTTGTGACAACCAAATTGGGGTACTGCTGCTATTTCTCCATAACAGCATAAACTAGCTTTCTTACCATGTTTTCTAAATAAGTGTTGGTATATAGATTTTTTGCACTATTCAGATATTTTTTTCTTAGCGAATGAAGTTCTCATTCCTAGAGTATCAGCCTTTTGATTAGGATTTTCCCATTCTAATTTCTTCCAATAAATTTGGTACTCCTCAAATAATTTCTGACCCCATGGCCAAGGTAGTTTAAGAAAATATCTATTTAGTAATTTTTTATCCTCTTCAGATATATTCCATTCTTTTATGGATTTGGATGCTTTGATATATATTTTTTCGAATTTCTTAGTATATTCATTTAATTCACACATATCACAGATTTTTAAAAATTCCATTTCTCTTTCCGCTTGTAAGGTTTCTTGAGTAATCATATCAATTTTAGTTTCAGGTATAACTTCTCCTAAGAGTAGATGTCTAAAGAAATTTTCTATTCATTTTAAAATCCCTTTAAAATTTTCAGCATCTAAACTTTCATTACTATCTATGGTAGTTGTAGATTTTTCTCCATATTTGATTTGATTTTTGGTTTCTTCAGAAGTTCTTCTCCAGATGTCTGAAGTAATTCCTCTAAATATGTGGATTATAAAGTTATAAGCTTGAGTGGTATTCCATCTATGAAAAGCAACAGCTAAATCAGTAGCTTTTGCCCAAGAATCAATAACTTCGCTTTTATTATTGCTATCATCAATATCTAACCATATTCCTGTTGTAGGAATGGGTTCAGTAAATAATCTAACAGGATTATTATCCCTAAGATGTATAGACTTGGTTGCAATAGTTTTTGGACCTTTTCTAAAATTATATCCTGCTCGCTCATTAGTTATTCCATGTTCTTTTATCCATTCTAAATTCCAGTCATCAGACTCATCTTGAATCCAATCAGTAGTGACATTAGTTCCACTAGTTTCTCCGATCAACGGCTCAACTTGTTCATTTAAAGGTGGAGTGTTAATTTCAGTAGTTTCATCTTTAGGTGGAGGATCATTCATATATATATTCTCAATTTGAATAGCTAATTGTTCTAAACTTTGTTTATAAGCTTCTAATTCCTCTCCAGTGGCTTCAAAGAATTTGGCTTCTAATTCTTCTATAACATATGCTGGTAAGGGTGGTTCGATTGAAGTATAAGAATTATTTTTAAGTTTTAATTCTTTAAATTTTGATTCAATCTGTTTAAATAAGATTTGTGGTCCAATCTTAATATTATCATTTACGATTTCTAAATTTGATTCAATATTTTTTACATGAGTTATGATGTCTTGACTTATGATATCGATTTTTTCTAAAGGTAAAGCATAATTATCATATTGTTCTAAAAATTGATTTATAATAATATCTTCTTCTTCATATTCGGGAGATTCATCTACTAAAATTTGTAATGCTTTATTTTTTACTTCAGTTAACTGTTGAGAATTATTTATTTGTTTTATCTCTTCACTTATAAATTTAAATTTGCTACTTAAATTTGTCGCTAACTCTTGTAATTTAATTCTATTAGTATTAGTTAAAATAACAATATTTTGTAATTCTTCTAAAATTAGTTTATCTTTTCTATCCATTCTAGAAAATATTTCTAAAGTTCTAAAATTTTTCTTCAGGTTCGTTACTAGGCTCTGATACCAATTTTGTGGAAAGGCGAAAGAGTTAATATAGATCAAAAATAGTTTGAGGACTTAATTGAAAATATTTTAAATGAAGATGACAATGGGTGCAATTTTTATATTTAGGGGTATATTAGGTAGTTAGTAATGAAAAATTTGGTCAATGGCTATTTTGGAAAAGTGAGTGGGTTAACCGGCTATTTGCCACCTATTCCTCCTCTCCAAACACTTTATACAGCCCGTGTATTTGGCCAAGAGTCAATGCCAGTTTGTTTGACCGTTTAAATGACCACACCTGCACATATCGGAGGAAAAAATATCATCATCCAAGTTAAAAGGGGGGTACTTCCCAGTTTGGCCTAGTCAAAGGCCCAAATTTTCAAATTGACTTTTTATTCTACCATATTTCCACATTGGCCTAAAAAATATCAAAAGACTAAAATGCCCTTAAGTATATTAAACAATTACAAATATGATTTTTTGTAAAATACAATACTACCCTTTTACTTAACAAATAAAAACCAAACAATCCTTGCTGAAAATTTAAAATTAGATCCTACACAGATAAAAACTCTCTCATCTTCTTCAATCCGAAAATATCAAAAATATCGATAGTTGAAGGAAGAAATTGTTTTCTGCCAATAACTTCGAACCGGTAAGTATATTTACATATGTTTAATTTTATTTTCGTTAAATGTATATTACAAATGAAAACATTAAGATGTATGGATTGTAGCAGATAAATTTTGTAGCATCTGTATATATTTTTTTTAGCACGATAGGAGAAAATTTTTTATCTTCAGTTAAATTTTTCGATTCACACAACCAAAAAGCTGTTTACAGCCGAACAGCCGGCTGTTAAATTTATTTCTTGTTTTAATTGGCGCTGTGAGCCCAATTTTTGAATAAATAAATTTTGTAATGCAGATATGAGGATTGTACTCCCAATTTGTTACTTTGGTGATTTCGAATTGGATGAAAGTAATCGATGGGTATGGAAATGGTCGAATGATATACAAGATAGTGTTCCAACACATATAACAGAGAGTACATCGTACGAGGAATTGTTTGATGATATTCAGAAAAGTCTGAACGTCGATTCATCTCGATAGGATATGGTATTAAGATTTCAATTCAGAGAGCATTTGCCTTTTTCTATTCCACCTACAAAGATTACATCTGATGTTCATGTGAATTATCTGTTTGAGTTGAACAAAACGCAAATGACCCCTATTTGCGTGACATTAGTGAGGAAGGATGACACGGAAGGTATAAATGCCGGCTCAGATGGTGCAACAGGTTTTTGGGATACAGTGCAGATAGCCTGCGAGGATGAGGTTAATATTCCCGAGACAGTTTTACCTGATCGTGATATGGATGTGCCGCACAGAGTTCAGTCGGTAGTTCAAGATAGCGAGAACATTAATGCAAATGAATTTACGAATGAGGATTTGGCTGCTTTATCCCGGCGTAGATGTGAGTGGAGTGGGAACACAGAGGCCGGAACAAGTGGACCGTCATCTAATTATTCACGTGTGGCTCCCGATGATGATGATCTGCACGTCGAGCAGCAGTTTGTCACGAAGACAGATCTACAGGTAGCTGTGCACGAGCTGGCATTGAAATTCAACTTTGAGTTCAAGGTAAAGAAATCAAACAAGTCTTTGTTGACACTTGTTTGCGTCAATGATAATTGCCATTGGCGGTTGCGAGCGATTAAGATGGAAACGAATGAGTCATTTGTAGTTCGCAAGTATACCCGAGAACATACTTGTGGATTGGGAACTCGTGTAAACGATCACAAACAAGCTCGGTCATGGTTTATTGGTCGACAAATAATGGACAAGTATGAGGACCCACGGACGATCTATAGACCTTCAGACATCGTGAACGACGTCCGACGAAACTACGGAGTGAAACTAAGTTACAAGAAGGCCTGGAAGGCCAAAGAATGCGCGTTGGAGCAATTAATGGGCTCGGCCGAGGAAAGTTATGCGAAATTGGCTCAATACTGCCATAATTTGGGGACAACTAATCATGGTTCCCCTTATTTCATTGCGACGGAGGGTGAGAATTGTTTTAAGTATTTATTCATAGCTCTTGGACAATGCATCAGAGGATTTAAAAATGCGATGCGACCCGTAATTTTAGTTGACGGTACAACTCTGAAATCGAAGTACGGGGGCAAGCTGATTATTGCTACATGTCAAGATCCCAACATCCAGATTTACCCACTTGCATTCGGCGTAGTCGACAGTGAGAATGATATGGCAATGTGTTGGTTTTTTACGAAGCTTAGGGAAGTGATCGGGGATGTCGAGGATCTTGCCTTTATAACTGATCGGGGTCAATCTCTGATAAATGCTATTGCTGAAGTTTTCCCCGAAGCACATCACGGGTATTGCATGTACCATATACAGGGTAATCTAAAGACTAAGTATAGGGGCAAAGGCATAGTTGGATTGTTTAGGAGTGCGGCGGAAGCTTACAGTGTCGAGGACTGTAATATGTTTATGGTCGAGATAGGAAATAAGTCGTACCCGGCATGGGAGTATCTTACCAAAATGGGGATGGAACATTGGGCGCGATCACATTTTTCAGGACGTCGGTACAACTTGATGACGTCGAACAACGTGGAGTCTCTGAATTCATTGTTCAAGAAGGATCGAGAGTTGCCAATCATTGCAATGATTGAGAACATCCATACCAAGCTGCAGCAGTGGTTTCACGATCGACGTGCGTAATCACATAATTGCACGAGTATGCTAGCCCCGGCTCAAGAGGATAAATTATTCAAGGCTGCGGAGGTCGGGATAAGGTTGGTTGTGGAACCGTTGGATGAGTCGCGCTTCTCTGTACATTGTGCACGTCATCTGGCATACATGGTGGACTTGACAATCAACACATGTACTTGTAATCGATTTCAGCTGGAGAGTTTTCCATGCGAGCATGCAGTCGCAGTAGCTATGCACAAAAATTTTGCACCAACTACATTATGCTCTGATTATTACACGGCTGATTATTGGAGAGCAGCGTATGCAGACACTATATTTCCCCTACCAAACGAAGCTGATTGGGAAGTTCCTGACTGTATTCTCTCGTTTAATAGTATGTCACCACCGATAATTGAACCGCGTGGCCCTGGACGTCCACGTACTTCTAGAATACCCTCCACTGGAGAATTTTCTCGACCGCGTAGGTGCGGCAGATGTAGAGAAGTCGGTCATACTCGTGTAAATTGTAATAGTCAGGTTCCTCTGAGTGACAATTAGCTGACTGTGTAATGTAATTGATGTTAAATGAATAATATTTATATTCATGTCAGTATTATAAATGCCATATATATATTATATTTACAATCATTGATCTACAAAGAAACTTTCATATACATTTTTATGAATATGCATATATGTACAATTACTTATAATTACAAAAAAATTTGTCGAAATATTTACGGATCACAATTGAAAAAATACAAGTCGGCAGCTAATTTCCGACGCCAAATGTTAATCCATGCTTGGTTGATTCCATCAACCTTCTGTCCTATACTAAAAAATTCTATGTATTTTATTGCAAACATGCCGCAGTCGCCCCTGCAATTAATATCATAATGTGTTAGACAATTGACATCAGAAATCGTGCAGTTACAAAAAAAAAATATTCTAGGTATAAACACTTACGATACAGATTGTCTCGTCGTCGTCATGTTCCGCACGATGGCTAGTCTATCTTGCACAATCACATCCGCTCGTCTAGCCATCATAGGAACGATCACAGCTAGAGGCTCTAATACCTGTTCGAGCTGGCCTTGTGTCAGACACGAATGATCGGAGTCATACACATAGATAGTGGAGTCAGCGAATATGATTTCTACAGCAAAACAATGCAGGTTCGCGATCACTGGTATGTACAGATGTGTACATTCCTCCCAAGGCTTCCCTTCGACACTCGGCCACACTCCGAGTACCCACTCCATCATGTAATCGGGGATCGTGTACGTGTTACCCACTCGCTGGAGCGAATCGTACTCTATGACAATAGCGCGTGAAAACTCGGTGTTCAGTATGAGTCGTCCAGGAAGGGCAAACAATATTGGAAATCGTCTAGCACGATCACGCAACAAATCCATGGCCATGTCAATGTGCTAGGACAATGAAAAATCAATACGTTACGTTTGAAAATATTATTTCAATTCATATACAACGGTGAGTATATAATATCAATAAAAATAAGCCTAATTCATTTACATCGTCGGCGAGCCATGCTCCAGGCCAGCTGATGTCGTGGAACCAATTGTATGCGTCAGAGATCGTCCTGGAAGATATCGTGTGGCTGGCTCTGAAAACAATACAAAACGAATGTTAAAGGACGCGTAGTACAGTAAACGTAATGCACGTTAATAAATTAATACAGTACATACCCGGGCCTTATCGATCTCCATACCGGCTCGAACAGTCTCCATTTCGCGGGGTCCACCTCCCTGAAGAGATTGGGGTACGTCCCATCAATGTACGTCCTCCTCTTTGTCTCGGCTGTGTATGGAGAAACTACATACTGCGACGGTACCCTGGCCCTCTTGCCGACCACCTGCTCCACGTCGGCAGCGCCACGCTTCTCTCCCGCGCCCACCCCAGGTGTACTAGCGGCATCCACCACCTCGGGGGTCGTGCTCTCCACCGCTGTCGGGGTCACAGCCTCCGCCACCGTCTCTGTTGTCTCCTCGTGGCTCCCCACCTCAACAGCCATCTGGGTCACCCCCCTGACCCGGCCTCCTGCACCTGGCCTCCTGTACCCCCGCTGTCGTCTCCTCGTGGCTCCCCACCTCAACTACTATCTGGGTCACCCCCCGTAACCCCGCCTCATGCACCCCCACCTCCTGTACCCCCTCCTCCTGCACCCCTGCAATCGTCTCCTCGTGGCTCCCCACCTCAACTGCCATTTGGGTCACCCCCCCTGACCCCGCCTCCTGCACCCTCGCCTCCGGCATCCTACGGACCGCCGTCCATAGTGACTGTAATCCATCATCTGACCATAATGGTGAGTGACCTCGATCTCCCTCTCCATCACCCCGTCTACCACCCCGTCCATCACCATCTCCTCGTAGTCCTGTTATATCGCATCGAAGAGCTACGACTGCCACGTCAAGGTCTGATATATGGGTGCGTAGCACTGATACATCCTGACGTAAGCTCGATATCTCGGCTGAGATCTCGGTCCGCTTCTCCCCTACATCGTCCCGTAGTGCCCCCACCTCCTCTCTCATCTCCCCTCGAAGCGCCACTATCTCCTCTCGCATCGCCCCTATGTCCCCTCTCATCTCCACCATAAATCCAGTCAGAAGGACATGCAGGTCATCGAGTGCAGGAGATTAATGGGGTAGGTGCCTGGATGGAGGAGAAATAGATCTCATAGGCGGGGGTGATCTCCTCGGGGGGGGGAGACGGTGACGGCATCGGCAACGGTGATGGCCTCGGGGGGAGAGACGTTGACGGCATCGGCAACGGTGATGGCCTCGGGGGGGGGGGGAGAAGGTGACAGCATCGGCAACGGTGATGCCCTCGACGACGGTGATGCCCTCCCCGGAGACAATCGTCGATCAACCAAATCACGGTCCTACACGAGTGATAACATTGACAATTAATTTTTATTTAACGAAAGTCAGATAACACATAGCGATGAACATTATATATTCCATTCACGTACCTCCTCGGGGTATGGGATGGAATCGAGAGTCGGCTCGTCTTCATTGTGCGGATCGGTCTCGCATCGCCCATATCCGTGAGCCTCCTCCTCCCTCGATGACACCAACTCAGTTATGACTTCAACCTGACATAACCACATTTCGACTAGTTAATAATCATGTGTTCAGATATCTGAGTTAAAAACAACATAAATCGAAAAACGTATTATCTCACCTGAGCGTCGTCGAGGATGGCAGATAATTGTTTGCTAGTTGGATATCCGCCAGCTTGAGATGCTTGCCAATGATGCATCCGAGGGACGCGTGTCTCCAGTCGAGTCGCATACCGGTCACCGATGACTGGGACAGTCTCGTACGCCCAAATCTGCAACAATTACAATTATTACATTTATATCTATTATGAACAATATTCTAAGACTAAATTATGTGAAAAATATACCTGCACAGCCAGGGGCAATCCGTATGTATCATACTTCCGCATGGTCCCCCTCGGCCTCGAATGCAATCTCGTGAAAACGTGCACCGTGTCCTTAAAACATCTCTGCCCCCACGGATATGTGTTAAAAGCATCAAGATCATCGACCATCTCAAATTGGAAGGGGTCAATCGCAGTCCTCCTGTGGTGACATCGTAATGTGCTCTCCAGGATGTAGACCAGGCCGAGCTTCAATCTATCTAACATGTCGTCACACCTGGTAATCGCCTCAGCCAACTGCGTCAAATAAACTGACCCCTGCCCTTGAAAGTATGTGTCGTGCAGCCTACTGGTCCTCTGCGCACCGACATGACCAGCATCAACGCCCGTAATCTTCAATCCAGTGATCATCACAAAGTCGAACACAGAAAAACTGGCGACTTTGCCTCCGAGATCGAAATGGAGGGCATCGCCGTCCACTGGACTCAGCAATCGACATAGTAGGGCATCGATGATCTGCCCCGAAAACAACAAGTGTCTCAACTCGTACAAGGGCCACAAAAAGGACTGCTGAAGCATATCTTGATGTTCTGCATCCAACTGATCCAGGATTGCTCTGTAACTGTTAAGGCTACCGTTCCAGGTAACCTTACCTGGCATCTGTCTCAATGTCGCATCTAAATGATACTCCATGCTGCAAAAAATTAAATTATTAGCACATGAAACAATAGATACTGACAACAATAGATAAGGGATTACAAGTAAAAAAACGGACAACATAATTATCAATTTAATTTTTCCCTTTGAATTTCGTTTTTGGTAATTATCAATTTTACAATTACATTTAATTAAAACAAAACAAATTTATGAAAGTAAAAAATAATTCAAATATTATTTAATTACGTTTGATTTTTGGTAATTATCATATATATATATATATATATATATATATATATATATATATATATACACATATAATTAAATGAAAAAAAATTATTACTATTTAATTAACTTTTAATAACATAAATATTTATTAACAAATAATATTAAATTCAAGAATTTTATATTATTTGTTAAAAAATTCAAATGAAAATCTAATAAGAGTGCAAATTTTTTTTCAAAATAATATTTAAAATTAAATAATTGTTTATTTTGTTTTATATATACAAATAAAACAAAATAAATTTGAATTCTTTATTTATTAAAGTAACAAAAGAATACAAATATTATTTAATTACGTTATGTTTTATTTTTGGTATTAAATTATTTAATTAAAAAAATTATTTATTGTATTTTATATATGCAATTTAAAATAAAAGGAAATTATTGAAGAAAAAATACAAGTATTATTTAATTATATTTGGAATATACTATATTAAAAATTTAATATTATTTCATTTTTCTAATTATAAATTTAAAGTTATTTCTTTTATTATATTAAAAATTAAATTTTATTAAATTTCTGTTATGTATAATAATATACAGAATAACAATTAAATTCGAAAAATTAAATTGTTTATTGTTTTTAAAAAAAAAAAATTAATTATAATAATAATTAAATTCGAAAAATTAAATTGTTTATTGTTATTATAATTTAATTATAATATTAATTAAATTCGAAATAAAATTAAACCGCCGGTCAAACCAGCTGTACACAACCGGTCAAACCGGCTGTACACAGCCGGTCAAACCGGCTGTGTACAGCCGGTTTTCAAGCGACAATCCTCAGTCGCCGGAAAACGCCTTTTCCGGTGACTGAGGTGCTTAAAACGTGCCAAAAATTCATTTTTGCATCCCAAAAATTGTCCACAATCTATCTACTCCATCTTTTTAACCTAATAATGAACTATTAATCCAACTAAATGTACAAAAATTTAAATTTATACCAATAAAAATAATTTCCATTCTCATTGATTATTTGAAACTAACCTATACACGCTGTGGTCGATCTGGGTCCTCGCTGAGTTTGTCCTTTCGTCGTCTTCTGCTCGTCGGTTTAGAGAGAGATAGAGAGGGTCGGTTTAGAGAGAGAAACGGTCGGTTTAGAGAGAGAAGTCGGTTGGCTGTGTATTGTGAGTAGGGATGGCAACGAGCCGGGCCGGCTTGGCTCGCGGGCCGAAATTTTAGGCCCGGGCTCGGCTCGGGCTCGGAGGATCCGGGCTTTTTTCGAGCCCGAGCCGAGTCGAGCCAAAGTTCGGTGAAATTTTTGGGGCTCGGCCCGGGCTTCGGCTCGGGCTTTTCCCGAGCCGAGTCGGCCCGAGCCCGGGCCGGCCCGTATTTTCCTATTTTTTTAATTTTTTTTAAAAAAAATTCAGTATTGATACGGTCATATTTTATACCCGATGACTAAACCGGGCCGACGACTTTCTCTTCCTGTACGGTAAGTGGTATGCTCTTCCAACAAATCTCGAGGAGCATTCTCTTCGACCTTCCGGGTGTGGGCACCATGTCCTCGAGCAAGATCCTCGGGCAATGGGGGATAAACTACCCTCGATGATTAAGACTTCACATCCATTTAGACTTTGCGTGTACTTAGGACTCTCCATACCACTAGAGTTCTACGTGATGCTAAACACTTCAATATGGTAAGTTCCCCATGGACCCAAGTGTTTGAGTCCTACTACAAGTGTATTACCCCTCCTCCTATAAATAAAGCATCCCAATTCATTATTCAGGTACCTAATATGCATTTTTTCAGTTTACAGCCTTACGCATATATTCTCTTACTAACTTAAGCATCGGAGGGGCTACGAGGACACACCTCGACGCCTTTGTTTCAGGCGTTGGAAGATCACGTTCGTGCTCGTCATCATTCGTCAAGCTCGGAATTGTCCAGGTAGGATTTTTGGTAGCATCATTGGCGCCGTCTGTGGGAAATCGCTACTAAAAGTCATGGTTAGCACGCGTTCAGGTCTTCCTCCGGCAAGCTCATCCGCTCCAAACCCTCCTCCCGCTACTGAAAACCCCATGGTTCATCAGGAAGAATCGTCAGAAATTCCGGCTCCACCTCCGGCAGTGATCACGACTGAAGCCTTTGAAGAACTTCGCCAGCAAGTTATCACATTTACTCAGTTGTTAAATCAAAGAACTCCCCCACCAGAAGCAGGACCTCGCAGGTTTCATGGCCGATGCTCGAGCTCACGTACGTCGACCAATTCCCGATGTGGCTGAGGCGGGAACCTCAGGCGGACATATGGGATCGGCCACGAGATCGGTCACATTGGATTCCGGCGACCTCGCCAAGATCATTCAAGATGGGATAACGGCAGGTTTGCTTCAGAATAATAGAGGTGCAGTAGGTTTCAGACCCAACACACCGTTTACTCAAGAGATATTGTCGTACCCGCTCCCCGACAGGTTCAAGTATCCTCGCATAAAGGAATACGACGGTACAACCGACCCTATTAATCACCTCAATATCTATACTGATGTCATGAATCTACAAGTAGCCCCAGATCAGGTGATGTGTAAATCATTCCCGCAAACTTTGACTAACGCTGCTAGGGATTGGTTCTCGACCTTGGAGCCCAATTCCATCTCCTCATTCTCAGATTTAGCCGATAAGTTTTCTGCCTTCTTCGCAAGTAGTAAGCGCATCAGGAAAACTGCGGCATCCCTCATGCAACTTCGACAGGGGCAGAACGAAACTCTGCGTGTTTTCATGACAAGGTTCAACAAGGAGAGACTTCAAATCCCCGACCTGCACATTACGGCCGCCGTCTCCGCGCTGACATATGCCATAAGGTGTGAGGCTTTCAAGATGTCATTGTCAAAAACCCCACCAAAATCAGTGATCGAGCTCCTAACCCGAGGTGAGAAATACATCAACATGGAGGAAACTTTGAATCCAAAAAGGGGAAGCCCGACCACCGAGAAGGCCGAGCATAAGAGGCAACATGACCATGGTCACGGGCAGGAGATACCTCGAAATAAGCAGAGAACCGAGGTACCCCCGACCTCATTCACTAGGCTAAACACGTCAAAAACCAATATTTTGATGGAGATTAAGGACATGAAGGAACTTAAATGGCCGACGAGGTTGAAGTCCCCTCCTGACTCCCGAGACAAAAGTAAATACTGTGACTTTCATCGCGATCACGGACATACCACAGAATATTGCAAAGCCTTACAGCGGGAAATTGAAGCCCTCATCAAAAGGGGATTCTTGGGTACCTATGTTGGTCATGATAAGCGTCCTAGGAACGATCGTGATAGTACGAAAGACCCAGGGGAACGAAGCGGTGGTCAACCAACAGCTGGAACGATAAATATCATCATCGGGGGTATAGCATCAGGAGGAGATTCGAACAGTGGACGAAAGCAGTACGCCCGACAGTACACCTCATCCACTAGAGCAGCTCATAATAACCTCGAGGACATCACTTTTGGAATAAAGGATTTAGATGGCATATCTTTTCCTCACGATGATGCCTTGGTCATTTCGGCAATAGTGGCAAACTTTGAGGTAAAGAGGATCTTGGTTGACAATGGAAGTGCCGCCAACATACTCTCTCACGAAGCCTTCACCAAAATGGGAATCTCTCCCGAGCGGCTGAAGACAGTAAAAACCCCCCTTCAAGGATTTGGGGGAGGTATTATCATCCCAGAAGGAATAGTCGAACTACCTCTTACCTTAGGCTCAGGTAACGAACAGGTAACAGAGACCACACCCTTTCAAGTAGTTCGAACGTCGATGGCATACAACGCCATCCTGGGGAGACCGTTGCTCAATAAGGTAAAGGCCATTGTGTCCACTTTCCACCTCGCCATGAAATTCCCCACAGGTCATGGCATCGGGGTGGCTCGTGGAGATCAAACCGCAGCCAGGCAGTGCTATGTTTCTAGCGTTCGGGAAATAAAATCCGACGTCATGCAGATTATGGGGAAAGAGCTCGACCACGAACAGAGGGGCAGATTGGCCCCAGTGGAAGAATTAATGACGGTGGAGCTCGAGCACGGGAAAAAGGTCCAGGTTGGTCGGGATCTACAACCCGTGCTCATGACCGAACTTATGAGTTGCTTATCTCGAAACATGGATGTATTTGCGTGGAAGGTCGAAGACATGCCAGGTATAGACCCCGAAGTTGTCGTACACAGGCTTAACATTAGCCCGGGAGCCAACCCAGTCAAGCAAAGAAAAAGACAGTTTGCTCCAGAACGTCGACAGGTCATCCGGGAAGAAGTTGAAAAACTAGTCAGAGCTCGGTTCATCAGGGAGGTCCAATACCCTGATTGGCTCGCAAACGTCGTTCTGGTAAAAAAGGCAAATGGAAAGTGGAGAGTCTGCATTGATTTCACAGACCTCAATAAAGGCTGCCCGAAGGACAGTTACCCCCTACCTCGGATAGACGACCTGGTCGATAGCACATCAGGACACAAGTTGTACAGCTTTCTAGATGCATTTTCGGGGTACCATCAGATCCTTATGGCTGAGGAAGACCAGGAAAAGACGTCGTTCATGGCGGATTCTGCCATATACTGTTACAGGGTCATGCCCTTCGGTTTGAAGAACGCAGGAGCGACATACCAAAGACTCATCAACAAAGTCTTCGCCAATATGATCGGAAAAAATGTTGAAGCCTACATCGACGATATGGTAGTCAAGAGCAAACAGTTAGACAAACATGTGTTGGACCTGGAAGAGGTATTCGGCACTTTGCGCAAGTATAAGATGAAGCTCAACCCGGAAAAATGTGCATTCGGCGTGGCGTCGGGAAAATTCCTGGGTTTCATGATCACGCACAGGGGAATTGAAGCAAATCCGGACAAAATACAAGCTTTGACATTAATGGAATCACCTAGAAATAAAAAGGATGTTCAGAAGTTAACGGGCCGCGTCGCCGCCCTAAACAGGTTCATGTCAAGAGCAGCCGATAAATGCTTCCCATTCTTCAAGGTCCTACGAGGTAATCAAAATTTTGAATGGAATGAAGACTGTGAAAGAGCTCTACAAGAACTTAAAGAGAGTTTGGCAACTCCTCCTATCCTCGCTAAACCCGAGCCTGGTGACACTTTGTATTTGTACTTGGCCGTATCCCAGAACGCGGTAAGTGGTGTACTGGTAAAAGATGTTAACAAGGCCCAGCAGCCTATATATTACGTGAGCAAAGTCTTGCTTGACGCCGAGACCAGGTACAGTTTAGCCGAACAGCTCGCTCTTGCTTTGGTAACAACGGCACGTAAGCTCAGACAATATTTCCAGTCTCACCCCATTGTAGTGCTCACCAATCAACCGCTGAAGCACATACTGCAAAAACCCGACGTCTCCGGGAGGTTATTAAAATGGTCCATTGAGTTAGGAGAATTTGACATCGAGTACAAATCCCGACCAGCCATCAAAGCTCAGGCCTTAGCGGACTTCATCGCAGAACTCACCCCAAGGCCTCGGGGGCCAGGGGATAACCCGAACAGCAGCATTATATGGGAGGTTTTTGTCGATGGAGCATCAAATTCCTCGGGCTCGGGCGCTGGAGTCATTATCACAAGCCCTGACAAACTCGTGGATATTCAATGCGCGCTCAGATTCGAATTTGAGGCGACCAACAATGAGGCCGAGTATGAGGCTGTTATCATCGCTCTTGAACTCGCCATCAACCTTGAAATTGAACATATCAAAATTTTCAGCGACTCTCAACTGGTGGTCGGATAGATAGACGGCACATTCGAGAGGAAAGAAGAAAAGATGAGCCTATACTGCCTGAAAGTTCATGATCTCCAAAGACGATTTAAGAATTGTGAAATTACGAAGATTGCTCGTGCCGACAACAGTAAGGCAGATGCACTGTCAAGATTGGTTTTCATGGGGACCGATGGTCTAGACAGAACAGTCCATATCAAAATGGTGACAGAACCTAGCATCGCACGTTCTGTTGGGGTCATGGACATCGACAACGAGCCGTCATGGATAGACCCGATTTCAGAGTTCTTAACTAATGGAAGTCTCCCGAATGATCCTCGAACAGCGAGGAGTATCCGATCTCGAGCACCTAGGTATTGCATGATCAGAGGAGTCCTATTTCGAAGAAGCCTCACGCTTCCATATCTCAGATGCCTTAAGCCATCAGAGTCGTCCCAAGCTCTAGCTGAAGTTCATGAAGGGGTATGTGGAAACCATCAAGGAGCTCGAGCTCTTGCCTTCAAATTAATAAGGTATGGATACTATTGGCCTACAATGAAGAAAGATGCCTCCGAATATGTAAGGAAATGTGACAAGTGCCAGAGATTCGGCAACATCATTCACTCTCCAGCCGAAGACCTTACTTCTATTACATGCTCGGCCCCATTTGAGCAATGGGGGGTCGACATCCTCGGGCCATTCCCGATTTCAAGAGGACAATTAAAATTTGTTGCTGTAGCAGTAGAATATTTTACCAAGTGGGCGGAGGCCGAACCCCTAGCAACGATTTCAGAACCCAAGCTACGGGCGTTTGTATGGAAATCAATTATTTGTAGGTTCGGGATACCCAGAGTCCTCATAACCGACAATGGAAGGCAGTTTGATAATGCTCAGTTTAGAGGTTTCTGCACCAACCTTGGAATAAATCACAGACTAACCTCGGTTTCGCACCCACAGAGCAACGGTTTAGCTGAGGTTACGAATCGAATTATACTGCAAGACCTCCGGACAAGGCTCGGGAATGCCAAAGGTTCTTGGTCTGAAAAGCTGCCTTCAATACTTTGGACATATAGAACCTCTCATAAAACGACAACGGGCGAAACCCCCTTCATGCTTGCATTTGGCATCGAGGCAACCATCCCTGTGGAAATTAGTCTGCCCAGCCTACGGAGACTTGAGACCAATTCCTCAGACAACACAACGGAACATTTGGACCTCCTCGAAGAGGTTAGAGAACAGGCCTCTTTAAAAGTCAGCTCCTACCAAAACAGAGTGGCAAGACATTTCAATAGCAAGGTAAGATCCCGAAAGTTCAGGGTAGGAGACCTCGTTCTAAGGAAGGCTGAAGCTGCTGGCCATCACCCTGGGAAGCTCGGCCCTGTTTGGGAAGGACCATTTGAAGTGATACGACAACTTCGAGGAGGGGCATACAGCTTAAGAGACACGTCGGGAAAACCTCTTCCAAGACCCTGGAACGCGGATAACCTGAAAATCTACTACAAGTAAATCGCCCTACCTCTACTCGGTAACCCGTTTTCTCTCTTCTTTACATAATAAGACTCATATGACCTATTTTAGTTTTTGTTTTTGTCTTTAGTTCGTAGTCGGGCCTGCGCGCCCACTCGTTATTTCTTAGTGTCGGACCTGCGCGTCCATACATCTTTTTATTGTCGGGCCTGCGTGCCCATTTACATTTTCCTTTGTAATGAACTACGTTCGGCTTGATCCCGTTTGGGTACGTAGGCAGCTTGGATGAAATATAAATCCAAGTCCAGTTCGAAAAGTTAATGAACTCCAAATTCAAGTTTGGTCACAATGATGGAAAGCCTTGCTCCTCGAGCAAGCCCTCAAAGCCTTGTTCCTCGAGCAAGCCCTCAAAGCCTTGCTCATCGAGCAAGCACCAAAGCCTTGCTCCTCGAGCAAGCCCTCAAAGCCTTGTTCCTCGAGCAAGCCCCAAATCCTTGCTCCTCGAGCAAGCCCTCAAAGCCTTGTTCCTCGAGCAAGCCCTCAAAGCCTTGCTCATCGAGCAAGCACCAAAGCCTTGCTCCTCGAGCAAGCCCTCAAAGCCTTGTTCCTCGAGCAAGCCCTCAAAGCCTTGTTCCTCGAGCAAGCCCTCAAAGCCTTGCTCATCGAGCAAGCACCAAAGCCTTGCTCCTCGAGCAAGCCCTCAAAGCCTTGTTCCTCGAGCAAGCCCTCAAAGCCTTGTTCCTCGAGCAAGCCCCAAATCCTTGCTCCTCGAGCAAGCCCTCAAAGCCTTGCTCCTCGAGCAAGCCCTCAAAGCCTTGTTCCTCGAGCAAGCCCCAAATCCTTGATCCTCGAGCAAGCCCTCAAAGCCTTGCTCCTCGAGCAAGCCCTCAAAACCTTGTTCCTCGAGCAAGCCCCAAATCCTTGCTCCTCGAGCAAGCTCCAAAGCCTTGCTCCTCGAGCAAGCCCTCAGAGCCTTGCTCCTCGAGTTGATTAAAATAAATTTCAGTTGATTAAAATCGACCTAAACTGCTCGAGATTAGTACACGGCCTATGATCGACTACATTGCTCGAGATTATAACTTGTTGAATTGCGTGTGGTTCAATTGACAAATCGTGCTCGAGTGTGCATCGTCGTCGAACAATTACGTTAAGATCCAAAAATAAGTCAAAAGATCGAGCATTTTCTATTCAAAAAGACATTGCTCGGTTACATAGAAGCAAAATGAAATACAATGTTCGGGAAATGAAAATGACTAGTCCAGATCTTCAGTGCTCGGGGGCCTATCAACCTCGTCCTCTGCTGCTGAGTCATCCTCACCCCCAATCATCGTGGCCTCTGAAGATGAGAGCTCGAGATTGTCCAGGACGTCGGGATCGGCAGTAAGGTCATCAGGTGTGACGTCGGGCATCCTCGAGCGCAGGAATGCTCGAGCTTGCTTAAAAGCATAATTGTAGGACCCCATAGCATATTCCCCTCTCATTGCTCCGAATTCCTCGGACTTCTTGAAGTCCTCCACTGCCTTCGCCCGAGCATCTTCAATGGCAGCCTCGAACTCCTTTGTCTTGGCCTCGAGCTCCAGCTTCGCATCCTCGGCCTCATCCTTGGCCACCCCGACCTCATCCCGAGCTTGCCTAAGGTTGGCCTCGAGCTCTCTCTTCAAGTTCTCCAGCTTGGCACGCTCAGCCTCGAGGTCCATGATCCTCTTTCCTCGAAGGTCAACCTCTTCTTCAAGCCCAGCCAGCCTGTTGGCCTCATGGTCGCCCCTCAGGGATAGTGCCCGAGCAACACTCAAAGCCTGAGAATAAAAGCAACGTTATTGCTCGAGCAGTAAAAAACAATGTGCAAAATAAAGGGCTCAGACCGAGGTACCTTCAATGTTAGAGCCTCGACGACCTTGACACCCTCGCTCATGCTGGCCCCTTCTCCTCGATATTTCGAAAGAAGCTCGGGCAGGAGAGTGCACCTCTCAACGTCGGATGTCGCCGGGGGAGGAGGAAGGGAGACTTCGTCGTCCAAATCAACGACCAATGGGGTACCCCGAGGCGTACGTTCTCGAGGATCCAGGATCGGGGGTGTTGGAGCACGTGTGGTCGGGGTTGTACCACCAAATCCAGAGGCTTCGCCGGGCATCCTCCTCGCATGATCAGGAGTATTTTCTCGAGGCCTCTTCTTTCCTTTTTTCCTGGCCTGCTTGGCCGGGGCTGTCCTCGTTTTCTGTTGGGTAGCTCGGCGGAGGTCAGAAGGGTCGAACGTCATCTCAATTCCTGCAAAAATAAACAAGGCATTAGCACGACGAAGTTAGAGAATGTCCAATATAAAAAGGTGCTCGTTCCTACCCCCGACGCCCTTAACATTTGCTAGATCGAGGATGTCATCCCCGAGGAGATCCTCCATACTAAAAGCCAAAGGCTCAAGCTCGACCAGCTTTTGCCTATCATTTTCGAGCACTTCAAAGTATGCTTGTCCCTCGTTGAAGTACTCAGTGCTCGGAATATTCCACCTCGGACCAAATGGATGCCCGGTGTCTTGGGGATGGATGAAAAAGAATTTGGACTTCCACCCCTTCAGGGAGCTCGGCATTTTGGGTACCTTGAACTCACCCCGGGAAGAAAGGTAAACAAAGCAGTTAAAGCCCGGGAGAGTCTTCAACTCGAAGATCAACCTGAGCAGGTCTAACCTCGGGGTAATACATAAATACCTACAGGCGAGGAAAAAGTAGACGAGCAGTCTCCAACCATTTGGGACGAGCTGTCCAGGGCACATCCTTTGCTCGACTAGGAATTCTACAAAGAATGGGTGAAGTGGCCACCTGAACCCCCCTTTTAAAGCATCCCTATAAATAGCTATCTCCCCATCCCGGGCACTACTAGCTCTATCCTCGACCCCCGGAAGCCGAACATCACATGCAGGCATGATCCCGAACTCCCGGGCTATTCCTATCACCTCGTGCTCCTTATATCGACTACTTAGGTCGGGCACGGTAAGAGCAGGTCGTGGCTCTATGGGGATGGCGTAGGGAATTATGGAATGACCTACGTCGTCGGGTGTAGAACCCGATCCCGACGAGCTGCTAGTACTAGACATTTTTTGAAAAATAAAAAACTTAAAATTATCTAGAGGTCGCGAGCTCTTACCTTAAGCCTAATCCCGAGGTGGTCCGAGGATTGTTTGATGAATGTAGTGCGACAAATGAGGTGGGACATGGGGGTATTTATAGGATTTTAGGGAAGGCCAGAGGTCTTTCAATCATGACCGTTGGAATGTGCCACGTGGCAACCATCCAGAATTGAGGCCCGAATCTCGAGGCCACGTGTCGTCATCCCCTGGCTGATCGTACCCTTTCAGTGGCTGATCATCCCCTCTCTTGGGCTGGTCATGCCGTTTCAAGGGCTGATCGTGCCCTTTCTTAGGGCTGATCATGCCCCTTCGTTGGCTGATCATGCCCTTTCTTTGGCTGTTCTTGCCCTTTCAGATGGCTGATCATGCCCTTTCGTTGGCTGATCATGCCCTTTCTTTGGCTGTTCTTGCCCTTTCAGATGGCTGATCATGCCCTTTCGTTGGCTGATCATGCCCTTTCTTAGGCTGTTCTTGCCCTTTCAGATGGCTGATCATGCCCATTCGTTTACTGATCATGCCCTTTCTTTGGCTGTTCTTGCCCTTTCAGATGGCTGATCATGCCCTTTCGTTGGCTGATCATGCCCTTTCTTAGGCTGTTCTTGCCCTTTCAGATGGCTGATCATGCCCATTCGTTGGCTGATCATGCCCTTTCTTTGGCTGTTCTTGCCCTTTCACATAACTGATCATGCCCCTTAAAGTGATGATCTAGCCCTTTCCTTAGGCTGATCGTTCCATTTCCTTGGGCTGTTCACACCCTTTCATCTGCTGATCATGCCCTTTCCCTGGGCAGATCGTCCCGTCAATATAGTTGCATCACCCCTGAACCCGAACTGCACCGGGCCCATGGCTGTATGCACGGGGGCCAGTGATACGGTCATATTTTATACCCGATGACTAAACCGGGCCGACGACTTTCTCCTCCTGTACGGTAAGTGGTATGCTCTTCCAACAAATCTCGAGGAGCATTCTCTTCGACCTTCCGGGTGTGGGCACCATGTCCTCGAGCAAGATCCTCGGGCAATGGGGGATAAACTACCCTCGATGATTAAGACTTCACATCCATTTAGACTTTGCGTGTACTTAGGACTCTCCATACCACTAGAGTTCTACGTGATGCTAAACACTTCAATATGGTAAGTTCCCCATGGACCCAAGTGTTTGAGTCCTACTACAAGTGTATTACCCCTCCTCCTATAAATAAAGCATCCCAATTCATTATTCAGGTACCTAATATGCATTTTTTCAGTTTACAGCCTTACGCATATATTCTCTTACTAACTTAAGCATCGGAGGGGCTACGAGGACACACCTCGACGCCTTTGTTTCAGGCGTTGGAAGATCACGTTCGTGCTCGTCATCATTCGTCAAGCTCGGAATTGTCCAGGTACGATTTTTGGTAGCATCAAGTATTATTCTATTTTTTTTTTACATTTTTTTTTATCGCAAACCCAAAAAATCCTTGATACGAGCCGGCCCGCGTAGATAACGGGCCGGCCCGGCTCGGGCCGAGCCCCAAAAATGAGGCTCGGCCCGACCCTTGGCTCGGTATCTCGGGCCGCGAGCCGGGCCTGGCCCGGGCTTTTCACGGGCCGAGCCCGGGCGGCCCAAGCCACCGAGCCATTTTGCCACCCCTAATTGTGAGGGTATTTTTGGCTTTTTGATGGTTTTTTTAAGTTTTAGCATTTTTCTTTATTTTTATTCATCTATTATTTGGTCAAGGGCCATTGTGAGAATACTACCATTTCAACAGGCCATTCACAGGTATTTCCTCGTTAAAAGGAGGCTTAGAATTGAACACTGATGAGATAGAATATGAGTGGTGCAGGAAAGGTGGTGTGCGTGACCGGAGCCTCTGGCTACGTAGCATCATGGCTGGTCAAGTTTTTGCTTCAGCGCCAGTACACTGTCAACGCCACAGTTCGCAATCTCAGTCAGTAACTTCTCTCTCTCTCTCTCTCTCTCTGATCTCTTACACACAAATATGTGCAGCATGCTTTGTTTGGTTTACCTACTTTCTTGATCATCTGATTAATACCAATTGTTGGGCTTTAAATTTTTTTTTTTTTTTGGTATAATTCAATGAATGAATTCCAACAATTTCTCATACGATAAGTTGACATATTGAAGTCAGACATTCTAAAGATGGCATTTTTGGAGGTCCTGCTCATTTCTTGTAAAAGGTTGTACATGTAGTGTTGGGAGCTTGATCGCTAAAATCTTGTAAGTGTGTGATATCGTAGTTAAATAATAAAGAATGAGTAATAGAACTGAAAATTTAATTAAGTTTTCAATTAATGTTAACTTTAATTGAAGAGCAAGATTAATTATAAATAAATTTTATATTAACAGTCTAAAAACCATACTAAATTAACCATTCTAACTAATTAATTTGGAACTTAAGTAATTAAACAAATACTTGTACCTCGAATAACCCTACTTAATTTCATCAATTTTAATATCTATTCAAAATTAGTCACACAAGCAGTTAATTAATTTTTTTATTTTTACATTTACTTAGGCCTGTTTAAATCAAATCTACGTAAATTGGCTAGGTTCGATTCGATTTTAAGACAAAGTTAGTTGGTTTGATTATAGTTATGGATTTGGCTCAAAATCGATGTGATCCACCCGACCCCTACTTTTTAGGTAGTCTTAGTGTATTAGTGCTTGTTTAGGA
This sequence comes from Osmanthus fragrans, assembly GCA_019395295.1. Taxonomy (NCBI): domain Eukaryota; kingdom Viridiplantae; phylum Streptophyta; class Magnoliopsida; order Lamiales; family Oleaceae; genus Osmanthus; species Osmanthus fragrans. The sequence goes on from CM033356.1 coordinate 8,361,045, forward strand.
ATAAGTTATAATCGGTAGAAATAAGTGAAGAATAAAAAGTAAACTTAACCAATCAGATTTATGAATTAAGGTATCAAACAAGGGCCTAATACATAGGAACCCGGAAAAAGGGGACAATAGTTAATTGTCAAAATAATCAATAAACGTCTTTGATTGCTCACTACACTTTAAAATGTCAAGTTTTGGTCACTAAACTTTTCAAAGGATCGGACGTTATCAAGGAATCACTTTTGTTTCATGTCTCTAATGGAATAGAAGACCATCTAGCCTCCCATCATTGTTAGTGCCCAATCTCGAAAGAGGGACAATTCACGTAAACAAAACGTCTTTAATTACTCATACTTTAACACGTGTTCTTAATTACTCACTATATTTAAGTAGGTTGGGGATTTTTTATCACTAAACTTCCCAAAGTGACGTGGAGATATATGGAAACATATATTGAGCAAAGATATTTGAGCAATCAAAGACGGTCATCTTCCGCGGACTCTCCATCTTCCATGATTGGATATCTAACCGTGATTGGAGCACCAGCTATGAAATTCGTCCATCAAGTCAACTATTTCGTTAGGAAGATGGAACAAAAGTGATATCAATGAGTAATATTCGACAATTTGAGAAGCTTAGAGGCCAGATTTGACATTGAGCAATCGAAAATAATGATTATAGGGACAATTAACTTTAGGGACCACTCTCTCCTTCGGCCCAACGAAGAGAAAAAAGTTGCCGGAAATCCAGTAAAGACGACCCCCTGCCGCCACCGAACACACCCAAATGGAGATAGGAGTAAAGACGACCCCCTGGTCATAGGACACACACCCAGAAAAAAAAAAAAAAAAAAAAAAAAAAGGGAGGTTTTTTCGAAGAGGAATTTATTTATTTATTTATTATTAATTTATTGTTTCATGTTTTGTAATTAATCAATCCTCCACATTCAATTTAACTCCGAGCTGCACTAATTTCTCCGTTTCATTTGGTTCTGTATTTTATTTTAGCAACCAGTTCAATAACCATTCTTCATCTACTCCACCTTTCAACATCGAAACAAAATTTTATATCTTTGAGTTAAAGATTCTGTTAATCTTCTATAAAGTTAAAGGAAGTAGACAATGTTATAGAACATAGTCATGCTACGAGAGAAATCTCCTATATGCATTTGACAGGATATTTCCTGCTTTGATGATTGGAAGACTTCATTTGATATAGGTGATCCAAGTAAGATTGCACACTTGATGGAACTTGAAGGATCCAAGGAAAGATTACATCTTTTCCAAGCCAACTTAAATGAAGACGGGTCTTTTTTTTTTTTTTTTTTTGATCGGTAAATGTGTATTTAATAGATCAAAATGCTGTACAAAGTACAAATCTTACAGGCATATCCGAGTAATCAAAACGAAACCAACGAGATTACCTACGGACAACTCGAGCAATCAAAAGACAAGTGAAGAAAACATCTACATCGGGCATATCCGAGCAAAACATGACCAAAGAAGAAAAGACATCAATTAGCAACAAGCTAAAGTCTCAAAGTGAATTAAAACATACGGATACAAAGTGAACATCGCTTTGTATATGTGTGTTTTAATCCTAATAACAACATTATCCACTTGTTGCACAATATGCTAAAAAATAAACCTATTTCTAGCCATCCAAATATAATAGACGGTAGTGGCTAGTGCGAACTTCTTGACTTTGCTCTTCCAAGTCGTGCCCCTCGCCTCTTTCTTCATCCATTTTAATGCACTAGGAAGGGTGGACATCGCCCGGGTGATGCCCAACCATTTTCGGATTTTTACCCAAACGGCACTAGTAAAAGAACATGTAAAAAAAAGGTGTTTTGCTGTTTCTTCCGTCCGTTCACAAAAAATGCAGTTTCGGTCCAACTCTATAAAATGAATTCGGTCCTTGGTTAGGAGCTTTGATTGGGCCCCTAACCATAGAATAAAAGCATGCTTCGGAGTGCTCCCAGAATTCCAAACGGCTGCTGACCAGATTACCTTACCAGCCCTCGGCCTAAAGAAGTGATAAGCTGCCAGCGTGCTGAATCTGTCTAGCAACGCCCAGCAATTCAGCCTGTCCCCGGCTGCTTGGGTGGTCCCTTCCGCCTTCAGAATTTTCATCCCTGATTTCCAGCACTTTTTTGAGAAGTGGGGAGTCCTCCTTTGCCATCCTACGCTCCCAAATGTCCGTCCCTCGAAGGAAATTGAGGTTAACCCATTTGATCCATAACGAATCCTTTTTCTTATGAATGTTCCAAAGAGTCTTAGCAAGAAGAGCTAAATTCCAGCATTTGATATCTCTAAACCCAAGCCCACCTTCAAGCTTTGGTAGGCAAATATTCTTCCAAGCCACCAATGGTTTTTTGGAACCCCAAAGGAAATTCCGACATAAGTTAATAAGCTTTGAAGTCACGGCAGCCGGGATAGGAAAGATAGATAACCAAAAACATTCAACACCTTGAAGAACGGCCCTAATAAGTTCCGCTCTTCCTGCATAAGAGAAATTCACACAAGACCAAGCACCAATACAAGAAGAGAATTTATTAATGAGTACGTCATATGAGCTAACTTTCAATTTTTCCGCCGCAAGAGGGATGCCCAAGTAACGGAAAGGCATGGTACCAACGGGAATGTCAATAAGACCAAGAATATTTTCTAATTCAAACCCATGAACACCCGCGGTATAGATAGAAGACTTATCAACATTCATCTTAAGCCCCGACATATCACCAAATTTAGATAAGCAATTCAACAAGATTTCAACCGACATAACATCCCCTCTAGCAAAAAGCATGAGGTCATCCGCAAAAGCCAAGTGAGTAATTTTAAGTGGAGCACACTTAGGGTGAAAATTAAACTCACTATTCGAAGTAGCATCACCTGTGTTGTTTGATTCTGCAGTTGATGGTTGTGAAGGTGTCTTTCATGCAGCATCACCTGTGTTGTTTTCGGTGACTGACCCTCAGGTCAATTTAACTTTTCTTGATCCTATTATTTGTATGCTCAGCACTTCTGGTAAATGTCGTTGTTAACTGCAAGATTATGTGTATCTGTGTTCTAGAATACTGACAGGAAGAGCTTATTGGAAACGGAAAATAATAATTTAAAAAAAAAAGTTATGGACGATGTCGAGCCCTAATACAAATGTTTGCATAACAGATATTAATATTTAACAAAGGACGTCGGACTGTTTGAATAGTATACCTGCTCTATTTATGTCAGTTTGGAGGGATGGATCCAGGATTGGATATGAGACGGGACTACAAAATTTCTGATTGGGCTAATATGCGAAAAAAAAAGGGTAATTTTCATAAGTAAGAGTATAACTTTGACCCATTTTAATAATAAAAAAATAAGTTTAAAATTTCAAAAATCAGATTTTTATTAAATTTTATTTATAAATTTATTAATTAAATATATATATTTAATTAATTAAATATATTAAGGTCACAGATCTATATAATTTGGTCACAGATTCACAATTTAGCTAGTCACATATTATTATCGGTCACAAATCAAAAATTTTAAATATCAAAAATTATTTTACGTCACAATTCAAAAAATTTATAGGTCACAATTTATTTATCGGTCACAGATTCACAATTTAATTAGTCACATATTATTTTTCGGTCACAAATCAAAATTTTTAAATATCACAAATTTTTTTACTGTCACAATTCAAAAATTTTAAAGGTCACAATTTTTTTCTTGATCACAGATGAAAAATTTATAAGTCACAATTTCTTTATCGATCACAGATCACGAACATTATAAGTCACAACTTATAATTGATCACAAATTAACAAATTTTAGGTCACAACTTATAATTGATCACAAATGAACAAATTTTAGGTCACACATTATTTCTTAGTCACAGTTCATTTTTTTCATTGGTCACATATTGTTTACTAGTCACAGATTATCCAATTTAATGGTCACAGTCAGTCAAAAATTTGTCTCACAGCACCACCACCACACCACCGCAACACACCACAGCAAAACCACCCCCACCACAGCAACACCACCGTCACACCACCACCAACACAGCAACACCACCGCCACACCACCACCAACACAGCAACACCACAGGAAAACTACCCCCACCAGAGCAACACCACTACCACCACGCCATCGCCACACACCACAGCAACACCACGCCATCGCCACACACCACAGTAACACCACCACCGCAACCAAGTCCAAAATTACAGATCCACCACAAAATCGACACCACACAAATCACCGCCAACATCACCACCGATATTGCCTACAGAACCCGACGGCAACAACACCATACACAACCAAAAATTACATCCAAACAACCAAATCCAAAATTATAGATCCACAACAAAATCGACACCACACCATTCAACAACTCCCGCACAGAGTCATTCCGCCGTCGCAGGGGGTCAGCTTCGAAAATACGGCTTCATCTCATCGCCGCAGCTCGCGGCGATTCGCGCTCCTTCTCGCCAGCGTGAACACGTCAGGCTCCAATAGAGAGGGAGAAAGAGAGAAGGAGAGTTAGAGAGGAAGAGGGAAAATAGTTTAATAGGTGGGTAATAGGTGCTGGGACGTCGCCGGCATCGTGGACTGGTGGCCAGCGACGTCGCGAGAGAGAGAGAGGGAAGGTTTGTGATTTGTGTGGTGGAATGAATTGTGGTGGAATGAATTAGGGTTAGGGAAATTAATTAATGAATTAAGGTTTAAGCCCTGTTTGATTCCCATTTTCTCAAAATTCATTTTTTTCTCTCTTCTTTTTAACCACACATTTTTCAATAAAATAATATTACACGTAAATCCAAAACTTTTCTTTAATTTTCAACCACACATTCTCCATCAATCAACTATTCAAAATGCATTTTCTTCCCCAAAATGGGAATCAAACGGGGCTTTAATATATAATTAATTTAATATTTAAATAAGATATTAATTAAAATAAAATTTCTGATTTTTGAAACATTAAACTTCCCATCTTATTTTAGAACTCTCAATACTTAAAGTTGGGAAGGATGTAATTTCCACAAAAAAAAATTAACATAAATTTTTTTTTTTTTTTTTTTTTTTGCCTTAATGGGCTGGGGGAGGGACTGGGCTACAGCCCTGCCCAGCCCCCCCTCCATCCGTCAAACTTTGGCCGGAAATTCAGGCATTGAATTTGATGTTGAACTTTGTAGAAGTGCTAAATTTAATGGCAGAAACCCGCCGACATTTGTATGAATTTAAAATCTGATATTTGTCCATTAACTAATTCTCAGTTATCAATCTTAGTTCTGTTCAGTACCATCTTTAGACTATTCATTTAAATAAATGTATGATTTCATTGTTAATAAAGATCTCAATTCTGAAATATCTGCTTTGTGTTATTCTCTTTAATGCTTAGGTACATGACATATTTGATGTCTCAGTCTTCTCCAATGAATGCTATCACTTCTCCCAACCTTTACATTAAAAGCACAAAATCGAAGGGAGGTTCATCTCGGAAACTAAGGGGGCATTCTTTTTGCTGTTTTCGGGCCGTTTTCTATTCTCAATTTTCCAAAACGTTGAAAACGCGTTCTCTTTCCCATTTTCGAAAACGAGTTTTTGAAAACGACCGAAATTTTTGTGAAGAAAATAGAAAACCAACTTTTTTACGTTTTGGCTGTTTTCTTCACAAATCTGCCAAAACTCAAAAAACACGAATTGGGAAATATTTTTTCAAACGACAAAAAGAACAAATTTTCAACAATCTCAAAATGGACATCCAAAACACAAAACACAAAACGAATTTAAAACTCAAAACACAAAACTGAAACACGAAGAAAACGCCCCCTAATTTAGCAACTTCATTTGTCAAAAACTGGGATTCGAATATGCATTAAGGAAACTATTTTTTCAGTAGATGCTTCCTAGAAGAACTGATGTAGAGTTGTAAACTATATTTTGATAGCACCGCACAATACATTGATAGGTTAATTGTTGTAAAAGAAGCAAAATTATGCAATAATGATTCACGTGTGCTTGTATATGAGAGAGTTTTCCTGTTATTGCTTGGATGCTATTACAATTTTGCTTGATTCTTAGTTTCTTTTTGATTATTATGTTTTTTGATAGTGGCAGATTGTATGAAGTCTTTGATTTACTAGCCAAGTGTTCGTTTCAGGCAGAACTTATAGAACCTGCGGTGAAGGGAACACTTAATGTTCTTAGATCATGCAAAAAAGTATCATCCGTCAAACGGGTGGTGTTAACATCCTCTATGGCTGCAGTTATCTTTAACAACAATCCTCTAAACCCTGATGGTATAATAGACGAAACATGTTTTTCAGATCCAGTATTCTGCAAGGAAAAAAAGGTGTGTAAACATCAGTGCTTTCATTTCTTTGATATTCTCATTCGTTCGTTTTTTCTGGATCTATCAAGGAAAAAATGTATTTTTAAATCTGACCTCCTGAAGGACCTGAACCCTAAATGCAATCCAACAATGAATATGAACTGCATGAAGACCTGATTTTTGTATAAGTAGATGGCCTTTTTGAGAAAGCATTACCGTTTGCTAGTATAGTTTGTTTGTCACACGTAGTTTATTGCCAGGCATTACATTATTGGGTGCTTAATCTTTCATTATGAGAAATCTATTTTAGCATGTAATTCTGATACAGTATTTTATCTTATCTTATGTTTTCATACTGGGTTTTAAGTCTGCTTGCATTTTTTGGACTTTTAAACAATTGAATTGTCTATATTTTACTGGTTTTACTAGCCTGTTTTTCTGCATTTCCTTCTGTTGGAATAAGCATGATACTGCTGGAAGGTGTTGTAGTCCTTTAAGACACTTTCTTACGTCTAAGTAATTAGTTATTTTTCTTGAATTTATTGAAATCTAATCTTAGTATGTAAACTTTTGATGTAGACATCCGTTTGCTTGTTACTGAATACTAGAGAGTTCGTAGTATGTCACAGTGGATAGGCCAATTTCAAGAGGTTTAAACACATCTTGTGTGTGATTATTTCACAGCATTTGTTTTACACAACATTTTATTGTCAAAACAATAGATAAATGAAGCTTTTTTAATTTATTATTATAGCTCGAAAAAGTAACTGAGCACAGGCATGAATGTGAATGTGAATGTGTAGTTTGAAAGTGTTTTTCAATTATGTTAAAACACCCGCTGCTGGTTTCAGGAATGGTATTGCCTTTCAAAAACTTTGGCAGAGGAAGCAGCATGGAAATTCGCGGATGAAAATGGCATTGACTTGGTAGTGATGAATCCTGGCTTGGTAATTGGTCCACTTCTTCAGCGAACTCTCAATTCAACTTCTGAGATGATTTTGAACATCATTAAAGAAGGTACTTTCTGGACACAATCAGGATCATGTGTGTGGCCATCTTCCATGTAATACAGATTTCATTCCTTTGAATAGAGTTCATATAATTGCAAAATCATAAATAATTATATTTATAAATTTCTAATTGATGAAACCGTCACATTCTTGACTGTTACTACTTTTTGAGTTTATCTTTGTGCGTTTAGCTTTCTATTCCAATATCTGCATAAAACTACTAAAGGATCAATTTTAACATGTTGCAGGAAGGTCGGATTATCCAGAATATAGTGTTGTTGATATAAAAGATGTTGCTCTGGCACATATTCTAGCTATGGAGAGTCCTTCAGCTAGTGGCAGATATTGCTTGTCTGAAGCACTAATACCAGCTTCTGAAGTTATTAAAACCTTACATAAGCTTTATCCTCATCTAAACCATCTCGAGAAGTAAGTATTTTGCTCTAGCCCCTGTTTGAGCTTTATTAAAATGTATTTTGGAATAGTGATTTTTTTAAGAATGCATGGTTAAAAAAGATGGAAAAGTTTTTATTTTTTCATTCTTTACACTTCCATTCCTTTTTTGTTTCGCCAAAGATGAATATGTAACAAATCATGTGTGCCAATGTGGGTCTGGGTTCAATCTAGGACTTGCGACATACTATGTTTATTTTAGTGTTCATCTATTTAAAGTCACTTCAGGATTCGAAGGATGTTTTTCCTTTGAACAATTGAGTGCTCACAACACGCAAAGAGAATTTAAAAGGCTAAAGGCTCGCTAGGTTTGTGTTTCGGTTTTCGGTTTTCAATTTTCAGTTTTGAGTACATTTTCTATGTTTTGTTTTAAGATTTCCAAAATCGAGTTTGGTTTGCCACTTTGAAAAATTATTTTTCAAAACAGAAAACTAGAAAACACGTTTAGTTTTAAATTTTGAAAAAATATTTTATTACATTTTATTCCATTAAATTTGATTATTCAATAAAAAAAAAAAAAAAAAAAGAGAGAGAACATTTTACGTTAATATATTATCAATTATCATATATATATTTTAAAGTTGGTGAATCTTATAATATTTTTTTCTCACTAAAAAGTTAAAATAATCAATGATAAATTATTTCCAAAATATAGGAAATAAAATAAAAACTAATGCATGGACTTAAAAATATTTTTATCTGTGTTCATTTAAATATTTTTAACTTTTTTATGCATATAAATCATTGAAAGCTAAAATTCTTTTCAGTGTTTTGCAAAACTGAACTGAAAATGGCTTGAAAATAGCAATTCAAACGCGCCCTGTGCTTAAGTTAACATGTATACTCATACATGATTTGAAATATTTTCCTTGAACAACTATTTGCAATCATAAGTACTTTATCTTAATAAAAGGAAGCTCATTGTTTGCTATATCCTATTTACTTGGTCTTAATTGCAGTATTGCAGAAAATCGGCATAATGCCAACACACGTCCTAACCAAGTGTCACAGGAGAAGGCAAAGCGTTTGGGCATTAGTTTCACTCCTTTTGAGGTTAGTCTAAAGGATATTGTTGAAAGTCTGAAGGAGAAGAATTTCCTAAGTTTCTAGGATCCCACGTGCACCAGGGGATGTATCTACTTCAACCAATATGCTCTTAGGCATGGTCATATAACATGTATTGTACTTTATAATTCTCGTGTGAAAAAACAGCTTCAGAGATGTGCTATTTATATATTCAAATGCAAATAAAAAGAATCACATTTGTTATCTTGTTTTGTATCATTAAACATTGTGTATGAAGTTCTAAATTCGATAATGTTCAGCATATTTGTCTTCCTGATATATTAAGTTCACAGCACACAAGCAAAGTAAGATGGCCACTTGACTCAACAGGATGTGGTTTGATAGTTGCTTATAATTTATGAACTTGGATGAGACTGAGAAACTCCATATCTCGGGCGACTTTGCTGATTTACACGTCATTATACACACTGGATCCGTATAGTATGATTTTTTATCCAGCCTACCCACATAGGGGGTTGTACATGCCTGTGCCAGAGTCTTGATTGAGTTGCATGGAACAAAATTATCCATGAACTGTGATTTTCATTCTGTGATCTTGTTTGTTATCGAAAATTACTTTTCCACATGGGTTGTGTGAAATGGTAATATTCGAGATTTTTTCATCTTCATGAATTTATTAGGTTCATGCAACTGTCCAAGATTGGTGACAAGTCAAAATTGGCTAGACATGGGAATTCAATTTTTTTATTTTATTTTAGTACTCTCCAAGTCAACTTCCCATCTTTGACGGAGCCCCATGATTATTCTAACAGTCAAATGCAAGTGAAGTTTTGATTCGAATAGTCCTTGCAGGGGTACCGGTTTTATTCTCATGTAATCTACAATGTGTGTTGTTGGGTTTTGATACCCAATAAATCCCCCGGACGATGATATAAACTTGATTTTATATTCAGTCGGCTTTAGCCAAATGACTGAACGTTGGATTGACACCACTGTTGAAATATCCCGACCCTAGAATTTATTTGGGTCATTCGAAGTAGCCTAATTAATTAGAGCTGCTCATGACCCGTTCTCCACCTACTTGGACGGCTCACTAATTGAAGGCCCATTTATTGTTGTATCCCACCCTTGGTACCAATTGGGCCTTGACCCAATTGGTTTGACCTAACCTAACTTACCTTATTTACTTGGACTTGGGCTATATGAATAACTTGGTCTCTCTTTCTTTTGGACACACCACGCCGTTATTCTATCTTCCTCTCTGTGAGTTCTCCCTTCGTGCTCCTTGCTAGTATGGCTCTGTTGTGTGTCACCCATATTACCTCCTTCTCTTTGTGAGTGTCCCTGTGTGGGTGAGGATTGTAGGTACCTAGTGTAGCAACCGTAGGTGGAGAATAGTGGGTGGAAATGGTGGGTTGGTGATTCTTGGTGGTGTCAATCGGTTGGAGTAAACTGAGCCCGGTAATAACCTGTGTGGTGGTCGATATCTTACTCAACATCTGGTATCAGAGCTAGGGTTTGAGTGATTGAGGGAGGAATCGACCGGATTGAAGGCGCCGAACGCGAACTCCACCATAGCCGACACTTCAACTTCGAATTCCGGTTAATCCAGGCGTGACCCAGTGAAACCAAGATCGGCGTTGGACTCTGCAAGTCGTGGGCTCCATTCCTAGGCGAATGATTCATCTAAAAATTGCGAGAAACGATCGATTTTTGGAGGGGGGCCGAACCGGTAATATTCAAATTTCGGCCAAAGTACAACTCCGGTGGAAGAACAGAGACCGGCGTTGGACTTAGTAGGTCGAGGCACCTCCAGTAGTGAAGCGCGTTCTCCGGCGACTACTCCGGCGGTGGCGCGTGCGGCGGCCCTCCGGCGAGCTCTTTTCAGGCAGTACCCTTAATTTTACCTGCTGAACGTACTGATAATTTCTGTTTAGTGTTTCAGGTTACACAGGAAAAGTTGGATGGTTTTGCCCCGACAGTCGCCTGCATTGCAGTCGGCATCAGTTGCTGATCGCGTTGATACATTTGCTGAACCTCTAGGGCGAATAGTGGTGGTCCTAAGGCAGCAAATTCGCATCTCTCGTAAACTACGGACTCAGAAACGTCCGCTTTGGTAAATTGACTGAATCCTTTACATTATCGCACTAGCAGATCATCGTGTGGGTGATCATTAGGATTGGGGGTTACCATTGCTTAGTAACCATTGCTTGTGCTAGAATTTAGGATTACTTGCCTTTGCTTGACGATTTTGTATCTCAAATTTTGATAGAATTGACCTATTGTGCTGTGTGATATAATTGCCACTATTTGGAATCTTCTGTGATTGGATATACCTGTTTTGTTGCATTGTCAATTTCGTTGTATTGTTATTTTCGTTAGAATACCTAGACCTTACCTGTTCGAACATTCCCTTGATCTGAGATCTCGCGAGTCTTACGAAACCCTGGGAATCTAGAACGGAGTATATTGTCTGTGACCCTAGGACTACTTTGTGTGGTTTGTCTTTGTGATTGTGATTCTGTGATTTTTTTTATTAGTTTATAAAATGACAAGTCACAATTTTGATTTGGGAATTTTTAACGGAAAATGTGATTTTTCAATCTGGCAACAAAAAATGAAGGGTATTTTGGTCCAACAAAAAGTTTCAAAAGCCATTGATGGCAATTTTTCAGCTGATTCTTCAAAAGAACAAAAAGAAGAAACCGATGAGCTTGCTTATACCTCAATAATCTTACACTTGTCTAATGTTGTTTTAAGAAAGGTGGGTAAACTAAAAACCACCAAAGAACTTTGAAAAAAATTGGAAGAATTATATTTGCTTAAGTCTACCTCGAATAAGTTTTACTTACTTGAACGTTTTTTCAGTTTTAAAACGAATCCCTCAAAGGATCTTGACGACAATTTAGATGTTTTTAACAAACTTGTTCAAGATATTGTTAATTGTGGTGAGAAAGTGTCTGAAACTTACAAAACTATAATCCTGCTGAATTTTATGCCTGAATCATATAGAGAGGTAAAAAATGCTATTAAGTATGGTAGGGACACTTTGATGCCTGAAATTGTCGTCGATTCACTTAGAAGTAAGAAGATGGAACTTAGAGCTGAAAAAGAGGATAAGAAGAGTGGTGAGTTGCTTATGATGAGGAATATGATGAAATTTAAGTAAATGAATTTGGGTGGAGCACAAGACAATAGTGATTCGAGTAGTGACTCGACTGATGAAGATTGTAAGAAGAATGGTAAGGGATGGGACAAATCTAATGGTAGAAGGTGTTTTAGTTGTGGTAGAACTGGACACTTTATTAGGAACTGTCCTAAGAATAAGGATAAGCAGAGGGGTAGGATGAGAGATGAGGCGAATGTGACTATGGGGTCGAGTGATGACCCTAGTGAGGTTTATTGAGTGTAAACATAGTTACTGCATTGCATCTGTGTGTAATCCTTTCTGCGTGTGTGTGAGTGCTTGATTCTGTTGCATGTTGTATGTTACACTTTCAATGTGTTTGATGTGTGTAATTGCATGAATCAATGTAACTCGAATACTTGGTGTATTTGTTTGCATGCATAGTGGGTTTGTGATGCATTAGCAGTAAGTGTGTGTGTGTTGGATGTCTATTGGTGAGGTGGAGTATATATGCCTAGGGGTACATTATGGTTTGTACCGGGGATGTGGAGTGTGACATTTGGATCACGAGTGGAGATGTGATCAAATGTCTAGAATCCTTTATCAGAAAGAGACCCTGATCAGGTGGAGTGTGAGAGAGGACACTTCTATCACTTTTGTTAGGTGGAGCCCCATTATCCACGTAGTTTGGGAGAAGTGATGAGGTGATAAGATTATAAAGGATTATTCCAAGAACTTAGGATCTATTGTGACTTACCAGTTAGACATGTGTTGAGTGATTAGTTTAGTGAGCATGGTGGAGCGATGAGTGAAGATATGTGTTCTCGAGGTAGGAGTAACACGGAATGGGATAGGATAAGTGTGGAGAGATCTTTTCGTGTGGTCATTTATGCATTTGTTGCATATGTGTTGACCTGTTGATTAACTGGGTGTTAATCTGTTGTTCTGTGTGAACATATTTAAAAAAGATCTATGTGTTATCATATAGTATATCAGCATCACATGTTTTATTTGCTCTTGACTGTCACTGTAATTATCTGCTTCTACTTGGGTGTTCTTGACCTTAATCCTGGTGAGTATATGGAGCAGGTATGGTATGTGTTTCAGGTTGGAAACACGAGGTAAGGTCTGTGATCCCAATTTTACCGTTTGTTTATTAGGCAAGTATGAACTGTGTGTTTTGATTGCTTGCAGGTTTATTGGGCATCAAGGTGGAGATTTGTTGGGTTTTGATACCCAATAAATCCCCCGAGCGATGATGTAAACTCGATTTTATATTCAGTCGGCTTTAACCAAATGGCTGAACGTTGGATTGACACCACTGTTGAAATGTCCCGACCTTAGAATTTATTTGGGTCATTCGAAGTAGTCTAATTAATTAGAGCTGCTCATGACCCGTTCTCCACCTACTTGGACGGCTCACTAATTGGAGGCCCATTTATTGTTGTATCCCACCCTTGGTACCAATTGGGCCTTGACCCAATTGGTTTGACCTAACCTAACTTACCTTATTTACTTGGACTTGGACTACATGAATAACTCGGCCTCTCTTTCTCTTGGACACACCACGCCGTTATTCTCTCTTCCTCTCTGTGAGTTCTCCCTTCGTGCTCCTTGCTACTGTGGCTCTGTTGTGTGCAACCCATATTACCTCCTTCTCTTTGTGAGTGTCCCTGTGTGGGTGACGATTGTGGGTACCTAATGTAGCAACCGTAGGTGGAGAATAGTAGGTGGAAAGGGTGGGTTGGTGATTCTTGGTGGTGTCAATCGGTTGGAGTAAACTGAGCCAGGTAATAACCTGTGTGGTGGCCGATATCTTGCTCAACATGTGTGACTTTTTCAACACGTTGAAATGATTAGGATCAGGAGAGTCGTTGATTCAGTCTTGGGATAAAACAACCCGTAAAGCCCTGGTTTTCTTAGTGCTTGCAAGAGCTTTTCCTAAGAGTTCAACGGGTCGAAATTCTGTGGTATATCCATAGCCATAAAAAACATGGGCACAGCAATCTTGTAGTGGATTTCAAAATTACCAACTAGGTCTACAAGATCAACAAAGTCTGAAACAAAGCGACGAGGAATATAAAAGACCTCAGAACCACACAAAGCAAGGCTCTGCTCACTCGGACTGCTTTCCTTGTAATTAACTTGCAAATGAGCTGGCATTGCACTCACAACTCTGATTACCATATTGGATTGCTTTGTGAACCATGTTGTGTCCTTACCATCAGCCACTGTCCTAGATGTCGGAACCTGCATAAAATTTTCTCCGTCAGAAGCAGGAGAGGGGCAGGGAGAGGTAGCACATAAACAGTCAAGTTTTGCTCAGGATACCTTGTTGGCAATCCACAGCTTAGATTTATCAGCTTGCAACAGATTCCAATAATTTAAAATTGTATTGTCATGCAGGACGAGGAAACCTTCTGTGCTATTAAACCTATCAAATATCTTTGGCAGGTACCTGCAGCCCCATAAATAGTGTAAGCAGAATGAACATATTGACAGATTTCCCCCTCACCAACAGATGATTGATATTCTATCGGCAGAAATGCATAATGAATACTTGATATATTCAACGATGAAGAGAAAAAAAAAAATAGAAATTGTCCAGCAACAAGCATAAAGAGAGGTTGCATATAATTAATTTGTTAACATTTAACATTTGAGAGCAAATTTAACAGGGTAAACATAGGCACATGAGCATCGTTAATTTTCCTGATGTCACATTCAGTTAATTTTGTTATTGTCACATTACATATTGCTAAACCGCTTATCTAGAACCCATACGGTACTAGGTTTGCTTGTGTTATCTTCTCCTTTTTGCATAAATCTTCACAATCATTGCCCAAGCGACCTTCCACTATTATCAGGGCAATACGAACTTTTATTAAATTACAAACCACCTATTCATCAAGTCTAGAATGTTCCATGTAATCATTTCTGTATTTTTTAATTCAAAATCAAAGTTCCTCATGTTTTTCTCCCCTATCTCCTCAGTTAAATTCACTTTTAACCCATTATACTCACAGTAGAATCATCTGAGGCTCATTCCAGGTTATGTACCTTCTGTAATAAAAGCTTACTTATGGACTCATCCAGTGTCAACTTGGTTTACTGTAGCTCAGTTTCTCTATTCTAAGAGATGCAGTACAGTTACAATGGTGTCAGAAAATATGATCTGAATCTCATTCCCAGCAATATATTGCTGCAAGGCTTGACAGAAAATAATATTGCATATATAAGTTTCAGCTGTTTTAAAGCAGAATATGGGATCGCTGTAACTTATGGAAGGATTTCTAAATCCTGCCTTGGACATTTTTACTCAAAATTCTAACGTATTTTTCCCATGCCTCTTGTGGGAAATATATCTAATAAAAGAAACCCACAAAGACACTGTCGCCTTTTCAAAACTTAATGCAGTTCTTACTATTCCGACCATTTTCTTTCAACATGGTTTAATTATTAAAAATCTGCTGCCTATCATTAACCAGCACTAAATTCAAATGAAGCACACTTGCAATTTACATTGATTATCAACGCAGTCTCTTCACGGCATAATCTGAACAAGTCTCGTATTGGCACTTTTCTACTACTGAACAATGAGGTGACAATGACATAAATATAGTGAAGATAATGTCCTTGATCTCGCATACACTTAAAATACAGAAGTAACAGCAAACAGCAGTTAATGTACTGATAGGAGAACACAATGGGGTGGGGTAAGAAAGAAAAGCATGAAGGTGCATACTTGTATATTTGATCCAACTGGCCTTGCTCAACTGCAAGATCTGCATCAGCTTGTGTTGACAAAATAACCACAGTTTTGAATATTCTGCCACAAAGCAATCTCCATTCTAAAGCAGTTTGTTGCACAGGTCCACTAACAAACATAATCAGCACAACATTACCGAAATTCTTCTTCCATTGAATAAGATTTCCTATTTCATAATTTACCGTCAATGGTTCCTCAACCCCGAGATGCATAGAAGGTAGTTTTGGAGGAACATACACCTTTCTATCACTAAGGTCAACATTGCCTTTAACTCTATTGCCATTAACTTTCGCTGCTGATAACCAAGAGCAACCAAGTCTTGCAGCCACGCTACAGTAAATTTCACATCATTCTCATTCCAAAATCCTTCTTCTGCCATGGAATACTTAAATCTCTTATCTTTTGAAACAATGTATGCTTTTCAGACCTCCAAGAAATCAAAAACTTAATTAAACGGCCTACATTTACATGGAGATCTTTCTCTTCTATGAAAGGGTAAGATTCAGTTTTATCGTGCCGATATATTGTTGGAGGGTAAACCGCAACAAAACCACCAATCTCCCACAATAGTCTCTGTGTCCAATAGCCCCTCAAGACATCCCAATAGCCCCTCAAGACATCAGAAGCCATTGTGCTAACTGACACAGGAAGCATCAAAGCCCAAAATGCATTATAATGAAACAATGTATTGAATGAATTTGTAGGCACCATAGTATCTCGAGGCAAGGCAACTTTTGGTGCTTGGTCATCAAACCTTATATCAAATGGCCGAACCTGTCTTCCTAGTTGAATAGAAAACCGAATCAACATCTGGTAAACCATTAGATATGCCCTGCTGTATGTATTGCTTTCCTCCAGGCACTTCAGCGTAAAACTCTTCATGACCAACTTCACCAACATTTTCCAATGGCAATCCCCTAGGCCAAACCGACCTTTGCCCAAAATGTATATAAGGATTCACAACAGTCCTATTTGAATTCCCACTTGTATACTGAAAAATCTTTTGTTGCTTTACAATTACACTCTCTAAATCCAAATCAAAATGCTTCCCAAGCCCCCCACCAATCACTTCCCCACGATCGTCTGCATCAAAGATTCTCCTAGCACCATGCTGGATCGCAAACAGGTACCCCACGCTCTTCCTAACATAAGATTCGTAAGGCAAATAATCCACCAATCTGAACCCCAAATTTGCTTGTTGTTCCAATGACAAAAATATTGCACCTTTCAAGCTCCAATCTTGCGGGGTTTTGGAGTTGCCTATAGCCAAAACTTTAATTTTACAAGTTTTTGAAGTGAATCTGAGGGATAATCCGTCACTGAGACTACAATCCATTGTTCTGAATGAAATGACGAGTAGGGGCGAGGACTTATCTAAAATAGGTTGAATTTTATCCAAATTGAGTTTCGGAATGAGTTAATTCAATCAATGATCGCTGAAATTTACCTTAAGTTACTCACTGTTCACCGATTTTTGAAAAATTACTCACTACTCACTGAAATTTGTTATAAATTACTCATTGCTCACTTAAATTTAAAAGGTAAGTCACTACTCACCTAAATTTGAACAAAGTTACCATTTGCTCACTGAACTTTATTACAGGTAACACATATGGGTGATTGATGGGTAACGTTTTCTTAAGATCGGTGAGCAGTGAGTAATATTTTAAATTTCAGTGAGCAATGAGTAACCTATAGCAAATTTCAGTGAGCAATGAGTAACTTTCTAAACATCGGTGAGCAGCGAGTAACCTACGATAAAGTTTAGTGATCATTGATTGAATTAACTCGTTTCGGAATCTTTATTTTCTGAGGATTGTTCGTAAGATGGGACTTCTGAAAGCAAAAGCGTTGGAGAGGCGATGGGGTTGTGATAAAAGAAGAAAAATGCTGCAACGCTGAGTGTTAGGAGGGTGATTATGAGGATTTTGAAGGAGTTTACAGATACCCATGTGGAAAAATCAAGATTCTTTAAATAAGATTCATGGTGGGGGATCAAATGTTTGTGGGATTTTGAAGATTTTGTGGATGACTGATCTTGGACTATC
This sequence comes from Osmanthus fragrans, assembly GCA_019395295.1. Lineage (NCBI taxonomy): Eukaryota > Viridiplantae > Streptophyta > Magnoliopsida > Lamiales > Oleaceae > Osmanthus > Osmanthus fragrans. Next base: position 8,378,793 of record CM033356.1, read on the forward strand.
ATTGGACTGGAATGGATCAAGATTGCAAATTTTGATATGGTTGTTTCTCTGTTTCTGAATCTCTACTCCAGTCAATCTCTCTCTTTAGCTTGATTCAACTGTCTTATTTCCTCGGAATATGCGTCAGCAACCGGCCGACCGGCGGTAAACTTTCCGTCTAGATTTTATGAATTACTCATTTTTTATTTCAAAACCGATTAAAAATTGTTAAGCGTTAGTCTTTAAAAATTGAATTAGTCTATATGTACACAATAATGTACATAATAGACTACACCCTCCTCACATGAAGGAGAGCCCACACATAATTAAATTTCCGTGGACCTCCTCTATATGAAGGAGGTGTAGTCTATTATATACATCATGAGGTGTACATGTAGATTAACCCTTAAAAAATTTGTTATATTTATGTATTTATAGCATAACTCATATTTAATTCATTTGAATCATTTCACTTTCACTCATTTTCAATTTACATAATGCAACGGCATGTCGGCGTCGCATTTTATCACACAAGTGGAGGAGACTATTTCAAGATCGAAAAATGAAATTAGTCTGTCACTTAAAAAGCCTTTAAACTATTATTTCACCTTAATTGTTTGATGAATTATTTATGTTCTTCACAAATAAAGGAAAATTCAATAAACATTCATGCAATATTAAACGGTTAATGGTTGCATATAAAAGTGGACTGTAAAAAGTTTACATAATTCATCCTTTATTGTTAGGTATGTCATCAAAATTGTTGCAATTAATTTAGTAAATCATTGTTAGTACTTATTAGACAATCTTTTGTATGAAAATATAAATTGATTTGGGCATTCAAATTATAAGTATATTTTGTTTGTTAGTTTCGATTTTTGTGATCTTTATGAATTTGAACTTGTTTAATATTTGATGTTTATTTTTTTCTTATTTAGGTATATATAACTAACTTATGGATATGGTGCAAGTCTGAAAATTTAAGAAAATGAAATTAGAACCAAATCAATGCTGAATTGGTTTGATTGTGTTTTGTTTCATATCTTAAAAAAAAAAATTGAATAAAATAAAAAATAAATAAAAACCATTCGATTTTATTAACAAAAAATTTATTGGTCATGATTCGATTCAATTCTCTTGGAACGATGTCCTCCTCAAGAAAAAAAAACAAATGAAAAAATAAAAACGTTCCACTCTTCTAGTCTTCCCTCCTATGGTGTAACAAGGGAATTAGGAACCCTGCTAGTTACACAAATCAAAGGGGGTTTGTGGTTGCAAAAAATAAAATATTTTTTATTTTTCTGTTTCTTATTATTATTATTATTATTTGTCTTGATTATTTGTTTTATTTAGTCCTCTTGTCTTGTCTTTTTTTTTTTTTTTCTATATTTGGTTACATTAGAGTATCTCCAAGAGACTCTTTAAAAATGGAATACTCTCTATTTTAAAGATTCAATCTTTAAAATTTTACTCCAATAGACTCTTTAATTTAACATTTCAAAATAGAGAGTGAGTTTGACTCTCCAAATTTTGACTCTCCAAATTTGGAGAGTCAAAATTTGGAGAGCCAAACCCACCTCTTTATAATTTAATGCTTCAAAGATTCCAACTTCCAATGCATAATTTATTAACTTAATTAAATAAAGTGATATAATTATTGGAGGGCATATGGTAAAAATAAAAGAGGAAAAAATATATATATATATATATATATATATATATGTAACGCCCCAATTTCACTAATAACTCGAGGCGCTACTTAAGTCAAAGTAATCTGTAAATAAATATTTTCAAAAATCGTCACAATACGAAGGCAAACATATACTTTAAAAATCCATAGCAATTTAACACAAAACGCGGAAACATCACTTCTAAAATAATTTTTCTCACATTCAAGAGTCAATACCAAATGTAATGAGCCAAAAAACAACATTTGTAAAAATACTAAAATTCGATATTAGAGTGTCAAAATGAAAACCAACTATTTAAAATTTCTTGTTTCAAATTTATAATTCAAAAGTTCTATTATTAAATTAAAATTGCCCCGCTCGTTGCCTTGCCCTGCCAAACTCCTTAACCTGGAAGGTTGGAAAAATAGTGGGGTGAGCATAACGAATTATACTCAGTGGAGATACAGCAATCAGTCCAAATCAAGTCTAGATATGAAATCAAGTGGTGAATATAATATCCATACAACATATAGAATATGTACTGTGGGCATTCCCAATGACCCAATTTCGATCCCGGACCTATTTACGGTCCCTGACAACATGATATAAGCACTTAGCAAATTTTTGCACTGTGGGCATTCCCAAGAACCCGATTTCGATCCCGGACATATTTACGGTCCCTGGCAACCTTTTCATATGTATAAACATTACATCACAATCAAAATCGCACATCGAGAATTAACATGGACAAATAACCACAATTGCTTAAATGTAAAACCCCACCTCGAAGTTTTGAAAACTTTCTTGAAAATTGAACAATTGTAATGTTACCGTGCTTCACACTTTGTCCGCGATCTCGTCTAGCAAGAACAAAATTAATTTAATTTAAGATGCTAAATTTAATTAAAACTTTAAAACTTTTTAGGGGCTTAATTGAAAAGTATTAAAACTGAAATTTAAAAGTTTAAAGCCTGAAAGTAGACTTTTGGAATTCTATGGGCTAATTTAAAAGTTATTAAAACATAGGGACTCAATTAAACAATTTGTAAAACATTGAAATTAAAATAACAACCTTTTAAAAACTTTGGGCTAAATTGGCTAACTTTTAAAAAACTAGGGTTTAAGGTGTAATTTTCCAAAAATCAATATTTACAAAACAAAGGTATCCCTCTCTCTCTCTCAATTCGCGACAGGGGCTGGAGATTCGAGGGGAGAAGGTAGCCGGCGACGGGAAGTGGTGAAGTCCGGCCACAATTCAAAGGCGCCGCCGTCGCGAGGTGGCGCCGACGGTGGGGGTCGATTGGGTGTCTTTTTTGGGGGACGACCGAGGCTAGGAGGCGGAAATTTCTTGGGTTTTCCGGCGGGAAGTCCGGCCAAATCGTGGGTGAAGTTGAGGTAAGTGATTGGGCTTTATTATTCTTGGCTTTGGTGGTTAAATTTTGGGTTAAATTTGGATGAAGTGGATGTCGATTTGGGGGAAACGGGGCTGCCGTTTTTGGTTGGAGTTGTGTCAAACCGTGTGTGCGTGTGTGTGAAATTACATTGCATTGGGATAAAATTTGATGGAGATGGTGATGGTGATGGTGATGGTGATGGTGAGTTTCTTACCTGCTTCTTGGCTGCAATGTTGAGAGGTCTTGGAGGTGTTGGAGGGGAGGCTGTGGAGTTCGAGAGAAACAGTGGTGATGAATAGTGAATGTAGGGCACAGAAAACGAGGTAGTAATTGGGACTAGAGTTTGTGCTGGAAAATAATTCTTTGGCTAACAGGATTTAATAAAATTGGATTAAAAGATAAAATTTGGACTTAATGAAATTGGATTCTAAAATAGAATATCAGACATCAAAATTGGATTTAAATTGATAAGAATTTGATACTTTTAAAAGTTTCGAGATTGAACTCGATAAGTAAATATTGAAATTTTAAGATTAAAATCGTTTCAAAATTCTAAATTAATTGTTTTTGCTAGACAACTCGACGGACGTAAAACGAATTCTAAACTTTGACGGGATTATCGTAGCGACACACTTTAAGTTATAAAATTTGTACTTTTAAAATTTCGGGTCGCTACAACCTTCCCCACTTAAATAAATTTTGTCCTCGAAATTAAACTTACTTTATTTGAGAATGTCTGGATATTTGGCTAAAACCTCATCCTCTATTTCCCAAGTTGCCTCTTCCCTACCATGTCTATTACATTGGACTTTAACTAAATGGATATTTTTGTTCCTTAAGGTATGAATTTTTCTCTCAAGGATAACTGCAGGAGTTTCCTCATATGTCATATCCTTATTAACATCCAAGGATGCATAATTAACAATGTGGTCCGGATCATGGACATATTTTCTTAACATTGAGATGTGAAAAACATTATGTACTGCTGTTAACTCTGGCGGTAAAGCCAACCTATAGGCCACGTTTCCAACTCTTTCCAAGATTTCAAAAGGTCTAATAAACCTTGGTCTAAGTTTCTCTTTCTGTCCAAACCTTACCACTCCTCTCATGGGAGCCACTTTAAGGAATACTTTTTCACCAATTTCAAACTGTAGTTCCTTTCGTCGCTTGTCAGCATAAGACTTTTGTCTGTCTTGTGCTGTTTTAATCCTTTCTTTGATCTTCTCTACAGCCTTTACAGTCTGTTCCACTATTTCTGGACCCCAAACCTTCCTCTGCACTTTCTGCCATAAAGAGCTTCATACGGTGCCATGCCAATGGTAGACTGGAAACTATTGTTATATGCAAACTCAACCAAAGGTAAATGCGTTCCCCAGTTACCACCAAGGTCTAAAGCGCAAGCTCTCAACATATCCTCTAAAGTCTGTATAGTTCTCTCTGATTGTCCATCTGTCTGTGGATGATATGCTGTATTGAATTTCAGTCTAGTTCCCATAGCTGTTTGCAAGCTTTCCCAGAATTTGGATGTAAATCTGGAATCCCTGTCTGACACTATAGAAACTGGTACACCATGCAATCTTACAATTTCTCTGATGTACAACTGAGCATACTGGTCTAGACTGAAAGTCATTTTCACTGGTAGAAAATGAGCAGATTTTGTCAATCGATCAACTATGACCCATATAGCTTGATGACCTTTAACTGATCTAGGAAGTCCCACAACAAAATCCATTGTTATGTGTTCCCACTTCCATTCTAGAGAAGAACATTTTGATATGAATTAAAATAAAGCTTTTGTTTTTCTCCTTTGTTCTTCCATGGACAATCCTTATCGAACTTATCAAAGATGAGTAATTTTTGTTGCGTTCAAAACATCGGGTCGTGGGTTCTTCAATTTGTGAGCAAGGGGTTCATTGTATCATTGTTATCTTTGGGTTATTTGTTTCATCTTGTTGGGTTCAAAATCCAAAGCTATCCGGGTGAGATTTCGAGGCTTTGTGATCAAGAGGTCGCTGGTTTAATATACCTTCGGTTGCTTGGCTCAACGTTTAGAGGTTAAATCCTAAACCTTGGTCGTATTTGGGCGTTCTTGGGATCTGATTCATTCTCCTGCGGGTTCGATAGCGTTCATGCTAACCGGGTTCGCGTCAGGTGGTATCAGAGCTTAGGCCCCAAGATCAATGTTATATCTTTTATTTCTTGTTGAGTCTTTGTTTTCATTTCTTTTGTGTTTTTCGTGTTCTTGTGTCCAGTATTTTATTTTGAGTATTTGATCCAGAAAAATCTCAAAAAAATTTCAAAAGTTGTTTTTGTGCTCAATTTGAGTCCAAATCAACTTCCATTTTCTTTGTCTTTCTCGTAGTCAAATTTTCGAGTTTTGTAAAAAAAAAAAAAAGTACTGTTCACGAGCGTACTGCTCACGTCCGAAATTATTTTTTTTTTATTTCTTGGAAATTGATCAATATCCTATCATCTGTCTTATATTTCAAAATCCATTGTGTTCAATCCAATTTAAACTCCAATTCAAGAACCACTTTCTTGAATTTAAAAAGTCCAATCAAAGTTGTCAAGTTCAAGTCTTTGAGTCTTCGAGTCAAAATGAGTGATAGGATGGATTGATGGGAAATGATGTTGGTGGATATGGAGAGTATGTTGGATAGGTTGGATGAGAAATCGAATAGAACTTATAGGGATCAATTTGATGATGTGTTTAATGTAAGTAGTCGGGAGAGACGGGAATATAGGAATTTTGGTGGAAATGGTGTTAATCGGAGGGAAAGAAGGAATACAAATTATTACGGATATGGTGTTGATAGGGGTAGGGAAACGACAACTCCAAAATTTAAGGGTAGAAGTGATCCAGATGCGTACATGGCGTGAGAAGAAAAGATTAAAGTAATGTCTGAGCGCTATAATTACTCCGAGAAGAAAAAGTTGGAGTTGGTGGTGAGCTCGTTTGTAGACTATTCTGTGATTTGGTGGGATCAATTAACAACATCTATGCGAATGTGTGGTGAGAGGAGTATTGAAACTTAGGATGAGTTGAGGAGTATTATGAGGAAGCGTTATGCGCCTAATCATTTTTGTAAAAGGGATCGGCGTAATCGGAAATGTCGGGATGAGCCTAGAAGATATAGTGGAGTTTGGTATTCGAGGGAAGAGAAAGTATCGTTTGTGGAGCATGTTGGTAGTACGTCAAGCAGAAGGACTAGGAGAGATTATGAGCGTAACCTCTCAGAGTTTCGTGACTCAATTAGTCAGAGGGACAAACAAAAGAGTTCGAGAGAACATAGTAAGATGATTGGTTGTGAGAAAAAAAGAGAGATGCCACAAGAGAGTGAAAATCAGGAAGGAAATGTGGAGTTGCAAAATGAAACTGAAGAAGAATCTTCGGAGGCAAAGAATGAGTTGGAAGTGAGTTTAAATGAAAAAGAGCCTGAAGTTGAGGAGGCCGTGATGAAAACTAACAATTCTCTCCCTCTTTTGAATAATTCTATTTTGCAGGTCACCAATGATTCAGTTCCAGAAATTGAATTTGTGATTTCCGAGGAGACAACGAAATTTCAGGGGCATTGGAAGGATTTCTTGTGCAATGGGTTGAATTTCTCTTATCTACCAAAAATTGACTTTGTGATTCCCTAGGAGACGATGGAGTTTCAAAGGCACTGGAGGAATCTTATATGCAAAGAGATGAGTGAAGGAGATGATCAGAACGGTAATAATGGCACATTGGAACTGATATTAAAACAAGTGCATGAGCTAAGTAATGCAAGGAAGATGCATGGGTATTCATCAAATGAAGTTGTTCTTGGAGCATTTCAAACTTGCAGAATTAAGCAGTTAAGGCGAGACCACTTTGATCAGTGCGATGGAGATTGGGTTTACAATCGGAGACGACGTATTCGAGGTCAAAGGAGGTCCAAATTGCATCCAAGGGGAGATGGATCATTCCATGTGCTTGAGTTGATTGGAGGCAAGGGCTACAATTTGAGCATTCAAGTTATGGATTCGAGGTCGAATCCTTTCGAAAGGAGAGTGGATGATATGATCTGGCACATGCCATAATTAGAAGAAACTTTCATTTTTTCATAAATTATTTTATTTTGGCTAGAATTCTTATTTTGGCAAGTTTGTTATTTTAGGACTATTTGATATGATATTTTTCATATTTCTTAGGGTTTATTGTTTTAGTATAAATAAAATTTATATTCTTCATTGTAGAGAAGAACCTTTTGACATGAATTAAAATAAAGTTTTTGCTTTTCTCCTTTGTTCTTCCATGGACAATCATTATCGAACTTATAAAAAATGAGTAATCTTTGTGGCGTTTAAAATATCGGATCGTGGGTTCTTCAATTTGTGAGCAAGGGACTCAATGCATCATCGTTATCTTTGGGTTACTTGTTTCATCTTGTTGGGTTCAAAATCCAAAACTATCTGGGTGAGATTTCCAGGCTTTGTGATCAAGAGGTTGCTGGTTTAATATACCTTCGGTTGCTTAGTTCAACGTTTAGAGATTAAATCCTAAACCTTGGTCGTATTTGGGCGTTCTTGAGATCCTCTCCTGTGGGCTCGATTACGTTCGTGCTAACCGGGTTCTCGTCAAGTATCATAAGTTAACATGTTTGATATAACGATATCATAGCAAGACTCGAGGAAGAAGTCCTGGCTAACTCCGTACCAGCAACTGCGGTAAAACGAAGGGGCAAGTGTTCTTTGGAATGCTGGGCGTAAAAGGTAAGTAGATGATGAATCAGGTTGAGAGTGAAAGTATTGACAGAATGCTCTCGAAACCAATTTACTTGAGTGAGACACAGGAGAGTGGAATTTCGCGTGTAGGGATGAAATCCAGAGATCTACAAATGCTTAAAGCGAAGGTAGCACTAGTGGTGGCAAAAAGGCTCGAGGACTTGGGCCGCTTGGGCTCGGCCCACAAAAGCCCGAGTTGGGCTCGGCTCATGGCTCGGTGGAACAGAGCCTAGACTAAGGCCGAACCCCCTTTTAGGGCAATGGGCCGAGACCGAACCAGTCCGCGGGCTCAAAAAAATTGGCAGAGAAAAAATGGTCGGCTCGGCTCGAAAAAAGCTTCGAGCCTCTTTTTTTGGGGCGAGCAAAAGTTCGGCTCGACTCGTTGACACTCCTAGGTAGCACTCAGGGTCACTATAATTCGGATTAGAGGTGTGGCACGAGAAGGTTGGTGCCTTGATCGAGACCTTGTTGGCACGAATTACTTAGTGTTAAGTGTATAGCCACAAAACATATCACCCTCGTATCGATTTTCTACAATCAAATTTGTACTTATAATTCTTAATCTATTCACAACCTTTCATCAAGAAAAAGTATTAGGTGCGAGGAAAACTATTGTTTTCTTATCTTCTAACTAAATATAAAAGAGGCGGTTTCTAAATTACTGTTCACAAGCCATTTTTGTGGTCAGCTTGTAGTCGGCTAAGTCATTGGTTTTTCGGGTGGGTGGGGGGTCTTCTTTTGGTTTCTATAATTTTCTCGTCTTCTTCCTCTCTGTATTTTCATTTCTAGGTTTTCTCAAATTTTCCTGAGATTCTACACCCGTCGGCTTGTGGTCTTACCCGCCATGACTCCGAACCATTGCAAAGCTGAAATCGTTGTTCCAAAATAGAAACTCACAAGAGCCCATAACCTATAAACCAAACCAACAACCCGACTTTAACCTAGCTTTCCCAACAAATTCTGTTTGCACACAAACGATTCTGGCCAATTTTCTAAATCTCATCACCAACATCATCATTGATCCAAAGTAGAGTCGAAACAGTGGAACAGAAGGGAGAGAAAAAGAGGTGATATATTTGTGGTCCACACCCAGGTCTCTCACTACAAGTCTTTGGAACTCTTATACACAGGTACTCCTCCTACCAATTTTTTGACCATGCCTATCATTTTCCTTACCGATTTGTTTGTTAATTTGATTTTTTTTTTTTTTTGGGAGAAAATTATATTAGGTTGATTGAAGAGTGAAAATATTTGGCTTTGGGTGGAATTTGTAATGGGTCTCTTAGTCTCTTCCTATTTTTAAATTCAGAATACTAAACAAATATATCTTTGTTTTCAATTTACCATTTTACTCGGTTTTAAGTTTCAAGTGGAAAAATCCTTGGATCCCCATTTATGTCATGCCTGTGCTGGTGGATGGTTCATTTACCACCTGTGAATTCCAAAATCTATTATTTTCCAAAATAGACTAGTCTCAAGAATCCAAAAATCACAGAGGGTTGGTACACAATTCTTGTTTTGTTCTTGTTTTTATTTTCATGTCATAAAGTGATGGGCTTTAGATAATAATGGAGGTATAGACAGATATTTCACTGCAAGGAGGAAAAAAATTTATAAGGGTTGTCGAAGAATATTTCAAGATAAATAGTGTTTCAGTGAAATTTCTTATGGTGTGTTAGATATATGAACTAATGATTGAGTTAATTAAAATGGATTTGGAAGTAGGGGAACGATTGATTCATTTGGAGAAGGATATGCTACGAGGTCTGATGAAGAAGGATTTGGAGGAATCTATGGACGGAATTCCAAGGAGGACGAGGAGACAATTGTTCATGGAAATGCCCCCGGTATTTTTTTCTCTTTGCTTTTGATCAGTCACTGGCCCTTCTCGTCTAACATAAATTGTCTTGTAAAAATTTTAATGACTGAAGTTTTCATGAATTTTTCATGATGAAGAATATGACAAATCCCAAGGGTGTGAAGTGAAGGAGAAGGAAAGAGGTCGAAATCAGAATAAAGCAAGTGAGGTAATCTTTTGCGTGTTTCTGAATTCTGAATTTCTTTCTTGAATTTTTTTTTTTTTTTTTTTTTTTTTTGTGATGTTAATTTGTGAGAGAATTACATATGCAGTAAGATATAAAAACTTTCAGAAATGTTGATGGATTATACTTGCAACATATGGAAGATTGAAGACAAATTTCTTAAGATCACGATAAAATTGATAGCTTTCACAAAACTATGGATCATTTTTTGATTTGGAAGCATTTTTTGATACCATATTTAGTTTAATTACATGTAGGATAGGACAACTATGTTTTAAAGATTCAGATCCGCTGGTGTAATTATATGTAATTCTTCTATGCTAATATAATGGATTGGTTGTAACCAATAAAATAAGTTCTTTAAAATATCAATTGGTGTGGAAATTTTATCTTGCCTTTCAGTCATCAAATCCACTTTGTATTTTGTTAGTGGGCCATTTGTCATGTTTAAGTGTATTTATTTCAATCTCCTCACCAGATCGGTATGATTTGATTCCCACTTTCATTCAATCAAAGCTTCTACCTTTTCAATGTGAAGGTATTAGGTATATAAGCACATTGTCTTAAAATGTGTTGATGCTTTAATTTGATGCATAATTAGATAATCTGGTGACCTGGACTTTTGGATTATCATGAACTGCTATTGCAATTTGAGGATTGATAATTTGGGCTTTTCCAGATTTATATTGCAGCACTCCGTGCGTGTCCTGCTTGCTGATGAAATGGGACTTGGAAAGACTTTTCAGATATTGAATCTTTAATAAAAACTGTAATACATCTCAACTCATCTTAAGATTACTATGGCAAAAAACTGAGTTTGAAATCTTTATATGTTGTATACTTAATTGTTTATTTCGTCTTCCATAATTTCGGGGATCTAAAGGAAATGGAAGAAAGTCCATCATCTACAAATTTTGATGCTAAGATAATAGAAATCCGATTTGGACCATGGCAGTGCTTGCATTTATGGTCGATGACATGTTATGTATGAACTCTTTGACAATGTTCGTTGAGGATTGAAGAATAACGTAGAGCTAGTATATGACATTGTTTAGCAAAGTAACTCGATGATAAGTGGGGCTTTATGGCATTTAGCAAGTTGCTTGTATGTTTATAGGATCTTAATGTACATTTGATATTTGATATTTCTGTCTGAATTGGTAGATCTATTTTCGTTTGTATGTTTGTACAATTACAATGATTTTTTTTTCTGAAACAGGAAGCAGGTGTTAAGGGGAAAGCATTAGGGCAATCGAGGTTTAGTGGTGGTTCCTTTTTTACGTCGGTGAGTTAAAGATGGAAATTTTCCTGCTGCAAATGAGTGAATGAAAAACAATTAATGAGTTTGTAATATCCAGCCCACCCCTAGGTGATAAAAGTTGTATTGCAATTGTAGTTAAAAAAAAATAAGTTCTTGCCATAATTCAGTACATAGCTAGAAGACACCATTTATATAATTCACTGTAATTTTTGTTCAAAATAGATTTTATTTTCCAAAAACAAATACATTATTACTTACACTACACCATCCACTACACGTGCAACGCACGTGCATTCACTAGTAAACAATAAAAACAACAAAATATATGCCAAATAGTAAGTACTCAAAATAAATTAAGCAGTGAAGATCACAAAAATGAATACAAATTATTGTAGCTACGTACATAAAAAGACAATAGCAAGGATGAGAGTGAAGCAAAAATATGCTGTGGACTTCGACATTTTCATGTATGGCTTCAAAGGAATTATGAATGTATTTCTTATGCAACGATTTTATAGGTACAATAATGTGAATCAGATTACAATAATCTTAGGTTTGGTAGATTTCCTCCTTAAATTATCATAATCTTAATAACATTACACCCCACCCTCACCTAAATGTCTGGTCATTTTTGTATCATAATTAAATTTTTAATCTATTTCTCTCTCCTACTTTTTACTTATAATTTAGTTTCAAACTTATTTAGCCCATTTTCGATTTAGCTAAAAAATTATTTTTTTTTATAGATTTTGATAAAAATGGATGAAATGTTTAAAAGTTGGGAATCCCATGACTGAGTAAATGAAAATGAGTTTTAAAAAAATAAGTTTTAAAGAATATGGGCCAAACAAGGGTTTATTTTTTAAATGATGAAAATTAATTCATTACATATGACAAGTTACATTTTACATGATTATTGATTATAGGTGATTATTAATCAATGACTGAAAACTCTCACGAAAATTAAGAAAATGCAAGGAAGAAGAAATGTTCCTCAACATTTCAGCATAGAATCTTTACCATATTCATAAAAATAAAAAATAAAAATTATATTATTTTTCCACCTAAATTTCTTGCATTTTATTTAGACATACAGTCTTGGATTTGACCATATTTTCTTCTTAAAATAAATTGTTTATTTCATCAATAAAATTTAACCCTTGGATAGTAAGATTATGTATATTTCGCCCATATTTGAGCTCCATTACAATGAAATATTGAGATGTGTTATAAAACAATGAGATAATTATTGATGATTATTTAGTATTGTCATAATTCATAGATAAGTCTTATCTAGCCTAGAATGTTTATTTAGAGTGTGTTTGATAGGCATTATTTGGAAAAAATGAATTTTGAAATAGTGATATGATGGGAAATGTGTGGTTGAAAAAAAAGGAAAAGTTATTGATGTTATGAAATATTATTTTATTGAAGAATGTGTGGTTGAAAATGAGTAGAAGAATGAGAATGAAAATTAAAATGGGAATCAAACAGGGCCTTAATTTCAATTGTACCTCTTATTTTGAACCCAATAAATATAGGGCATTGGTTCTAATAATACACACAAGTCTATTGACTCCTATATTCTCTTATATTTTTTCTCTTTTATAACACGTTATCAGGATGAACGCTTTTATCTGCACTGAGTCGTCACGCCATGCAGCCTTTCGTCTTTTACAAAAACCCATAATGATATTACAAATAGGTAACCTAAATCTACCACGGATATCCTAGAAAATTCTCAAATACAAATTCCACATCCTTTCGGCCATTAATTTATGCTCATCTATCTCGCACCTAGAGTTCTTGATATTTTTAAGTATATTTTTATCTCTTCTCAATCTCGATGACGCTCTTTCTCGTTGCTGTATTTGTTTTTGGCCAGATTTCTTTGCCACCGACATTAGCCTCCAATGAAAAAATTGGAGAAAGATTGTTGGATTACGTTGTCGATCAACCGAAGCAATTACACGCCGCCATATGAGAACTAGAAGAAGATAGTTTTAGAGCCAAATAATGCTTTATTATTTGACTGCATGGAAGTTTTGGTAAACCGTCGGATGTAATAATAGGTGTCCTTTATATGTGGAATTGGTTGGCGACGGATCTTGCTTTCAGATTGAAAAAAGATGGCCCAGCACCAGCCATAAACCACCACATCTGCACCACTTCACGTCAGCGATGCCACCACACCAACTGTGCAGCAATTGGTCAAACTCCACTCCACACTGACAGTGCCACCACCACACCGCGAACACCACCGCACTCACAGCTCAAACTACCACCACCATCACATCCAATCACCACGTTATATCATAGCCATCGGTCTAAAAAAAAATCTCACACAAATCGGCCACCTACACCAAAACATTGCAGATTCGACTAAAAAAAACTGCAGATTCGAATAAAAGACAAAACATCAAACATCCCACAACCGCTCAGCAACTTCATTTCCCAACCAATACCACATCGCCACCGAATTGCAGCAGTGGCAGGGGCGAAAATCGAAATCGCTCTTCACATCACGGCGCTGTGATTGCGACGGCACTCTTCGGGGTGATGCAGCATTGGTGATGGAGAGGGAGATGAAGAGAGACAAAGAATAAAGAAGAGTGGAGAGGATCGGTGATGGCGCCAGTTTAGAGATGATGAGGCAGCGACGTTCGAGAGAGAGAGAGAGAGTGGGGAAGTGAATTAGTTTAAATTAGGGTTTGTAAATGTATATAATTGATTTGATTTTTTTAATATTAAAATATTTTTTAATATTATTATTAATATCTAATTTTTGTATAACTAAACCTCATATCCTATTTTTGAAATTGGATCTTTAAAAGTAGGGCTGACTGTAATTTCCTCAATTATTTAAGGGCGAATAGAACACTTGGTCTTGGATGCTCATGAACATGGACGAACGATCCTAAGTTGTTTTTTTGTTGGGCAAATTTCTCAAAATAGTTGGGATCTAAGAGAATCTCCCTACCAACCCCAAACATGTCTTTTCTTGTCAATGGTATATAGTTCGCCTTAATGATTTTTGCTCTTCACCTACAATGGGGTTCCTAAACATGTTAAAAATATATATTATGTAGGTACAAAAGCTTACAACCATAGGGTCAAACACATTCCTTCTGTTTCAAGACTTACTATGGGCATAGGATGGCGAAGGCCAGTTCTACCACGTGAAGAAAATATCTTTAGAGAAATGAACTTGACACAATCGAGACCGAGTTAAATACACTTGAATTCTAGTTAAGTCAACTAGGTTAGAATTGGATATTTTGGTAGAATTCCGTCAACATGTCCAATACCTGTGATTTTTATTGTATTGAAACCACCTCTATGATAGATACTACAACTACGAGCCGATACATGAAAAAATAAGTTATTTGTTTGCACAATACGTAGACAATCTCATACTATAATGTTATATGTACATATTGAGATCTCCCAAATGAGGTGGCATTGAATGGGTCTCATATACTCACATTTAGAGCCGTTTGGGCCATATTTTCATTTTTCATTCTCATTCTTCTACTTATTTTCAACAATGCTTCAATAAAATAATATTTTTCATCACATCAATAACTTTTCCTTCTTTTTTAACCACACATTTTCTATCATATCACTATTTCAAATACATTCTTTCCCCAAAAATCTCCATCAAACACACTCTTAATTGACTTTATCATTTCACCCCACATCTCATGGAGATAATCCAACTTTGTACAAATAGTATTATTATAAGAATAATATTACTTGTATATAAGGAGTTACATAAAATTTTATAGACTGATGAGTTGTCAAAAAGAAAGTGGGGAGACTTTTTTTTTATTAAAAAAACAATAATAAAATATAATGTACTCTCGAAATAGCACACATTCCGAATAATATATATCTCATTGTGTTCCAGAAAAAACACAAATTAAACAAGTTAATACTCGATTTTAAAAGGAAGCTAATTTTCTATTTTATTAATATTCAAGAAAAATATTACTTTATCGCTCTTGAATAGCATGAATTATAATTTTCAATATTCTAAAAGAATATTGATATATTGCTCTCGAAAAAAATAATAATAAAATACAATGTGCTCTCGAAGTAGAACATGTTTCGAAAAATATATTATTTTGAATTCATATTTATTCTTGAAGGAACCTATATAACTACTGTCATGAGCACATTGATTAGTTTAACTACTTGAATGATATATGATTATATAATGTTTAATTATATTTTTTGAAATTAAATAATTGATATATCTTATATTGAACTAGAAGTTCAATTTGATTTTATTATCTAACATGACTAGTTTGATCATGACTGTATTAATAATTGTGCGAAATAAAAAAAATAAATTCAAATGAATATTCAATGAAGAGCTATACGATTCTTCAATTCAATAAAATCCTATACGGTGATTGTTCTCTTTCATGAAAAATTTTCATTAACCATCACTAGTTAAAATATGGACTAAATTCCCTATATTTCAGAAAATTAATCAGGGTGATAAATAGTTCTCAGCATCCTTCATGTTGACCATCTAAATATTATTTGTATATAATAGTTTTCATACATATATTAGATGATTGCATGGTGTTTGCAACCTAAAGTTTGCGAAATTACTACTCAAATTTCAAATTATGAGCATAATTATCATATTATATAATTAAGAGTGTGTCTTGTTAATGTTAATTAGTATAAATCTCAACATTTTAATAGGTATTAGTTGGGATGTCGATAAATGATTTAACATTATTGTTTGTTAAATGCCTCCAATTAATTTAATTGAGAACAAAGTATTTCCATTTTTGTTTAGAAAATTTTATTATGCATCATGTCAACATCATAGTTCTCCCTGGAATAATTGACTTAGGGTTAGAGCCTAATTTTTTTTATCTAATTATTTTGATAGTGCAATATATGTAAAATTGATCCACCACAATGCACTAAGATGCAAAATAAAGAATGTTTCGAATAAATGCGAAGTTTGAAACGTTATCCCAAATTTATGATATTTTATAATACTGAAAAAATGATTTTCAATTTGATTGGAAAATTCTCTTAGGATTACGGGAGCAAATTAAGAAGCTGAAAATAATGTATAAATATATCATCATCTAAATTCTCACAAAATATCATTCGAACCAAAAGTTCGAAAGATAATTTACTTAGATATATTTACTGACCAAAGATATCAACAATATCTCACGCATCAATTTAACTGCTCCATTACAAATTGATGTTCTAGGAGAACAATTCGTTAGTATTATACTTGATATATCTATGACACGTCAGAAGCGTGATAATATTCGATTTTATTACAAAAAATCTTCAAATGAAAATAGAGCAATTCACAAGATGGTCCCACTAAGGAGGCATATACTCTTGATGAGTATTTAGAAATAACAAATTATAAAACCTCAGAAGAAGTTCAGGTATCTGAAAGAAACTTGAGATATTTCAATAAGTTATATCATTATGAAGAAAGAAAAAGAATAGAAAAGAAAAAGTTGTCAGCAACACTTTTGCACGTAACGTACTGCATCATATTATGAATAGCAAGGATATCGAAATAAATTCATCATCAATCAAAGTAATGATTGATCAAATAAAATAGTGACATAAGTTAACCAAAGTGTATATCACATATATTTAACCAAGTTTAATACTTTCTAGATTGATAGAAATTAAATCAATTTTACAATAGCATTTACCAGAGAAGAAAACTAAATAAAATCCGTTCACTCAAGACTTCAAATTCATCAATTTAACCAACATACACACATAATCAAAATGTAACTCACAAATATTTAGCGAAGTTTATTATTTTCTAGATATTTAGAAATTAAGTGGTTTTCATAATGACATCTAAAAGCAAGAAAAGAAGAACCGAATCAAACATATTCATCTAGATTTCAAACTCAGATATTTAAAACAAAAATAAAAATAAAAAATATCACTAATATAAAAACCAAATTGATATTTTAAGGTAGATAGAAATTAATCAATACCATCAGAAGAAACCAAACCCGGGGAATACGTTTGTTTCTGATTTTAATCTAAGTCAAAGTCAAACAATCAATATTAACCACATATATTATGAGTCCCACAACTTTTCAATTACACATTTCAAAAATTTCTATCACAATCTACTATAAAATCTAATTTTAATCCTCACCAAACACCTTCTATCTTTTCACCAAAAAATTAAGATTCAGCATTTAAACCAGAGGTAGATAAAATTTAAAATCGGACCCATACACTACAAAAAAAGCTATTTCAGTTATTAATGGAGGTTGAAGGAAGAGATATCGTAGAAAAAGATGAATATAAGGGTGTGGATTTATAGATAATTATATAGAGAGAATGACTAGAGCGGTTACGGTAAATCTATTCTGAAAAGATTTAAATTGATATTGGATAATATTTGCTACAGCCCCTATAAATAGGATCTTCAGCGTATGACACGTGGCAGAAACCCACAGATCATCCTGCAACAATGGCCGAACCCATAATGATCGAACCTCTTGGGCTGAACCTATTCGTTCAACCGAACCCTTGTCGTGAGGAGCACATGCAGTGGGGCTGTTCTATGGAGAATCTCATAAAAGATCTCATGACAAGTAGTTGATGTGACAACGCATTGCAATGACGGCCACATCAATCACACAAGTCAATTATAGTCTCACGTGTCAAAGGTAAGGTCATAGCTAGTCAGAGCATTAAATGCGTTGAAACCTATGACAAGAGGCCTCAGTCGTTGAGATGAGATCACGTGTTCAGTCATCGAACGATCCTTATTCACTTTCACCCAGTATAAAAGCTCACACATTATGTCATTTGAGGGTAATGTTAGTTTGTTCACTTAGCACAACTTAGTTGTTCTCTCTATTATTCATTCTACTTATATTGTATTGTTATATTTACTCTCCACAAAGCCGACCCCCTTACTTATATTTTGGAAGCTCACATTTTAGTTTTTTCACACTCAAATATATTTTCACTCCAACTGATTTGACCGTCGGAATGCGCGCGGCCGGCTCCTCCCCCCCCCCCCCCCCTCCTTTCGGAGAAGGCCATGTGCAACTAACAATTTGTCCTAGTGTGTAGGAAGAAAGGCTGAACCGGACATGAGAGGCTCTGAGATCTGTTGACAGCTCATAGATACATTTTTTGAGGTCAACAATATTAAAATAGTTTTTTTTTTTTAATTATGTATTAATAAATTTAATTTAATCTTATGTTCTCTTGTCAAGCCTGCCAGCTTATTTGAAATAAATAAAACACCACCGACCAACGACCAACCTAACACGTCGAAATAGACAAAAGCTAAAGATGAGTGTGCAAAGAACAAAACTTTTTTCTCAACTGAGTCTGAGTGGAGTAATTAACAAGTACAGTCCCCTCGAAAATACTATCAAAGATTGTCAATAAGGTGAACGATATTAAAAGAGAAGAATACTACCCATCAAATGAGTAAAACATATCAGTCTTATGTATCCTATAATGAATTTCCATCAACCTGAACGTCAGGATTCTGCAGTTATCCTTCAGTAATCCGAGGAGAACAGATTTGTTCATCCATTGGGCGTCAATTCTCTAGCTGTTTCCGTGTGCATTGACAGCCACCATTGCCCATCCATATCAATTGGCCATTTCTCTCATCAACCTCTTTTGGTGCACATTTATAGCAATCATTGCTATCCATATCCAACGGGCCATTTTTCTCATAAGTCAGAATGTTAAATCTGGTGGAAGACGATACGTCTGGAAGTCCATTTAGTCATAAGATGGCTTCTGGAAGTCTCGGTTTACTACTACTGTGAAGGAAGAGCTGTCTAGGTATGTCAAATTTATGGAGATTTGATACTACATCAGGTTGTGCCAACGTTAAGGATCCCGTCAATGCTGGCAAAGGTTTTACTAGAAAAGCTTGATTTTCGCCATTTCTTTCCTTCTCTATTCTCATTTCTTCTAATAAAGCTTCGCTGGTTTCGATACCTGTTCAATTTTGATGACAAGTAAGATATCGGAATTTCTGTTTCGATACAGAATATCGTTCTTAATGATTGCTTTTTCCGCATTGGAAGATTTCCAGTATATTGCATACCTGAAAAGTAAGCTCCATGCACGTAGCCATTAAATTTTTTGTTTGTATGTTCCC